>ML685779.1:27678964-27775971 GCA_007922175.1 Pelusios castaneus
GGTGTTTAATTGCAGTGTAGACAATATCCTTAGAGTAGGGTTACCAGATACCAAAGCATGGAAAGGAGGACAGGGAAGTGCAAAAAGGAGGACATGGAGAAAATGTAGTATTAATATCTGCCCGTCCCCACGGCCCCTTCCACGATCCAATGCCCGCCCACACGGCCACTTCCCTGCTCTTCTATCCCCCCCCCCGGCGGCCCCTTCCCGGCTCCTCTGCCCCCCCACCTCTCCCGTTGCCCCTTCCCAGCCCCCTTACCTGGCTGGAGGTCTGGAGCTGCAGCGGTGGCCAGCAGAGCCGCTCCTGGGCCAGGCCCCTTCCGCCCTGAGCAGGAGGTTTGAAACTCCCCAGCTTGGCCACAGCAGGACAGGGCGGAACAAACGTTCCGCCCAAGTCTGCCGCTTTGCTGGGCCCCTGGACAGGGCCGTCCTGTGGGGGGAGCGGGGCCCAGGGCCAATTGGCCGAAGCGGGGCCCTGCCCCCATGCTGGAGGGGAGCGTGGCGGGCCGATCGGCCCACTCCGCCCCCCCCCAGGGAGCCGGCCCTGGGCTGGAGGCAGAGGCTGCTGGCGCGGGGAGCTGGCCCAGGCCCCGGCGGCTGCCTGCTGCGGGGGGGCGGGGGGAGCCAACTCCAGCCCCGGAGGCTGAGGCCGCCTGCGGGTGGGAGCTGGGCCCAGGCTGGGAGGCCAAGGCTGCCTGTGGGGCAGTGGGGGGCGAAGCCGGCTCCGGTCCCGGAGGCCGCCTGCGGAGGAGAGCCAGCTGTGTGGGCGGAGCAGGCAGGCCCAGGGGCCGGGGCATAGCCCCCCTGGCCCGCCCCGCTGCCTTCGGCTTGCTGCCGAAGTCAGCGGGGTTGCTGTGGGAGGAGGGGCTGCGGTGCACATGGGCCGCGCACTGCCTCGCTGGGAGTGGGACAGTGCAGGGCCCACGTAATCGTGGGGCCTGGGGCGATCGCCCCGTTCACCCCCCCCAGGGACAGCCCTGCCCCTGGGCAGAATGCACTGGAATGCAGTGTTCCATCCTGGCTTTGGCTGTGATCCACAGATTAGCTGAACCCAGCTTTTCAGGCATATTTTGGACCCTAAAATTCTTGGCTTATAAGCGAGCACATATGGTAGCTTCATATAAAAAACTGAAATTTTAATCATAAGTAAAAAGGCGGACAAAATCACGTATTTTTAAAATGCCTGCCGGACGGAGGACATGAAGGGAAAAAGGAGACCATGTCCTCCTTTTGCCGGACATCTGGTAACCCTACCTTAGAGGCCCTTCAAAAGGGCTGGACAGAGGGAGAAATGGATACTAGGCAGGCTGTTGAAGGAGCGGGCAGGCGGTGCAGCCAAGGAACCATTGACCCATCATCCCCAGCCCTATAGGGGATCTCTGGAAAAGGGTGGGATCGGTGGGAAAGGCTGGAGTTTACGTCGCTGCCAAATGACATAGGACAGCATCAAGTCAATGGAAGTTCTGGCCTGCTGGGTGCAATTGCCTCCATTCCCTTTCAGACATCACATTACTGTTTGAGTAGATGCCTATGTATGGCTCTCGGCCTAACTTTTGCAGCAGCAAATTGAGGTATTGAGGATCCTGGGGACAGGGACTTTCATATTGAAAAGAAAGTGAGTCAGGAAGCACAATGTTACAGGTGGAGCGGGTTGGAATGTTTCAGTGAAATTATTCAGACTTAAAAGTTAGACTTCCAAAAAACTGAGGACATTTTTCTTACTAAAATTCTTTTGTATTCTGTGCCCAGCTTTAGCTTCAGCAGTAACATTGGGGATCTTCATTTGTCTTTGGCAATTAATGGCTTAAGCACAGTGAAACATGTAGGCAATCTTAGAACCACCATGAAGAACCAGAAACCAATGTGTTGAGAGTGAAAGATATGCACATTAAGTATTTCAGCCATTCACATTATCTTCCCTTTCAATGCATCCTGTGTTAGACCAGCTCCTGGTTACCAGATTCTTCCCCACACCCCTGCAGGGGCATGCACAGGGATTTAAATGTGAGTACTTTCAGAGGGGCACTTTAAACACTAGCTCCCGCACCCTGTTTCCCCTGTCCCCATTGCTTCCCCCCCCCCCCCCAGGCCCCTGCTGTCTCCATGGGCCCGCTGCCTCTCCCTCTCTCCCCTCTGTCCCGAGCTTCCTTCTGCACACTTCAGGTGACTCCAAACACTTACTGGAGGCTGTGGATGAGGACTCAGGGACTCAGCAAGCTTTCCTGCACCCCTTCTGGCAGAGCTCTACTGCTAGCCTGGGTGCCCTGCTCCAGGCATCATCTGTTGCAGCTCAGCAGGAGCGTTAGCTGCAGCGCCTTTCCCAGGAACGTCCTTTCAGCTGCACTCAACCTGAGTCTCACTCTGGCAGAAAGAGGGATGACAGGCTTGGGGGAGGAAATCCAGGTCCAGGACCAAAGCTGGAAGATAGCGTCAGAGATGATGGGGTGGGCCTGACCCTGCTTGCCCCTACTCAGTCTCTAATATTGCAGCAATGCCTTTCTTAGTACCTTACTGCAAGTGCTTGCTGTCTTTGGTGGTGTAACAGCATATATATTTCATTGTGATATGCTACATAATATTACAAAGCTGGAAAAAGCAGAGTCTCTAATCCTCAGGGGAAGGTTGAGGCCAGCCCAACTGAAACTGGCTGCTAGTTTAATATGCTACCTCTTTGAGACTTGTGGTATTTTAATCCCACAATGAATTTTACATTTACATATACTTGAAAACCTTTCTGGGAACCAGCACCTCCTAATCTTTTGCATTTCTTGTGATTAGCACTGCCTACTAATCCGAACACTGGACCCAGTATCAGCTGTTAACTGCACAGCTTTTATTTCAGCTAAACCTAATCCTTCCAGCAGTCTGAGACCAGCATTATATTTATCGCTCTTCAATTGTCAGCTGTAAAATGCTGTGGCCGTTCTTGGGGTGTGTTTTTTCCTTTCCACAGGCTGATAAGTGCTGTGATTAGTATGAGATTATTTTGTATCTGATGAATGCCACAAAAGAAAAAAAAAAGAAAGCCTCTTTTGTATATGAAGATGTATCTCATTTTCTATCCATGTTAATGATTAATAATATGGGTATATGAAATGACTTTCCTTAGTGGCAATTCCTCTCTCCTCCCCACCTATTAATACATTTGTTTTAAAGCTAATAATATTAGGTTGTGCAGACTCTGTTTAATGTGCTAGGAAAGATAATACACTTGTCAAGCTCATCCAATTCCCAACATGCAGACAGCTTTAGAGACAAACATCTTCCAATTCTGGCAAACGTTTTGTGTATGTTTGTCCACCCAGCAGCAGCATATTTTGTATCTCAGTCATGTTGAACTACCTGGGTGGACTAAGAGTAAGGAAGCTTTTTTTTTTTTTTTTTTTTTTTTTTAATGGAAGCTTGTGTAGGTGTATAAATCTCGGAGGGCTGTTCAGAATTTACATTAGGAGAGAGCGAAAGAGAGTGCATAGCCACAGAATATCTCTTTGTGTTTTTGTTAGCAACAGGACCCTCTCCACTAAACAGTTTTTAAGTCACAGTGAAAATAACAAAAGGAAATCAGACATAGAATATGAAATTACACTTTTTCATAAATGAAGCCAATAAAGTTAGTAGTTCCCTAAGGGTTTCTTCTGCCATTTTTATCTTTAGCACGTCAGTCACAAATGCCGCAAAAACCGATAAACAATTTTTTTTTTTTTTTTTTTTTGTTATTGAAGTGGCTCTCTTAACCATATGATAGCCTTTCGGGTTTTAAATGGGACAAAAATCTAAAACTGCCTGTAGCTCAAAACGAGGGTCAAAATTCAAGTTTGTGCTTGTTCTTCTTAACTTACAAAACACAAAAAGGCGTATTTTAACCCCATTGCTACTAAGAGTCGATGTCTAGGGGTTGGGGTGAGTGTCTGGGTATCAAGAGCAGGGGTTCTAATGTCTGCTCTGATAAAGACTTGCTGTGCAATTGTGGGCAAATAAATTAGGCCAAAATTTTCAAATGGCCGCTAATTTTGGATGTCTCCGTTTTTAAGTGACCAGCTTGAAATTCTTTGCATCTGATTTCCCCCCACCATCGCCACCACGCCGAGAGATGTTGAGAGCTACAGTTTCTATTTTCTTTAATTAGAGTTATGGGCCCTCCAGCTCTCTGAAAATTGAGCCCAAGGTATCTCAAATTGGGCACTCAAAACAATCAGAGAGGCCACTTAAAAAAATTACCATAACCTGTCTCTGTATGTTTTTGGGTTTTTTTTAAATCTCTAAAAGCTGGAGTTAAGGATTAATGTTAATAAAGTGCTTTCAGCTCATAAGAGGAGGGGGATTTCCAATAAATACCCTGCATTCACACTGCATCCCATCCAAGAGACAGGATACTTTAAAGGGCAGCACAAATGCCGATAAAGTCAGAGGACACCTGTTCCTTATTGCTACATTTTCTAGCACTCCTTAAAAGAGGAAAGAGCAAGGGCTCCCACTAAAGAGCTGTAGTGAAATATTCATGTGGTGGCCTGACAGACGGTTGCAGGGTGAAGAAGAAACCGTAGATGGGAGCAAGTTCAACTGTGGCAAAGAGTTGGGGAGATGACAGGCTAAACGACAAACTTTGGTCCTTCAAAGGTGGCAGTTTTAAAAATTATTTCTGCGGCACCTTGTTTGTAGTAAATAACTGCAGACTGCTTTGAAGGAGGCTTAATTTGAGTTGGGTTTGCTTAGGAGCAACATCAGTTATGTTTTCTCTGAGATGTATCCAACCCCATGTAAGAAACGTGGATAAATATGATATAATACTATGAGCCCTGATCGTGTGTCTATCGTAGAAATCTTCTCTCTCTCTAATCACAATGGGCCAAATTCTGAAGGAAATAGTTGCTATAATTTTAGGCCTACATCCTCGAATCATCTTTGCAGGGAATTCATTGCAGAATTGGGGCTTTAAAGTTTTCTTTCTGATACCAGTGAAAAGTCCTACTTAATGGTGCCTCGAGCACTCTTCTCTTCAGGTGTATTTTTTCCTATCAGTTCTGAGTTGAAAACAGGTCCACATTTTCAATATTTTCAAATGAGTTTTGAAACTGTACATATTTTATATAAAACTGACAAAGTATTTAAAACTGACCCTTGGTAAAACAGCCTTTTACATTTTTAATCTTTCTTAAAATGGTTTTCAGTTAGTAACTTTAATTTATGGAAGCATTTTGGTGCAATATCGATCACGGTTTTATTTTCATTTTCTTAATGTTAAAGGTTTTAAAAATGAATTAATCACTGAAAAAAACAAACTTTGAAACAGCCATCATTTTGTAGCTTAAAATGAATTTTTAATAAATTGAAGTTTCTTAGTGGTTTTATTTTTGTAGTGTCATCTAATAAGGGTTCAATCTCTTTTGAAGAAAGACCTTGCGTAATCGTTTTCAAAAGCATATCAATTTGCAAAAGCAATTTATAGAATGTTTACAGGAGAAGTTGGTACAGAATAGGCTAGTGTATGGATTTAAAGCAAATAGCTATTCCATGTTAACTCTCTGTGTGGACCCTACTAAGTGCCTTTGTGAATTTTAGTTTTATCCAAAAGGATCTTTTAATGTGGGTAAGTGTTCAGATGGGATTCCAGTGGGGTAACTGTGTTAGTTTAGTTCAGCGAAACAGAGTCTTGTGGCACTTTTAAAGACTAACAAATCTATTAATTAATAATTAATCAATTTATTAATAAATGTGTTAGTCTTTAAAAGTGCCACAAGACTCCTTGTTTGTGTCACACAAGGTGTTAGTGTGGAATAACTATTGCACTTTTAATCCACACCCTGTTTTATTCCACACTATCTCTCCTGTGTAGATGTGCCCTTAGGTTCTGAAGAGTTGTCTCATTGAAAGTAAACAAGATTTGAGTACTTATGAATCTGAGTCACATTAGACTGTCCATGAGATTTAGGCCAAGATTTGAAAATAGGACGTAAGCTGTTAGTCAGTTAGGGCTATTGAAAATTTTACCCCTTTCAGTGGTGTAGCTTTAAAAGGCATTTTAAAGAATGTTGCTACAACACATACACATGAAAATCAATAAACCTTATCAGAAGAATACAAAAAGTTTTAGCAAATGTGAATCATGAGACCTCAGATGTGGATTTCTGAATTGATAATGAATCACAATACCCAGTGAAGAAATGGGATTGCTCTGCTTTTTAGGTAGTTCATTACTATACATTTTTTGAAATCCTTCCCTCCTACATATCAAATTTTTCAGAGGTTGAGAGTTACAGACCCCAACAGTGGAGCATCAGGCTTCAGAGTCAGATGCTTGCAGAGTAAAGCTTGTGCACCTGTTAGGCTGTCTATGAAAGCTCTGCAGGGGGCAAAGAGCACTCTTGCTACTTTGAATTGCAAGCGCTTGCAGCTGTGGGAGGAGAGGATAAAGTGAGAACTGATCTAGGGAATTCTGGAGCTGTCAATCTGGGTCTAGAGTTACATCTAGAGACACCTCCTTAGTTGCTACATACGCATCTCTCAAAAGAATGGAGCAGTAATGTAATGTTGGTAACATGCCTGTTGGAAATACAGACACTAAAGATTGGGGTTCTGATGCTGAAGTTTATTTTTCTTTGCTTTAGTGGGAGATTGTTTGAGTAAGGGCATTAGGATTTAGCTCCAAAATTAAGGAGAGACTGGGAAGTGACTGCACCTATGTACAGTATAGAGAGCATTCAAGAGCATTCAAGATTATGAACATGAAAAGAGCAAACATACTTATCAAGAAAGTCTTTGCTTTAACAAAGTGGGAAAATCTATTCCTTTGAAGTCTTACAACTGAAAATCATGTTAAAAATTAATTGAGGTAAAAGAAATGGGCTCTGCTGTTTCCTTCCTCTTTTAGTGCCTGCTTTGAGTTCCCACTACAGAACATGCACTTTGGGCTCATGAACCCATTATTGTGCTTCTGCTTTGCTCCATTTGGTGAGAAATTATTTTTTTCACGATATGTGCTCTAAAAATCAATATTCCAGGTGATGGAGACAAGGGTACATAATACTTAGAGGTCAGTGATGTGTTCGGTGAAAGTTTGCTTTACCTATTTTTGTTTTTTTTCTCTTAATCTCCCATATCTCCTACACATTTTGGCCCCATTACCAATATACAGACTGCTTTGACTTTTATGGGTAACTTTTAAGGTGCACAGTTGATTAAGGTTGCTGAGGTCCAACAGTGATATTTCAAAGCATGTGACTATAGAAAAACACTTCTGCAAAGAAATATTGCTCTCTGGGGGTGATGCTTCCAATACATCCCCCTTTACAAAAACTCTAATTCATTCTTCCATTGTCAGAAATGCAATTTACTCAGTATTTTGCAATCGTCTCAAACAATATTCTTCAGGCCACTGGGTACTTGATGTTCCCCACTAATAGCAGAAGCATAAATACTGTAGGATCAGGATGAAAAAGAAAGATTAACTGACTAAAAACTTCAACCCAGCTCCTTGCAAAAGGCTTTTAACAGAAATTGGGCTTTTTCAAGGGCACACCCACTGATATAGGCCCTGAATCACAGTCACATGGTAACATTCCTTAACCAGAAATTTATTTCACTACCAATTCTGTGTTCAGTTAATTGATGCTGTTTGGAGTAAAGTTGTTTGCACTACTACAGAAGCCTGAATAGGCCTCTGTATATATCTATATAGGCTGTGCAAGTAGGAAGGCGTATAGATGTACAAACAGTGTTGTAGCTGTTTGAAACCTGAGGACATATAAAATATGGTTCAGTGTATGTATGTAAACATCAGGGTGTCAACAGGCTGCCAGGTGTTGCTCTTTAAACATGCCCGTGAAAATAATTGTAAACAATTAATTTTAATTATAGCTGGGTCAGAGTAGATCTTTGAAGAATGATATGTGGCTGGATTTGATATGAAACATATCTCAGAACTGTGTGAAACAGGCGGTCTCAAACTTTGTCAGAGTGTGGAGCTCACTCTTAGACAGAGAGCATCTCAGTGGCCCTCCTCTCTGTCATTCATATCACTTAGCATCATTGGGGCAAATATAGGAATTTCCTACATAGGGAATAGAATGTAGTCTGAATGTGGTAATTTTAAAAAAAATAATCCTGTTACTGCTTCTCCTTTAATCTCCTTGTACTTGGGTCTGTTAAGACTTTTCTGATACGCGCTGCTCAGGAAAAAACCCACTCGGACTGGGCTTCCAACATGACTGACTTCTCCAAGGGCCCAGAAGGAGACACCAGTGAGGAGCCAGGAGGCCATTTAAGGAGGCTTGCCTGCTGTCATCTGAGGGAAAATGCAGGAGGGACAGGAGAAGAGCTTCTTCGTCCTATCCAAGAAACCAATGTCAAAAAGCCAGTCCTTTGTTTAAAGTGGTATGGTCAAGCAGCTACCATTTGTGTGTGTTTACTAGTTTAAAAGTGCAGAGAGTCAGATTCTGAGTTCATTTGTTGATTAACATTTGAAAGGGCCTCTTGCTTTGGGGAAATTGCTAGGGTGCCCCTTCCCGCTAGTTGTTTGACTCTATCATGGAAACTAACAGAGATGCTACAGGTGATTAGCTGTGAATGATAAATTGAGACCCTCTGGTCTAAAGTAGTCTAATCACCAAAGGAAGGGGCTTAGCGGGGATTCTTTTAACACTGAGACAGACTGTGTTTAAAATTTTATTTTAGGAAGGGCCTCCATCACCATGATATCTGAGAGCTTCACAATCTTTAATGTATCTATCCTCTTAGAACCCCCGTGAGGTAGGAAAATACTATTAACTCCATTTTACAGATGGTGAACTAGGTACGGAGAAACTAACTGAGTTGCCTAGACTCACAAAGGATGTTTGTGGGGGAACAAAAACTGAACCTAGATCTCCCATAGTGCAGACTAGCAGGCTAACTTGAACTTCATTCTGGTTTTAGAGTGATTCCCTGTGCTTAAAATAGAGTATCCTATTCAAACCAGTAATATGAGAGGTAGTCTGATTAAATAGACCTAGAACTTTGGAAATCCTGAGTGAAATCCTAATCCCATTGAAGTCAATACAAGCTTTGCTACTTACTTCAGTGGGGCTAGGATTTCATCCCTGCTGTATGACCTCTCTTGCAGGGAGGCCACTTGACCTCTCTGTGCATCTGTTTCTCTTCATCCTTTGTTTTACATGGTAACTTCTTCAGGGCTGGGATTGTTTTTATGTGTTTGTATGGTGCTTAGAACAATGAAAATTTTGGATGTGACCAAGTGGGACCAGCCTAGGGGAAGGAAGCACTAGATTCAGCTTCAATTACATTCGGGGGACAACTAATGAAAGAACAGGAACAGGTGTTAGGGTCAAAGGTTTAAAATGAGGGACTTGGAAGGGGCCACCAAGCAGAGAACCCAGACAGCGCCTACTGTTCCCAGAAGGTGTCGAGGGAGCCAGTGGACGCTGCCCAGAGGAACTCTGTCCAGAGATGTTTAAAATCGAGGGACGAGGGACCAGAAATAGGCCTCACAGTCGTAGAGACCCCCTTTGGCCAACCTCTTCTCCCTCGTTTTGTATATTGCGGCCTTTGCAAGGGCCAGGAGGAGGTTGGCGAGGAGGTCTTGTGACTTTGTGGGGCCACAGGTGGGGAGTGCATATAAGAACAAGTGTGGGGAAAAGTGCAGCCAGAATCTCAATATGAGATTCTGGAGGAGCTGGAAGAGGGGCTGCAACCTGGCGCACTGCCAGGGTCTCCATCATGTCGCAGAATGGGCAGGTGTCAGGGCGAGGGGTGAACTGCACCAAGTACATGCCTGTGCTCACGGCTCCGTGTAGGAGCCGCCAACTAATATCCCTGGTGGACCGCGGGCTCAAGGTGGCATACGGACTGGCCCACCGGGGGTCCTTGCCTTCTGCTGGTGGGATTAGGTCCCGCCATTTTGTGTCAGGGTGGGACATGAGGGCAAGGAAGTGGATGATGTGGAGCATAAGCGTGTACAGATATTTACGGGGCGCGGTTCAGCCGCTGCAAGTCTAGCAGCCGGCTCTGGGCGTGGGGCAGGGGCGGCCGGGGGGCTCATGGGGCCGAGGCCCAATTAAAAGTTCCAGAGGGCCAGGGCTGAGGGGAGGGCGGGGAGCACCCTCTCGCAGGACCTGCTCAAGGTAAACCCGAGCAGCAGGAGGCAAGGTTGCCTTCAGCTCCTGGAGTAGGTGCCGGGGGGGTTCGAAGGGTGGAGAGCCCCATGTGCTCAGCCAGTGCAAGGGGATCCACCCAGTCCCCCTGGGCATAGTCCAAGAGGTCTCCAACCTTGGTGACGCCTGCCAGGACCAGCCTCCGCCTCACGGAGGGGGTCTCCGCCATCTTCACACTAAGGTGGGGGCTGTGTAGTAGGGGCTCCGCGAGGAGGTCCTCCCCCTCGGTGGGCACAAGGGACCTGGAGGCTGAAACGAGCCTCCAGGTCCAGAGGAGGTCCTGGTAGAAGGCCAACAGCTCGGAGGGGTCTCGCGGAAAACCTCTCGGGTTGATATAAAAGAGCTGCCGGTCGTATCGGAGCCCTCGGTAGCGGCGGAGGAAGGTGCACGCCAAATGGCTCCATGCCAGACTACCTGCACTATAAAGGAGTCTCTGCAGGTCCTGTAGGTGGAAGGCGTGTACCTGGCTGTAAATACAGCACAGGCCCTGCCCTGCCTCCTCCAGGGGAAGACTCAGAATCCCTGCAGAGACCCAGTGCAGTCCTGGCCAAAAGAACTCCAGAATTGTCCTCTGGAGGTTGGCCAGGAAACTTGGGGGCAGGACCAGAGTGTTGAGCCGGTGCCAGAGCATGGACAGGAGAAGCTGGTTGACAACCAGTGCCCTCCCGTGAAGGGAGAGGCACTGCAGCAGTCCTGTCCATCTCCGCAGCCGCTCAGATACCCTGTCCTCCAAACCTCGCCAGTTGTCCTCCGTGGAGGGATGCATGGCAGAAAGGTAAATGCCGAGATAGAGCAGTGGACCTATGCTCCACCTAATGGCTTGAAGTGCGGGTGGGAGGGAGCCCGCTGGCCACCCGACCGCTACCGTCAAGCCAGAGCTCTTGACCCAGTTGACCCGGGTGGAGGAGGCTGCTGAATAAATGGCCAGGCAAATCTCCAACCGCACCAGGTCTCCCAGATCCTGGACCGTGAGGAGCATGTCGTCGGCGTACGCTGAGAGGACCAGCCTCAGCTCCGGCTTCTGGAGCACCAACCCCGTCAACCTCCGATGGAGGAGACAGAGGAAGGGCTCCACGCCCAGAGCGTACAGCTGGCCTGACAGTGGACAGCCTTGATGTACTCCTTGCCCGAAGCTGACGGGTTCGGTCAGGGTCCAGTTGAGCTTGACCAGGCACTCTGCGGAGGCGTACAGCACCTGGAGAAACCCCACAAAACGGGGTCTGAAGCCGAACGCCTGCAGGGTTCCCATGAAATACCCGTGGTCCACCCTGTCGAACGCCTTCTCCTGGTCCAGGGCCAGGAGGGCGAACGACAGACCATCCCTACACCCAAGCTCCAAGAGATCCCGGACCAAGTACAGGTTGTTAAAGATGGAACGGCCCGGGACGGTGTAGGTCTGGTTGGGATGGACCACGTTCTGCAGCACGGACACCAGCTGCAGCGAGATGGCCTTGGCTATGATTTTATAGTCCGTGCTGAGGAGCGAGACGGGACGCCAGTTCCGAAGGTCGCGAAGGTCCCCCTTCTTGGGCAGCAGGGCCAAGACGGCCCGCCGGCAAGAAAGGGGGAACAGTGCGCTTCCTTCGGACTCGGGTCAGCCGATGGCGAGGTCCAGGCCAAGGACGTCCCAGAACATGCGGTAGAACTCCACAGTCAGCCCATCCATGCCCGGAGATTTATTGGTGAGCATGAGACGGAGGGCTTCCGAGAACTCGGCCAGAGTGAGAGGAAGCTCTAGCCGGTCTCGGTTGCCCTCACTTACTGTGGGAAGTTCATTCCAGAGCACCCTGCAGGTGCCGGCTTCAGTCAGATCTGGGGAGAAAAGGCCCGCGTAGAAGGCCCTGGCCCTTCCGTGCATCTCCTCTGGATCCGTGAGGGGGGTGCCATCCTCAGCGAGGAGTCAGGTGACATGCTTTTTGGCCCCCCTCCGTTTCTCCAGGGAATAGAAAAAGCGGGAGCCGCGGTCCATCTCCTGAAGGAGATGAAGGTTGGATCAAACACAGGCTGCCCAGGCCCGCAGGTCCTCGAGGGCCCGGAGCTCCTCCCACTTCTCCCGGCATGCTCCGCACAGGGACGGATCCTCAGGGCTGGTGGCCAGACGCCTCTCCAGCTCTAAAACCTCCCATTCCAGCTGCTCTATTGCCACATCCCTCCGCTGGCTGGCCCCACGCGTGTAGTCGCGGCAGAAGAGCCGAGCGTGCACCTTCCCCACATCCCACCAAAGCCGTGCCAAGGAAAGGGGGGCCTCTGCCCCCACCAGGCCAGCCAGAACCCCGGAAGGACGCCACAAAGCCCACATCCTCCAGCAGGCTGTTGTTAAAATGCCAGTAGGCTGGCCCCGGCCTCTCCACCGACAGAGAGGCCCTCACGGTCACCAGGTGGTGATCCGAGAATGGGGCCAGCTGTATGCTGGAGGAGTGGACTCGTGCCAGATGGAACCTAGACAGATAAATGCGGTCCAACCGGGAGTGGCGCGGCTGATCTTCCCCCACCCGGACAAAAGTAAAGGTGACCTCGTCGTCCGGGTGGTGGTCACGCGATCTCCCTGAGGATGTCTACGGCGGTCGGGTACTGCTCGGTCCCCGTGCGGTCCTGTTCCTCGAGGGTGAGGTTGAAGTCCCCCCCCCCAGGACCAGGCACTCCTGAGGATCCAGCATGCCGAGGAAGGCGGCTGCCTGCTGAAAGAAAGGCACCCCCGCCGGGGCCGATGCAGGGGCATAGACGTTGACGAGATTCAACGTCAGCCCCTACATATGGACCTGGATGTGCAGCAGGCAGCCTGGCATGACCTCGGCAGCCCCCAGCACCTCGGGCTGTAGGTTGGGGGAGAAAAGGGTGGCCACTCCGCCTTGTCGGGCAGAGAGATGCCTTAGGAACACCCTGCCCTCCCACTCCCGAGGCCAGCTGGATCCGTATGGATCTCCTGCAGGAAAACCACAGAGTACCCACCCTCCTGTAGCAAGGAGAACACCTGGGTTCTTTGGAGACCCATCCTACAGTCCCTGGCATTTAAGGTGGCAAAGATGACTGGGGCCATGAGGAGGGCTGGGGAGGATCCTCAGAGGCGGAACCCCAGGTGGTATAGGGAGCAAGCTGCAGGTTTGAAAGCAAGGAAGCAAGGCTGGCGGTGGCTGGAGGGTAGTGGAGAGGTGGCAACAGTGGTGGTGGTACTGGTGGTGGGGACTAGATGGAACCGGGGGAAGTGCTCCCCGCCACTCCCCCTTCTCCCCGCAGCAACAACAATTATTGCCCAACCACCAGAGGAGCAGAGACGGCACAGTCACTCCAGTTTCAAAACAAACCACCCCTCCACAGCTCCTGATGTTTCCTTGAGCTTCCTCCATCAGCAGCGGGAATAGCAAAATAAAAAGTTCTTATCTTTCTCCTCGCTGCTGGTGGCAAATATGGGCAGCAGGCTCCAGGGGCGGCAGCAGAAGCAGCAACAGCAGCAAGGTTTGGCTGGCCAGAAGGAGTCCTCTGCAGATGGTGGTGGCAGTGGGGCCCCTCCCTCCCTCCCTCTCCCCAGGATAGGGGGTGGGAGGTGGGAGGCCAGCAAGATCTCCCCCTCAGCAGCTCTAGCAGCAGCACATCCTCCTCTCTGTCGTCCTCCTCTCTAAGGGTGCATCTACACTGGCAAGTTATGTTGACTTAACACCTCCTTTTAGGTCCACTTAAGCCTTAAGTCAACTCCTTAAGTCGACTTAAGGCCAGTGTAGATGGGGATTAACGCGAAGTTGACTTTATTAAGTCGATTTAAAGCCAATATAACAGTGATCTCTGCTGTTAAGTCGACTTAGCAAAGTCAACTTAAAGTGTAGCCAATTAGTTAAGTCGACTTAATAAGGTCCAACCTTGTTAAGTCGACTTAACTTTGTAATTGTAGACGTAGCGTAACTGAGCAGGGGGGTGGAAAGCAGGGAGATTAGCCCCAGGGTCATCAAAGCCCTGTTCCCAGGGTAGCTGGGACCTGGCTGCTTGAGCCAATTAAGGTACCTGACTCTAATTAAGACATCTAGCATCAGTTGGAGCACCTGACTCCAATTAAGGGTAGTAGATAAAAAGCCCTTGTAACAGCCAGGCAGTGAGGGAGTTTGCGTGTGTTGTTTGGAGGTGGAGGCAGGAGCAGAATGTGGTGTATGGAGGAGAACAGAGCGAAGAAGAGTGGAGGAGAGCTGACCAGTAGCTGTTACTGACAGCACCTAGGAGGTATAGGCAGTTAGGTTAAGTTTGCCCAGACGGGCTTTAGGGCCTCAGGCCTGGTGGCCTTTGGGGCGGAGAGCCCAGCCCCACAGTAGGAGGGACTGAGGATCCATAGCGCTGGGGTTTGGAGGTGGGAGAACTGTGCCTCAGCTGGCTGCCACTACATGAAGCACAGGACCCAGGGGGACTGAGAGTGCTCAGTTCACCGCAGAATGTCTGGATTTATCCTTACAATGCGTACCTGTGTGATACGAAAGTATTGCTATTTCCCAAGTAGTTAATGGCAGAACTGGTTAAGGAGCCTGGGTCTCTCAAGTCAGAATCTAGTACTTTAGTTCATCACTGCGTTGTCTCTAACAAATGGAGTAAACTGGTTTCATAGCTTACTGTGAAGGCAGATCCCATTGCTCAAACTGCCTGTGGTCACATGAAGAGAACTCCATTGGTTGCCATTAAACAGCTAGAGCTGGCTGACGGTTTTCACGATAGGAAACTGCCAAATATCAGATACCACTCTATGAAGACCAATGGAGAAATGTCAGTTTTTTAATGGTAACCACTATATAAAGTTTGTGTTTAACTCTCTTTCTTTAGCTCCAGTGGCAGGATACAAGGTCCTCAAGATAACTGGCGAACTGCCATCGAATTATCTATACACTGATCTCCTTTTTCCAGGATAATAATCCTCTGGCCCCTCTTTAATTCAGTTAGCCAAAACAATAGCAAAATTGTATTGGAACTCTAAATTTAATATAACTGTTCCATTGTCTCCGGTGGAAGCTGAACACAGACACATTCTTTGTCAGCCATCATTGTTTCATCCCTATGCTGCCCTAAATCTGTGTGTGGATAATTTGAGCAGAGTTCTTTTCAACCAGCTTCCTACTTCTTTAATCTTTCTAGAGGAACAAATGTCTTTTTTCATAGTTCTTTCATATGAAGTTGTTCTGTACTTTCCCCTCTTTCGTTTATTATTTTTCCATCTCTCTATATATTGATAATTATTGGTTGCTAATGTAATAATTGGTCACTAAGAAACCTACAATTATTTTTTTTTGCTTAGCCCCTATGTGAACATTTTTTTGATCTTTCAAATGTGAACAGAGTTTTATCATTCTTCTCCCTGTCATTCCCCAATAATCTACATATCTTTTAACATTTACTACAATGCCCATTACTTGTCTGTGCTTTTTTTGTCTCACTTCCTTTTTCCTTTTTTTTAAAGTAATACAAGATCAAAATACCATACAGAACATAAGACACACAACAAATCAGAAAACAGAAAGGAAAAAATACATTACACGTCAGGTCAGAGTATGGAATTCTTTTGTCTTTCTTTAGATTTTCCAGGTGTAATGGTGTCTAGTATCATTCATTGCATAGTCCATAATTCTGTGGTTATCCAAACAATTTTTTATAATATGGAATAAAAATTAAGAAAGCCATATTTTCTTTTCAGCAGGCATCTTTATGATTTTAGTGTGGAAGCAATCCAAGCATTAAAAAGCATCCAGATGAGCGTAACCCATTTAACCACCAATCTTACTATAAATTATGATGTATAGTTACATTTTTAGCCATGCCTTCTTGGTTAGAACCTCACTCAATTTAATAAAAACAATGTAAAAGAAAACCAATTAACTGTCCAATGGGGTGTGGATTGGGTGTCCATGGAACTAGGCAGAAAGATTCGGCAGTGGATCCAAGGAACTAGTTTAAGCACCATGAGTAGAGAGTTTGGGCTGCAGAGGGTAAGAGTTAGTGGAGAATCCATCCTCTGTCATGGTTCCAGGCAGCTGCAACTGGTTTTTCCCTCAAAGGTTCATTAAGGGAACCTACTCTCAGGTTTCCATCTCCCTATCTCCCTGGCCCTCACCTCTCCTGGTTGGAAACCAGCTTCTCTCTTCTTTTGACCAGGCTGCACAGCTCCCTGCCTTCCCTGTGGTAAGCCCAGGGACACCTGGTTGCTTTCCTTTCAGAAGCTGGTAACAGGTGTAATTGCTGCAGTTATATGCCTATTTTATTCGGAAGGTAAAAGTATTACAGCAAAAATGTTAAACATAATAAAAGAACTGACATGCATGTTAATAAACTTACCAGGGTTCACCCTAACACAAATTCTGGCAGGAACAGTCTAATTTTTGACCCTCCAGGACCGCTTGTGGTTACAAGTTCATCACAGAACAAGCATCCAGACGAAGGAGGCCTCAGTTGGCCCAGTCCCGCCTACCGTAAGGATTGGGGCCTTCTGGGTCCTGTCTGTTTGCTGAGTCAGGAATAAGCCCTGAGCCTGTTTAAAACCAGGCTATTTATCCAAAACCCCCTTTTTGTTGGTGCCTGGAGAATCCAGTTTGAACTAATGAAGCCAGTGAGATGGCTTTTCTGAATTTGCCTAATCACCCCCTGCTGTTTTCCTACTTAACCTTCCCATAGAAATAATACAGTTCCACAACAACGCACGTAATTGCATTTTAACCCTAATTCAGTTAAGTTTTTTCGTAATTCTATAAGTTTAGTTCAGGATATTACAAGATATTGTCAGTCTATCACAGCATCTTTAAGGGGTACTTGGCAAAAGAGCCTTGTCTCCTCACATAAGGTCTTACAGTCTCCTGTACAGAGGAATTTTTGTTTCTGCATAGCCTACGGAAAATTGCTAAAGCTTAGAAACATTTCTGCAGTGACTGGAGAAATAAGGGGATCACACAAAGAACAAAATAAGAGGATCTGGATTTCTCCTAGTATTTAGGTCTGTTGCTTAAAAAAAGGTATTATTTCAGGTGCTTTGTTGAGTCTACTTACAGTAAACCCTTGCAACTCCCCATTATGAAATGGTACAGAGGAGGTGGAAATATCTCCCCCTCCCCAAGCCTCCAATTTGTGTACCCATTTGCAGAGAGGGTAAAAGCATTGTCAAGATGGACTCATTTTGACTTGTCTTAAATGAAAGGTTTCTCTGAAAGTGCAGACGCCATTTTCTGCAATGAATGGACAATGAATTTCTGACATCAGTTGCACAACATGAACCTTGTGAGAAACACAGCATCATGATTTCAGTGTTGAAAGGAGAAGGTGGAGGATTACTCTTAATTGCACTTGCCTGTCCTAAAGCAAGGAGGAACATGCATTAAAAAAGAAGGATCAGCAAAGTAAATTATCTTACCCCCACCCCTTTCCCTTCAGTGTGACAGCTCCTCTTGAAGCTATGTTATAATCGCCATTCTATTATTTATGCAAATGAAAAAGTACAGCACAGCTATTGCTGAGCGGAGGCACTGGCTTGCCTCTGTGAGCCAAGGACAAGCTTAGCTGGAAAGAATGTTCCCTTATTTTAGTGCTGGCTACATGGCAGTGCCAGGATCCTGTGGGGAAGCCCATGAGCAGCCTATAAATCTTAGGAGTGAAGCTTTGATGGGCTGTGCAACCTCTATTTTGTAATACTAACACCTCTGAAAAAACAAAAGCACCTGGGGTTTCAATGATGCCGTGTACAGTCTGAGGAACAACTGCTTTCTTGAGTCTATGATACCGGATAGGAAAATAACCTCCCTCCTCTTGGAAGACGTGACAGCTCTGCAGACTGACATTCTTGGGTCTTTTAGGACCCTCCCAAGTCCTTTCAGTTCTTGCTTCACTGACAGGAGCAGAAGACGAGAGTCCAGCAGCAGCAATAGGACAGCTTTATTGGGATCTTTTCCACACAAGCATCCATTAGCACCTCATAGTCCTTTACACCAATAAGTTTCCCTTCCCAGTAAATTTCCAGCCTTCCAAATAAATTCCCCCTCCAGCAAACCCCTCATCCCCCCAATAAATCCCACCTCCCAGTAAATTTTCCTCCTCCTTCCTGGTTTACCTTAGTTTTTATAATGTATTTTAACCAGTCATTGCTTTGATATTTTAAGAACCAGTCCTACCATATTGTAACATAATCCTCCACCCAAGAATACCCCACCACCCTTACTGATTACAACTAATTACAAGACAGACAGAAACAATTAAGGATGCAGGCAGAGCAATAGATACCAAACAATGGAAAATGTAAATTTTGTCACAAGTGTGATGCTCTTGAGGTGTTGGCTCCTTCTGACCTGATGAGTTTGGAATGCATGGATGTGACTGCAGGCTTCCCAGTCTACTGCTGCCTCTCGTGCTTTTTGCCTTTGCTTAGCTCAAGTACAAGGCCACAGCCAGTCAAGTTGATTCTTTGATTTGCTACCACTGTAGCTAGCTAGTGATACAATATATTCAAAGAAAATCATAGGCCTTATAGGCTGGCCTAAATGTCTGTAGTCTAACAGGGTCATTCACAGAACTGCTGCAAGACAAGGAATAGCAATGGAGCAAGCTTTACTTTGCCGCCATAATACTCTGGCTCAAGTCTAGCCCTGTAGCAGCCAGTAGCTCATTCCCTGGACTCTTTGCTGGGTTTGCCTGTTGTTCTTTTGGTCATTAGTAATTAACTCCAAAATGGCAATTGGGTTAAGGCCGGCAACTCATTTTACATAGACCTGAACAGTCATCGGACAGTAATTAATTACTGTAATGCTAATCTACTAAATTTGAATGAGCTTCCTGGAAGTGAAAGGCATCCGATTTCATTACAAATTACCTGCGCCATCCAATCTACTAAATTTTTTAAAGGATATTTTAAAGAAATGCCTTACTCCAACTCCTGTGAGAAAAGTTATTAAAGATAAATATGCATTGGTGCTTTTGCTTATAAAGCAATCACCTGGATTTTGTGGGGGTTGTGTGCCCGTTCTGAGTTTCCCCTCAGCTGTTTTATAATGCTGAGGAAAGGAGGGTTTGAAACCATTAAATGTTAGAAATGAGCTTCTTCCAAATGCCGGCCCTCAGGCAAGTGATGCTGAGTCCCCAAAATTAGGTGTGTGCGTGTGCGTGTGCGACAGAGAGAGAGAGAGAGAGTACGTACACTTACATATGTATGTGAATATGCATGCGCTGTTAAATTTGAAACTTTATGGATGTATCATATGTCTGAGCTGTACAGACTGTGCTGATTTAAGACAGGATTTGAAAAGGCTTTCTTTAGGTAGATCTTTGTACTTAATGAGAAGCCTCTAGGCTTCATTTGGAGTCCACATGGGCTTACGTCTTCACCCACTTCGATCTTTTTGAAGACTTGAGATCCGCATTGCAGCAGGTACAAATAATAATAACTGTGTAAAAGTAGTGCCCACAGTATGCTTGGTATTCCCCAAAAATATACAGTAGTGAGATGCAGTCATGCCAGCCAGCTATTCCATTGGAATTGAAATAAATAAGCAGTCTCCCATTCCCTCCCACTCCCAGAGCACACTTCTCTGAACTAGAAAAAAGAGTGGGGAATCTAATAAGCCTCTTCAAGGTTATTTTGTGTAGATATTGATCCTGCAATCACTCAGCATGGGTAAACTCCCATTTAAGGCTGCCTGAGTGGCACCAGGGATCCACATGTGTGCAGTCAATTGGAGGATGTGGTAGCACATGAGAAAAAGTAGCGTAGCTCTGGCAGTACAGGTTAGCTGATCTGTGTACACACTGTGTACTGAGTACATGGGGTCCAGGTGAGTTTGTACTCAGGATGGCTAGCCTACGCTGCTGCAGCCACTGCTGAGGTGGCAAAGTTTGCAGATGGTACAAAATTACTCAAGATAGTTAAGTCATCAACTCATACACTTTAAGATCAGAGGGGATTATATGATCATCTAGTCTAACCTGCACAATGCAGGCTACAGAGCCTCACACACCCTCTCCTATAAGCGACTCCTAACCTATGACTGTATTACTGAAGTTCTCAAGTCATGGTTTAAAGACTTCAAGGTACAGGGAATCCGGTCAGTGAGTGTCCCATGCTACAGAGGAAGATGAAAAAAATACAATAAAACAGGGCCTTTGCCAATGTGCCCTGTGGGAAAATATGGTGATCAGCTAAACCTGGACCATATGGGCAAGATTCACCAGCCAGACACCCAAAAAAGAATTCTCCTTAGTAACTCAGAACCCAGCACATATAACATCCCATCACACCCATGAGACATATTTTACACTAGTAGTCAAAGATCAGTTAATTGCCAAGTTAGGCGGTCCCATCCTGCCCTCTCCTCCATAAACTTATCAAGCTCCATCTTGAAGCCAGTTAGGTTTTTGGCCCCCACTTTTCCTGGTGGAAGGCTATTAGAAAACTTCACTCCTCTGATAGAAACATTCATCTAATTTTTAAGTCTAAACTCCTAATGGCCAGTTTATATCCATTTGTTCTTATGCCCACATTGGTGCGGACCTTAAATAATTTTTCTCCCTCCCTGGTATATATCCATCTATTGTGTTTATAGAGAATTTTCATATATCTCCTCAACCTGCTTTTGGTTAGGCTAAACAAGTCAAACTCTTTGTGTCTCCTCTCATAAGGCAAGTTTTCCGTTCCTCAGATCATCCTAGTATCTCTTGTGTGCATCTGTTCCAGTTTGAATTCATCTTTCTTAAACTTGAGGGACCAGAACTGCATACATTATTCCAGATGACGTATCACCAAAGTCTTTATAAAGATACTAATACTTCCCTATCTCTACTGCAGATACCTAGCCTGATGCATTCTGGGACTGCATTAGCTTTTTTTAGAGCCACATCACATTGGCAGGCTCATAGGTACTCTATGATCAACCAATATGCCCAGGTTTTTCTCTTCCTCTGTCACTTCCAAATGATGCGTTCCCAGCTTATCATAAAAATTCTTATTAGTCCTTAAATGCCTGATCTTGCACTTTTCACTATTAAATTTCTATTTATTTCTATCCTATATCTGTTACTACAGTTTACAGGGTCATCCAGATCTTCTTGTATGATATTTTGATCTTTCTCAATCCAAAGCTGACTGCAGAGAGTTACAGGTGGATCTCACCAAAGTAGGTGATTAGGCAGCACCATGGCAGATGAAATTCAGTATTGATAAGTGTGAAGTAATGCACACTGGAAATAATAATCCCAATTATATGTACAGAATAATTAGTTCTAA
Source organism: Pelusios castaneus (assembly GCA_007922175.1). Classification (NCBI taxonomy): domain Eukaryota; kingdom Metazoa; phylum Chordata; order Testudines; family Pelomedusidae; genus Pelusios; species Pelusios castaneus. The sequence continues at coordinate 27,700,328 of ML685779.1, forward strand.
ATTAGTTGTTACCACTGAATAAAGAGATTTTGGAGTCATCATGGATAGTTCTCTGAAAACATCTGTTTGGTGTGCAGTGGTGGTCAAAAATGCTAACAATGTTAGGAACCATTAAGGAAGGGGCAGATAAGACAGTAAATATCCATAATGCCTCTATATAAAACTATGGTATGCCCTCACCTTGAATTCTGTGTGTGGGTCTGGTTGCATCATTTCAAAAAAGATTCATTAGAATTGGAAAAGGTACAGGGAAGGGCAGCAAAAATGATTAGCGGTATAGAAGTACTTCCATATGAGGAGAGATTAAAAAAAATAGGATTGTTCAGTTTAGAAAAGAGTCAACAGGGGATGTAATAGAGGTCTATAAAATCATGAATGGTGTGGAGAAAATCAATAATTTATTTACTTCTTCATAGAACACAAAAAGAACCGATAAAATTAAAAGGCAGCAGATTTAAAACACTCATATGGAAGTACTACTTCATACAATTCACAATCACTGTGGAACTTGTTCCAGGGCATGTTGTGAAATCCAAAAAGGTTAAAAAAGGAATTAGATAAGTTCATGGAGGATAGGTGCGTTATAGTGGTGCAGTGGCTCCACTATAGCAGCCAATCAGAGGGGAGGGCTGCTGAGCCAGTCAGGGCCAGGCTGCCAGTATAACAGTAGGAGTAGCAGCGCAGAGGCCTCAGTCTGCCTGGGGAACTGCAGGGAGGTCTCTCTTAGGCAGGCTGTAGGGCGAGGACCCCGGAGAGCTCTGAGTGCAGTGCTGCAGCAGGAGCCTGGAGAAGTTGAAGCCCCTGAAGAGTGTGGACAGTGGCAAGTGGCTGGAGCAGTGGTCTGAGAGCTGGGAGCCGGGAGCAGACAGAGGTAGGATCCAGGCCAGTGAGAGTGGCGTGACTGTGGGCTGCGGGGAAGTGGCCCAGGGAGTCGATGCCTGTGAAGTGCAGAAACTGGAGGGAGGTGGAAGGCCTCACTGGAGGCACATAGGGTCCCTGGGCTAGGACCTGGTGTAGAGGGTGGGCCCAGGTCCCTCCCTGCTCCCCAGCATGCCAGGAGTGGCACGGGTGGCAGGAGGGGTGCATAAGCTCGCTGACTGTTTTAACTGTGGGCGGAGCTGCAGCGAGCTGGACTAGACTGCAGGATGGCAGTGCATGGACTAACCACGGCCACTGCTCCAAAGTGGGTTGGTGGTGTTAGTTGAACCCCGGAAGGGGTGGAAATGGGCTTGGCTGGTGGGCTAAGACCCCAGTAGGGACTCGGAGCCAGAGTCCCGGTGTGTGGAAGAGCAGAGCATGAGCTACTAGCAGGGGCACCGCTTGAGCAATTCCCCAACAACACCATCAGGAGGTGCCCTGCTGGTGAGCCCTGTGCTGTGGACTGCTACATGCGTCAATGACTTTAGCCAATATGATGAGGATGCAACCATGCTCTGGGTGTCCCTAAACCTCTGACAGCCAGAAGCTAGAACTGGATGACAGTATGGCTCACTTGATAATTGCCTTGTTCTTTTCATTCCATCTGAAGTATCTGTCACTGCAAGAAGACAGGATTCTGGGCTAGATAGACCATTGGTCTGACCCAATATGGCCGTTCTTAGGTATTTTTTTAATATAAGCACCTGTTATAAATAATTTTGGAAAGTTACTTGTTACATCCATTCTTGCAACTACAACCTTATCAAACAAAATGTGTAACTACCATCCCACTCATCCCCTTTTCTTTCTTAAATCTGCAATAGACCTTGACACAATCAGATAATGCACTCTTCTTGGAACACGCTTAAGATTTTTTTTTTTTTTTGTAAGGGGATATTTCTTTTTTTAAACTAAGAACATGAAATGTGGGAAAGATGTTTTGGTAATACAGTTGTGAAATACATGTACTCCTCACCTTTATTCTAAGTTGTTTTTAATACAGTGGATTCAAACTGCCGTTGCATTTCCTAACTTTTTTTTGTTTTGTTTAATACTAATCTAACATTTTATTTTATTTAAAGTTTACCCTATCTGTATTGTTCCATTTCCCGGGTTAAAGGAATAATGGAAGCCCAAAATTTGACTTTCTCAATAAGATAATACTGAGCTAAAAAGTAACCTGTTAATTTAGCTGCTTAATCAGTTAAATTCTGACTACATGCATGGATTCTCTTATTGACTTAAGTGAAAATTTGTGTGTGTATATGAAATGTAGGATGGAATCTAGCCACGTGTATTGGTTATTTTTAAATTACAGAACCTTTTCATTCTAGAACTGTGTAAGCAATCCTTTTTTTAATCTATTCCTCTGATTCCCAAACTATCCCTGAAACCTCAACCTCCTACCTGTGAATTCTTCTCCTGGGGATGGGCTATGGGAAAGTATCCTTATATAAAAGCATTTGCCCTCATTTGCTGTCTTTCACTCCAATGTGACACATCTGCAAACCTTGTCTAAGCATTGGCATCTTTGATGTTTTGCCCTTTATAGTCCCTTTCATCTGAGGAACTTGAAGAACTCTGTCAACTATCTAAGTCTCTCTGCATCCCATTGATAATGATGTCACATCACTCCCCTCTGAAATACAAATGTCACACAGCCCTGGCAGAGCTTCCCTCGCCTAGCTGGACACTTACCAGGCTGCTTTTTTGGGATTCTCCTCATTAGGCTGCATGTGTTTTAAGCATCATGAATCTGAGCAGTCTCTCGGCACTGCCTCTGGTTGGGGGTTTCTAGACACGTTCATGGTGCAAATTCTCTGTCTAGCACTCCTGTTTTCAAGACTAAGACCCAGTATTTCACCTGTCTAGACCTGGAGACTAGTGTTGATTCTCCCAAAGTCACTCAGGTTAAACACACCTTCTCCCAGAGCTCTAACCATGTGGGCACTCTGGAGTTACAGTTTCTCTTTTCAGGTGATCAAATTCCAAAGGGGTAGCCGCGTTAGTCTATTGTAGAAAGACAACAGAGTCCTGTGGCACTTTTAAAGACTAACAGAATTATTTATCGCATGAGCTTTCGTGGGAGAAAATCCCATGCAATAAATAATTCTGTTAGTCTTTAAAAGTGCCACAGGACTCTGTTGTCTCTGTTCAGGTGCACATAGTAAATGTAGTACTTAATACACAGATAGGCTTTGCAAAGGTTTATGCAGCTTTTGGCTTCTGCTCCAAATCATAGAGGCTATGTCTACACTTGTAAAGTCAACTTTAAGTTGACTTAAGTTGACCTTGTTAAATCGACTTGAATAGACATAGCCGTCCACATTGGCTTTAAATCGACTTAAGAAGTCTACTTAAGGCTTAAGTTGACCTTTAGAGGTGATGTTATTAAGTCGACTTAAGCTGTTATTAAGTCGACTTAAGGAAGCGCTTAAGTGGACTTAATAAAAGCCCAGTGTGTACGTGGCTTTATGTAGGTCGACTTAAGCGTCCTTAAGCCGACCTAAGTTGCCAGTGTAGACACACCCAGAGTGAATTAACTAGAGTGTATGAGGGTGCATCTCTCTGGGAGTGTGTCCATGCATGGTGTTTGTCTAATCTTATCTCAGACCCCTGCAGTCAATGTCCTTCTGTTCTGTCTCCAAAAAAACAAATGAGAACTTCTCCATCATAACCGACTCTCCCATTTGTCAGATGATCCTCTGATCAGCCTTGTCAGGTGCTGAGTTACATCCCCCCTGGAGTAGGGACTTGAGAACTCTTAAGGCATGGGTGGCAGCTGTCTTTGTCTAAGGTTGTCCCATTTGAATGGACAATTGTCAAAAATTGACAAACATCCACTGTTAGCCAGTGATAGGTGCAAAAATTTCTCCTTTTACCTTTGGTGGGTTTTAGCTTAATGTGGAGACCAAAGACAGCAGGCAAGGCACACCACCTCCACATTCAAAATGGGATACAGATACAGAAAGCCCCAATATCAGCCAGAATTCATCAGCTGTACACAGAGTCCCCCAATTCTTATCTTAAAATGCAGTCATTTGTGGCATGGAATGCAGAAATTTATCAGCGTATAGACCCGGAACCAGGAATGTGCCATCTTCCAGGACTGCACTTGGCTACACAGAGTCCTCTTACCCTGATGACGTCAATAGGAGTGAATTATGTGCATAAATTTAAGGATGCATGTAAGTGCTTTCTTGAATCAGAGCCTCAGTGGTGCTCTACATCAGTTTGTTTCAGGAAGTGAAGAAAAAGGAGAAGAATTGTTAACCAGAATGGAATTATCCAGGACTTTAGCTTACATGGAGTTTTTAATTTACCCCACAAAATCAGGTGTGGAACCTTTAATCTTACAGATGTGCCAGGGGATATCTGTACAGAACTTTGGTGTTACATCTGATGTGCAGAGACCGTGCTTTCAGTGGCTCCTGAACCCGCAGCTGGGAAACTGGTTCAATATTGTTTCAAAGGGTAGACTGCAACCCAAAGAGCCACCAAGGCAAATGGATAATGACGCTCTTCTGTGTTTAAAGAACTGACCCAGCTCAACCGTGCCTAGCTTATGAGATTGAACGCATCACACTGCAGTAAGACTCTCAGACATATATCATTCCCAAACCTGGTGTCTTTCATGCAACACTATAGACTCTTTTCTTACAATTCTACTTTGCCTTGTGGATATTATTTTAATTAATATTGCAGTTGTAAGTAGCTGTAGTGCATTTTATCACGTGCAAAAATACCAGTCCATGTGTGGTGAATTATTCTGACAGCTAGCTGTCACCTAACGGTGAGGAGAATAGCAAAGAGTTACTGTCTAGACTTACTTGCAGAACTATTATGGTGAAAAGGAGTAATCTTACAGAAGGGGCACCCATTTCCGAGATCTATTTGTACATTCTGACTCGTTCTCTGTAATAGGATTACACATTTCTTATCACAACCACAAACTGGATGCATGCCAGCCATAAACTGTGCACAGTGTAACAATATGATTGGAGGCAATTTTTTCCCTCTGTTTCTGACTCCCATTCTGGGTTTTGAAAAACTGTCATATTAGAGTACCACATGTGACAGTGTATTTATCATTTTAAAAGTCACTGTGGATTGGTGTACATAAGGAAAACATCTCAGCCTGTGCAAACTATAATTACAGATAAAAACTGCATTAAGAAAGGCAGAGAGCCTTTCACTGAACAGCTGAAAACTGTCCTTATGACACTTATTCTAATTTTGCACAGGAAATTTGGGGTTATACTGTCATATTGGGAACTTCATCTACTGATACAGTTGTTTGCAGTTGTGCTGTGAGTGAACAATTCTATTCATGGATTACACTTGAATATTTTAGTTAACATTTGTATATTGTGCCATAAAAAATTAGATGATGCAGCAATGGGCACTATATTAATGTCTAGACTTCCATCATTGGGTGATGTAGGGGCTGTCTGTCTAGGACACCCCACACTCTTACATCTAAAGACACAGGCTCAAAAATGGAGAATTAGCGGTCTCAGAGCCCTATCCTTCAAGCAGGGCAGGGCAGGGCAAAAAGCAGTCTGTCATCCCTGGCCATCAGGTAGGGCCAGGCAAATATGCAGTCTATTGCCCTGCTGTAGAGCTGGCAAGCAGTCTATGGACTTGGGCCCCTTAGGTCAAGGGAGAGCATTAGGCAGTCTGTTGCTCCACACCCTCAGGCAGGGGAGGGCTAACAAGTAGACCTCCTGGCCAACATTGGGGTAGCCACTGTCCCCAAGGAGGGGCAGCAGGGAGGAAAGGGGGGACGCTCACCCACCCGACTCCACCGTGTCCCAACTCAGAGGCCCTGAGAGTGGCAGACCTTTCCATCACTAGGTCTGTGGGGTTCCACCTGAAACATACTGACCTGTATCAGGCCAAAACACAATTAGACTATCGACTTGTTTCCCTAAGCTACTTCCCACCACTTCATGGTAGGTTACCAGGCTTTCGGGGTTGTGGCTGGTCTCCTCGGGGTAGACGGCTAGCGCATCTCCTCAGAGTCCCAGGCGACAGACCCTTCCAGTAGCTTCTCCTTGGTCTTGATGTTGTAGTGCTTGGGCTACAGCCCCATTGGTTGTGAGATGTCCTTCTCTGGCAGCTCTAGCCCAACCAAATTATTGGGCGCTCCTTTTATACTTATACTTCCTATCCTGCCCTTTTGCTTCCATTGGGATGGGCTGTTCTGGTTCTCCCCATTGAGGGGTGGGTGGGGTGCCTTTCCTGTCCAACTGAGAAGGAGGCCACACCCCTCACTAAGTTAGGTTAAATATTGTGACCTACAGTTGTATAAATCTAAATAAATTGGGGGGGGGAGGAGGGCTTCCATAGATGTTGCCACTTATTTATTCAGTTAGACTGCTACAGCGCTGAACTTGAGTCCTTTTTCTGATACATTAATATGTGAACTATTGTAGGTGAAGCCCCCAGTTCTTATACACAGTAATGGTCTGTCTTTGTACTTCAAGGAATTCTTTGGTTGTGTGACATGGAGCGGTTTTGTTACAGTCCATTATGCTTTTATTACGGGCTTTTGTTTAACTGGAGAGCGTCCTTGGCTTTACTAAATTCTAACCACGTGTTTAGTTAATAGAGCTGTAAACATCTAATAGCTGCCTTAAAGAAAGACTTTCATAACCAAGCAACAAAAAAGCATTACAAAAATACTTACACAATATGTATCTTCCTTTTTTTCTATTAATGAAAGTAGTTGTTTAAACACAGGTGTTGCTAACAGGATTTGATTATGGTTTTCCTGATCATTTCTGACATGAATATTTAAAGTGTATTGGCCAAACCATACTAAGAATAGCCTCTCTTAGGTCTACACAACAGAACGTTGCCATGTTGCAAGACCTTATTACTGTATGATAGCACCCAAGATGTATAAAATATGGTTCTTGCAGTGTGGTATAGGCTGGATGGGGATGTTTCAATTTGTTGAGAACTCTAATGTTGTAAAATTGGCCCTCCTATACTGTGACATTCAATAGCTTAGATGGGACTATAGTTAGTCTGTGACTTTATTACCCTGTTCTAACGTGGTTCTTGTCCAATAATCTGTCAAATTTGCATATGCACACACAAAATGACTTCCAGCTGTCTGTCGGTCTCCTGCTGTGTCCATGGTCCGAAGTCGTCTTATTCTTAGGGAGATGGGAGGAAGAAGAGACTGGTGGAGTTTCAAAAACAGCCTAGTAAAAATATCAGATATTACTATTTTTTGTCCTCTAATAATTCAAAGCAGCCTTGTTTTTAAAGCAAAACAATCCAAAAACTCTTCTAACTTGCTATGCACTTAGTCCTCAGTAAAGACAAGTACGTTCTGAGAGATCTGAAGTAATTGTAAGTATTTGAAACATGCATAATATGCAAGTGAAATTTATCTAAATTTTTAATGTGCCTGGCTTCAATTTTATGTACTTGCGTATGGGCTTGCGTATGTTGCATATTAATACGGATATGTTTATTTCAGTATGTAATCCTAAAGATAAAGTTAAGTGTAAGAATCAAATAAATAAAAACACTGTTAGTAAAATTGCACATAGAAACACAGCAGAGCTCAAGAGCAGTTATTTTGGTGTCTGATCGCTGGCTATCTTCCTTCCTTTATTTTAAACCAGGGGAATCCAATATTAAAAAACTGGTAATGCAACATTACAGTTATGAATTTAATGTACAAAAGTCCAGAAATTTAAAGTTCTGGTTCCAACTGTAACTATAATTCTGTCATACCACATGTATATTAAGACCTCAATTTCTCACCATATACAGCAATACAAAATTCTGAATATGTGCAAAGGGTTTATTCCACTTGTTATGGGAATTGCAGTTTTGTGTTTCCTGAGAAGTGCATTTACGTTCTGAATCTTAACATTCCATTAACCTGCTTTTTTGCTAATCTACAGTATGTTCTCCCCATTTACCTTTCATCTGGGAAAAAAAAAAAGCTAAATAGATTTAAAATCAAAGATAGCGAGTGTGAGTGTCATATATATATAATGGTATCTAATATATGGGTGTGTGTGTGTGTGTGTGTGTGTGTGTGTGTGTGTGTGTGTGATGGTAAAACAGTCACTGATTTCATAGGGACTAACTATGTGCCACAGAAACGCCACTCTTGGCTCACTGATGCTGAGGAGGAGGGAGTCTGTTGCAGAACTGTTATGCATTTGGAGACCCTGTGCAGAGATTGCTTGGCTCCCAGGTGCCAGGAGAGGAGAAGTGGAACCATGGCTCATGGATCTGTTGCTTGTGGTTCCTGAATCTGAAGAGTAATGACAGCTCCTCCCTTCTCAGCCTCTAAGGTGCACTCTGGATGCATCTTCCCTGCCGATAAGTTGAGTAATCGACACTCCAGTCATTTATCTTGTGTTAGCCTAGGTCTGTGGTTCTCAACCTTTTGCTGGCCGCAACACAGTTGGTGGCATATCGCGACTCTACGGGACACATGGGCCCACGCGCTCCCCCAGGACAAATCCAGCCATCTTCTTGGCTCTCCGTGACACACTTTCCACTGTGTGGTAACAAAGTAATGTGTCCCAACACAGTGGATGAGAACTGCTGGCCTTAGCTATAAGCTAGAATGGCCACGTTGCAAACCAACACCTACACAGACTCTCATGTAGCACTGATTTCTGGTCACACATCCCATGGTCATTAGCATGTTCTGTGAATTCTTTTGCAGTATATTGTGTGATCTGGTCTGTCCTTTCTGGGCATCTGACCAAGAATGATGTTGGCCCAGCAATTCATTAAAGAGTAAACCACTTCTGCCTTGGCACGCTCCACAGCCTTCGTTACTGCTGGTGGTAAAGGTATGGATCCAGCTCTAAAGAAATGACCTATGACAAACATTGGTCTCAATGCAACCTATCTGGGTGTTCATGCTGTGCATCAGAGATGATAGGGATGCTGTGTCAATTACTAATCAAGAAAAATTGGCAGAAAGAGGAAGCATTGGGTGTTAAATAGAGGTTGTGAAAAGGCAAACAGGAAATTCCACAAGCTGAAAATGTCTCTTCAAAGCCCTGTGTTAGTGCGTGGCCACTTATATCATGTGTTTAATGCAAAATTGGCCCTATTTCGGAAACTGTTCTGGTTAAACACTTTATCTTGCTTCAGCCAAGTGCTGGAAACTGCACAAAAAAACAAGAATAACCAAATCTTTTAAGACATAGTAGCTGAGCCTGTTTTAAAATATAATAACTAGCAAAAGCCATTGTTTACGATAAGTGTTGTCTGATTGCTGGCAGTCCTGTGTTTATTGCTTTTGTGCATTATGGTCTCTTGTAATTTGGATAGCCAAAAATTGTGTTCCTCTAAGTCTATGAGGTGTGTGTGAGGGGATTTGTAAGTAGCTAGGTATCTGTAATTACACTGAGTGCAATTGGAGCACTTCACAGAGGCATAAAATAAAATTGGCTGTTTTTAATCTGAGTAGTTTTATATAAAATTTTCCACTTTTTTCATTTCTTGGAACAATATTTTTTTCTTTCCTTGGATAACTAAGGGAGGATCTTTGGAAGTGAACTCGGAGCAACACTTTCTATAGCAGTGGTTTTCAAACTTTTTTCTTTAGGACCCCATTGAAAAAAATCATTTATGCCCGTGACCCAACAATTACACCTTTGAGCAATGCATTCCAGTCTTTTGGCAGCAGCAACAGGGCCACATGACCCAGTAGCTGAGGGTCTGTGAGCCAGTACCAGTACCCGACCCATGGTTTGAAAACCACTGTTTTATAGACAATATTCTAGTACTTTTGTGTTGAAACATAAGATAAAGGTCAAATGTTGGGTGCTTATTGTGCTATTGGTCATCTGTGAAATCTGTAAAATGGACTCTGAGAATTGTGGATGAACATCTAAACTGAATTCATCATTCGGAATATACCATAATTTAGGGGGTTTTCCCCATTAAAAATTGCATCTGGACCTCACTGTTAATTTTTCCTGTTCTGCCACTTCTGTGTAAAGCCCGTGTCATTGTTTCATATATTGAATGAAGAGCACGAAACCCAGATTTTGTAAAACTGCAAGCCGTGGAAGAGAGAGGCAACTCATATATTACTCTCTACATAGTTAGTGTACTTTTGACGTAGTGTCTTTTTTTGCTTATTTATATGCATAGTTTGTCTGTAATACACTAACTCTTTTTTTCCCTTGGAAGGTTGAGGAATATCCGTATATTATTTACACCTTTGAATATGCAAAGCGCTATATTGTTTGACAATCTGAGCACTCCACAAACTAATCCTCCCAACAGTTCTGTGAGCTAGGGAAGTGGATGGTCCTTCATAAATATGCCTTAATTCATCATTAATAAAGCTACATGCTGATGCTTCTTTTAAAAAAAAAAAATCATGTCTTTTGAACAACCAGCTAAAATTGGAAGACAACACCCACTGGTGTTCACTGTTTCCGTCATTAAATCATGTTTTGTTCTTTCGGGGCCAAAACAATGTGAGTAGGACAAGATGAGAGTTTCACCCAAAAGATTCTTCATTGATGAGTTATAACTTTTCCCGGCCACTGGGAAAGGCCATGAATTGTCATTAAGTCACCCACACTAGGAACTTTTGTAAATATCAGGCGTTGGTAACCAGCGTGTTACTCAACATAAAAGATTTTAATCCAAGATTTTGAGCCAAATAAGGACAAGCATGTTCCGATGATATTTCCATCAGCATAGCTTCACCAGTGTAATGATACATGAGCAAACCCACAGTGTGGATTCACGCCACTTGGTAACACTCACGGAGTGCATTTACATTGCCTCTCTGCATCCGTGTAATTCTAACTGTACAAATCCACCTGGCAGAGGTGAGCCCTAAAACTTATTTTTAAGTCTAATTAGCAAACATAATGAGCAACACAGAGGAATTTCTATGCTTTCAATCAAAGTTGCCCTTGTGAAAGAACACTGTCCCTCTTGTATTCCTCTTGACGCCAGGCATTTTCGCTAGTGTAAACTTTGGATTCTTGTGGTTACTTTAGTATACAGACAGAGCAGATTTCCCGAAACCTAACCTCCAACTTTTGATAGATCAGAGAATATGAAAGTAAAAGTAATTAGTTGCACAGCCCTGTCGCTCAGTTAATGGATTCAACCAATTCTCTAAAGAACTTCTATAGTTGCGGAAGCCTGTTCTTTAGTAATGTGAGTTGCATGAAATAAATAGAGAAAACAGTGTCCGCAATCATTTAACTGGGGTTCCCATCTGCCAGAAATGTAAGCGTGGGTGCTTTCTTATCTCTTTCTTTTTTTTCCCCTTTCTGTCAGTGCTCATAATAAAACTGTTCTGTTTTAACCCTCTGTATGGCCTCCCGGTTTTGTGCCTGCTGAACTGAACAAAATTTAGGACAAGAGCTATGGATTGTAGCCAGGGTTCTGTAACCTTCTTGTAACAATTGCAATGAATGAAACTACATATATTAGAGATGTCAGGGAGTAAAAGGACAGGGTTTGGAACTTTCACTATACAAGGAACTCTAGCCTGGTTATGCCTTGAGATCAGAGCTGCATCTTGTCTGACTGAAAAAAATGGACTATGATCCATATATAATATGTTGCATCATCTATTAAACTAGAGAACTCGATTCAGTGATAATTTCACAGGGTGACAAGCTCTGTAACTTTTGATAGAATTGCAGTGGAGGGAAAAAGTGACAGATGGCTCAAGTATATGTTGGACATAGCTATGATCGGCAGTGAATACCTGTCTTCCCCTGTTCATGGACTGCTCTGGTGTTGGGGAGAAAGCTTCTGGACACATAAAGGGATCTGGCAGTGTATGTGCCTACTGATATAGTAATCTAGGCATTTAAGGAACTCTTTGTAAACTGAGGAGCTGAGTAGGCACCTACAGGGTTAGGCAGGATTTTTGTAGATTGCAGTGGATCCTACAAGTCAGATGTAGGGTATGTCTGCAGTGCAATTAGACACTCACAGTTGGCCCATGCCAATTGAGTCAGATTCCTGGGGCCAGCGCTAAAGGGCTGTTTAATGGCGATGTGGAGATTCAGACTTGGCCTAGAGTCTGGGGTCCAGTGTCCCAGAGCTCAGGCTCCAGCCAGCCCAAGGCCAAACACCTACATTACAGTTTGCCCCAGAGTTTGTCAACTGGCAGGGGCTGGCTGCAAGGATCTAGCTGCAGGGTAGATGTAGCCTTAAGAGCCTGAGTGACTTCCTGGAGCTTAGTATCCTCTGTTCCTTAGTTGCCCATCTGGTAAGCAAGGATAATAGGACTTCCCTACCCCAAAAGGATGTTGTATCTATCCTCTCATTAAAGATTGTGAGGTGCTCAGATAATGTGGTAAAAAGGGGGTGTAGAAGTACCTAGGATACATAGAAGCATTCTCCTTTTGGTAAGTGCTTCATTTTAATGGCTCACCTGCAAATCTTCCCTAAGTGTGAAAGTTCTCTTATGAATCCAAGTTTCTGATCCACTCAAGATGTCATTTGCCAGCACTGTCTAAATGAGCCTGTGAGCCCAATTAGCAGCAGAAACGGAGCTAACATTCTTCACCTGCTGTGCTTACCAGTCTTCAGATCAGGGAGGGAAGGGAATATATTAAAGGCTCAGGGATGGAGGGAAGCTTAGAGGAGGGTGAGACAGGAAGAGAGAAACAGATATTTGTCATGGTTATGAAGAGGAACAAACAGGACCAGAAAGGGGAGACCTGTACAGATGGGTAATTCACTAGACCTAGGGGAGATGTTATTATGCAAAGGGTTAAAAAAACCCATGTCTGTGCTTGTTGATATGCCACTAGATGGCTACCCTCCTTGCTTCCTGTCAAGTGTGTTGTGGAGATGGTGGTTGAAATGCTGGACCCACTGAGACAACAGGAGTTTAGCTATTGACCTCAGTAGGGCCACAATTTCACCCTATATAGTCTGAGGAATTGGCAGCAGATGAGGAGTCAGGTGATCTTTGTTTCTTTGGACAGCGCTGCCACTCATTCTCTACAGCCACCCTGACAAGTCTTTTAACCTTTCTGTGCCTCAGTTGCCCCAGCTACGAAAGGGAGCTAATTGATTAATATTTGTAAGAGACTTTGGAGATCGAGTGCCAAAGCGACATCAAGACAACGTTTCCCTATGTTGTTAACTGTTCCTGCCATGTCTTAGTACTGCATAAGTACGTAAAAGCGCTTTTATTTATGATTTGGTCAGGTAGGCCTCTTGGGACCCTAGGCGCATTTCTTTGCATTTTTATTGGTGTCTGCTTTTTAAAACTTAGTCCATTTTCTTAGATCACAGAGTTTGCTTGACTGCATCTGCAAACTGCTAGCCAACTGTCAAGTTAAAGCTCACACATCACTGACCAGCTGGGCAATAGTGTATATAGAAAGGTACAACCTAATCTCAAGCAGCTGGATTGTTTTGGATAGGGAAGGGTACGCAGAAATTCCGCATGTTTTGTCTGGGTGACAGCAACTTCCTCTGTGGCCTTGGGTTTGTCACTTTGGGCCAGCATTTCCAAACATGGGTATCTAAAGCTAGAGAATTAAATAAATGGCTTTATTGTCCATAGGTGCCGAGCATCCTATAGAACCCATCTGTAAAATGGATTTGATGGTCATGCCGTATTAGAGAAAATGAGTTATTCCATTTTTCCAGTTGGTTTTACCATCAGCCTGCTTTTCACATATATGTTCTTAGTTCTCAGTTTTGAAATGAATGCAATGCTCCCTATCCATGCACAGAACTATCACACTAGCAGATATTTCACCATAATAAAGTGCACAGAATTATGGCCGACTCTCACCAAATACAGAATTGGTGTCCATGAACTAAAGGTGGAAGTTGGAAGGTACAAAAAACACAGTGTAAATCGGGGAGGAGTGAATTTTGCAGCCAGTGTGACAGAGAGGTTGAGATAGAGGCACTTTCTCCTCCAACATCCCAAATACAAGTAACCATGAGAGAACTTTCTTCGAATAACCAGGAATCAAAAACAGTTTTGTTTTTTTTAAATGGAGGAAAAGCTGTGCCTTAGTCTTAGAAAAAAGGAGGATGATGGCGTTGTACTGCCATCAGCTCAGCAATGGACAGAAGAGATAAAAACTCCATGACCATGTTAACCTCTCCAGGCCCTAGAATCTATGAATGCCCAGGAAGGAGTTTATTGTGATCATCTGTTTTGACCTTCTGTGTAACACAGGGCATAGAATGTCCCAAGAAATAATTCTTGAGTGGGCAGAAGGGGAGCATCTACACTTGTAAATTAAGTCGACTTAAGCTTGTTTAAGTCGACTTAATTTACTCTGTGTCTACACTACACTTTCCTTAGGTCGACTTAAGCAAGCTGCTTAAGTTGACTTAAGGAAAATTAAGTCGACTTTATTAAACCTCGTTTTAAGTTGACTTTTGGCTTAAGTCAACTTTCTAAAGTCGACTTAAGCCAGTGTAGACCTGGAGTAGTCCTAAGTCAACTAAGTCGACTTAGGGCTCTCCAGGACGTCCCCACTGCCCTCCCTGCCAGGGGGGGTGGCACAGGGAGAGCCTGGCATGCCCCCCCACAGGGCAGGGCAGAGCCCTGACCACTCTGTCCCTATGCCCTGCCAGGGTCCATGTCCCCCTTTGCCTCATTGTACCCAGGGCACAAGTCGACCTAAATTAACAAGTGTAGACATAGCCAAGGATATGAATGGGTCTTCCACCTCTCAGGAGAGTGCTGTAACCGTTTGGTTTTTGGGTATTCTGATGTGTAGATACTTCAGTCTGTCCGGTTGTACTGTGAGTAAATGATTTAAGACTCATTGGGCCAGGGAGAGAGAATGACTCTAATCTGGTGGTTACGGCCCTCATCGGGGAGGTGGCAGACCCAGGGTCCCATCCTCCTACTACAATGATTCATTTCAATGAGACATTCACAGTGTAACACTATAAGAAGGCACTGCACTTCAGAAGATCCCATAGCTCTGTGATTAGAACACTGTCCTGAAAGTTAGGAGAGCCCTATCGAAATCTTTTCTCCCTCTATGGCAGAAAGAGGAATTGAACTTGGGTCTCCCTTATTCCAAGTGAGTGTGAGCCTCTGGGCTAAAGATAACAATACGGGGGTAGTGGGTCAGGTCCACATCTCCATCCCCTCTCTCTCTCATCTCCCACACAGTTTTGTGTGGAATGAGGTCACCTCCTAACTCATTCTCACAAGAAACTACTCAGGCATGTAAGCTGCCTAACTCCAAGAGATGGGTTCCCAGTCGCGGATCATTAACCAGAGATAGGCATCTCGCAGCAGCCTGGACTTAGGTGGAGCTTAGTGCAGACTCCTCTTCTTGTCCTCTCCTATTGGCTAGTTTAGGTGGCATTGCAACACCTAAGTCCCTTTATGGATCTGAGCCAGAGAGATGCTGAAGCTGTGCCATTCCAGCGCTTCAGTGTAGACACTCATTACAGCAATGGGAGGGATCCTTTGTCACAGTGCGCTTCCTTAAGAGGGGGTTGCTAGGGTCAACAGAAGTAATCTTCCATCAGCCTAACACTGTCTGCACCAGGGGCTAGATGAGTGTAACTGCATCAGTCAGGGGTATGGATTTTTCACAACTTTCTGCAGCATAGCTGCGTTGTCCTAACTTTTTAGTGGCTACCGGACCTCAGTGTGTATTTACACTTTGAGCTGGGGTGTAACTTCCAGCTTGAGGAGACACATGCTAGTTTTTAAAAAATAGTGTAGTCATGGCAGTGTGAGTCGTTAGCCCACCCAAGTACACACATAGCTAGCCACGCCCACCCCCATATATTGCAGCTACAGTCTCTTGCTAGTACACTATCTTGATAAGAGCTGGTGCCACTACGTCTCCTAGAACTGGGAATTATACCCCTTCTCTAAATATATACATGCCCTTAAGTGACTTGCCCAATGTGGCTCGGGTTGTCTGTGGCAGGACAAGGTGAGAATGCTCATCCCTGAACTGTTCTTCTTTTACATCTTTAAACCCAGTGCAGACTGCTGTAGTGTTGTAGATTGTGAACAATTTAGGGCAACGGACTTTGCAAAGGCCATGCATGACTATTTACTTTGTCAGGGGGAGTGTTCTTTCTTAGTTTCTCATGCGTTCCCTCTGTTCTTGGCTTGCTTGGATGCTGATGTCACTCTGAAAGCATTGGACAGAAGCTCATCGCCCTTTCCTCAGAAATACAGCAGGAACAGCAGCTGCACTGGCATTAATATTTAGTTCTTCCCACACTGCTGTGGTATGGCATTATTTGAAGCTAAAGACCAAGCCTGAGATTTGAGCTCTGGTCTTCTCCATTGCAGTCACATGGGAAGATGTAGCCTAAAACGTGAATGTGCGGTGTCATTCTTCAGTCACACAAGCCAAGAAACAGTTCATTCCCTTTTGCGCAGAGGTTTTGCACAAAAGCACAAGCGAGGTAGATCTAACCCAAAGAAGAAGAAACTCTAAAGTTACAGCATGGCACAGGGGAATTAATGATAACATACTGAAAGCATCACTTCTAGGTCTTTTCTCAAAACCAGCCTAGGTCAGGAGAAACATGAAATCCTTTCCTGTGACTTGTGTTACAGGAAATATGTTGTTGGCATACCCACATCACAGAAGTGAATATGACAATTAACAACTTTTGGCGGCCTTTGACTACTGCCAAAAGATTGAACTAGCCATTCATTCCCTGTGCTCACCTCTATAGAGGTGGGCCCTCAATCAGACATGCAGTAGTAGCTCCTGCCTCCTTTTGTTCCTTTCCTGTGAGATCACAGGCAGTTGGGAACCTTTGTGTTTGCTCTCTTGTATCAACAATTGTACATCCTTGGTCCTTTCAGCTAACTCCTCCTACTGGTCTGATTATGCTGCAATCCCTTCTTCACTGATACACGATTCCTTTAAAAATGTACAGTAATTGCTTCTGCACGGTATACAGCTCAGTCAAAAAGGATTCCCAGGTAATTCTCCTCTGAATGCACCCAAAATTCATGCCAGCAGCCTTCCATAATTGACAATTAACTTGTGACTCCATTCCCACCCTTTTCTTTCACTGTGAGCACTAGCCGTGTTGGATTTCTGCCACTTCATGTTTCTTGGATAGAGTAACTGTGGCTTCTTGTTATAGACTGTGCCTGAGTCATGTGTTGATCTCTTGCAGAAGTAAACCTGGCCGAAAAGAAAATGTAGTGGGATTTTTAAAAGTGAAAAGTATCTGTTGCTTAAGAGTAGTCTCCCTAGAGGAAAAAGAGAGTGAAAAGAATTGCACGCGCACTCTCTCTCAAAAAACAAAAAACCCCCAAAGCTTATTGAAGCTTATTAGGGAGTTATCTATCAGAGGACACAGTTGCTCAATACCCTTAGCAAAAGAATTACATTTGAGTAATTCCCTGAAAAGGGATTCTATAAACAATTTGCTGGGATACCTTATTTCCACTCCATGTAAACACATAAAATTCCATTCCACAGTGGCTGTGAAATGCTAACCTTTAAAAATTATGAGCTGTGACAGATAAAATTATAAACTCCCATTTGTTTTGTTCATTTGTGTGTGGAAATTTTGTCTCAGCCCCAAATGACATCAAGTCCTCAGTGAGTTAAACTAATTTATGAAGCTTTTTTCTTGATTTGCTTGCAGCTGGTGTGTGAGAGTATAAATTCAGTTACCACACCTGCAGTAAATCAGCAATATATAAATGTTTCCAACTTCGGAAGAAATCCATTAGTGGTGGAATTCACACCTTTAAGAGACTCTTTTCTCCTGGTAGTTAGGTTACCATAACTTTTATGTGTCATTTTTAACATGTCCTGAAGTGTTAGGCCAAGTACAAAGAGAAATTGAACAGCTCGGTGACAGTTGTTAAGGAACTCAAAGAGCTGTTTGCTCCTAATAAAGAGGCTCTGTAAATAGAAGCTAAAGCTGATTCATTGTAGCAACATGTGGGTTTATATATCTATATCTATAAAACCGGTAGCAGAATGTTATAAAGCATGACTGATCAGTCCTGAATCGAATGGCTGTGAGCCTTCTTTGTATTTTGTCGTCCCAAGGCTATTGTTGCAAAGGTACCAGTGATAGGCCACTCTGTCACTGGGGACCAGGAAAAGGCCTCAGAGACCGAGTGTGGAAACAAGTCAATACTTATTAACAAGCTTTCCTCTTTTCCCCACTTAGGCTATGTCTACACTTGGCCAAATAAGTCGACTTTAAGTCGACTTTAAGTCAATTTAGCATGTCCACATTATAAAATTAGATCGACTTAAAGTAGACCTTGCCAAATGGATTTAGAGCATCCACGCTGGACGCCTAAGTCGACTTCTAGGGGCTAGGTGGACCTGGGAGTAATCCATGGTGGGAGGGGGGGCATCCCTTTCAAAGTGCAGGGGGATCAGCATTTGCCCCATTGTATCAGGGTACAATGGGGGCTGAGCAGGACAGGGAAAGGGGCAGGGTATAGGAGCAGGGTGGGCGGGGCTGTGTCCTGCCCTGTGTGTGGGCACGCCAGGCTCTGGCTGTGCCAACCACCCTGGCAGGGAGGTCAGTAGGGGAGCCCTGGGGGCCTTTTAAGTCGACTTTAAAGTCAATTTAGGGCTAATCTGCATCTACACTGGCTAAATCGACTTAATAAAGTCCACTTAACCAGTAAAGTCGACTTTAAACTAGGTTTTATAAAGTCAACTTAAAATTTCCTTCAGTTGATTTAAGCTTGACTTACGGAAATTGTAGTGTAGACGCAGAGTAAATTAAGTCAACTTAAGCAGGCTTAAATCGACTTAATTTACAAGCGTAGACGCACCCTTAGTGTTTGCCTAGGATCCACCTCTCAGATCTCTGAAGCTAGGATAGATCTGGTTTCTTGGCTGCTCCGTCTCCTCTCCTGACCTCGTGTTAGGGTGTTGAAGGCTTCCCAGATTAGGAGCATGACCAAAGCACAGGTCCTAATCTAAATAGCCTCATAATGTGAGTTTGAGTACTTGAAACTTTTATCTGAGAATGTGATTTTAGGGTTCATGGGGTGCAATGGGCTATCGCTTCAGAGTGGTGAGTGATGGACTTATTTCCATGTTAGATTAAAGCAGGGAAAAGACTTGGCAGAGACATTATGACAGGATGGTTCCCATAAAGGCTCCTGATATGCTAAGCCTATAGCACCCCTGTTGCAGAATAAAACCAGGATTGGCAGTCTAATGGCCGAAGCACAGCACTGTTAGTAAGACATGAGTTCCATGCCTGACCTGGATGCTGAGTCCCAGTATGACCTTGGGTAGTTGTCTTAAAGCTCAATTGTGTCGTCCTCCTACTCCCCGCAGAGGGTAAGGCCCATTCCACTGCACTGTTTGGCTAAGACCAACTTGCTATATCCTTTCGCCTAGTGGAGAGTTCAGCCCTTGCTTTCTGGATGCTTTCTCTCTGAACTAATGGATGACGATGGGGAGAATCTGGGCCATGTCTGCTTTTTCCCTCTTTCTTCCTCTCTTCTGTCCCAATTCGCCAGGCAGCAAGTAAGCAAGATGCATCTCTTTCAGGGCTGCAGGAAGTTACTTTCTCTCCTTTTTTCCTCACTACCAGAGAGTATGGAAGGATTAATTGTGTCACATTTCCACCCTGGGGCACCCTGCTCCCTCAGGGCTGAAAATGAATACTCTGGTTGGAATAAATGGCAGTGGAAATCAATCTCTATTTTTTTCTGTGCTGTTTCTCCCCTTTAAAGACTTAATTTCTCACTCCCATTATTATCAGGCCCTCCGTTGAGTTCCCAAAAGAGTCTGTGAAAGGTGTTTTGATTTACTTTAGCTTTGGTTCCATTTTTAACTTCATCTCTCCCATAATTTTTGTTTCCTACAGTGTTGCTCAGTCCTCCACCTCTCTCCAATAAAACTGAGTTCACAGCTTGCATTAAAGTTCTTCTGATGTAGGTGCTTTTTCTCTAAATATGATGCAGCATTAGATTTATTCTGTGCTGATTCTTTCCTGTGAGCCCATAAAAATCATAGGATTACCATCTAAACTCAGCTACTCCACGGGTTCTCAACCCCTTCAGTGTCATGACACAGTTGGGAGAACACCCAACGTTTGTTACACAGGGACACAACCCTCTTCTAAAGCCCCCCACTGCTGAAGTTCCCCTAGCCAGCATCATTTTTGGTGGTTGCTGAAATTAACACGGTCCCCACCGCCGAAAGAAAACTGCCTTCAGAGGCAGTTTCAGTGGCGGGAGGCTTGAGAAGCAGCCCCCACCACTGGAAAAAGGAGCTGCTCTGGGCAGTATCAGCAGTAGCACCTGAATGAACAGCTTTTAAAATGGCAACAGCAATAGCAGCTCTTAAAGTGGCAATAGCCTTCCGCTGCCATGAGCATTTCTTTCAGTTGCCAGGGGTGCTTTTGGCACTGAGCTGCTGTTCTGCGACACTCTTTTGTGTCTTGACACAGCGGTTGAGAACTGCTGAGCTAGACTGTTCTTGGCTCCAAAAACACCTGGACAGATTGGAAGATAGGGATGCCAAACTGTTTATTGTAGATTGGCCAGATAATCCATTTGGCAGTTGTAGGGTGTATATATAATATACTTTCCTGTTTTGGTTTAACCAAAAAGCACAGGCAGCATGTCAAGTAATAGTAATAGTGGCAGAGTGCCTTCCAGCCAAGGTTCTAAAAGCCATTTACAAAGGTGAATCAGAAATATATTTCCTATAATAGATTAGAATAAGATAGTAGTAGATACTGGTAACAAAACCTGTGGCTCCTGAATCCTAAACCCAGATTAAGTTGCATCACTACTGCTAATCTGCTGGTCAATATCAGATTCATGATCTGGCTCACCAAGGTGTTGTAGGTTAGCAGTCTACTGGACTGCTGGTGTCCTGTCTAAACTCCCCCAAAGGATGAAGTTCAATCCGCTTTCACTTCTAACAACATTAGCAGTATATAATACTAATCCTATGTAAGGGCATTCTTAGCTTGCCAGGGGTGACTTAAAGTAGATTTTTGGCAGTATAGATAACCCCTGTGAGATCTGAAATTCAGAAAATATCACTCAGGTAAAGAGACTTCGTCAAAGTCCGCAGGCTAAAAATAGCTTTTTAAAATTGTATTAGTTATAATCAGACTGATGCTTGGCAAATCCAGCTTTGCCCCATTAATGAGGCTGCAGCACACAGGTGCAATAGTTAAAATGCAGTTACGTTGGAGATATTGCAATCACTGCTCAGTTTTTGTTGGTCCATGTAAATTTGTGGGGGTTTTTTAATAGTGACCATGGTGCCTTGAATTTAAAAAAAAAACTGCTGAGTGACTGCAGGGCACCTTTCAATATATTATACCAGTCTCAGGTATGAGGGATGGTAAAATGTGCATTCACATAAAAGCTGAGCCGGTAGATCAAATTTCATCTCTTCCAGCCTTGACAGTATAATTGTGATTGTTTTTAAATTTAAGGAAAAAAAGGGGAAGAAAAACCTCTTCATGAAAATGTAATAGGTTCTCTTTAACACAACACAGGTGTAGCAGGATACTCCTATCCCTTATTTTATTTTTTTAAAACAAATAGAAACATTCTCTGAATCATTCAGACTCCCAGGAAACTGGGTTTATTGTAGCTAAAGTTATTATGATATTGAGGAGGGAATGGCCCCAGGATTCCTATTCATGCGCAACCTGTTCTCTACTTTTTTCCTTAATATTATTTTACCTCCTGCCTGCTTCTCTCAGCCCCTTTCTTTGTATCTGTCTTTGCATATTGTGGGTTTCAATTTACTTATTTATTTATTTTAAAGTTTTGTTCTTTCCTGACATGCTGCTCTCCTGTGTGCCCTGGAAGAAACAAAGTGAAATTGACTAAAATCCTGATCTCTGATGTGCTGGCCCAGAGTGGTTTCACTGATTAGGATTTTACTCCATTATACTCATATTCTACCAGAGCAGAGCAGTGTAACAAGGAAACACAATGCAGGAGCCAGAGTTTGTGCTTTTTCAGAACCTTAGCATCAGTCCCTCTGAGCAAGAGATGGTTAGCCGCGCAGCACCTGGGGATTGTAGCCTTTGCTTATATTTCTAGTTTATTGCTTATATTTAGGCCTAGTTTATATGCATATATTTTACTATAGATGTATATCTTTCTTTATAAGTTTAAGAAAATCCAATCTTATAGAGGTATACTTAGTATAAGTAGGTAAGTTAGCATAACTTTTGTATTAGCAGCTGAAATGCAAGGGACCTACAGGCCTCGTAAAATTTTTATAAATTTCCAGGATGAGTCTGTATGTAACAGCTTTGCAATATGTAGGTGGATGTGAAGTTAAAAATATCAAAGAGTAGGTCTTGTTTTCCTGGGATCAGGCCATATCAGCTCTTCATATAATATGGGTGAAAGGTAACTAACAATTTTAGTGGGGCATTTAACTTCCAATATAACACCACAAAATGAGTAAACAAGACTAGGGGAAAGGTGACATGGAATATTCTGGAAGGGAAAATACATCAATTGTACGCATGAACGCCTTGACCAATAATCTAAAAGTACCCTGACAGTTTCTGGGGTAAAGGCTGATATTTGGGTAAGGAAGTTTGAAATAATTTGTTTTATTTTTAGAGGGGTATAAAGGTATAGAATCTGTAATGTGTAAGAAAGAGGTATTTAAATCCCTAAAATCTGGTAAGCTTCGACGCTTCCATATCTTTCACCCTGAGCTCAGTGTCTAACCAACAGCTTTCTTCCTTTATTTTCTTCTTTTATTTTAGTTAAGTTTTAGTTAAATTAGTTAAGTTTGCTTAAGATTATTAGAGCCTATACTCTTCATTTTAACATCTGTATCCTAAGGGAGTGTAAGTATAAACCACTTATAAATTGCTTTTATACAATATATAGGTTTAGTGTTAAGTTGTTAACTGTATAAGGTTTGTGTAAGACTATTGTATTGTATTTGATCATTTAATTCTTTTATTGTTTTATGCTTACGTTTTTGCTAATAAAAAGTGTTATAAAATGTATTAAGACTCCTTTGTAATTCTAATTACTCCTTGGAGAGTCCTTATTTGTAATTTTATCTGTGGCTGGATCGGACTAGAACCTTCTTCTGTAACAATCTGATAAATCATTACTTCAAGTCTAAAAATTCCAACTTTATCCCATAATTCAATCAACAGGATGCACTTTCTGTATAACTTGTTTTTGTTGAGCATTTTATGTAGAGTGTAAGGGCTTATATTTACTAATTAGGTGGAGAGGAAGAACTCTGAACAGGAGTGGACAGACTCTCTCTTCCCTAGATTATACTTTTTGCTGATATATTAATCGGAAAATATTGTTGTTCAAAAAAACATTGTCTTGGTGTTTGGAATGCTCCATCAGTCTGATCTATTTGGTTCCACACATCCTCTCCATTTCTTACCTGTTGTCCTTGTTCTCTCCTTTCTCATGTTTATAGCATTTTTTACATTGTGCTGGAAGCTGAAGGAAAGAATGGACTTGGCTTTTTCTCTTGTCTGTATAGAATTGCAATCACCGTTGCTCTGTTTCATACTCCTCCTATATGCAGATCATCAACGTTAGCAAGGACAGGATCTATCCTGGTGAATTCTGTAAGGATCTCAAATGGCAATTGAGGGAGTGTTGCTTGGGAAATGTGACTTTCATGCAATCTAGTGCTATCGTAATTAAAGCCGTTGGGAATCGTGTGCCCTACATTGATTTTGAAAGAGCCATTTGAACGACTACAGTCCTTCTTAAAAAAATGGATAATGTTGTTAGAGGTTATCAAATATAGAATGTGCACATTATATAGTATGCACTTTTTCATCATTTTAAGAATATTCAGTTGTATAAATGTCAATGCTGTCACTGCTCAGGACAAGTGGACCTTGTATTTCCCTTTAATGGTCCAGCAAGGGCACCTTCCATCAGGCTTCCAGCTCCCCTGCTGTTTTAGGTGGAGACCTGTGATTTATCCTTCTGACTGGGGTATTTCCAGGCTGCACAGTTCCTTGCCTTCACTGTGCTATTCCCAGCAGAGACAAGCTGCTCAAACACACCTGCTTTCTCTTCAGAGACTGATAAGAGTAATTGTCAGCAGTTAAGTACCACACAGCTCTTTCTAGGCAAACCTATTTTATTTTTATGGTAAACACACAGCAGAGAAAAAGTATTAAAAAGAACCCACATGCATGTTTAGAAGCTTATAGGGTTCATCCCACCCCTAACGTAGTTACAGGCAGGATCAGTCCCTCAAACGCTCCCGCAGAGAGATTCCTTGTCATTGCTAGTTCATTATAGCTGCATCTCAAAACAAGCATGCAGTCTTATGGGGCCTCAGAACGCCCAGTCTTTCTGATCCTTCCCTAAAGATTGGGGTTCTCTGCAGACCAGCAATCTTGTCTGTTTGCTGGATCAGATTCTTCCATTCTCATCTTTGATGAGATTAATTTTCACAGTGACATCCCATCTGGTCTTTTAGCCTCCTACTTTCCGGCCCTCATGACCTATTCTGACCTTTGACCCTAAATCAGTTCTGTCATGCAGGGAAAACGGCCACTTGTTGAATCTCATTCCACCTGCACTGTGCTTACTTTTGTATCAAAGGATTCCCTTTCTGATCACGGTCCTTTTTCCATCAGTATTGTATGCTTCGCTCCAGCATCTAAACTTTCTTCCTGCCTCTTTTGTGACTTCTAATGCAGCAGCATCCTTGAATTCTCTGCTACTTGTGTTCTACTTCTCTCCTCTTTGAGCCCCATTTTCTTCTCCACAGTTGTTTTCTTCCCCTTTCTCTCACTTCACTGCCATCCCCCAAGACCCTGGCCTTGGCTAAACTCTTTTATGGTTTTTTTTCTGTTCCTACTATTGTACAACCAAATGCTACTGGAGGAATCCTGTGACACTCACTCTTCCTCTCCCCAACACCCCTGTAGATTTCCTCCACTGTATGCTTATTTTCTTCTTTTACTGCTGCCCCCTCACTCACAAGGCAACTTTGCTTCTCCCTCATTGGCTATGTCTACACTTGGAAATTTAAGTCGACTTTAGCTAAGTCGACTTAACTAAGTTGACTTAGTGAGTCTACACTTAAATTTTAAGTCGACTTTGGGGGGAACTTACAAAGTCGACCTAGAGCATCCACATTGGATGCCTAGGTCAACTTCTAGGGGCTAGGGGGACCTAGGTCAGGTCCATGGAGGCAGGGGGGCACCCCTTGCCCAGTGCCAGGGGGCTCAGTCTTTGCCCCATTGTACATAGGTACAATGGGGCAAAGGGGGATAGGGACCCTGGCAGAGCATAGGGGCAGGGTGGGCAGGGCTCTGCCCTGCCCTGTGAGGGGGGGCATGCCAGGGTCCCCATGTGCCCCCCCCCCTCTGGCAGGGAGGGCATTGGTTTAGTCCTGGGGTTGCCCTAAGTCGACTTAGGGCTACCCCACGTCTACACTGGCTTAAGTCGACTTTAAAAAGTCGAATTAAGCCTTAAATCGAAGTAATTCTAGGTTTAATAAAGTCAACTTAATTTTCATTAAGTCGACTTAAGCAAGCTGCTTAAGACGCAGGGTAAATTAAGTCGACTTAATTTACAAGTGTAGACACAGCCATTGAGTCCAATGCCTATTGTCCCCATGCCTGTTCATCACCTTCAATTACCTCCTCAAGCCCTTTCCCTCCCTACATCATTTGTCTCGTAGCCAAGATTTTGTCAAGAAGAAGCATCTAGAATGATCTTTCTCTGTCCCATTTACTCCCCTTTACCACCATGCTCCTCTTCAAACTCCCCCTCCTTTCATTCTTCTCTCATTCATCAAACTTGAGATCTTCCACTTACACTCTTTTTCCAACTCCTCTATCTGGCTGCCTGGCCCTAGCTGCTCTTAGTTTATCCTGCAGCCCTTTCTACTTCCTCCTGCCAAACCTTTTTATTTCAAAAAGTGTATAAATATACCTTGGTATACTTAGAAAAGCTCCTTTTTGTCCTCTTCACTTATAAACATGTCGAGCAGGTTGTCAAGAACAAGCCACTGCAGATTCACTGCTAGTTCTGCCCCCAGTTCAGCATTGTCTCTCTCTGTCCCACGTGAACTGCTCTCACCAACATTCCAGTGAACGTCTCCAAACAAGGTCTGGAGGCCTGAATTCCATCTCCCTTTAGTATTATACTTCTCCCTTTAGTATTATACTGCTTCTGATACAGTTAATCTTGCCTTTCTCCTTGGCATTTTGCCGTCCCTTGGTTGTGCAACTCTGTCTTGTTTTGGTTAATCTCCAGTTTCTGCATCTGCTGTGGAAGCAATTTCCACTCGTCCAGTCACCATCTTTTGGAGCCACTCAGCGTTCTTCACCTCCTCCTCTTTTCCCTCTGCATTCAGTCTTTGATGACGTCTTTCTCTCATTTCCTCTTCTATGATGAGATACTGACAGAGCAGCATATGCTAACTTAACTCAATACACCCTTCTGACCCTTAGACTTATGTTGGGTTCTATGTGGAACCATTCACATGACATTGATCATAAAGTTCTTGTAATGAATCATCTGTATTTGGGGATTTTTAACATGCCTTGAAGTTGTGCTGTACACAGAATTCTGGTTCTTCCTGATATAACAATAACAGGGTAGCAATAGGGTCCCAGTTCTCCTCTACACCACATTCTATTAAATTGTTGAGGCAAAATACAGATCCCATGGGCATCCCATGGGACGGAAATAGAGGAAAGGGTACAAACAGTTAATCTCTGACACACGTCTTAACCATTGCCTGATTCATTAGATGGTGATGCTATGTCTCCAGCAGGTATCTGTAATTAAACCTTGGCAGGTTCATTTTCAAAATTGCAGACAAGCTGCATTTTCTATTAAATGACACTGGATCTCTGCTGGCTTGCCTGCCATGATAGCAGTGCTGATCTGTGAGAATGGATGAAGGTGTGTGTGTGTGTGTGTGTGTGTGTGTGTGTGTAGGAGTGATGACTGTTTATAAGCAGAAAGGAATAAACTTTACCTTTTAAAAAGGTTCTAGCCATTTCTTCTGTGCAAATAACCTTCAAAATATAAACACACATAACTAATGCGCACTGGCCACTAGAGCTGAAAACTCATCACTGATTTATTTTCCTAGTGATTGGAAGTCTCACAGTCACCCTGGACTGGCCTTCCAAGTCTGGAAATACTATGACCATCAGTCACTTGATTTTTAGGAAGACACCAGTTCAGTTCACACTGGACAGAACAGGAATGCCCAGGCTTCTCCTGAGAGCACTTGGGTTGATTGCTCATGCCAAGTTTCTACTGATGTCGGCAAATTCACCACCATCAGTTCAATGTTTCTGGTTTGATTGAGCTGTCAGTCAAGACCCGCTCAATCGTCTGGAGTTTAACTTAGTAACTCTACCCCCATAAGAAAAGACGCACTTAGTTGAAGGGATGGCATTTCTCTTTGGCTGAGCTCAGTGGAGCCAGGAAGATGACTGGGCATTAGAAAGTCAAAGGGACATACACAAGATATTTCACATAGCTTGTGTATCTCTCTGATTGCTGCTGAATTCCACGGCCAGTGTAGACCAGGTCTCAATAAGAGATACTAAAGGATAGCTTGGTTCCAAAGGGGTAGCCGTGTCAGGCAGATTGGGTTTGTAGAGTGAGAGAGAAGGAGTAATATCCGCTGCAGTCACTAAGAGAGACAGAATACCCTGCAGTCTGGATTGGTAGCCATATGGCGGCAGTTCAGCCGTGTAGCCAGTAAGCTTACTATTTGTGTATGTGCTCAGAGCCTTATTCTACAAGGGGTCCAACAGCACATGTGCGCTGGCTGGGTCAAGAGGGGTATTATGCTCACTGGGAAGCTTCATGGCCTCAGGACCATCTAATGGGATGTGAACGTTCACCAGCATGGTACCCTGTGTTGTGTGACAGAGGCAGGAGCAGATCCTGGAAACACATTGTGTGTGTGTGTGTGTGAATTGTTTTGTGATAGTTTTATTTCTAATTATTAAGGCATGGGTGGGTTATGAGCTGGATGGTGGCCGGAATCAAGTGTTTTATATATAGATATAGATATAGATATAGATATATCTATATATATATATAGTGTGTGTGTGTGTGTGTGTGTGTGTGTGTGTGTGTGTGTGTGTGTGTATATATATATCTATATATCTATATCTATATGGAGCTCATGACCAATGAGGAGAGGCTGAGGAGGGATTTGATAGCAGCGTTTAACTACCTGAAAGAGGATTCCAGGGCGGATGAAACTAGGCTGTTTTCACTGGTGGTAGATGACAGAACAAGAAACAATGGTCTCAAGTTGCAGCAGGGGGAGGTCTAGGTTGGATATTAGGAAAACCTTTTTCACTGGGAGGGTGGTGAAGCATTGGAATGGGCTATCTAGGGAGGTGGTGGAATCTCCATCCTTAGAGGTTTTTATGATCTGGCTTGACCAAGCCTTGGCTGGGATGATTTAGTTGGGCTGGGTCCTGCTTTAAGCAGGGGGTTGGACTAGATGACCTCCTGAGGTCCCTTCCAACTCCAATCTTCTATGAGTCTATAAAATCTTTAGGAGGATGGAACAGTAAATGCCTGCTTAGTTGGTGGCTGGATTGATGCACAGGAAAGTCTGTTCCAGATTTCTCCAGAAGTTGATGTCTGTAAGTCTTGAATCTGGAAACCATTGCTACTGTCAGCACTGAGAAATGTTGAGTAGAATATGGAAGTGAGATCTACATCAGCACCTCTCTTCTATGGTTATTTTTATGCCCTTCCTGCATGCCAGTTTTTCCTAGCTATTCTGTTTCTGCTGCCAAAGCATGTTGTAGTCTTAACCCTCAGAACCAATAATGTTTCAGTCATGTAATGATTTGAGCATCCCTTGAAATCTTTTATCACTCTGCAGCTGGTCAGTCATCTTCAGAGGAAGACCACTGGTGTATTGTTACTTGGTGTTCAGTCGTACACGCTGAAACTATCAGTGTTCTTCTGAAAACATCATTTCACATTCCAAAAGTACTTGTTCATTCTCTGTCTTTTGTTTATAGCACACCAATCACCATAGCATATAGGCACCAGGAGTCGTATGACTTAACGCAAGGTGGCTGATTCAGCAAACACATCCCTTGTGCTGGTCTCAGATGATACGTTACGGTTGCATCATTTTCCACTGAACTGGGAATAAGGTAGCCTAAGCAGTAATCATGCACACACTATTTCTGTGTATGAAGCTGCTGATATTCATATTCAACGTACAGTTCTACTTTCTAGAGACGTCTTGGGTCAGTTTAAGTAGCCTTTTATTATTTTGGCTGTATTCTAAACAGGCTACTCACAGCCTTGGAAAAATTGCTACAAAGCATCCCCCATTTTCTCCTGTACACTCAAAAAGAAATTCTTTAAGTTTCATCCTTTTTCTAGAAACCCATAAACAAGAAGATTGGAATAAGGCACACGGTGTTTATAAAGCCACCCTCATCATCTGTTCCAGTGTGCATTGGAGTGACTACAAACCATGTTCCCAGTCCTTAGCCATTGTGATAATTGTGCTTCAGGTACAGAGTGCAGATTTTTAGCTGTAACAGATTAACAAAAAAGCTTCCACAAATGGCAGTGCCGCTATTATTAAGACCTTATTGAAGTAGTTCTAGCAAATGATGAATGTTAAGCAGTGAGAGATGAGATTAATTATTGAATGACATGTGGCTAATTCTGGTTGGAGTAGGACAAGGAGATCACGAATATGAGTTCTAAGGAGATTCCTGGGGGGTAACTTTTGGTAACCTCCATATTTTGTACTAAGAAGTAAAATGTGCTTTATCATATAGAGAATAACTTGCATTTAAATGAGGTTGAGCAGAGTGCAAGGAGGAATGTGACCACTGATAAGCTCACGCAGGCAGCCTACAGCATTCCAATACTTAAATAGGTTTGAAATTAGGCTGACTATCTTCTTTCACTCCATAGTGTCTAGGTTATTTTTCAGATGGTTTTATTTTTTCTATGCCTGTGTGCAGATGATACATTATGCTAGCATTGATTCACTGAGTGTATTTGTCAGCAGTAAAATGAATGAAATCCTAGAGGCAGAATTTGAACCAGCTGCTGCTGTTTACCAAGGAGGCTAACAGTGACCCTTACATCTATAAATACTTCCCCGTGAATTCGAAGCAGTGAACAAAACCCTATTTCTTTTGCTCTTATTTCCCTGATTATCATTTTCAATCTTACCTTTTACTTTTTCTTTTTTGTTCATCACCTCAAACACTGTCAAACCCTGAAAGAGAAGAATTAATTTCTAACTAGTGAGGTAATTCATCATTTGTTAGAAGTGTATCGAATTATTGACCTGTAAAGACTTTAACTCTTCTCTTGATCTGTGTGGTGCTGATTTTTGACAGTGATGGTTTCAAAGTACAACTTTGGAATCTTAAAAATATCTGATCATTGCTATAATTTATCATGCTCAATACAGAACTAGTTACATGTAGTCATCAATTAATTAATGTTGTAATTTCTTACTAGCTGCAGATGAAAATGTGTAAAAAGATCACAATTCCCATCCTAACCCACCACCCACACACTTTATTTTTATTTTTAGACTAGTTTTAGAAACTGGAAGAGTTTTATCACAGACATGATAATCAAATTAGATGTTGCTTCAATCAAGATTTCCCCTAAGAATTAATAGTTACAATATTGCCAGCCCTAAGCATTCAAAAATCTTGAGTCAGACCCCAAAATACATGAGATTGGCTTGAAAATCATGAGGCTGTATTTTTTAAACTTTGCTTTTTTTATTTGCTTTTAGGGTATACTTGGGTGATATTTCCCACTCTTTTCTCTACAAGCATGAGGGTTTGAATTAGACTTTTTCTTTTTAATGATAGTTGAGCTTTCCTACCAACATGCATCTAAGAAATGTTACTTTAAGAAAATGTAACCCATATGCCTAAAAAAAGCTATCTCTTTAAGAGACCTACTGAGGGTGGGTTACTGTTGCTGGGCAGATTAGCCACCCGCAACCAGAAACTTCTAGAAGCAGGGAGTGTTAGCATTTTGAGCATGCTCCACAGGGTCCCTGCCGGTGTGATGTGGTGTGGTCAGTCAGTTCACATGAGAGCAGCAGTCTGTGCAGACAGCAGGCTAGAGCTGCTTTGAGAAGAGCCCATGTGCTGTTTTCAGGAGAGAAGCTGAGCCAGGAGTGAACAAGATGTTTTATCCCTCTAATGGAGTCATCTGCAACAGATTTTGCAGACATGCATATGGGACTGAGGGCTGGTTGCAGAGGAGAAGGAAAAGCCTGCATGGAATACTACAGAAGATTCCTGCAAAGAAAGAAGAAGAGGACAGCTATTTCTTGCCACTCAAGCCTCTACACTGGAACAGAGACTGTAGCTGAGAGTTGGGTGAACTCCACCTGGACTTTGGGACTCTTGGGTACCTTTCATGCAGGAGTTTCTGTAGGGATTGTTCTTGGTTAATTGTGTTTTGTTTTCTTAGGATAAGGTTCATTTAGTTAGTAGTTAATAAAGTTCATTGTTATGTTTGGTTTTAGTAGTATTTTAATGTGGGGTGGTAACTCTGAGCAATCTTTGCTGCGAGTCCCATATAGACTGGATCCTGTCTACACCGGACTTTCATTAAGTCGACTTAAGAAATTCCTTAAGTCGACTTAATGAAAGCTTAAGTTGACTTAATAGGAACTGTCCATTAGGTCGACTTAAGCCTTAAGTCGACTCCTTAAGTCGACTCAAGGACCGTGTGGACGTGGAATAACCCTTAAATCGACTTTATTAAGTCGATTTAAGGGTGGTTAGGTCAACTTAACAAAGTGGACTAAGTCGACTTAACTTTAAGTCAACTTAGTCCACTTTGTTAAGTTAACTTAATAAGGTCGGCTTTAAGTTGACTTAAAGTCGACCTTATTAAGTCGACTTAACAAAGTCATCTTAACTTTTTTTAGTTTAGACATAGCCCCTGGTAAGTATTGAAGGATCGGGATCTTAGCTCATAATTGCCTACTTTATTAAGAAGAATTACTGACAAACACTTTCAGACTCATCCAAGGAAGAAATTCTTCTTACCTTTTGGACTTACATGTTGAGTACCAGGGGTAGAATTTCCTTTCTAAAGCAACCTTTGTGGGGTTGTGGGGAATAAAGATAATGGCCATATCAACCTGTAGTAATGCAGATTATTAATTTTTGTGTTTCAAGTCAGAAATTGATTAGTAGGCTTTTTTGTCTAAATTCCTTTTACCTACAATCTAAGAGAAACATTCAATTATTGTTGAAAGGAAAGATTGTAATGATATGGTATAGTAATGTAATGATATGGTAGTTTCTATTTTCTTCTTGAAAGACAAAGAAAAAATACAGTCAAACACATGGGAGTCTGCAGACCTGTGGTATTTAAAAATAATTGCTCTAGCCAATATAAGGTACTATACTGTGTGGTTTTGCTTGTCCATTTCCTGCATTGTGTTATCGTTTGATAGACTCGTCCATATTTCCTCTGTGAGATTAATTCTTTTGGAAGTAGCATCCTTTTTATTCCCTAGGCTGTAGTCACAGCAAGAGGAAGAGAAAATGAGTGATGAATGAAGAATTTTCACGTTTATGTATGCCACCCATGGTGTTAAGGATCCCCTGGGATTTGTTTGTGTTCTTGTATATGTGTGAATGAACATCTGTGGAATGACAGCCTAACAACTTCCTACTGACATTATAAAAGGACCATAATAGTACTATATTTTCTTTAAATTTAGCTCATTTTGTGAACTCTTTCAACTTACAATTGCTTCATGCCTTCCTCACTCTTTTAATCGATAGGAATGTTGCAATAGCTGGGGAGTTGATTAAACCTTGAAATTAAAATCAGTAATGTCAGAATGCTTAGCCTGGATCTATGGGGAACAAGCTTTCCGATTTGAGCTCTTTTCCTAAATCTATATTTACTTTCTTTTTGCTGCAAAATTGTTTTTATCCTTTCCCCCTCTAATCTATTCCTTTATGTTCTATTTTCTGTTCTTTTGCAGTAAGATAAAGAACATTCCATTTAGTGAAATTGACAATTATATCTCAGAAACTGGGGACGTAAAAATGAATATACACATGTGTTTGTGCCTGATAGCTATTTCTAAAGCCTGCAGTGATGTTAAAGTTCTCAGTAAAGTGTTTCAGCACCTAAAGCCAGATCTGAAACTAATGGAAAGTCAGTGGCGAGACTCCTGTCAAGTTGTGGGCTTAAAACTTCACATGCACATAAACCACACAAACATTCAGATTGTTGCATTGCCAGGTGCTGTTCACTGCCACACTTCTTATTTTAGAAATGTAGATTTTCATAAGGTTGATTCTCACATCTGTAAAATAGTTCAGCTCTTGACAGCAGCTGCTTTCTGCATGTATGTTTATGTGCTGTTGCTTTTATTTTTTAACTCTGAATTTCAGTTCGTGTTGGCTAACAGCAGTGTAGATAATGAACTCAGAAGTCCAACAGAGACAGATTGCCAGACTTCAGCAAGTAGCCCCCCCCCCCCCCCCCCCCAATGGCTTCATCTTGTGCTCCAGAGTCAAAGCCAGCATTTTAAAAAACATTTGCCTCTAGCCATTATGAATTATGATGAAGCTCTGGAATGGGTTATCTAGGGAAGTGATGCAATCTCCATCCCAAGAAGTTTTTAAGATGCAGCTTGACCAACCTCTGGCTGGGATGATTTAGTTGTGGCTGGTCTGATTTTTGAATGGGGTATTGGACTAGATGACCTCCTGAGGTATCTTCCAGCCTTAACCTTCTATGAATTGTGAAGACAACCTTCAAAATATCAATCAATGTAATGGTATTTTCCAGAATCTGCAGACATCCTGAAACGATTGCTCTAAAGTGCCCCTTTTCATTACTTTTTGGGAGGTTATTAATTCTGAGGGATGAGGATGATGCTTTATGTGCCATCATTAACTGTTTCACTGCTGATAAACGCATTCTAGAAAAGAGGAGAATAAGCCTATTTTGAAAATTTGTTCAATCTAATATCTGTGGCATTTTATTTTTATATCATGACTAGGTGGAGTTTGCTCATTTTTGCAGTCTGACTCCAGAATCCACTTATATTGCACTACAATAATAACCTGATTTTAGAAGACCAGAACGGATCATTATGATCATCTAGTTTGACCCTCTGCATTACGCAGACCATATAATTTGACCTAGTGATTCTTATATCATCTAGTTTAGCCACTTGGTTGAACTTCAGTTTTTTTATTTTCCTTTTTTTGACAGTTTATGCATCCTGATAAGTATTACTTTTTTCAGTTTTACTCCATGGTTGGCCATTGGTTCCCACACTGCTGATAGGCTGCAGAAATTAGGCTAATAGCATATTTCCAGATGCTAAGTTACATTAAAAGACATGAAATTTCTGGGGAATTAATTCTCCATGAAAGCAATTGCTGTACTTGCTACAAGATTGTTATCTCATTGGGAACAGCGCTAAGCTGAGGTCTACTTGATGATGAATGAGAGAGGAGGTGAGCTGTAAAAAAATATCTCTGTAAGATATAGTCCACATTGAAAACATTTAGGAACCTCTGCGGGTCACCACCAGTTGCCAAACTGCTTCTAAGACCCTCCTACAAGGCAGTTACAAAGAATGTTGGAGGATTGATATCTATATTACAGAATGTGGACTACACATGAGCTGTCTACTTTTGGAAATCTGCTCCTCATATAGGCTATGTCTACACTTGCACTTTTAAGTCGACTTTAACTAAGTCGACTTAACACAATGCTTGTACTCCTTATGTCCTTAATGGCTCATCAGGTTACTCCCTGGGACCATTTTACCTGAAAAATTCCTAAACATTAAGGAGACAATGGTTGGTGACATCCTGTCTGGGGCGTTCCCATAAAATCACACAAGTTAAAGTATAGATAGAACACCGAATTCCTGACTTCTAATCGAAATAGAATTCCTAGACATAAACTATATAATCATTCCCAGCAAATTACTACCTTTCGATTGATACCAAACATGACATAGTTCCTATGGATTATAGCATTTATGAGATATCCATTGAAAATAATATCATAAATGCTTCCCTAAATCCAGACAGTGTCATACCCAGCCCACATGCCCTGCCCTTTGGGGGGCATGCCAGGCTCCCCTTATCCCCCCCCGGCAGGGAGGGCATTGGTGTAGTCCTGGGGTAGCCCTAAATCGACTTAGGGCTACCCCAGGGCTACACTGGCTTAATTCGACTTTAAAAAGTTGAATTAAGCCTTAAATCTACTTAAATCTAGGTTTAATAAAGTCGACTTAATTTTCATTAAGTCGACTTTATTTTCCTTAAGTCGACTTAAGCAAGCTGCTTAAGTCAATTTAAGGAAACTGTAGTGTAGAGACACAGGGTAAATTAAGTCGACTTAAGCAAGCTTAAGTCGACTTAATTTACCAGTGTAGACGCAGCCATAGATACTTAAACCCTGATAAATTCACCTCTTTACCTTCACTTGGATAAATTAAAGAGATTGAATATCTTACGTCTCTCCTGTAAAGCCTGTTTTCCAGACCTCAAATCATTCTTGTAGTTTTTCTTTGATGAACCTTTTCCAATTTCTCAAACATCCTTTACAAAGTGCAGACACCAAAACTGGGCACAGGATATCAATAATGGTATTATTAATGTCAAGTAGCGAGCACCTACTTGATAATCCCTTGTTTACATATCCAAGGATCCCTCCCAGCTACACTTTCTCACTGGGAACTTTTTTCATTATTTATCTATCATGAACCCATTTTAAGTATAGTGCATTGATTTTTCCTACCCTGTTCTCAGGAAAAAAGTTACTTAAATGTTGGAAATCTCCTTCATGGCTCAACTTAATATTGATTAACATAACCTTCTTAGCTATTAAGATCTATCAGATAAAGCATTTAGAGAC
Organism: Pelusios castaneus; assembly: GCA_007922175.1. Classification (NCBI taxonomy): domain Eukaryota; kingdom Metazoa; phylum Chordata; order Testudines; family Pelomedusidae; genus Pelusios; species Pelusios castaneus. The sequence goes on from ML685779.1 coordinate 27,736,122, forward strand.
CTTGAAAAATGCACACTAGTCTGCAGGTAAATAATAAAATATCTAAAGTTCTTAGATTAGATCGATCAGCTGCTGCATGTAAGAACTACATGAATGTGCTAAAAATCTTTATCTAATTTGTATTTAGGGAATTAGCAGAATAATTGTTCATTTATGGTAACCAAGTTTCTGTGTGTTAAAGGGAAAACTCATTTTTAAAGCCCAGGAGTCCGTATCATCAACCAAAAACTTTTTAAAAATTAAGTTTTAAACAGATAAATGTACTCATTTTGTGTCCTGAAAGCTCTCACAACACTTTATAATTGTATATGCTCCAGGGTAGAAGAGGTCAGTCTTTGAACACCCCAGAGTAACAGTGCTTCACTGTGTAGGACAGACAATGAAGAAAAATATTATATTTAATTGAAACTCTGTGGAATATAGCAGGTGAGCAGAATGTAATTATCTGAGTTGAAAATTGACCAAGAAACCTAGAGTTAACATTCCTACCATGGGGTAAGTGCTGTGAGTCTGGCCATAGGCTTCACGATCTCCATTTTACATCTCATCTGAAAATTGTCATAAAAGCCGGTTCAGCTATAAGTACACAAAAATAGTAAGAAATAAATAATTTGTTTGATGGTGTATCTGCTTTTAAGATCTACAGTGCTATTGTTATTGATTATTGAAGTTATATAGGTACATGATGTACTTGAACAAAATTTAACTCAGGAAATTTAACACATTTTTGTAGGTTACTATTTTGTGTGAGGAGATCCTACATTTGCATATTTTTTTGTTTATCAGCCATATAAGAAAGTGTTTGTTTTTTATTTGGGACCTATTCTCAGATTTCACCTTGCAGCAAGTATTTCAAGTAGCATCTTAAACCCCAAACTGAAATTTAAAATCTAAACAAACCTTCCTTACAGTGCTATAATTCTAAGTAGTTTCTACTGTTTCTAACACGCATGTTACAATTTTTTGGTTGGCAATGACAGCCGGACGTTATACTGTAACATCAAGGGAGACCAAATGTCTCTGGCTTACTGTGTGCTTTATCACATCTTTACCTACACATTTGACTTGATGGCTAGGGAACAGAGATATATTTGGAGCTTCTGGATTCTGTTTGGTTCTTTTTTTACTGGATTTTTTTTTATTTATCTCTGTCCCCAAAGTTTTTTTTTTTAATACAGTTGCACTAGATCAGTGGTTTTCAAACATTTTTCCTCGGGACCAAGTTGGAAAAAAAATAATTTATGCCCACGACCCACCAGGTACATCTTTGAGCAATGCATTCCAGTCTTGCGAGGTGTTAGCAAGGGACGCCGCAACCCAGAACCTGAGTGTCTGTGACCCACTGTTGGGTCTTGACCCGTGGTTTGAAAACCACTGTACTAGGTGATCGTGTTATAATACCTCATGTTTCAGATGATTCCTTAGCCAGTAATTTTGTGTCTTTTGCTTTCATCTTGCCGTTTTCTAAGCCTTTTGGATATAATAAAAAGACCACCTCCTTTCCCCTTCTCTGTAACATTTAGCCTATTTCATTATAACAGAATATTGCATTTTACATGCCTAGCATTAAAACCTGCTTTCTAAAAGTGGTAACTGTATTTAATAACTAATTACTCTAATGATCCTACAGAAGTGCTTGAGACCTGTTTTAGTAGCTGTGTCAATTACAACCATCTGCACAATGAATAAAGGAACCATGGCCCAGCTGTAGAGTTGAAACATGTTGGCATTTTCCTACGGGCAACCATATGGTACTTAACGAAAGCGAATTGTTCACACTGCAAACTGCTCTGTTCCTGATGAATGATAACGTTTTGTTCTGGAAAATAGTTCCACAAATGCATGGAGTATATTTAAATGCCGGAGGCGTCTGTAAGTGACAGGCTATAAAAGGGAAGGCCAATGGGAAAGGGAGAGAGGAAAAAAAAAAAAAAGCAAGCTTTTCTTTTGCTCAAGAATTTTAGCACATCCTTCCTGGTTCTTAATAACAGTGTCCCCTTTATGCCTATGCAGTCCTGAATCCATAAATTTTATTTAACTTGGTAGAGGAAGGATACAATTAGAAATGTAACTCTCATTTACCCTAAGCATGAACACATTTGAAGCTGGTATGAGCTTTAAAATAGTGAATCTAAAACTATGTAGAATTCATAATATTTGCCTTGCATATGTGCAGAAATTTGTGCACCATCAAAAAGAAGCTTTTGTAGTTGCGTGGTAACTGCAGTATCAGGTTTCACACCAGAGTACTGGTTTGTAGACTGGTCTCTATTTCCTGGCCCATGTCACCTGACATTAGGCAGGGGGGCAGAATGTCTCATGAATTGAGTCAGTATCAAATTGTCTCCACTGATCACTGGTTACAGCTCCAACAAAAAGTAGGAGTTTTCCTAGAATAATGTCCTCAGTCCTTCCCCTTAGAGACTACAACATAGTATATTTTGTTTTTCTGTCTGTGCAATGGAGAGCTCAAGAAACTGGTAATGGAATTCATAGCCTTTCACCCCCAGGTCACTAGTTTGAAATCTGAACCGGATCAACAGTGATCGAAAGCTGTTGCCATTTCATGGTTGATAAGTAGCCATTTGGAGAGTGTGAAATGAGTTTGGTCTAAGTTCATTTCATACAGTCCATCATGCACAAATAGCCATCATCAATGACCCGAATTAACAATTGTATTAGTCTCAGAGATTAGCTATTTCATTTTTTTAGAAGAAAAATGATTGTTAAGGAATTTTGTATACATTTGACATTCTATTTGGATAGTTAATAATAAATACCTGAAACTTGGGAATTTTCTGCTGTTTTGTGTGATACGTTGGATGACGTTTGTGAGCACTGGCTTGTTTCTGTGTGGATTTTGATGGGACAGTAAAGGGCTGCTACCAGTGGGTTTCCTTTTTACTTTTCCAATGGCTACACAGAAGACTTCAATCCTATTAATATAGCACATTTTTCAAGCAGTGAATTCACTTAAAGCAACTTGATAGATCTTGCTGTTGCTTGTACAGAAGAACTTATAACAATTCTTTGCTCACCTTGGACTTCAAGGTTCTCATTACACTTCACACCAGGGCTATTTGCGAATTCACAGCAGCAGAAAAGATACAACTCAAGACCTTGGAGCATGAGGATCTATCACTTAAGCTAAAGGAAAAGTCTGTTAGCTATTAGCTTTACATTGGGTTCTGTAACATTGTTGAGAGACCCTAGATTATGTTGTTGCAGATGATTTTGCTAATACTGAATGTACAAAAGTTAGGACTAGAAAAAATGCTTATTGTCAGCTGGAATGCAGTTTATTGTGGAGGGGAAGTTTCTCCTTGGAACGCCCTTGAAGATCTGTTTTCTTCCATGCACTTATTCCTACAGGTTTCATCCAACTGTATAGGCAATCAAATAATTGCATGATGCGAAAACACTGCAGGGCCTGTGAAACAGTAAGAGCTGTGATCTAAGATGCAGTAGCCAGTTAATTTCTCAATGCTGTATACTTTTTGGTATTGGAGCTGTTACCGAATCACTGTTTGGTGCAGTAAATCTTTCTTACTTTTAATTAATAGTAACTTAGTAGTACTGTAATAATTTCAGTCTAACATTTACTTAAAAAAAGAACCTTTGTTCAGAATGTAATAGAAAGTGTTTCTCTATGTAACTGAGGGGCAGATGTTTGGGAGGAAAAATATTATTAGTGTTTGTTGAACACTGACTTTGTGCTCTGTACTATACAGAAAGGGAGATACAACCCCAGTGCCAGAAGCTTGTATTCAAATTCAAACTCAGAAAAGGCAGGTTAGATGCACAACACCTGATAATTGCTTAGCTTTAGTTTACAAGCTTAACTTAAAGAGTAAACTCCTTGGGGCAGAAATGTTGTCTGTCTAATAACCGTAGAGCATCATGTGTATCTCTGGTGGGATATCAATGTATGTCTGAAGGAAGAGAGAGGTCATACCAGGTGTAAGATGGGCATGAAAATCTTTTAGGAGGGTAAAAGAGAGATGCAAAGGGCTGTTAGGAGAGAAATTAGGAAGAGAGTAAGTAGTGAGACAGTCCACGGGGGAGGAATGAGAGTTTTGATGTATGTGGGTGAGGGGTCATGTAGTGCCTTAATGTGAATAAATATTTACTAGCACTAGTCATAGTACAAAATTCCATGTTCCTGAAGGAAATGAATTAAAAAATTGCAAACTACAGATACCCTCAGCCCTGGTTTGCTTAGCATGCCAGTAGCCCATGGTGTTTTCTTAAAAGGAAATGAGAACTGAGTGGATTAACGGGAAACATAATGGTGATAAACTTGCTCAACAATTGGACCCGACTTCAATATTGCCAGCTCCTATGATTTCTCACGAGTCTCGTGATATTTGGTGGAGAGTTTCTTGGAAGAGGGGTTGCTAAAGGTTCAGTTTCTAGATTCATGTGATTAGAAGAGAACCTCAGTTTTCATTAATACATTTTTACAAGATTGATTATGGAGACAAGCTAGAAAATATGATATATATATATATATATATATATATATATATATAAAGTATGACTATATATATATTAAAATAGATTGGATAAAAAAATAGATTGAATAGAATATGAATATATGTGTGTGTATACTATATTTTTTAGCCAATCTCATGAATTTTGAAAATTTGAGGTTAGCAGTACTGATGCCAGCCACAGCTGTGTTCAAGGCCTCTTTATCTCCAGCACCTCATAATGGAAATAGCCATTCATTGCTGAGTCCATATCTTCAAACCTCCTTACTTTGCTTTCAGTTGGGGTGATCTTTTAGTTCTTGGTCACTCAGGGATCCTTTCAGGGGTGGTTAAGCAGCGTGGACACACCAGGGTGCTACTTTGTTATTGACACTCTAATATGGTGAAGATAGTAGCAGGGAGCTTTAGCGCTTTCGGCTGATGAGAACATTGTGAGCAGCGTAGGTCATTGGTTATGCTGGTTCTCATGAATTTATCATGAACCATGTGATTTTTGGTCCCTACTGCAGGAACTGTTGTGAAAATGTTTGTTTACTGAGTTGAGCGGCCATAACCAACTAGCTGAATATTTAGTCTGTCCTCATTCAAATAAGTGGTACAAATACTGACACCCACACACTAAACCCAACAACCAAAATTACACTAAACTATTACTGTCCATAGTACACTATCGTGTACCTCAGTTGATTATACTTTTGTGCGGCACAGGTAGAGCATAGGAGTGCTCGAGACGCATCCATGCTTGAGGCGCCTGTGATGGGAGGGAATTGATTAACCGAGATAATCTCAGCAAGTGGCTCCCACTCCATCCTATATAGAAGGTGGAAAAACTCCCAGTGCAGACTTTAAATAAAGTGAATTTAGTGGTGTTCTGTTATACCAACAAAGGTTCGGCCCTGGTGGCTACAGTTTAAAACTCTACAGAGTGAAAGTCACATCTGCTACTTGCTTCAGATTTAGAATCTCTAGGAACACAAAGACCAAGGAAAGTGACCACTCCTACATTTACAAGTACTATGTCTAGTCTGTTTTATAAATTTTATTAGAGTTAAAATTAAGGTTATGATTATCCAGGCATATAGAAATTTTCTGAAGACCGATGCACAAGTTACAAATACAGTCACACTCACATCCTTAATATTATTCTTAAGGGCTGGTGGCTGCCTTGCCAATTGAGCCTCAGTGGAGGGATTGTTTCTGCTGAAGTTTTCCCATAAGGATCTCGTTTTACCTCCTCTAGGAGCCCACTTTTGTGATTTTGATTATACTTAATACACTGTGCATGTGTGTAAAAGTGTCCACCCTTTTTTCTGATTTGAATTGTGTCCCCCTAAGAATATTGGGGTACTCAATTTTCCATAGGTTGCTTATAGTTCTTTTTCTCATTACGTTTTACACATGGTGTATACCCTCTTGTTAGGGGATGTGTTAGAACAATGGGACTATTGGGTATCTTGTAGTCAAAATTCCTCTTACAGTTAATTTTTGCAATGCTACCCATTGGTATGTCTTTTCCTGTAATCTTGTGGCATAGGGTCATTCTTTGGTTACTTTTGTCAAGCATTTCTTAATTCTATGGCTTAATATGACTAAGCTGACATTTTGCAGGTCTTAGCCTGAAGGTCGTGTATTTCAGGCCTGCTTACTTAGATATGTACTTATCCCTTCTAGCTCATGACCAATCTTATACTTCTATAACCCTACAATTTAAATCTATTTATCATGCAGTGATTATATATGACAGAGCATACTTGAGGCGCCTCGAGGGATGTGATAATTCCCCTCTATTCGACACTGGTCAGGCCGCATCTGGAGTACTGTGTCCAGTTTTGGGCTCCCCACTACGGAAAGGATGTGGACAAATTAGAAAGAGTCCAGCGGAGGGCAACAAAAATGATTAGGGGGCTGGGGCACGTGACTTATGAGGAGAGACTGAAGGAACTAGGCTTATTTAGTCTACAGAAGAGAAGACTGAGGGGAGATTTGATAGCAACCTTCAACTACTTGAAGGGTTGCTCCAAAGAGGAGGGAGCTAGGCTGTTCTCGAGGGTAACAGAGGACAGAACAAGGAGCAATGGTTTCAAATTACAGCTGGGGAGGTCAAGGTTGGATATTAGGAAAAACTTTCTCACTAGGAGGGTGGTGAAGCATTGGAATGGGCTTTCTAGGGAGGTGGTAGAATCTTCATCTTTGGAGATTTTTAAGGCTCGGTTAGACAAAACCCTGGCTGGGATAATTTAGGGGGAGTGGTCCTGCTTTTTAGCAGGGGGTTGGACTAGATGACCTCGTGAGGTCCCTTCCAACCCTATGATTCTATGATTCTATGATTCTATACGAGTTAATTAAAATATCACACGAATAATAAAATGAACCAGTTGGCTACACAAAGTCACGGCCAATCTGAGGTGGAGGGACGTTCCTTCCCAACCCCGCATGGTGATCGGTTAGACCTTGATATGTGAGTAGAACTAATCAACTAAACTTGTGAGAACTCAGAGCGCTGGCTCATTCAGCGCACGTCTCCAGTGTGATAAATTCCTGCTTGAATGTGTTTTTACGGAATTTCTTCACAAATCTTCATGTTACCAAGATCTTTGGGAAAGTAACTATCATTCTACCATCTTAATAGGTCTGATGGTGCTTGCACAAAGTCGATTCAGTCATAGCTAGGATTAGGATGCAGGATTTTAATGTAATGGATTCAAGTCCCTTCTACTTTACCATATGGATTTTCACAAAGGATACAACAAATTAGGTGCTTGTGTAACCCCTGGTAATGCATTGTGGCTCTCTGTCATCTTCAGAATACAGAGGTTTGATTCTACTAATACCATTATTGTAATAGGCCTGATTCTTCAGCTCAGATGTCAGAGGCTCATGCTATTACATCCATAAGTCCTGGGTTCCATCACAGAAGATGACCCCAACAGGGCCATTGTTACCCTTGGTTAGACAGTCTGTAATCACTAGACCACACTCTGCTCCTAGCAGTAGGAATTAGATGCCTAGCATTCCATTGTCTCACAGATAACATAACTCTTTGGTAGTGGAGGTAGCTCCCTGCCCCCTTTGCCCATTTAATAATGGCCTCCAGCATACAATTTAACACTTTACGATATATTTTTCTTTGAAAAAAACATTTCTAGTAGGGGAGAAGACATTTGCAGAAGACAAATATCCATGCTGGTGAGTAAAGATGCACTGTTGAGTATATTAGTTGCCAAAACTAGGCTAAGAGGAACGGCTTTTCCCCAAACTTAATAAAAACGGAAGCTTTAAAATCCTAATGAAAAGCATTTTCTTTGTGTCGAAAAAGTTTTTCTTCACTCAGACTTGCCAACTCCCTCTGCTTATGGGAGAAAAGCTCTTGTGTTCATCTCTTGGGTTTTTTTCCTTTAAATAAAGTGTGGCTAATTTATTCCACTAAGAGCCTCCCACACCATGGCTTTTCAGTTACATTCATTATTGGCAATCTAAGCAATCGACACTAGTGCATGAGTTCTACAATGTGAAACCATTTATGAACTGTGTAGTAGTCTGTCGCCACATGACCAACCTGCAGGGCACCTACTGGTGGTGGTATGAGGAATGTAACTCAAGAGGTCCTCCTGCAGGTGATCAGTGCTCTGTCCTCTTGCCATGCCAGACTCCTGTTCCAAGCTCTCTTTCGGGTCTCAGCACTCCGGCCAAGCCCTAAGTCCACCCCTTCTGGGGTACAGTCTGGCTTGCTTCTCTCCTGGCCACTAATTAAAAGAATCAATGGCCAGCAAGCCTGTGCCGCTCCTGGCACCACTCCATCACAGTCTGCGTCAACTCTCTGGGCCACTTTCCCCACAACCCCCCAGTCACTTGCAGTCTCTCACCAGCCTGGAGTCCAGCTGCCATCCACTCCTGGCTCCCCCCAGTGGACCACTGCTCTGGCCGCTCCCACTACAGTCTGCTCCTTTCCAGGATCCCCAACTCCTGGTCAGCTCCCAGTGCACGCCACACATTCAGAGCTCTCCAGGGTGCTGCCTCCCTAAGCCAGCCTGCTTGGGAGAGGACCTTCCCCCGCCAGCTCCTCAGGCAGACTGAGCAGCTAGCTCTGCCTCTTCCTTTTTATACCAGCTGCTTGCCCTCTGATTGGCTCAGCAGCCCAACCATCATATGGACTGCTGCTCCCAGGCCCAATTAACCCCCTGAGTGTGGTAGTGGGGCAACCGCACCACTGCAAATTGTGTGAAACAGGCTACCTTATCTTCACTTTCCAAAGAAAATGAATTGCAGAAAGTAAATGGTGAGCAGTTAATTAGATATTTTTAACTTTTGCTCACTTTTAATGATCTAATGGGGTGATGTTAATATAAATAAGAAGAATATTAACCCAATACTTTCCCATTTAAATGCCATGGTATATTATTAAAATAAACAACAAACCAGTCCCCTCACCTGATTGAATCTGACCCAGTGTATGCATTAATATTTTCTAACAGAAGCAAACATAACCACATTGCAAAAGCATGAACTGTACATTGTTATTTAAATACTTTCAAGCAGAATTGACAAATCCTATGGATCAATATAATATTTTTTTCTAATTTCCAAACATTTCCTTTGAAGTGAAATATTTAATAAGCTTCACATAGTCTCAAAAGTTACTGAAGGTCCATTCTCCTGTGGAGTTCAGTTCCTTGTTCTTTTAGTATAACGTTAAACAGATAGTAACAGAAGTGAATTTAAAACATGGCAGATAGTCACTGTACTTTTGATTGTTTTATAAGCTTAATACTCATTCTCCTTCAGTTTTACAGAGGGTTTTAAAATGTAGGATAACACTGTAATCATCACTGTTCTGCTGGTAAAATATAGGCTGGTTGGCAGGTATTCTTCATTATGAGATGGGTTGTTGTATTGGAAAGGCAGAATTTCTGTGTTGCATGTATAAAACTGCTATGAAGATGGATTTGCTTCCATTTGTTGGCAGTAGGGAGATGAGTGTCTGTGTCTGTTTCTGTGGGGGAGGGAGAAATATTTGACAGTAAGCTAAAACACAGCTTTCCTTCAAACACCAGCAGCATGTAGGTCTCTTCAAGTTTCAGTACTGATAAGGAGAGCTCCTGGTTCTGAAGTTGACTTTTTACATAGCCAGTACACCAACTCTTTACTTCATCACTTTCCCCAGTGCTAAGTTACCTTTCTGGGCTCCATGCTATCACATCCTACACATCTTAGCTTCCACGGTAATTTAAAGGATGGGGCTGCACAAGGCGCCTTTGTAGTTTGTCAGTTCTAGGCTATTTGGCACTGATACAGTACTTTTTATCCTGGGACATCCCAAAGCCCTTTGCAGACTGTAAAAGAATCACTTCATCCACTTAGAAATGAAGAGTGTTCTACGGTGGAACTGACAAAACCTAAATTTGGCCTAGACTGAAGGGAAATAGCATTATTCTTAAGTATGAGCAAAACGGGACATGGGATCCTCTAATGGCCACATTTTTTTAATTATGTGAAAATAATTTAAATGTTGGTATTTATTATTTGTCTCTTGGAAGTCCCTGGATACCCCAGTCACCAACGCAGACGGATGGGGGAGCACACAGAAACAATGATACAAACCCCAATGGGCACAGTAAGCACTAACTGCCTAACTTTTGTCATGTTTTTTTTAGGCATTATGGCAAAGGAGAGCGATTTGGAGGGATCTGTAACAAGGAGGTGGCTTTGTGGATGTTCACAAGGAGTACCTTCCACATTTGAGGGAAGCATGGGAAAAAGCTAATTTGAAAATTTAACAAGGGGATGATGGAGGCGGGCATCATGGGATGATCAGAGGCAGACTCAACATCAGTGTAGAAGAGAGGATGGGTAAGATGGAGATGGGCTGAGAAGGACCTTTCACAAGCAACCTCATCATAACATCCAGTTCATAAATTTGTCAAGCTCCATTTTAAAACTAGTTAGGTTGTTTGCCCCCTGTTGTTTAAGAAATTTTATCCACTTTCTCACAATGAGGCTCGCAACTGGAATAGGTCTACTAGATCCCAGTTACCGCTACACCACACTACTCCTATTGGCAGGCTGTCGTTTGTTCCATATAATTGAGAAGGGAAGGCCAGTGGAGGGATGAAACAGATGGGTGACTCTATCAAAATGACAGGCTAGGAAAATGATCTGTGCAGCAACATTTTGAATGGATCACCAGCATCGCTTCTTGTAGGGCCTGATCTTGAGAAATCTTGAGATTTACTTTAATTACAGCCCACCTGACACAACTTCCAGGACGGTGGGGAAGGAGAAGTTCCAGAATGTTGCTCCCATTCTAAACAAGCCGGGTGGCAGGCATTGTCATCTCAAAGAACGTAAAAAACTATTTAAAAATTGATGTGCGTCTGTTAGACCTGTTCTCTACCCTAGTTTTCACAAGTAGTATCTGAGAAGTCAATATAAAACTAACTGGGAGAAACTAAAAATTACTTTCAGTAGGTTAGAAATAGCTGCCTCACTTTTTTCAGGATTAGTGCAAAACATATAATGAACAGAGCAATGGTAGCCTGAGAACTCATTTTGAATGCACTTAGGGAAGGAGATATGAGATGCACTATTATGGGGAGACAGTAGTCTTGCTATAGCTAAAATTGCCTCCAGATTACATGAATCCATTCTGAAGCCTCCCCCACCATTTCCTATAGTTTTTGCTAAGAAAAATTGATTTGGTCTAAAAATTGCCAGGCTTACTCTGAAGGCCAAATAAAATTTTCCTTCGAAGTTTTTTTTTGTTTTTTTTTTAAATGGTTTTGTCTGTTTTTGATGTTCTGGGCATTAAACGAGACCTGCCAGGGGGGGAAATGGGTCTTATGTTCTTTTCTCTTTCTCTCTCTTTTTGTTTTATTTGCTCGTTAGTTTAAATTTCAGTCTCGTACAAATATCACACCCAAAGGCCCCCTTGCAGAATGTTGAGTGTCATTGAGAGATTCTGGGAGTGGGGAAAGGGTTTGGCAGTTCTCTGTTGTGAGAGCCTTTCACTGCTGCGAGGAAAGGCGCTGGCAGGAGGGAAACAGTCAGAGCTTTTCCCTGCTACTTCCTCGCTACAGGAATTGTTCCCTTCAGGGGAGGAAGCCTCCAGCAGCAGGGAGGTAGCGGGGAGACTACACCACCAAATATAGCAGTGGAGATGGGAAGGCACAGCATGGCGAGGAGAGAGCTGCGTTTGTTTCGCTTAATGCTGACATGTTTCAAACATGTCCTTCCTCACCTATGCCATATCTCAGCAGCTACAATGCTCTTTATACCTGTGCTAGGGGGCTATGTGCATACATACTCTATATGCCGCTGAAAGACGTTTGCAATTCAGTTTGCACCATTATCTACATTAAAGGCATGTTATATAAAACGCATGCATACATTATAATACATAGAGAGAAATGTCTGATGTACATGATGCCATTTGGCATGTACTGTTCATTGTCAGGCCAAAATCATTGGTATCCTAAAACCAGACTCTGGGAACATTTTTGGAGAAGTATTTTCTACCAAAGGTATGTTAATGTGAGTTTGGAGAGCATAAGCGTTCAGAAAACCTCAGACCTCACCCCATAATGCTTTTTGCTGCCTCCTGCCTCTACCTCTTGCATTTTTATGTTATCCTTAAGACTGCCATGACTTGAGCCATGGATCCAGGGAGGTCGTAAGCTGCCTCTCTGGAAACTAGTAATTCATTGGTTTTGTATTTGGCTTGGCAAGTGCTCTGGTATCTGTATCCAGCCGTGATTATGTAGAACAGAATGGAGTGATGCTGAATTAACAAGTACAACCACAAATTGTATTGATTATTTTCTTTTCTGTTTTTCTGTCAAGTCTTGAGGTTCGACAAGAGATTCTCCCCATTTCTTTCTCCTTGGAATGTTTTTACCATATTTGGATTTTTTTTACTCTTACCATGCTCCTTGTAATAACCTTCTTTGTTACGTGTCCGTACAGTACTTAGCACTGTGGACCTTAAGTTACGTTTAACTAGTAACAGAAAAAATTGTAACTTAATATTTTTCTTGAAGACAAACTAGAGGGCACCCAGAAAATCAGTGAAAAAGGTACCATAGAATAGTATTAAAAGGACAAATCCTCAAGGTACGAGTATCTTAAAAACAAGCCCTTTTCTGTGTCTATCTTTAGTTTATCAAAACTGAAAAATGTATTAATCAAACATGTTTCTCATCATTTGTGCTGGTTATTTTCTAACTTCTACTCGGGTTTCACAAAGAAATTTGATTGGTCACTTCACTTTATTGGTAGCAAATGTAACTTTTGGATTATTTTGCCTGAGCACAATACTGTTGTGTTTGGACTTCAAAAAGCGTAGAGGAATGTTTAATTCATAAAATTGCTATTTTGATTGTTCTTTTCCTTTTAATTTCCTGAAAATATTTCTGTTATGACAAGGATTGGCAACCTTTGCCGACTCACATGCCAGTCCCTCCTCCGACATCCTCAGCGGGTGCCGGTGACTTCTCCATCAAATAAAAGTGGCCACTGTCTGAACATTTGGTGGAAGCCACAGCTGAGGTGTCCCCCCTGCCGCCAAGAGCTTCTTTCAGCAGCAGCTGGGCATGTGGTAGTGTCCCCAGCCATGGCCGCTGAAGGAAGCTGCTCCAGGTGACTTCATTTGGCAGCATGCCTGGGGACCCTTCCACTTCCACAGCTACCCTGGAAGGAAGTTGCCAGTAGCAGCTTTCGGCAGCAGGAGTGGCAATTTCGAGGCGCTGCAGAGGGTTCCGCGTGTCGCTCCAAATGGAGGGTTGCTGACCCCTACGTTATGATCTGCAATTCAGCAAGTACTCCTGATCCTCCAACTGAAAATAAATAAATGCATGTTTTAGGTTCTGGGATTTTTAAAAACCTAAACTAAGTAGACAATATCTTTCTTAGCTTGTTTTTAACTGTTCAGGAGAAAATATTCTTGTACACATTCTTCCTTTATATCAAGAGAGTTATTTTCCTAACAAAAAGAATATTCCATTTAGCAGAACACTGAGGAGTTGGCTGGGTGTTCAAAGACTTGGAAGGGAAGAAAAGCTTGGATATCTGCTACTCAGTCTTTCAGGGCTTAAATTTTCTTCCAACTTCTCAAATTTGCAACAAGATGGCTTTTGATCTGTTGGGAGAACAAAGTGAGTCAGTTCCTAGACTTTAAGCAGCTTTCCAACCAATTCCATAAAATTCTAAAACCAGACATCTAGGTCCCCTTTCGAATTTTGGCTTCAAAGGCCTATTCATGTCTTCATCGGCTATCAGGATGTTTCAAGCTTCAGTCCTAACTGTCCCTTTACTTTTCCCTGTTAAATGAAGGTTTGTCTGTGTGTTTCTCATGATTGGCTGCCCCTGAGTTTTTGCCGTTTCCTGCAAAACATGCCACAAATTTGGCTCAGATATGCAACTGGGTTAGATTATAATTTGTCAGAAATATTGTAGTTTTAGCCATGTCTGAAAGCTTAATACTGCATAACCTCTAGTGCTGTTTGCCCTTTCCAGTTATTTATCATAAGACATATGAATTTTATGTTTATACCACGAGGAACTGTGAGTGATATTCCTAAAGCAGGCCAGCAGTAGGCAATTGAGCGCTTGGCTTTTCTCATTTCTACTTTCCTCATTTTTTAAAGAAAAAGACTAGAAATAAATTTGGAACTTTTATATCCGATATGTATACGTTATGGTGTCAGACAAGTAGGAAAAAAGTCACTGGCTAATGAGTCTTAATTGTACCAAAACATCACATCATTGTCACTTCCTCTGCAGCAGTTGGCACTCATTAAATTAATCCACTCCATTGCAGGAGTATTTCAGAGAGAACACCATGACCCTATTGCTTCTGTAATAATAATATGCTGAAGATATCACTGTAGCACTATTAAGAGTATTCAAAAGCAGTTAGAAGTGTGGCATATATGACCTGAAGCAACATCATCAGACTCAGGTAGCATGTTTGAAAAAAATAAATTACTTTAATTAGAGAAGGAACTGAAGCATCTCTGAAGTTTTGGTGCTGTACAAAATTTAAAATAAGATCAAGAGCTGAATTTTTGCAAACAGCTCCATCTATTAGGGGGCCAAAAAAAAAAAAAAAAAAGCAGGTGTTGAATTTAGGGTGGGGTGTTTCAAAGTCTGGTTGCTACTTGATTTCTTGCCATTTGAGCCCATCTCTAACGTCAAGCCTTCAAACTGTGTTTTTTTCCTACTCTTTTTTGCTCCTGGAATTGCAATATTGTGAGTAGTGTTATGTCCCAATGCCTTTTTTTAATAGCACAGCCATCAAAAATATCTGGCAGGACGTGATCTGACTTTTAACAGACATATTTCATACAATATGTGTAGATACCCCAAATGATGATATGCAGTACTTGTAACTAGGGAATGGCCTGCTTTGTTAAATATCTCTCTTGCCAACAGTAAAAGTGGGCAGCCACAGTAAACAGGTGCAGTGAGGGAAAGAAAGGTCATAGCCGTATTGCAGCACATTGTACCTAAGGAAAAGAAAAGATGAACAATAATTGGCGTTGAATGCATCAGCCCACCTACTTAGCAAAACAGACTGCCAAAAACATATCACCCTGGTGCTCCATTCTCTGCACTGCCTTCCCACTGAACAAAGTCTTTAATATGACTGTAGTCTTCCTTTTCAAAGCCTTCCAGGAGCTGGCACATGCTACCTAAAGAAGAATGCGTCTGTGGCAATAACCTCCTGGGGATATACTCTCTTCAGGAGCTCACACTGGGGCTCCGCAGCACTCCAATAAATGGAGGCCAGTATCAAGGCACATTTTGGCCCTGAACAAATAAGCAAAATGAAAATCTGTGCTGAATGTTTATTGGCTTCAGGAGGCTTAAGTCGACTTAATTTACTCTGCGTCTACACTTGTCTTTCCTTAAGTCGCCTTACGCTGCTCCTTAAGTTGATTTAAGGAAAAATTAAATCGACTTAATAAGACCTGGTTTTAAGTCGATTTACTGCTTAAGTCGACTTTATTAAGTCGAGTTAAGCCAGTGTAGACGTGGATTAGCCCTAAGTTGACCTCCATGGCCTCCAGACCTCCCCCACTGACCTCCCTCCCAGGGTTCCTGGCATGGCAAGAGCCTGGCATGCCCACCCACAGGGCAGAACACAGCCCTGCCCACCCCACTCCTGCACTGTGCTCCTGCTCCTGTCCCTGACCTGCTCAGCCCCCATGTAGCCAAGCACAATGGGGAAAGTGCTGAGCTCCCTTCCTCTTTTAAAGGGGTGGCCGGGGAAGGGGGCACCTCTCGGGTGCCACATGCCACACTTCCCACAATGCAGCACTCCTAGGTCCACGTAGCCCCTGCCAGTCGACTTAAGCGTCAAGTGTAGATGTTCTAAGTTGATTTAGCAAGGTCAACTTTAAGTCTACCTAAATTTACAGTGTAGATGCGCTAAGTAAACTTAACAAGGTCGACTTAAAGTTGACTTTGTTAAGTCAATTTAGCAAAGTCGACTTATTTGACAAGTGTAGACACAGCCCATGTCTGTTGGTTGAAATGCCCTCTTACAAGCTCAACAATTATATTTCTTCCTGAAATATCCTCCTCTTTTTCACCATCATGGATACCCCACGTGCTCCCCACACACCTTTCTTGTGGCTACATTTTGTTTGTTTAATGTTATTAGCTTATCAAAATCTTTTTGTGCCGTGATGTCAGACCTCCTTTCGACCTAACATTTTGCTCTTGTTCAGAGTGTGTAAAACAATTTTGGAGATGGTCACAAAAGTAGTGGCATAGGGTCTAGCTAGTAGACAGACTGAGAATCTTTCAGGATTTGTCGCTGATCCTGTAAAAACTTACACATATGCTTAGCTTTAAGGAGTTGTCTTAGAGTTAAGCAGATGAGTAGACTCATTGACTTCAATGTGATTACTCACCTGCTTAAAATTAATCACATCTTCTGTGCGTTTGCAGGATTGAAGCTTTCATCAGTTTGGAGTATAGGGAGTGTTAGAGCTGGGTAATTTTGGGCAAGTCATTTCAACTACTTATGACCTTAATTTCTGTGTCTGTGATATCAGAATGATGCTTAATACACCAGGTGCACAAGACTGTTGTGAAGATAAATTAATTTTGGTGAAAGAATCTGGGATTTTTGGTGAAGGGCATTATATAAAAGTCCCATGGTTCATTGATTTTTCTTATTTACAACAGTCTTTATTATATTGATTCCTGGAGCTTTTAATATCCTTACTTTAGTAGTAGTATTTAAAGAAAAACAACATTTAAAAACTCATGAAACTTTACAATTATAATGAATATTTTATTCTCTGTTGCAGTAGCAGCCAAAAAACGCAGCATCCTTGATGTACCAGGCATTGTACAAACATATATTAAGAGGCAGACCCTGTGTTAACCAGTGTACAGTATAACCACTATAAAATAAAGGGAAAAGGAGGTGACTCAGCACAGGGGCACAGTGATCAGAGTGATCACTGTCACGTGTTTGGTTTTCTGCTGTTATTTATGTTTAACTCTTTGCTAACATTATTTTCATTTATCTGTATTATGGTTGTGCGTAGGCATCATCCAAGAGCCCATTGTGCTTAAGCCCTGAATGAACACAGAATATCAGTCACTGCCTTGAAGAACTTACAGTCTGGGACAAGACAGAAAAAGGATAGGAGAAAGGATATGATAGATAAGCAGAGTAAATAGATCTGCAAATGTGAGTTGCATTATTTTGAGGGGAAGAGGGTTTGTTGTTTATTTGGAGCAAAGGTTTGGTGAGGGGGCACTACCTACCCACAGAAAAAAAACCAAAGGAGGGGAAAGGAGGCACAGGGGGAGGAGGGTGAAAACGGAGGACAGAGGAGCATGGAGGATAGTTAAAGTGAAGCTGAGCTGCGGAGACTGTGAGGGAGGGGGTGAGAGGTGATTTAGCAAAAGCCAGTCAGCAAAGGGGAGGAAACATCCAGTCTGTAGACAGCAGCATGGAGATGTAACCCAATGATGAATCTGCCCTAGGTCCCAGCCATGGGCTGATATGCTCCGTCACGGGTCTTGGGTCACTTGCAACTGGAAAAACAGGGAAAAGCCGTCAAGTTGGGGTCAACAAAGTTGTGCTGCCAGTCAGTGTAATGCAGCCTAGTGGTGAAAGTCAGTAAACCAGGCCTTCAGTTGGGGCAGTCAGTAAAGAAGCTCTCCAGTCAGGGCAGTGGAGCCTAATGGCGCTTTGGGGTAGTGGGGCACCGCCAAAGGGGCACACCACCTGAGAGAGGGGAGCTCAAGCCCTCCCTGCTCCTCCAAGCCCCAGCCCAAGGCTCTGTCAGCCACAAATCAGCAGGGGTTCTCCCAAAATACACTGAGTAGTGCCCCAATTCATCCACCGTAACCCCATTCAGGCCCCTGGGCTACTTCCTACCCTGTTTTCGGTGACACAGATCCATGATTTCCCAGGACTTCTGGACTCCCAAGCCAGTGCAGTCCCTAGTAGCTCAGTCCCTTCTCAGGGTTCATCTGGTAGGATCTGCCTGGGGGTTGGCATGGCTTATCTTTGGGGCCAGAGCCTGCAATAGCTCCCTGGACAGAGCTGACTGTCTGTGTCCTTCCCAGACTGAGCTGGGTTGCTTCCTTTTGTACCTGTCTTCCAGGCCGAGCAAGCCCAGCAACGGTGGAGAGGCATGGCCTCCTCAGTATATATGAGTCTTTAACTCCCTCTAGGCAAGAGTGTGGCTGGTACACTCCATCAGAGTCCCCCTTTCTGCATATCCACTGAGAATATGAATTGTTTCAGCGCCCAGCTATAGAGCCTTGGCTCTGTAGCAACTCATGCTTTTGGCTCTGGAGGTCCCTGATTCAGCCCCAAAAGAGCATTAGAATTGTCTGAATAGGGGGGAGATCAAGGTCCCTGCGTCTAGCAGTGGACAACCTCCTGGAAAGTATAGCACAAGAATGAGGACAGCAGGGAGAGATGGAAAGGGTCATGTTGATAACTTCAGTAGAACAAAGAAGGAGTCCTGTGGCACTTTTAAAGACTAACAAATGTATTATCGCATGAGCTTTTGTGGGCAGAATCCCACTTCAGCAGATACTTGAAATGGGATTCTGCCCCTGAAAGCTCATGCAATAAATAAATTTGTTAATATTTAAAAGTGCCACAGGACTCCTTGTTTTGCTGAACTAGACTAACACAGATACCCCTTTGGAACTTCAGTAGAAATTCCCAAAGAACGGGTTCTTCCCCTTTCCTTATTTAAAACTTTGCCCAATTCTTCAGTTCTGGTCTGTATGGTTTCTTGTACTGTGCTTATCCCCATAGCATCTGAGTGCCGTTAGTGCATTAAGCATCTGGACTACACCGCTGTCACCCAATTCCCATAAGTCATTTAGAGTTGTGTTTCACAGCATGAGACCCTCAGAAGAGTGAGTACTGAGGCATCAAACTGAGCACTTCACTCCTTACATCAGAACCATATTTCCTGAGATACCTTCCTTTTTCACTCTGATTTTTTCCATTTCATTATTTAAAGCTTATTGTGCAGAATGCTGCACCTCTCTGGTTATTTAGGGCTTTCCGTACACGTTGCTCAAACTCTCTTTATTTTTTATTTTAATAACTTTTCAGGTCACCTTTAAACTACTTGCCTTGTAATGGAGCAGGATAGTGAGGTTTTATTGGATCTTTCAGAGAAACAATGCCACAAGATTAAAAGACAGATAGTAGCAGCAAGCTGGGCTTCATTGGTTTCCGAAAAGTGCTTAAATCCAATGTTATTTGCTATTTCCATACCTGAAAGGACTGCACAGTCATATTTCTTTTTTAAATGACTGTATGAATAATTTTTTTCTCAAAGCAATTAAATCTTGGTCATTTTGCTAATGTATAAAATTCCTAGGGGAAATTAGATTTTTTTCTTCTGTATTCAGATTACTGACACAACATGAATTGCATTCTGTAGACTTTACTGTAACCTGTACTTTAGCCGGGCTTTGTAATTTATTACAGAAAAGCTGTGTATTATAATGGCATCGCTTTTCTCAGACTTGTGTGTTACGTACAGTATGCTACTTGATGGCAGTGGTACACAATATTTTACCAGCCTCTGTGTAAATCCTGTAATCTGTGAAAGAGGAATGGCAAGAACAGCCTCTGTCTGACTGATCTTTCAGAAGCATGTGCTTTATGTGGTATGTGGGTGCTTTTTAGTTAGGTGGGTCAGGTTCCCTAAATTATTGCTCTGTGCATGGCCTGCCTGCTTTTAATGGCTTTTTCCCGAAGAGCAATGGGGGTGAAAGCACCAGTGTTGTCCACTGAGGTTTTGTCTCTTTAGGGAAGCAGCTTTAGGTAATAGCAAAACTGTGCAGGAGCCCAGCTAGGAGAGAGACAGAAGAAGAAATATGCCACATTGACGTCTATCTATGGCTTTGTTCTCATCCCTTTACCTTACCACCAAGACTACTGAGCTTACACCGCCAGTAGAAGTCTGCTAAACTCTGAGCTGTATCTATTCCTATGTGTGTAAGGATGCCAATATTTCATGCAGACAGTATCACTGACCTTCTCTTCTGCTTCAGGAATACCTTGGTACGGCTAGATATATTCTGTCCGAAGTCTGATGATCACCCTAAGTGAAAAGTGTGCACTCTGTCGGTGAATCTAAGGCTGCATTTGTCTTTGTTACACTCTGATGATATATTAACAAGAAACTTCAACATAGTTATGATGATGTACTAGAAGTTGATTGATTAGGCTGTTTTATGGTGAGGTGCGTGCCATATAGTCCATGCTGGTTTTGTGGGCCCATCCCTTGGGAACAGATGAGCTGTCTTTTAAAGGTGGAAACTTATTTTGATGCAATGAAATGGACCTGGAGCACAACCCTAACACTCTGCACTTGCTCCTATAGGACCCCGTTAGAGACAGACGTACAGTTAAAGTTACATACAGACTTTATTTAGATTTCATCGTGCCCGGATAAAAGATAGACTGAAGTTAAAAATTCCGATTTGAAAATACAATTGGTTCCTGGAAACTGTATGCAGCAAGGTGCATCTCTTCAAATGTCTGAATAGCTTTGAGTTATCTTATTGTAAATCCTAGCGTCAATATTCCTGTACTTTAGTTTAAAAGGCTTTTGCTCAGTGCAATTGAATATACTGTAATCTTCTTATCATATACTAAGCTCTTTAGAGAAGCCATTTTGAAACAGACTACAGTTGTTTTAAATTGCAAATTCTTTGACTTGAAGGTCTGTGTTTTTGGTTAGTTCCAGAGGGGTAGTCGTGTTAGTCTAGTTCAGAAAACAAACAAGGAGTCCTGTGGCACTTTTAAAGACTAACAAATTTATTTATTGCATGAGCTTTCATGGGAGAAAATCCCAGTTCCTCAGATGCTTAGAAGATGGGGAACTTACTGATCCTATGTCGTACACTTCCCTGCATTTAATTTCCTCCCATTCTGTAAGTTCATAGAATCATAGGGATGGAAGGGACCTCACGAGGTCATCTAGTCCAACCCCCTGCTAAAAAGCAGGACCACTCCCACTAAATCACCCCAGCCAGGGTTTTGTCTAACTGGGCTTTAAAAATCTCCAAAGATGGTTATTCTACCACCTCCCTAGGTAACCGATTCCAATGCTTTACCACCCTACTAGTGAAGTTCCCCATCTTCAAAGCGTCTGATGAAGTGGGATTTTCTCCCACGAAAGCTCATGCGATAAATAAATGTGTTAATCTTTAAAAGTGCCACAGAACTCCTTGTTTGTTTTTTTGTGTGGTTTTGGTGTGGGTAATGGTTGGGAAAATATGTCTTAGAAAATGTTACATGAATCCACTAATTATATTCCTATCTGTGAAGATCATTGTTTTTGCTAACACTAAATATGCTTATGGTACTTTTCACTGTAGGGCACTCCTAGTAAACTTCAGAGTACAAGAGCCAAATGTATCACTTGGATAGTTTCGGTGCTGTTCTCTGTAGGTTTCTCTTGTCCCTTTTTCTCCAATTTCCTCCAGATGGCATTATCTTTTTACCAAAGTTCAGAATATTCCAAGAGATTCGAGTTGTATCCACAAGTGACAAGACTAAGTTTTATGTTAAGGCAATTGTGATCTATTTTTTATCATGGAGCTGAGAGTCAGGCAGTCCTATATTCTATCCCCAAACCTGTCACTGACTTCCTGTGTGGCTAGACTCAGAGTCACTTAACTTCTGTGCCTATTTGCTTACAAGTAAAATGGGATTGAGAATAACAGGGGTGCCATGAGAATTAATATTAATGTTTGTAAAATGCTTTGAAGATGAAAAGTACTCTATGAATGGTTAGGAAACTGCAGAAACTTGTGTAGGAAAATTTGGTACCAAATGTAACTGTGGGGACCAAGATAATGGGGAAAAAAAATCTGACAAAATTCTGTCAAGCTCTCTAAATTAAAAAATGGGAGTTCATCTCCGATGGGTTAGAAGAAGAATTCTTGGAAGCCCTGAAAATAACGTGCATTAAATCATGAGATTTAGGAGATGTACATGGCTAGAGAAAGACAAAGCCAGGAATCTCCCCTCAAGAGGATGGCGAAGAAAAGTGAGGAAATTCTGAGCAAATTATTCTGTTTAATCTGACCTCAATATGTAGTGGAGTCAGTATGTGAATGTTTGAGAAAATCATGGCTATTAATAGACTATCTCCTTTAAAATGTGTGCCGAATCGACCTTATAGCCTCTTTGGATGCCAGTAGTAACAGGGAATCCAATGGGTATATCCTGTATGCAGTTCTGCGTTGACAAGGCACCACATCTGTGTGAATTTGGAAACTGTGTGTTCCATAAAGTGGTGCAGACATTTATTACACTATATAAATAATATGTAGTAACAGCAGCTTAAATTGATACCATAACATGAATCAAAAATTGGTTAATAAACGGGGAATTATGAATAAGTGTTCCTCAAATGGGAAGCAGAGTTAAATGAGTTACTACAATGGGAGTCTTTTTTTCTATGGTATTTTATCACCATAATATCCGAGCACTTTGTGCATATAAGTAAATTTATCCTCACAGTGTTCCCGTGAGGTAAGGGACTATTCGTGTTTCAATTCTCTATGCTATGGGAATCCTGAAGTGCAGACAGACCAGGTCGCACAGCAAGGCTGTGGCAGAGCCCTGACCTGTGGTATCGTAGTCCAGTGTCTTAATCACAAGATCCTCCTTCCTCTCACATTCGGGTAACTTGTTTATTAAATAATTTAAAATCAACTGTAATCAACTTTAATAGGGATCAGAGATGTCCAGCCTCCATCCACTTGCTAGATTTTTACTGAGGGTCCTGTACCACCCCCGAGTCTCCCAGCCACTGTCAAGCATAGAGCAAAGCAAGATCAAGTTAAGGACATAAAGGAGTTCGCTGCTTTCTTGGAAGTTAAGGAACCCTCAGTCTGACTGGTTTGAAGATGAGGAAAGGTTAATTTGGAGAAAAGATCTTAACGCCTAAGATCCATTGGTCACTGGTTTATAGAGCTTCAAACTGTTAACAGGCTGGATAAGCTTAGAATAAGTAGGATTTCAGTTCTGTGGGATAACAAAACTTATGTGTCGAAACTGGATGTCATGTGTTTATGCAGAACGTTAGACTAGATTATTATAATGGTTCCTGTGCTCTCTGGCTCATAAAAAAATAAGTCTGTATAACTAATGGAAATGATGTAATGGGTCATCCAGCAAAATGCAAAGGATCAGATTCAGTGATTCGCTTTCATTGATTTTTTTTGAGGGACCCTTAGTCAAAGAAGAAATAAATAGATTTGTTCATGCAGTGCGTTGAATCCCTGGTGTAACTATGATCTGTGCTTCACCTTCTACCTAATGATATTTGCAGTACAGGTATTTTATGCACTGGTATTTTTAACACATCCATGTAATTGCAAATTATTTACCAGGATGTGGGGTCTTGAAAGCATTATCTCTGGTTGCATCGTTTCATCTTTCAAGATAGCAAAAATTAGATTTTCATTTGATATCTTGTCCCAGTGCCTAGAATAGACTTTATCCCCTCAGACACTACAGAACATTCTGACTGTTCACTGGGGGTATAGTGTTAGGGTCATTGTTACTGCTGGCTCTGCTTTTGACATCAGACAACCAATTAAGTTGTGTTGCTTCTCAGATTTGGACCTACGACATTGCTCCTATTTCTCCAGAAATCCAGAATTTCTAGGAAAACGGATACAGTATACCATAGGTTTTTTACAACTGCTATGGGCATATGCTCCTCTTAAGAGTGGCACAAGCTGTATAGAATCATCGAATCATCATCGAATCATAGAATAATAGGGATGGAAGGGACCTCACGAGGTCATCTAGTCCAACCCCCTGCTAAAAAGCAGAACCACTCCCACTAAATCCCCCAGCCAGGGTTTTGTCTAACCGGGCCTTAAAAATCTCCAAAGATGGAGATTCTACCACCTCCCTAGGTAGCCCATTCCAATGCTTCACCGCCCTCCTAGTGAGAAAGTTTTTCCTAATATCCAACCTCGACCTCCCCAGCGGTAATCTGAAACCATTGCTCCTTGTTCTGTCCTCTGTTACCATCGAGAACAGCCTATTTCCCTCCTCTTTGGAGCACCCCTTCCCATCAATATCTCAATGCCTTCTGAATTTAGGTCTACTTGTCATTTTTTATGCCACTCTGCAAATGAATTGCTTTGTAAGTTTGCGCCACTAGAGCAATACAGTTGTTTATTATTAATATATCTACTTTAGTCCATCAAAAGGTATTTATATACATAGTTGGTTTTCTTTCTGTGATTTTTAGTTAAGGATAGAAAAAAGAAAAAGCAATCAAGCAGGAAGATGATGCATAGATTCCCACCTCTTCTTCTCCACCCCCAAAAGAGTAAAACTGAAATAATTAAATGGCAATGATAAAAAATCACTATAAGTTACATGAAATATGTGACTGCTGCAAACTAGGTAGATACAAACATTGCAGAATGGAAACACAAAATTTAACTAAAAATAAACAAAAAGAACAGAAATCTATGCCTCAATTTCTACACACAAGCTGTACAAACAGTCAGGTCTTAATACTAGATTTAAAGGTGTCAACAGAAATGGCCTTATTTTTTGCATGGTTAAAACTTGGCAGGAAATTCAGTAGCTTGAGTGATGATAACACTAAAAGGTTTATTGTCCTCAGGGTATTTAAAAACAACAGAGCCAACAAGCATCTGTTGACCTGAGGTCAGGATGAAACTCTCAGGTCATTGCTGCAAGCTAAGGAGCTTCTTGAGGAAGTAGCAAAATCCATGAAATTATTGCATTGCTTAACCATGCCGTGAAAGGTCAAAAGACAGCACATATCTTCAGATTATATTTAGTAACTATGAGAATCCTGCATGTGGTAGCTGCTTTGTAACAAATGTATTCCCTTCCACTCACCTCCCCACCCCCCACCCCCCCAAAAAACCACCTTACTTTTATCTCTTCTAAAAACGATAAAGTATGTATTAGCAATTTTTCCATTGTGCAGCAATCCAGGCAAAGTCTATTTTGAAAGCAAAAAAGGAATTATTTGAAAAGTCCAGACATGATTATCATGAGATGATTCTGAACATGCAGTAACAGGACAGTGGAAACTAATAAAGATTTGATGTCTCCAAAGATTAAACCTCCCACTGATATACTCCTGTAAATTGAAATGACTGCTATTGCTGTTAAGGTTGACTTTAAAACATATTTTTTGCTGGTGTTGACGTCTACTGGATAAATTTGCAACTGGCAGGATGAATACTATATATTTCATGGAACAAAAGAACAGCATCTATTGCCTCTTGAGAAGTTTCTGCACGACTCATAGTCTTATAGGGTCATATACTCTTTCTGGTTCCTAATATTATTTCCCCAAAACACTCTGTGAATAAAAATTGAATTAAAGACAGTAAATTGCAAGAGCATTTGGGCAACAAATAGATAAAGCAACTGAGTCCACCACCACCCTCCGCGGGTCCCCCTTCTCCCCGCCCCAGGACTTGAATTTTTGAGTTCTGCCTGAGGCTTTCAGTGAAATTAGTTTATTAGTTTCACTTTGGTCACAGGCGAACATCATTCCACATCAAAAAATACCACATTTAATTCTGCTCGATTTGGAATAATTGACCAATCAGGAGCAATATCCACATAGTGAGCTGATGGCGAGAATGAATTACATTGTACCCCTGGGGTGGCCAATTGGTTGGGTGAAAGTGCTGAGGTTATACTAAGCTTATATTTCACCTATCTGTAAATTGCACTTGGCCTGTGAAGAAGGTAATGCCTCTTTCTGACTCCCTCACACAAGACTAAAATAAGTTAAAATGATTACATGTTGCTATAACTCAGGTTAGTCTCTGAATAAAAGAACGTACTATATACTCAGATGAATTCCATATCCAATAATTTGAGCTTCTCATTTCCAGCAGTACCCATGTGTTTCTTTCCCTTCATTTTATGCTAATGTTATGTTGCCAAATACAATTTTTCAAATATCATTTAATTTTTCATTAGCACACTCAGTGATTTACCAGTAACCATAGTGCAAATCAGTAGTAAAATTATCCCCGTAGGAATACTATCAGAATGCTGTGTGTCTCTTCTTCCATTTTTTTAATTAACTTTATTTCATGAAATAAAGACAGGAGGAGGAGAAAAAAATCCTGTAGGACTGTTTCGGTGCCAAACATATGAAAAAGAATTGGGTGCAGACTTTTGGTACATATATACAGTTGGCACATGATTGGAATGTATTTACAAGATTACACAGACTTCTAACCAACTTGGCTGAATACAGCATGAATTAATGCTACCCAAGTTCAGTCTTTTAGCCAGTGTTTTCAAATGTAAGGGCTTAAAGTAAGGGCTGGTCTACACTTCGAGGGGGGGGGGGCAGATTTTGGTGGCAGATGAAGGGAGATACTTAAAATAAATTACGTATCTCCCTTCGACTGCCTAATGCCTACTCACCGCAGGATCCCCACAGTGTTGAGTTGATGGTAGGTGCCTTCCCATTGAATCAGCACTACGCTACTTGCCGGGTAGGTCCTAACAAATCAACCTTTGGCTAATTCTGGGTTCGATTGAGCAGGTCTTTACAGACACTCAGTCAAACTCGCACAATCGATGCTACGCTATCGGAGGTGCCACCAACAGTCACCTAGCCCTTAAACTCCTAAATTCATAGTTAGGATTAAATGGTTTGATTTTTCAAAAGTGTTGAGCTGTCACAAATTCCACTGAAATCAATCAGAGCTGCAGGTGCTTGGCACAGTTGAAAATCAGGCCTTTTTTGTTTTTTGTTCGTCAAAATGTGGATTTAGGAGCCTAAGTTTTTAGGGACCCAAACTGGAAAATTTTGGCAGTGAATTTGTTTTCATATCAATAGGATTGTGGGCACACACTGTAAATATTTAAGAAAATAGTACTATGGGAAGTCCAACTAAGTGATCATATTGGTCCTTTCTGATCTTAAAATATATGAATTTATTAAAGTGGTGGCGATGTAAAATAAGAGAAGAAAGGACCATGGGACAGTAGATGTCAGTGATTACATTTAACAAGCAATGGAGCAGTGCTTCTGAATCAGCTGGTTAGCTTTGGCTATGGGGTTGTAATATTCATTCATTAGTCTCATGGGCATTGTCCCTCTCATACTTGAGACCTCCTCTTTCAGAATAAAAAAAGTTGTAAGAGATACTTTTTTAAATTTGGCCAACTAAAAATAAAATGGGTCCATTTTATATATAGTTAGTCCAGTAAAAAGCTAATGATCTGTGACCTGCGTACATATGGATAATATGGGTGCCAGCCAACTGCAAAATGACATGAACCAGGAATGGAACTCATGATCTTGGACTTGAAAAATATAAATCTCTATTAGGTGAGTTAAGAAGAACAGTTCCATCAATTCAGCCAGTGAAAAGCTACTGATACATAATCAGATCTGCACATCTCATGGAAGCATTTCCTGCATCCCCAACCTGTTTTACCTTTATGAATGTAAAAAAAAATATTGTTCCTTAGATATGGAAAGAGATGGTCAAGTGGATATAGTGGTAGCGTAGACTCAGAAGACCCATACGGAGAGGAAGGATAATTCAGTGGTTAGGACATTATCCTAAGACTTTAGAAATCTAGGGCCAGTTCTCCGCTCTTCCAGAAACTTCCTGTGTCCTTGGGCAAATCAGTTAGTCTCTCTGTGGTTCAGTTCCCCATCTGTAAAATGGGAATAATAGTAGTTCCCTACCTTACAAGAGTGCTGTGAGGAAAAATACGTTAAAGGTTGTGAGGCTCTTAGGCTATGTCTATACTTGTTAATTTCAGTTGACTTTAGCTAAGTCGACTTAACTAAGTCAACTTAAAGTCGACTTAGTATGTTCACACTTAAATTTAAAGTTGACTTAGGGGGGAACCTACAAAGTCGACTTAGAGCGTCCACACTGGACACCTAGGCCGACTTCTAGGGACTAGGGGGACCTTGGGCAGGTCCATGGTGGCAGGGGGGGCACCCTTTGCCCAGTGCCAGGGGGTTCAGCCTTTGCCCCATTGTACCTGGGTACAATGGGGCAAAGGGGGACAGGGACCCAAGCAGGGCATAATGGCAGGGTCATATTTGTTGAGTCGATTTAACTTTTCTAGTGTAGACATAGCCGACTCCAGGATCGCTTCTTTAAGTGGTAACAGTGATGTTAGACCTCATCATTTTTTGGGTAGAATTAAGGTTGTTTTCCAATGTGCATTACTTTGCATTTATTAACACTGAGTTTCACCTGCCATTTTGTTGCTCTGTCACCCAGTTTTGTGAGATCCCTTTGTAACTATTCACAGTCAGCTTTGACCTTAATTGTCTTGAGTAAATTTGTATCATCTTCAAGCTTTGCTCCCTCACTGTTTACTCCTTTATCTTTACCTCATTTATGAATGCAAGCTTTGCTGCCACTGTTTATCCCTTTACTTCATTTATGAATATGCTGAACAGCACTGGTCCCAGCATAGATCCCTGGGGCACACCACTATTTATCTCTCTTCACTGACCATTTTTTCATACCTCTTGTTTCCTGCCCTTTAATCAGATCCATAACAGAACCCACTCTCTTACCCATGACTGCATACTTTATGTAAGAGCCTTTGGTGAGGAACTCTGTCAAAGGCATTATGAAAGTTCAAGAATACTATATTCACTGGATCAAGCTTGTCCAAATGTTTGCTGACACCCTCAAAGAATTCTATTAGATTGGTGAGGCATGATTTCACTTTACAAAATATTTCTTGATTCCCCCCCCCCCCCCATATTGTGTTTTATCTCTGTCTGTGATAAATCTGTTCTTTACTGTAGTTTCAACCTATTTGACTGGCACTGAAGTTAGATTTACTGACCTTTAATTGCCAGCA
The DNA here is from genome assembly GCA_007922175.1 of Pelusios castaneus. Lineage (NCBI taxonomy): Eukaryota > Metazoa > Chordata > Testudines > Pelomedusidae > Pelusios > Pelusios castaneus. The sequence continues at coordinate 27,765,009 of ML685779.1, forward strand.
TTGCCTCTGGAGATTTTTTTAATAAAAAATGGGATTACATTGGCCATTCTCCAGTTTTAATCTATTTAAACAATAGGTTACATACCACAAATCTAAATCTCAAATCAAGATCTATTCATACAGCATAGCTGAGAAGATATGAACACCACCATTATCAGAAGACATTGGAAAGGGATTGGCCATGTCTTTCAGATGGAAGTTGATTCCTTCATAAGAATAGCGATAAGATGGACACCTGAAGGCAAACGTAAACAATGCCGCCTGAAAACAACGTGGTGAAGAGCTATTGAAGCTGTGCTGAGAAACTTGGGCACAGCTGGGAAACCATTGAAAGACTTTCCAGAAATAGACCAGAGTGAAAAAGCTTCATGGCAGCCCTAAATGTCAGTGTCATGATGGGGACTAACTAACTTACATACCACAGTTAGTAGTTCTGCAATCTCATATTTGAGTTCCTTCAGAATCTTGAGTGAATACCACTAGTGACTTTTATTACTGTTTAATTAATCAAATCGTTCCAAAACCTCCTCTATTGAGGCCTCAGTCTGTAACAGTTCTTCAGATTTGTCACCTAAAAAGAATGGTTCAGATATGGGAATCTTCTTCACATGCTGTGCAGTAAAGGCCAATGCAAAGAATTCATTTAGCTTCTCCACAATGGCCTTGTCTTCCTTGAGTGCTCCTTTTTTCACTTCAGGCATCCAGTGGCTCCGTTAATTGTTTGCCTGCTTCTGTTATACTTAAACTAACAACATTTCTTTTATGCTCCTTCTGCTAGATGCTCTTCAAATTCTTTTTTGGCCTGCTTAATTCTACTTTTACACTTGACTTGACTTTCTATTTTCCTCAGTAGGATTTGACTTCCAATTTTTAAACTATGTCTTCTTGTCTCTGATTGCCTCTTTTTCTCTGTTATTTAACCCTAGTGGCATTTGAAGGGTAAAGGTGTCCTCTGTTTTTGATTTTTTTTAATTTTTTTTTTTTTAAATTTGGGGCATGCTAGGACTGAAGTTCCATCATCCTCCTTCACTCAAGGAGGGTTTAAAGGTGAGGAGTTTGGAACAGTAGAGGGGTAGTGTGGTGCAGTTCCTTTTCCTTTCCGTGGCTTGCATCAGCAATGTTGTCCCAAATATCTCTCTCTCTCTCACGCACACACACACACACACACACACACACACACACACACACACACACACACACACACACACCCCTTCTTGACTGGTGCACTGTTAACACCTCCTCCTTTTTCTTTCTACTTTTGCCTTGTGTCCCTCAACTTTTCTGCTAAATATTGTGTATAGGAGCCCTGCACACAGTCCGTCACGCAGCCACATCCTCAGACACTCAGCTGGGTTGCAGACAGACACTACAGCTCCCCACAGATGTCCAGGGCTTTTTCAGTGAGCACCTAGCTTCAGGCAGTTAAGTGGCCTCTCTGTTCTCCATTTGTTATGCTAACACCAAGCGACTGTGGATCCCCGTGGGGAGAGGCAGCTGACGGAAGGAGACGGGCAGAGGATTGAGGTGAGCATCATGCTTCTAACAAGGTTAGGCAGCCAGAAGTGTCTTCCTTGAAAGTATCCTAAAGCCTTGGTACTTCGGGGGCCCAGAGTGAGACCAGGGATATGAAGTTTTAACTACAGCTCTCTTAGGGATGCTACATCTTGCAGTCTGGCTCTCAGTTTGGCAATATATGTTGACTTCTCTAACCGAAGCAGAACATCTGGAAATTTGGAGAAGTCCGCTAGAATTAGATCAGAGTGTCTGTTGAAGTCAAAAATACCTGCAGCTCTCTTGTGCTATTGTATCAGGAATTTCATGAGGCCATAATGTTTCTTTTTGGTTACTTGGTCTACATCCCTGACTTTGCATCCTTCTGTAAACTATTCTGTGTTGGTTCAAACCTGACCAGTCCATTATCTGTTTAGTTTGTGCTCTAATTCTCTGAATGCCTTGTTGTGACTCATACAAGCAGTTAAGATGCAGCGGGTGTCTGGCGCGATGTCCTGTTGCCAGGGTCTTCTTCGGTGGGGGGAACCTGCTCCTCCTCTTCCTCAGTGGCGGTGTCCACCGTCGGGGCAGGGATGAGCTCCGGGCTGGTGGCAGGCTCTGGGGCTGGCGGGGTGCCCTGCTGCTGGCTAGTCTCCCTTTCCTCAGCACCACAGTCTAGTCCCCCAAGCCCTCCTCCTGGTCGTCATCTTAGGAGGGGGGCTTGGCAGAGTCGATCGTGTGGGCTGGGAGGCTGCCGCTCTCCTGCCCCAGAAAGGCATCCAGCTGCTCATAATAGCAGCAGCTGGTGGTGGGGGCTGCCCCTGTCCAGAGCGTCACCTCCCGGGCTTTCTGATACCCCTGGTGGAGGTCCGTGATTTTCACCCGGACCTGCTGGGAGTCCCGGGTGTGGCCTTGGCGGCCAGGGCCTGAGAGATGGAGGCATACACCTCCAGGTTGCGATGGCTGCCTCGCAATTGAGAGGTGACTGCCTTATCCCACCATATGGCCAGTAGGTCCAAGATTTCCTGGTGGCTCCAGGATGTGGCCTGCCTGCGGCGCTGACTCTGCTCTGCCATGCTCCCAAGCAGCAGGTCTGGCCAGCTCTGGGGAGCAGGGTGGTCAGGGGTGAGTCCTGCCCTGTTGTTGGCCAGGGCAGGCTCTTCCCGTACCAGGAAATCTGAGAGGGAGGTCAGGGAGGGAGGTCTGGAGGCCATGGAGGTCAACCTAGGGCTACTCTGCATCTACACTGGCTTAAGTTGACTTAATAAGGTCGACTTAAGTGCTAAGTCAACCTAAAAGGAGGTGTTATTAAGTCGACTTAACTTTTCCTTAAGTTGACTTAAGGAAAGCCCAATGTGGACGCAGAGTAGTTTAAGTCAACTTAAGCGTTCTGAAGTCATCTTAATTTGTAAGTGTAGATGCACCCTTAGAGCAGACAAGCTCCTAAGCCGTCTTCAACTGCAGCTGATTGTGCAGTGACTGGGTGGTTGGGATCGTAGAATCTGTGTATTGGTGCATTATAGAGTGCTGTCTTTAGCTGCTCCAGTGTTTTCACAGGATCACGGCCAAGTTACGTTCACATATAGTGGTTGTCCCAATGGAGCAATCACCTAGGATGCATTGTGTAAGGAATCTAATAGGACCTCTGTAATGCTTTCTTTTCTTCCAGAGGTTACCTGTTAACTGTGGCTTCAACTTTGACATCTGTCCAGCGCTGTCTCGTGCGGGGAGCGGGGCCCAGGGCCAACTGGCCTAGGTGGGGCCCCGCCCACCCCATGCTGGAGGGGAGTCGGGCCACTCCATCCCCCCACGGAGCCAGCCCGGGCGGGGAACCTGAGGCCGCTGGCCGGGAGCCAGCTCTGGCCCTGGAAAGGGAGGCCGCCGGTGGGGGGAGCCGGCCAAAGCCAGGACCCCAGACGGCTGTGGCCGGTGCCCCAGCCAGGGACCCGAGGCCGCCACCGGCGAGGGCTGGCCCTGGCCGCATGGCACAGGCCGGCCCAGAGGTCGGTCCCGGCCACCTGCCCCGCCCCTGGGCCTGCCTGCTCTGCCCTGGGGGCTGGGAGGGCTTGCCCGGGGGCCGGGCTAAGTGCTCCCTGCCAGCCCCACTGCCTTCGGCTCCCTGCCGAAGGCAGCGGGGAGCAGGGAAGAGTGTGGCCGTGGGGGGCGCTGCGGTGCGGACCCCGCACTGCCCTGCTTGGAGCGGGACAGCGTGGGGCCCGTGTAACCATGGGGCCCAGGGCGATTGCCGCCTTCGCCACCCTGCCCCACCCCCAGGGACGGCCCTGCATCTGGCTAGATTCCTTGTGTTGAGCGAATGTGTCCCATGTAGTTGTCATCTTTTGCCATGAACTGGATTTTATCTGGGATGAACTTGATATTCTTTGTTTGAATCCGTGGCATCACTTTTGTTTAAGTATCTGATCATGTTCTGCCTGAGTTGATGCTGCTATTATCGTGTCATGGCTATTATAGGATGCCTGCAATATCTCCAAATGTTTCATTATGCTTTTGTTGAAATACTTCACTAGCTGCCTTTATTCCGAAAGGTAGATGGAAGAATTTTTATCTGCCCCAGGGTGTACTGAAAATGCATAGTTAAGTTGACTCCTTATCTAATGTGACTTGCCAATATCCACCTTTCTCTCATGTAGAATAGAGAATATGCTGTTATCAGCTTATTGGCGCTGAACATGTGCTGATGTGGGGATGGAGTAATGCTGCCTCAGCATAGCCATATTAAGATCTTGAGGATCCAAAAAAAAAAACAACTTTCCTTGCCATTTTTCTTCTCAGATATGACCAAGCTGGTCACCCATGGAATGGGTGCATTCAATTTGGCTATGACCCTTTCCTCTTCTAGCTGCCTGAATGCATCTGCCAGTCTCTCTCTCATCGCACAAGGTACATTTCTGCAGGTGTGTATGACAGGGGTGACAAATATTTAGGGGGAGTGGTCCTGCTTTTTAGCAGGGGGTTGGACTAGATGACCTCGTGAGGTCCCTTCCAACCCTATGATTCTATGATTCTATATATCAGTATATATGTGATGCTTCCATGGAACTGTCTTGCTCTCCTGGGCTATGTCTACACTTGCACTTTTAAGTCGACTTTAACTAAGTCAACTTAACTAAGTCGACTTAAAGTCGACTTAGTTAAGTCGACTTAGTGAGTCTACACTTAAAATTAAAGTCGATTTAAAGGGGAACTTGCAAGTCAACCTGGAGCGCCTAGGTCGACTTCTAGGGGCTAGGGAGACCTTGGGCAGGACCACGGTGGTGGGGGGGGGAACCCCTTGTGTGGAATGGGGCAAAGGGAGACAGGGACCCTGGCAGGGCATGTGGGCAGGGTGTGATGCTGTCTGGATTTAGGGAAGCATTTATAATAGTATTTTCTATCCATATATCCTAAATGCTCTATAATCCATAGGAGCTATGTCATGTTTAGTATCAATAGAAAGGTAGTAATTTGCTGAGAATGATTATATAGTTTATGTCTAGGAATTGTATTTGGATTAGAAGTTAGTTTAGTTAGGAATTTGGTGTTATATCTGTACTTTAACCTGTGTGATTTTATGGAAATGTCTGAGAGAGGCAGCTGTGTAAAACCATTGTGTCCTTAATGTTAAGGAATGTGCCAGCTACAAAAAGTCCCAGAGAGTATCCTGATGAGCCATTAAGGACACAATGGTTGTATTCCTTATGTCCTTAATGGCTCATCAGGATACTCCCTGGGCCCATTCTACCTGGAAAATTCCTAAACATTAAGGACACAATGGTTTTACACAGACACCTCTCTCAGACATTTCCATAAAATCACACAGGTTAAAGTATAGATATAACACCAAATTCCTAACTAAACTAACTTCTAATTGAAATAGAATTCCTAGACATAAACTATATAATCATTCCCAGCAAATTACTACCTTTCTATTGATACCAAACATGACATAGCTTCTATGGATTATAGCATTTAGGATATATGGATAGAAAATACTACCATAAATGATTCCCTAAATCCAGACAGTGTCACACAGCGCTCTGCCCTGCCCTTTGGGGGGCATGCCAGGCTCCCCCTGTGCCCCCCCCCAGCAGGGAGGGCATTGGTGTAGTCCTGGGGTAGCTCTAAGTCGAGTTAGGGCTGTCCCATGTCTACACTGGCTTAATTCGACTTTAAAAAGTCGAATTAAGCCTTAGGTCGAGTAGAAAGGTGGTTTAATAAAGTCGACTTAATTTTCATTAAGTCAACTTTATTTTCCTTAAGTCCACTTAAGCAAGCTTAAGTTGACTTAGTTTACCAGTGTAGACGCAGCCCTGAAGACTTCTGGGTACTGTGTAATCGATTCTTCATTAACGCTGGGGAGCATGGTGTGCAGCACACCTATTCTGCACATTAGGTTAGCTGTCTGCAACCTTCTCTGCCTCACAGTAGATGCCTTAGTGGTAAAGAACTGAAGGCAGACATTGCTCTTTGCTGGAGCTATGGTGAGGGTGATATCTTTTTCAGAATCCATTCTGGAATCGTCCTATGCTCTGTGTCTACCATTGGACTGCTTTATCTGGGTAGGACCTGGTCGCTTTTTCAAAGCTGATCTGAGAAAACATTATCTTTGGCGTCAGTCCCAAGCTTGAACTGTATAGGTACATCCCTTATATAAAATGCAGAGTACCAAGATTTTCCATGATTTCTGTTACCCTGTGATACTGTGTCTATAAGAAGAGATCTCTCATATTCTAGCCCAGCCAGAGATTTGTGGCTTTTTCCGTTGGGGAAGTTTGTAGCTCTGCACGTAGAAAAATAGTGATTTGTGACATGTTATGCCAAAGGCTGGGCAGCCTGTGCGTGTATCTTACCACAGGGTGTGCTGTTTCTCTGTGGGAGCTAGGAATGAGCAACTGGCAGCCGAGGGACCACAGCTGTCTCACCAGATCAGTTTTATGTGGCCCATCCATAAGTAGCTGGTGAAAAGTGAAAATATTCTTTGCGTGGGGGGAGGGGAGACTGAGCAGAGGCATAGCCTTGGTCTGCCCACAGAGCTTAAAGTGAGGAAGGTTGTGAAGGGTATGGAGTGGAGCAGAGCCCAGAATGGGGAGCAGAAGCCCATGCATCAGATTGCCGGGCCACTGATTGGCCTCTTTGTCACTCATACAGGGGAGAGCATCAGCCCAGGCTTTTAGCAGGGGGTTGGACTAGACCCCATGAGGTTCCTTCCAGCCCTAAGATTATATGATTCTATAGCTGGTTTTGGTTATTGCTTGTCCACGGTCTCCCAGCTTCCACAACCAATCAGATTCTGGGCTCTGGGCTTCCTCCCAGGTGTTCATCTCTACCAGCGGGGAGGCAGTAACCTGCTGCATGTGTTGTAACCCGCTGGCGTGATAGAAGAGTGACGAGCTATTTTGCAGGGGCGTTGCAACCTGGCCCCTTCTGTGCCCAGCCCCCACCTCCAGACTGTTTCTCCATGGACACAGGCTCTGGCTTCATCCCATACCACCCAGCTCTGGGTGCTTCCTCACCAGAGATGGAGATGTCCCTGCCCTCATCTACTGCTGGAGAGAGCCTGGCCATAACCTGATGGTTCAGAACTGAGAGTCAATCGGCCAGAGGGCAGGTAGTAACTGGAGCTGGGTTGTGTGTGGGAGCTGGAGCCAGGCTGATGGGCAAGCGGAACGGCGTGAGGCAGCATTGTTACTTCCCCCCGGAGTTATCCGGCTCAATGTTTAATTTTTTTGTGTATGGCCTACCAAAGGGTTTAATGAATTTTGTGGCCCTCTGATACTTAAAAGTTGCCCATTTCTTGGGGCAGGCTGTTGGCGTATTTGCTTTGCTGTGTCTTTCAGGTGGCTGGCCCTGAGCCTGTACAAACTCGTGGGTATGTGGCTGAGACATCATTTCTGTTAAAACAAACCAGGAGTCTGGTGGCCCTTCTAGAGACTAACACATTTATTTATTGCCTGAGCGTTTGTGGGAGAACACCCCACTTTGTCAGACGCTTGAAAATGGGGAATTTACAGAATGAGAGCAAAATAAATGTAGTGGAATGTAAGTCATAGGATCAGGTCGGACTGTTACAGCAAATCAAAGCCGCTGATTTCTGTTAGTGTTTTTGTGGCTTGTGAGGCTCTGCAGATGGCTATTGTTTATTGCAAGCCCAAATCCGGCTCCCTCAACACCCTCGCATTTGGTCCTTTACAGGTGACACTGAACAGAATTTTGTCTCTGCTCCTATCATTTGAGTATTTCCAAACCCAGTGTTTCTTCTGTTTTGCCTCAACCCTGTGACATACTTTTCTATATGTTCTTCTCCTCGGAGTGCCTCAGACCAGAATGGGTATCATTCAAATACCACAGTTTCCTTAGACTCACAGTAGTTCCAATGCATTGTTAAGACCTTCTCCAAAGTGGGAGCCTTTCCAGCTGACAGACCTTCCATTCTGGCTACATGCAGTGAAATTGCTTCTTCTATGTCCTCTTCTTTCTCTGTTCCTGAGGCTTTCATGTGGATGTGAAACTGCATTGTTCCCATCTTTTCCAATTCTCAGCAAGCTAACCAAGTAAAGATGAAGGTGCATTGCAAACCGACATGTTCTGAGACGTGTGTGTGTGTGTGTGTGTGTGTGTGTGTGTGTGTGAGAGAGAGAGAGAGAGAGAGAGCGAGCGCATGTTTCAATATGGTTTTCTAGTTGAATGGCTTTCATTTCAGTGTCCCTTTGTGTACTCACTTTGTCTCGGTAGAATATATCTTCTGTTTGGTTCCTGTTGGTCTGTGGATTTCAGCGTCTTGTCTGCGTGTAGCAGTTTGCAATATTTACTGATCCACTGCGTCCTGACAAACACGGCCATTTCTCATAATGCGTTCAAGCACAGTCAGGCAGCCAAGAGTATCTTTGCTGTGAGTACGCTCTGCAAGGAAATCAGAGTGAGACCAGCAATACAAAGTTTAACCTACAACTCTCTTTATTTTAGATAGGTAACAAGATGGCACCTCCTCCAGACCTTCTGAATATGCGGAGCCTGATTGCGCCTGCATCATGTGAGAGAGAATAGCCATCTTATTACACAGGACTCATTTTGAAGAGATAGTTACAACAATATATGCAGCCAGGGAATGTTTTAACTAGGGCCTGACCTGAGAGACTCATAGACTTTAAGGTCAGAAAGGACCAGTACGATCATCTAGTCTGACCTCCTGCAAAATGCAGGCCTCAAGACCTCACCCACCCACTCCAGCAATAGGCCACCAACCTATGGCTGAGTTATTTACCTCCTTAAATCATGATTTAAGGACTTTAAGATACAGAGAATTCACCGGTAGGTGAACCATGCCCTGTGCTACAGAGAAGGTGAAAAACCCCCAGAGCCCAGGCCAATCAGCCCTTGGGGGAAAATTCCTTCCCGACCCCAAATATGGCGATCAGTTAAACCCTGAGCACATGGGCACGTCTCAACAGCCAGTTACCCAAGAAACAATTCTCTGTAATAACTGTAAGAACCCACCCCATGTAGAGGAGAGTGGAGGACCAGAGTGGGTAAGTATTAGGGATGGCATGGAGGTGACTGAAGATAGGGAAATTATTTGTAAATATGTAAATGATCTACTTAAATTTGCATTAAAATATCACACATGTCTGCACAAAATTCAGCAACTCTGCCCTTTGATAGGGTGAAGCTCTGTCCTCTTCCCAGCTGACCTCATAGGACTAATTCAGCTATGACACCACGCTCTCCCAGTCTTGCCGTTTTACTTTTCCCCTTTAGCATCAGTTTCAAATGCTTCCATTTGATATACAGCCAACTTCTAACTTCCAGTCCTGCCTTGGGGTGCTCTGTGCAAAAGGCTGCCATAAAATCACATATAATATCATTTTTGCATTTGATTTTCTTTTGTTTGCTTTTCATGCTAATTAGCTAATTTAATTAATGTTTTTGAAGGGCTTTGCAAGCACAAAGTTCTATACAAATGTTATTAATATTTACCCTCCCCAGTGCCTCCCCACTGCTGCAAACACAGTCAGGCAGGATTTTAGTGTTATCTCCATAGAGAGTAGACATTTATGGTGGCTTTTCATTCAGAAATAGAAATCCAAGAGGCTGGAGCAAAGGGCAACTAAAAATGATTCTGGAAATTTTGGGGTGTTGGAGTTCGTATTAAAAGGTTTGTCAGAGTTTGTCATCACTGGAGTGGCCGCAGGGGCAGGAGGAAGACAAAGAGATAAATGAGAATGCCTTGAGATAAAAACCAGAAAGGAAAGGACTGACCAGATGCCAGCAACCTGTCTTAAGGGCGCAACAAACTGCAAAACATGACAGCATGGACTGAAGTTAAGGAAGAGCTAACTAAGGTGTGATTTGGACAGCGCTTCTGTCAACACACTGTGTGGTTGAATTACACAACCTATTCCCAAGAGCAGTAATGGCTTCATTAGACTCCAAAGAGTTACTGAATTGTAGTGAGCATATTACTGGGGAGGAAGAGATTTGAGGGTAACTCCGATTGCTAGATATTTGGGACTTAATTGCACGGGCTAATTTGCTTTAAAGGACACTATCAGCACAGATTTCCTGCTGTCAGAGCCCAGTTCAATGTGCCATCTCTTTCATCTGATACGTTTATGAATGGGTATATGTGATGGATTGCCGGTGATAATTCCTATGTTCTTATCTAAAATGGGCTTTATTCTCAATTTGACAGGTAAACAGTCAGGCTAGAATGTGTGATATTTTTTGTAAGCTCTTTGTGAAATCTCCGTCTTTGGAGTTATTTAAGGTCCGGTTAGACAAAACGCTGGCTGGGATGATTTAGTGGGAGTGGTCCTGCTTTTAGCAAGGGGTTGGACTAGATGATCTCATGAGGTCCCTTCCAGCCAGTGTTCCCTCTAAGCTGCGCGGGTGCGCGGCCGTGCAGCGGCCGTCGCACCCCCCGCGCAGCAGTGAGGGACCCCCGCGCAGCCCGGCAGCCCCCGCTGCTCCCTCCAACCCCCGGGGGCCGCGGCTTTGCTGCGGCACACCCGGACTGCACCCGGCCTCTGGGCTGGCCTTCCCCGCCCCCAGGGCGGGACAGGCAGGCTCGGCTAGGGTCAGGAGCCATTGCTTTCGCTCAGCAAGGTCACAAAACAACGCCTTGCAGTAGCATCCCCTAGAGCCAGATGCAGCACGTCCTCTGGAGCATGAGTCAGCAGCAGCCCGCGACAGCATTGGCTAGGGATCTGGCCACATGCCCAGGAAGAAGTGCTAGGCATGAATCAGACCCCCCAACAACACACGTCCTTGGGCTCTCACACTTCACAGCAGAGAAAACCAAAGCTGCAATAGCAGAGGGTATTCTGAGCGCATTTGCAGCAAGGAAAGGAAAGCCACCCATACCAGTGAGTCCGTGTGCTGTCCATGTCCGTATAAGGCAAGGTGATGCAGCACCAGCATTAGGTGCCTCCTTCCCGGGGCCGGGGCCAGGGCCGGGGCCGGGGCCGGGGCCGGG
>ML685779.1:27776071-27794520 GCA_007922175.1 Pelusios castaneus
CCCCCCCCCCCCCGCCCCACCGGCGGCTTCCCAGGGCGGCTTGCTTTCTTTCTCTCTCTTTTCCTTCTTTGTCTTCCTTTTTCTTTCCTTTTTTTCTTTCTCTTCTTTCCTTCCTTTTTCTTCTCTTCCTTCTTTTTTCTTTCTTTCTTTCCTCTTCCTTCCTCCTTCTTTCTCTTTCTGTTTCCTCTTCTTTCCTTCTTTCTCTCTTTCTTTGCTTCCTTCCTTTCTTTCTCTGCCTTCTTTTTTCTTTCTTTCTTACCTTCTTTCTCTTTCTTTGCTTCCTTCCTTTCTCTTCCTTCTCTTCTTTCCTTCCCCTTTCTTCTTTTTTCTTTTTCTTCCTTCTTTCTCTTCCTTCCTTCTTTCTCTCCCTTTCTCTTCCTTCCTTCTTTCTCTCCCTTCCTTCTCTTTTTTCTTTCTCCCTTTTTCTTTCCTTCTTTCTCTTCTTTGCCTTCCTTCCTTTCTCTTTTTTCCTTCTTTGTCTTCCTTTTTCTTTCCTTCTTTTTTCTTTCTTTCTCTTCTTTCCTTCCTCTTCCTCCTTTCCTCTTCTTTCCTTCTCTTTCTTTTTATCTTCCTTCCTTTTTTTCTCTCTTCCTTTCTTCTCTCTTTTTCTCTCTTCCTTCCTTCCTCCCTTCTTTTTTTCCTTCCTTTTTAAAAAAAAACTTTTAAAAAATTAATTTTAAATAAAAACTTTTCTAAAAATTAAATTTCAATTCAAAATTCATTCAAATTCAATTAAACACAATTAATTCTATTTACAATTACTTTAACTTCAATTAATGCCTATAATTTCTGTCGTGTGAGTTTCCACAAAAATTTTATTAGAAAAAGTTTTGCACACGGCTTGAAAATTTTGCACACAAGCCGGCAAACCTTAGAGGGAACATTGCTTCCAGCCCTATGATTCTATGAATATCTCCCTGAGATTGAGTGTACACATGTACATAGCGTAAGGTCCATAAAAGTACTTCAAGTTCTGGCTGATGCAATCATTAACAGTTCCCCAAAGGACAAAGAGAGGCGACTTTCAGACACAATGCAAACCTCCCAATGTCTTGTGTACCTGAGCTGGGCCCCCACCCAACGCTGTTCATTCTGTTCACATCCTTTCCCTGTAGAGTAATTTGGTGGGAGGGATGGAGTGAAAAGGGGTTCAGACTCCCCAAAATAGGATTAACGCACCATGCTGATAGACATGATCAGAAAGCACCAGTAAATGTCATTTAAGCCCCCTCAAGCTGCATATGGATTAGCATCTGAAGACAAATGATTAAAATATGGAGAATTATCCGAATTGAAAATAAATTTCTCTTTAAAATTCCAAGACGTTTAGTAAGAAAAAATTAAATAGAACCTATCTATTTTAAATGTTTTGTGATGTCTTTTTATCTTGGGATGAGACCAGATTTATAGGGTAGGCTTTCACTGACAAAGTGCCTGTTTTTATTGCTTCAGTGTTCATGGGTCCTTCTTTCTATTCTTATCTCAAAAGAAATCTCCATATCCCTCTTAAATATTTTAGAATAATATGTCTTTGCTTTGGAATAATGTTTACAATCTGAACTGCCAAATCTGCCTTGTCATTCTTGGATAACGAGCTCTGTATCCCAAGAAGACGCTGTTATGTTGGTGCTCTGATTTGAAAAAAACAAAATAACAACAAAACCCCATTGCATTGTCTTCTGCAGTATATATAGTTAGAAAAATTAGATCCTAGCTACTTTCTTAGATTTTCTGCTCCTTTATCACTTGCTGATGGGGTTTTTTTTAGTTCTAATTAAAGTGCTTCAAGTCTGTCCGCCTTGCCTTGGATTTTACAGAGGCTTACACTACTTTACTTGCTGTTTGTTTGCTCTATTTACAAGCCTAAATCAGGGGTTTACAAACATAGACCTTACTTGATAATAAAGTTGTTTCCTTGCCCCTCAAATATTTCTAGTTCTTATCTTTCTACACAGCTGCTTGTGAGTTCAGCTTTACAGGATCTCACTTGGATTCCTACCAACTTAGTCTAACAAAGACGTCTTTCAGTGAAGTTGTCCAAAATAAATAAATAAATTAAGCAAAAATGTGAAAATGGATTAGTTGGATGTAGACAGATGATGCCTTACATATAAAAGAAATTCCTTATAATGTATAATAAAACATTTTGTTTATTCGTTGCACTTTATCCAGAGTAAATCAACTCCCAAAGCTGGCAGGTCACCCAAAAAGCTTGAGAAAAGAGATATCCCAACTTTGACCTGACCCAGCAGATTTACAGAATTCCACTTAGAGATGAGGAGATAATCCATAATATTTTATAGATTTACAGTAATCTATAGTACTATTATATTAGATGTAACATATGAACAGGTATTGTTAAGAGTTTATAACTCAGCACTGTTAAGCATCATTATGGGCTAGCAATTTTCTACTTTATTATTTCAAATATTTTAAAGTCATATTTGTATGATTATGTATGTGTTGTGTGTCCTTACAATTTAAAATATCCAGAGTGCTTGTAAATGGTTACGTTTTAGATAATGGGGGTTTCTTATATGTCAACATTGTGTGGTTTAGTCCTGTGCCTAAGGAAGAGGCTGCTGTATTGGCATACTGTGATAAAACGACATCCAGTAACATTTCCCCTCCAGCATATATCTAAAATCATTCAAGCATAAGTACTGAGACATTTTGTCCTTACCAGTTACAGTTCTTCATGTTAGAGGCGATTATATCAAGTCTCTCTCCTCATCATCTCTGCCCTTGTGTGGATCTCATAAAATACTTACGCTGTGCATATACTTAACTGATTGTGAGGCTTTCTAATAAGCTATTTTATATGTGTTTCTGTTTGTCCAGCCAACAATTAATGATGCTGCTTATTTGAATGTTCCATTTCTCTTTTATTTTCTTCCATTTCCCTCATAACCAAGTAGCCACTTCGGTACGTGCCTCCGGGCTTACATGTAAATGGCATATCATATTTCTCTCATTTTACTTTTTTTAAAAAATTAAATTTAGAAACAGAAGCTTATCCAGGAAAAAATTTAAATTAAAAGGTTGACCTTTAATTTTGAAGTCACTTAATGAAGCTGAATCTCTAATAGCTCAAGAAATCTGATTCTATAGCTGTAGACTGGCTGAAAGCCTGTTTTTCTGGATAGGCATTTTAAGAAGACAGAGGTTAGATGAATGTGGAAAGCAAGGGAAAAGCTGCCCTAAGGCACAGGCTGGGCTGTCATTTGAGGAGCATGACTGAGAAACAGGTTTTCTACAAAACAGTAAGTGTTTGGTTTGTGGGGAGGAGGGCTGTGAGAAGGGTTGCGCAGATGTTAAGCACTAAAATTTAACTTAAAGATCTGCCTAAACCTGGCAAAGTCTGTGCAGTACAATGAAATTACAATGAAATTGCAAATGCTTCTAATGTAGCTACAGTGAGTGACCAGATGTCCTGATTTTATAGGGTGAGTCTGAATATTCGGGGCTTTTTCTTATATAGGTACCTGTCCTATCCTGATTTTTCACACTTGCCATCCTGTCACCGTAAATGTAGCTCTTGTATCTCTTCATATAAGTTTGTTTGTTTATTAACTGTGGAATTGAACACATTACCGTACCTGAGATTTGTGGTGTATATTGGACTTAGGCTTCTAAGTGACTTAGGTGCTTTTGAACATAAGACTAGCTATAAATTGCTTAGATGGTTTTCAAAATTTTATCCGTGTCTATAAATTTTATCCATAATGCCAATGTAACATATCCTTAGATTATCAGAGTTGGAAGGGCATTTGTTGAGTCCTATGGAAGTTCATGGAATTCACAGGGCTAAAAAACTCTGCTTGCGTAGGTATAAAATGACCCTCATTTTAGTCTCATAGTTACTTGCATTCTACATAGACTTGGTGTCCCCAGGCTTGTATAGTTGAAAATTAAAAGCATGAGATATTATCATGAAACTGGCTATAGAAAGAGTTAATACTTATGGGTGGAATCCCACTGCATTTGTACCTCACTATGTGGATAATAATTTTGTTTCTCTCCTTCCTTAAGGGCTTTATCTACACTGTGTTGCATATTTGGAACTTGAGAGGTTAAGAGAAATGTCGATAGGATTCTTGGAAGGTTTATCTTATAATGTTGTATGTACATTTTCCTCCCTGTAAATGTGAGATGTGGGGAAGTGATGCCCGTCTTTTACTGGCATTGTATCAGGGTTGATGAAACCAATATGGTGTCAATAGCCTTACGCATCCTTTCCCTTAAATTGTAATGGCTCTAAATGTTTGGTGTGACTTTTGCACAGCACATGCAGTAATAAGTTATTTTGGGATTTAGTTGACATTAATATAGACTGGTGGATTGCTCACTCTGCCATATCAGTAAATCAGGTTTCAGCTTGTCAGATTTTTAGACCCTTCTGGTTGCTAGATCTCTTTTCTCCAGCCTATTCCCTTTTTCTACAGCACCCCTCTAATGCCAGCTTGATCTCCTTTCTGTCTCTAAATGTATCAGTTCATCCACTAACTGTTGGGCTGTCATCTCCATCCCCCTATGTTTTTTTTGCTCCCCATGGCTTGTGCCCTCACACACACAACTTTTATTCCATATGAAGGACAGGATTGAATAAGGGTTCCGCCATCTAGTTAAGATTGGAGGTATTCAGCTACGGACATAATTGCAGCATGCGTGTATAAGTCTGACTTCTTGCTTGTGCGCCTTCATAATGCTATATGTTGCACAGCGGATTAAGCCAGTGTAAAATAATTTTCATCTGTACAATGTGTGATTTCCACAGAATTCCTGCCTGATGGTGTGCGAGTTACCTACTCTTTCTATGCCGTAATTCCCCATCTGTAAAATGGGGATAATAGTATTTCCTAGCCTCATGGAGTGTTGTGAGGATAAATGCTTTAAAGATCGTGAGGTACTCAGCTGCTATGATAATGAGCACTATAGACTGTAAGGCCGGAAGGGACCATCGTGATCCTCTAGCTTGGCCTTCTGCATATTGCAGACCATAGAACCTCACCCACCCATTCTTGTAATAGGCCCATAACCTCTGGTTGAGTTACTGAAGTCCTCAAATCTTGATTTAAAGACTTAAAGATACAGAGAATTCACCATTTACTCTAGTTTGAATCAGCTAGCGACCTGTGCCTCATGCTGCAGAGGAAGACAAAAAACCTACAGAGCCTTTGCTAAACTGCCCTCGGACAAAAGTCCTTCCTGATCCTAAATATGGGACTCAGTTAGACCCTGAGTATGCAAGACAAACCCACCAGCCAGAAAGAATTCATTGTAGTAACTCAGAGCCCTCCCCATCTTCAGCTGGTGGAGATATTTGCTAATAACAGTTGCAGATGAGCCACGTGCCATTGCAGGCAACCTCATTATACCATCTCCTCCATAAACTTATCAAGCTCAGTCTTAAAATATTTAAGATTTGTTTACCTCTATTACTCTTTATTGCAGGCTGTTCACTGTTCTGATGGTGAGAAACCTTTGTCTAATTTCAAGGATAAACTTATCAATGGCGAATTTACACCCATTTGTTCTTGTGCCAACACTGGACTTTAACTTAAATAATTCTTCTCCCTCCCTGGCATTTATCTCTCTGATGTATTTATCAATTTAGCAATCATGGGTCCCTTCAGACTTTATTTTGTTAAGTAAACAAGCTCCTTAAGTCTCCTCTTGTCTCCTCTGATCATCCTACTAGCTCTTCTCAGTACCTGTTGAGCTTAAATAAATCCTTTTTAAACATGGGAGATGAAAATTTCAATCAGTATTCCAGATGATGTCTCGTCAGTGCTATCTATAATGGTAATAACACTTTCCTATCTCTGCTAGAAATGCCTTCCCTGTTGCATCCAATGATTGCATTAGCCTTTTTAACAGCCATGTCACACTAGTGGCTCATTGTAATCCTGTGATTAACCAATATACCTAGGTCTGTCTTGCTTCCAACTAACGTATCTCCAGTTTATAGCAAATATCTTATTGTTAGTTCCTAAGTGCAGGACATCACACTTAACAATTCTGTGTTATCTGTAAATTTTATTAACCAACTCCCAATTTTTGTGCCAAGGTCATGAATGAAAACGTTAAACAAGATTGATCCCAAGACTGATCCTAGAGGAACTCCACTAGTAATCTCCCTCCGGCCTGACAGTTCACCTTTCAACATGACCTGTTATAGTCTTCCCTTCAATCAGTTCCTTATCAACCTTTCAATTCTCATCTTAGTCCCTGTCTTCTCCAGTTTTCATGAATAATTTCCAGTCTAGAACGGTATCAAATAGTTAGTGAAATCCACGTAGATTAGATTTACTGTTCTGCCTTTGTTTAGAAAATCAGTTAGCTTTTCAAAGAAAGAAATCAGGTTGGTCTGGCACTATCTACCTTTTGTAAAAAAATGTTGTATTTGATCTCAATTACTGTTTGCCCCTCTGTCTTTAATTACCCTCTCTTTCAGTATTTGTTTTAGGATCTTGCATACAATTACGATCAGTAATGTGACTGTATCTTCTGAAACCTTCCCTCCCACCCTTTAAATATAGGTAATATATTTTCAGTTCTCCACTCACAGAGGATGACTCCCAAGTTTACCAGATTCATTAAAAGTCATTGCTATTGGGCTTACAATTTCATGTGCCAGTTCCTTTAATATTCTTAGATTAAGATTGTCCAGGCTCCCCAGTTTGGTCCCATTAAGCTGTTTGAATTTGGCTTCCACCTCAGATGTGGTAATTTCTGTTTCCATATTCTTCTTCCCACTACCCAATTTGCTACTGACCCCAAACTTCTTATTACCCTTCTTAAAAACTGAGGCAAAGTATTCATTTAGATGTTGGGTCATGCCTAGATTATCTTTAATTTCCACCCCATCTCAGTGTTTAGCTGTCTGACTTCTTTCCTTTTTTTCTTTTTTTTTTTTTTAATTATTTGGGCTAAAGAAACATATTATTGGTTTTAATTTCCTTTGCAAGGTCCAATCTACTTAGCTTTTGGCTATTCCTTACACTTTCTGACCTTCAAAAGGTAGATTTCCTTGCTTATACATCCTTTCTTCCAGTTTTTCTAGGTTTTCTGTTTTTTTCTTAATAGTATCATAAGTATCATAAAAAAGAGAGTCCTGTGACACCTTATAGACTAACAGATTTTCTTCAGCATAAGCTTTCATGGGCTATAACCCACTTCATCAGATTCATGAAGTGGAAATCACAGTGGAGAGGTATATATAAACAAGCTTATCTAACACTTGCCCTCCTCCATTCTGGCTTGTGTATATATACCTCTCCACTGTGATTTCCACTTCATGACGAAGTGGGTTATAGCCTACGAAAGCTTATGCCGAAGAAAATCTGTTAGTTTATAAGGTGCCACAGGACTTTCGTTGTTTTTGCTATACACTGACTAACACGGCCATCCCTCTGGAAATAAGTATCATACTTGTTCATTCAGTTTTCTCTGCAACCTTTCCATTCAAATTTTCCCCCTTACTTGAGATGCAGGCTTCAGAAAGTTTCTACAACTTGAACTTAGAGTAATTCCAAGCCATCTCTGTCCGTAGATCTTTGTGTTCTTCAGTCCAGTCCACTTGCCTTACTAATATCCTTATTTTTTTCTATTTAGTTTAAACTGAATTTGATTACTCAAACCAAGATTGTCCTCTACAACTAGTTTTTGTATGAAGTCCTCGCTATTTAGCAATACTAAATCTGAAATGGCATCATCTCTTGTTGGTTCAATGACTCTTTAGTGAAGAAATCTGTTGACCGTCAGGAGTATCTGAGTCTACCACCATTAGTAGCACTTGTTCTCCAGTCTAAATCTGGAAAATTGAAGAATCCCATAATCATACAATGTCCAGTAATATTTATTATATTAAAAACATTAAAGAAGTTTCAATCCATATCCAAATCGAATCTTTCAGATCTGTAACAGCTCTGTCCCAGTGCAGACAATGTTACCTTTCATCCCCAAAGTAATTTAGACCCAAAGCTTCCATTTTATCCATTCCATCAGTCCTAATTCCTTTTCAGTCTATCTCGTCATTAATACATAGTGCTAGTCCATCACTTTTACCTTTCTTTCTGTCTTTCTTGAAGAACACATTCCCTTCAGTGTGTGTACTCCAATCATAACTTCCATTCCACCACAGTCTATTTGCCCTATAATATCGAGTTTCGTTTCCTGCACCAGTAATTCTAGTTCCTCCATTTTGTTACACAGACTCCTTGCAAGAGTGTACAGACGTCTTAGTTATTTCTGCTTGGTTTCACCCAGATTCCTTACATGATCAGGTATAGTCATTTTATTGCCATTATTGCCTACCTAACTATTACTTTTAAAGACTAACAGATTTATTTATCGCATGAGCTTTCGTGGGAGAGAAAGCTCATGCGATAAATAAATCTGTTAGTCTTTAAAAGTGCCACAGGACTCTGTTGTCTTTCTACAATAGACTAACACGGCTACCCCTTTGGAATCTAACTATTACTGTCAGTGGAAATGGCTCTTTCTTCTTGTTCCTCTACCCTCTATTGTTTGTCTCTCTATTGCTATATCCGCTTTTAGCTGATTTTCTGCCTGCTCAATATTAGAATCAGGCATGGGGATTATAGGAGAATATCCCAACAATCAGTTGTTCCTTCCCCCATCCCAGAAGTCTATTTCTCTCCTTACTCAGGTGGACTCCATTGCATGTGAACAGTTCTCTGTCCATGATTGCCTCCCATTTGTCAATCGTGTGAAAGCCATTACCTGAGCCCTCTGTTGATCTTCATAAACTGTCACTCTCCTTGTCTTTGGGACAGGTAGAATCCCAGTGAAGATCACCTGATCCTCCATTTGTTTAAGTTTCTTCTCCAGCCTGGCATAGTCTTCCTTGATGTGTCCTAGCAAGAATCTAGCAGTATCCCTTATTCCCACATGAAGGACAATTAGTGGATTTGTTCCAGCTCCTATTAGGATCCTTTACAGCCTCAAGTTCACATTCTGTAATAGTATAATAAATGAAGATAGATAGATAGATAGATAGATAGATAGATAGATAGATAGATAGATAGATAGATAGATAGATAGATACACACGACACACATGTGCTCATTCACGCTCTCTCTCGCACTCTCTCTCACACGTGTGTCCATGTGTTTTGGTGGTACTTTTGAAAAGTAATTTAATTTAATTAATTTTATTTTAAATCCTAGGAGTTCTTTATATGTAATAGGGGGTAATTACTTGTACCTTATACATCAAAATATCTGAAAGATTTATTTTTGCTTCCGCATTTGAAAAAATAAGACCAAAAAACAGAAATAGGTCTTGGAAAGAGAGCATACCTGAAAAGTGAACATTTTGTAACAAATGAAAACTGACTTACAGTGGAAATACACATACATCCTTAACTGCTATCATCCCTGCTACTGAGATGAATGTTTTGCAATCCCATTTCAGTGGAGTTTTTCAAGAGTTCTTATCCTGGGCTGTAACAAATACCGTGTAGAGGGGTGTGATGATTATGTTCCATTCATTAAGAGTTTCAGTGGAATAAGCTGGAGTTATGAGTGTAGATGTATTTGCACACTATGGTTACTCTGGCCTCACCAATTAAATAGGGGAGGAATATAGCCTGTTAAGCCACAGGTCCATAAATGTATTTCAAAATTAAATAACTTTTCATGTGCAACTTCATCTCCTTCTCCCTCCTCTCCAGTCTGCAGCTATTTATGGGATCATTTAATATTATTTCTCATTTGAAAAAAAATCAGAAAACCAAGCAGTTGTAATGGAATTCTCATGCATTATGTAACCATTACTACAATCTCATTTTTGCATATCTTGTTGCTGCCAGATACCTTTGTCCTCACTCGTAGTAGATGTTTGATGACATATGTAGAAACAGGGAAGTTTCCAGCGTTTGATCTTAATTTTTATTGAGAACGTCCTAAATTTTCTTAAGGTGGCAGTTCTGGTGAGGAACAAGTTTGCTCATAAACAGGGCATGGGGTATTAAATAAAATCCTTAATGCATGGATTCCTTGCTGTCCTTTCCTTGCTCCTTATTGGTGTAATTGCCTGTCATTATCACCTGATCATGGAACTGCTGGGGGTATGGTGGCTTAAGTTAATACCTAGCAGTTTTTACTGCATCATCTATGGGCAAGTTTACCTTTGCTCTCTGCTGAGTGCCAGGTCAATTCTGTTCAAGTCACAGTTTGTGTGTGTGTGTGTGTGTGTGTGTGTGTGTGTACATGCAGGCTTGATTTGATTCCTTCTAGACCAGGGGTCTGCAACCCAAAAGATAAGAAGAGCCATTTTTCAAAATTCCTTCAATAACAAAGTGTTTTGAGAGCCACAATGGGTGTAGCCTCCTGGTGGGAGGTGCAGGGAGTGAGCCAGGATTTCTGCTGCAGGGTCCCCTTATGCAGGGGGGGAAGCCTGGAGCTTGGCATGGGCTGCCCGTGGGGTCCCTGGTGGCTGGGGGAAGCCCAGAGCCAGGCATGGGCCTCCTGCAGGGCACCCCGGTGGTTGGGGGAGCCCAGAGCCGCAAGGGGGCAGCCAAAGAGCCGCATGTGGCTCCAGAGCCACAGGTTGCAGACCCCTGTTCTAGACGGTTGGCCTACAGAAGATATAAACCTGAATACTAATACAGCTATGGCAGTTCTCCTTTAGCTCCTCTGATGGAGACCATTTGATTCCCAACCACCTTCCAAAACAAGACCCCAGAAAGATGTCCCTTGACACACATGCAGGTTACAGAGATTTATGGCCAAAAAAAGTAGAGACACAGACTTCTCCCGAGATATAAAATAATAAAGTACTGTGAAGTTGGCAGACGACGTGCCAGCTCACGCCAAGGCTACTGGGCCTTATTGAATACTAACAAAAGCATAGCTGGAAACCAGTCTGGCTTGCATGTAAGTTAGTATTGGTTAAATAAGTATTAGAGTTGTAAGAATATGTTTAACGTTTCGACTTTTATGCTTCTAGGAAGTTGCATGTATTAATGTTCCTTATAATGGTACCTATGTGATAAGGTATCATTTCAGTTCCAAAGGGGTAGCTGTATTAGTCTAGTTAGTCTAAACTAACATTTCAGTGTTTGCTCTAGAACTGTAAAGATGTTTGCTAAGACTATAAATACCCACAATTAGGGGAGAAGCATTGCCATGTGAAATACTAGTTGACCACAAGAGGGTCACTTCTCCCCCACAAAAAGCCTATAAGATACCAATCAAATCACTTTGGCAATTGCTTTCTGCATATTTATGAAGAAGGTATATGCACAAGCCCTCATCCCATCACAGCTTGAATACTAGAGGAAGGGAATAAAAATGTTAAGGAGAAATTATTACCTGGCTGCCTAGAATTCGGAGAGGGCAATATTTCTAAGCATAAGCAAGGCCATATAAAGATGTGTCTATAAAGCTACTATCGTCTTTTGGAACTTAAGACTGGGTAACTCATGTGTATGTTTACCAGCTTTAGCCATAAAAATAGTTTTATTAGTTAATAATCCTTTAATTAGTTTCATAGAATTGGCTACAAATGTTGTCTTGTGGTACAATTGACCTGTGATAAGTGACAGGTACTGGGAGTAACCTGAATATTGTTGTGATTTTTGATATAAGGGGTCATCTATCACAAAGAGAAGCTTACCTGGGTGGAAGGATAGACTGAAGTTCCCAAAGGAGACTGTCTAAGTGCAGTCTACACTGTGCAGTCTAAGTCTACACTGGCAATTTAGGTTGACTTAAGGACGCTCAAGTTGACCTACACAAAGCCGCATCCACACTAGGCTTTTAGGAAGTCGACTTAAGCGCTTCCTTAAGTCGACTTAATAACAGCTTAAGTCAACTTAATAACAGCTTAAGTCAACTTAATAACACCACCACCACCACACCTTAAGTCGACTTCTTAAGTGGACGGACAGTAGCGCTAAGTCAACCTTATTAAGTCAACTTAAAGCCAGTACAGACGGCTATGTCTACTGTTAAGTCAACGTAACAAGGTCGACTTAAGTCGACTTAAAGTGTAGTCACTCTGTTAAGTTGACTTAACAAGGTCGACTTTGAGTCGACTTAAAATCGACCTTGTTAAGTCGACTTAAGAGTCGACTTAACGTTACAAGTGTAGACATAGCCTCTGTGGCTCTGTGTTCCCTATCTTCAAAGCGTCTGACAAAGTGGGATTTTCTCCTATGAAAGCTCATGCAATAAAAAAATTTGTTAATCTTTAAAAATGCTACAGAACTCCTTGTTTGTCATGTCTAGACTGTTACAGTGCTGGAGAAGTTCACACTTGTTACTTGATTGGTGAAATCTAACTATAATGCATACAATCAATGTGCAATTTATGCCCTGTTCATTGACAGGTTGGCACTTATGGTCTTTAGCCACTCTCAACAGCTTGACAAGTACATTTTCAAAGTGGAAATAGGAGTTGATAGTGCCCCTTTTGATTAAAGATTGTAAAGTACATTCAGACCCTGGAATAAGAGCTCGATAAAAGTCTTTTAAATTGTTTAAGCATTAAAGCGACATTTCTGGTACTAATTTTCTCTGAGATGGCAGTCATTGCTCAGTGACAACTCCCTCCTCCCCCATATATTTTAGAAGATTTCTATTTATACAAAGTTGTTCTATTTATTGTAGTCTCATTGACACACAATGTTCCTCTAATTTTTACCATGATCAGAAGTTGGTGTGTCATTTTATGTCATTTGAAAAAAGTTGAGAGGCATCTTCATAACCTGCATGTCAGAAGGGCCATGGAATTCTGTTTGAATAGAATACAAGTATTGTGAGTTTACTGAGAGCCTCCTGAAAGGACAAACCTTGCCCTGCAGCCCTTCCCAGGAGAAGGAATTTCACTTTGTGGACAAAGAGGTGCAATAGTTTTCTGAATAACAACTACAAAGCTGCAATATGAGCCCCTACACACAATTTTACTAGACATGGAGTAGGAGGACAAGTATCTGCAGATGCAGTTTTTGGCAGAATTTTCCTTTCTTATGTTCCTGAGAAGTCATCCCAATTTTTTGTTAAGAAGAATGTGATATAGATCCTTTCTAGTACAATTGGAGAATGTTCTTTAACCATAAATGCTATGTTGCTGAAAGGCCTTTAGTAGGTCAGCTTTATTTGCCATTCTGTAGTATTACCAGTTGTATAATTATTAAAGTTGTTTACTCGCTACTGTCTTACAGTGTGTCTGAATTATATCATTGAGAACATCAATTAGTGGCCTATATTTGAACTTTCTAGTATGGTTTTTTCCACCTTAGATTTAAGATAAAGTAGTCTTACTCAACAGCGCTAAGACATTTGTGCTAGACAAGATAATAGGAGCCTTGAGACAACTTGTATTGATGCTCTAAAATTCTTCATATCCTGTGGTGGTTCATGGTGATAACGTAAGTGAAACCACACAGAGTACAACACTGACCTTGTCCAGCAGAAAAAGTACCAAGGAGTAATATTTTTTCAGCTATCAAAAGCTAGAATATTTTACTTGTCCATTTTTGTTTTATGCATTCTGAAATAGAAGATGGCTTTCACTGGTCTCATAAATTGGATCGTGTGATGCAAGTAAAATAGATGCATTTCTGTAATGAACTAAATGTTCATGATTTATTCATGGAAGTGACTGTATTTAGCACTTATATATAATATTCCTCACTCCGTAATGCTGTAGAAATGTGAACTAGGGGATCCTCACAGGGTCACTCAGGCATGTCCCCATTTTACAGATAGGGGAACTAAGGCAGGGAGGGTTAAGTCACTGGCTCAAGATCACATAATCAGAGCTGGGATCAAAACTCAGGACTTCCTGGCTCCCTGTGCTGTATTGACTTGCCCACCCCAGATAAAATTTGCAGATGATAAAAATATTGGCAGAGTAGTAAATAATGATGAGGATATGACTATCATACTGAGTGATCTAGATTGCTTGATAAACTGGAGCCATTTGAATACTATAGAGAGAAATGCAAAGTTACACATCTAGAAAAATGAAGTGCAGGCCATACCTGTAAAATGGAGGACTGTGTCCTGGAAAGCAGGGGTGGAAAAGGAGTCATAGTAAAGATCATAGTAGACAAACAATCCACCATGAGCTTCCAATGAGATACTCTGGGGGGGGGGGGGGAAAGGCTAATGCAAGCTTTTGATGTATAAGAAATTTAGCTGTGAGTAGGAGTAAAGACGATATTGTCTCGCTACATGGAATTGGTAAGTCTGTTACTGGGCTCCTGCGGTCAATTCTTGTGTTCACATTTTTAGAAAGATGTTGAAAAATTGTAGAAGGTGCAGAATAGAGCTGCAAAAATTATTCAAGACCTGGGGAAAATAACTTAGAGTAAGAGATTTAAAGAGCTTAATCTGTTTAATTTATCAAAAAGAAAATTGAAAGGTGACTTGATTATAGTGTATAAGTATCTTTACGAGGAGAAAATAGTGGGTACTAAAGGGCTCTTTAGTCTAGCCGAGAGAAACGTAACAAAAACCAATGGTTGGAAGCTGTAGGTCGACAAACTCAAATTAGAAATAAGGCTGAAATTTCTACCATGAGGTTGATTAGCCACTGGAACAAACAACAAGGAGGTGATGGATTCGCTCTCTTGACATCTTTCAAGCAAATCTGGGTACTTTTCTGGAAGACATGCTTTAGTAAAACACAAGTCACTGACTGGGCTCAATGAAGATGTAATTGGGTGAAATGTAATGGGCTGTGATGTACAGGAAGTCAGACTAGTTGGTCTCCCAGTCCTTTCTGGCCTTTAACTCTATGAATAGAACTCTGAGTCTGTGTGCGTTAAGATAAATGAACGTGGCAGGAGCAATAACAAATATAAAGGCTTTCTTTTCATCTTTCCTTCATTGGGATAAGCGGAATGGACATTTCTTTGCTGCAAGACCTGTGAGAAGCTTAATTTTCAAAAATATCATCTTTAGGAAGCTGCTAGAAACCTGACAGAGAGGTTGGATGATGAATTGCTTCTAACCTGGTGTTTTATTCTTCGTGTATTGCCACTTGAGAACCTGCTAGAAAGTTTGGGTGTGACAAATTCCCTGGAAACCGAGTGACTATTCTTTGCACTACATGCTCAGTTGATATCCTAACTCTCTCATTTCACTTTTTAATTAAGATTACTACAAACACAATCCCCTCTCCTGATGTTTGGTTGGCAAGTGAATGAAGCAATTTTACTTGTACTGCAAAGTAGGCATGGCGGGGACTGGCCCAAATGGTTGACTAGGAATTTTGCTTTGGGCTTCATTTATAAGGCTCTTTGTTTTTAATATTTCAGGCAAGCTCTCAAGTTCCGTTTGAGAAGAAGCCACAGTCGAGCGAGATGTCACGGCACCACAGCCGATTTGAAAGAGATTATCGCACGGGGTGGGATCGCCGGGAATGGAGCTCCAATGGGAATCATGTGAACAGCAGTAACTGTAACAGTACAGTGAGCAGCAACTGCAATAACAGACCTGGGCTGTTGCCTTTACCAATCGTTCCCTCTCGATTACCTACTCCAGCCACAGCTGTGTGCACCACAGTGAACAGTGACGTCATTACGAGCCTTGTGGCCAACTCACCTGCAGCTTCAGCTACCAAAGTAAGAATGTACTTGGTTTCAGTAATGACGTGTTGGAGACCTACAGATGGGGCGCAAATCCCTTGTTCATGATATGCCATGGAAATAATGGACATTTGCCTTTTTTCTTCTGTTGAGCGTAACATGTTGTGTTTGTTTACTAAGCTATCTGTGGTTACGGCGCGTTATGGGCTGTGTGGTTTAGGCCCGTCAGGCAAGAGGTGTTCTTATCAGTCCTTATTAGAGTTATTTTGTGTCCAGCACTGATATCAGCTTGGCTGCTTGCGTGAATGCGTGCGTGAATCTTTGAAGGTGTGCTCCCTCAGGATTACCCCTGGCTCCGATCTATAAGTGGGGACTCTGTTAGCCCAGTGATCTAGAGCCGGGCTTGGATCTTAAGCAGGGACTGAGTTAGCTTGGTGCTCCTTTGGTGAACACTCTGGGTTACCTTTGGCTTAAATCGTTAGTGAGAGCTCGATTAGCCCAGGTGTACCCTGTGTGTGAGAGGTAAACTGAGGCAGCACTCATGATCAAAGAAACCAACACGACCACGGATTTTTGTAGAAACGAAGGTTCCAGGCAAGGCTTTCTTGCAACGTAGCACAATGGCAAGCGATCTATATTAACAGATCTGCTGGCAGCATACGTACTCTCAATGCAACGGAACAGCTCAGTTGACAGTAGGACTTCCCGTTACCCCTTTAGGCTGCACAGGGTATGTTCTTCAGGGCTTCTACTTTTATACCCTTATCTGACCTTACATTGATTGGTCCATATTTTAATAGATTTACGCATTGATTGGTTCACACATTACTGGTTATTTCCATCCATTAAGGTGTTATGGTTTGACCGAACCTTACCTTTATCTGGGCCAAACTATGCAAAACATCTCTTTTTATTTTTTTGGTGTTAGCCCGACCCAACACCACCTTGTTTAAAGTATATTTTGATTTTTATACTTATTATTGCAATTTTAGCCTTTTGGAGGAGGGGGGGGGCAATTTTAGTGAAGTTGGACTTCTAACTTTTACAACCTGTTTCTGGTTGGTACCTTTAGTTTAAGCCTGCAGTACATTTTTTGGAATGTACACTGCAGTACATTGCTTTGGATTACTTTGTTAGGCCCTGGGCCAGCACCTAGGCGCTTTTACTTGTTTTTCTCTTTTAACCTTTTACTTTCTCCTACACTGTCTTTCATGGGTTGATGGATCTCCCACTTCGTTCCATCAGTGAACAGACTGCACAGTCAGCTCCCTATATAACAATCCGAGTTTCATGCTTTTGTTAGTTTTTCTGAAGCACTTAGTTCTCAATTTTGAT
Organism: Pelusios castaneus; assembly: GCA_007922175.1. Taxonomy (NCBI): domain Eukaryota; kingdom Metazoa; phylum Chordata; order Testudines; family Pelomedusidae; genus Pelusios; species Pelusios castaneus. Next base: position 27,792,975 of record ML685779.1, read on the forward strand.
GTGATCAGCTTTCTCTGGCTACACAAGGGTTGTTCTGGATGGAGCTGTAGTTTGCCATACATAGATCTTTTGTATTTATATCACAAAGAGCAGAAACTGAGCAAAGTCCATAGGGTTGGTGTTGGGTTGTTTTAGAGGGTTTTTTTTGTTACTTGGCCCTTTCCTGCAAGTCTTCTGGAGTGCCCTTTCCCATTGCCATCTGTAACATAATAATAGGAATGGTGAGAACCCACAGTTAAGACAAGGTTGTCTAGTTTATACATAAATACATTTTAAGAAGGAAGAAAATGTTCAACAGCAAATAAATAGAATCACTATGTTTTTATTTATTTATTCCACTAAGTGGGTATTGCTTTTGGCTTTCTTTTAACTTGTAGCAGCTCTTTAGTTACAAAGCCGAAATTCTTGTATCAGTGAAAAGTTGTTTGCTTGTTTGCTTTCCTGCATACAAAAATGACTAAGAAAGCTGAAGGGGGGGAGTGCTGCCCTGACAAACTGAAAAGGTATCCATGACTTTAGCAGAGCGAGCTGGGTGCCCTGCTGTGTTTCTTTTTATGATATTTAAATTTTTCTTTCAACTTGGTTTCATGTTAGTAAATGCAAGTGCCAAATACAACAGACGCAGACAGGGGAAAAGAAGACAATAAAGTTATTTAAAGCAAGCCAAGAAGAAGCTGAAATTTTACTGCAATACCATACCATATTGATTTTTTTCACAGAATAGAAAAACAAGGTCAATGCTGCAGAAGGAAACATTAGGCCAAAGTTTACAGTGTGAATGTTTTTTAAAATGGTCCATAGTGTTTTCCATTTATTTTTATTTGACAACAAGCAATAAGTTCCCAATGAAAATGAATTTGAGATTTTCCCAGATGTCCTCCACAATAGATGCATTTTGGTCACGCTTTGTCTGGAGAAGATTATAAAGCAAGTTTTGAAGCCAACACAGTGGTTTCATTTCTCATGACCTCCGAACTGCTTAGAGTCCAGCTGTTGACTGGGATTGATTGCCCTTTCTGCAGATGTTTAACAGACCATAGAGGTTGAGCTATGATGGTATACTGTTTGCTTCTTCGGGGAAGGAAGGAAAATCAGCATTTTAAGTGTTTTGTGAATCATATGTTAAATGCGGAACATTTTCTAAAAGGTCTTATTAGGCAATTTCCTAGATGAGTTTTACAAATAAGAATGACAACAGAGTCCTGTGGCACTATTAAAGACTAACAGATTTATTTATCGCATGAGCTTTCGTGGGAGAAAATCCTACTTCGTCAGACACTTTGAAGATAGGAAAGTTACAGAGTGGGAGGAAATTAAATGCAGGGGAGTGTGTGACATAGCATCAGGTCAGGCTGTAACAGCAAATCAAAATAGGTGTTAGGATTCAAAACACTGGGGAACAGCACATAGAGGAGGGGGAGGTCAAATCACTTGTTGTAATGCGAGAAAAATCCATAGTCCCTGTTTAACCCCAAGACAACTGAGTCAAATTTTTCTCTCATTACAACAAGTGATTTGACCTCCCCCTCCTCTATGTGCTGTTCCC
>ML685779.1:27794620-27844486 GCA_007922175.1 Pelusios castaneus
CATTACAACAAGTGATTTGACCTCCCCCTCCTCTATGTGCTGTTCCCCAGTGTTTTGAATCCTAACACCTATTTTGATTTGCTGTTACAGCCTGAGCTGATGCTATGTCATACACTCCCCTGCATTTAATTTCCTCCCACTCTGTAACTTTCCTATCTTCAAAGTGTCTGACGAAGTGGGATTTTCTCCCACGAAAGCTCATGCGATAAATAAATCTGTTAGTCTTTAATAGTGCCACAGGACTCTGTTGTCTTTCTACAATAGACTAACAAAGCTACCCCTTTGGAATTTGACAAATAAGAATGGTTTTGACATCGTTAGATCAGTGGGAAAAACCAAGACGATCTTTACCAGGAAAGCTGCTAATCAGCTTCATGATCTCTCATTAAGTTCATGTATAAAAAGTCACCACTCCCTTTTCTGTTGCTGAGGATCACCTGAGCATTCCTGACTACAACATGGATGGAAGGGGGAAAAAAACTTTGAAACAGAAATGAGTGAGGAATCTGAATAGTTGATTTAAAAGAACGTTGTCTGTGAAACTTCCAGAAAGTTTTGTAAAGGAAAAAGTGCACTTTCTGTCTCACAGTGCTGATTTACACTTGTGATTCAGCTCAGATGATTAGTAGTTTCCCAAACGTATGAGTTTGCCTCCAACCTTTGATTCTTCAGCTAATGGTTAGCCGTGAACATTTATATGGAAAATCACAAACCGGAAGAATGCACAGTTGCTTGGTCCATTTTAAAAGCAAGTATATTCTTAATCCAGTATTGATCCCAATAACTTGAATTTGGCTAACGTATAGCTCTCAGAAAGTCATCCATGCTTGATTTGAAGAAATCCAGAGATGGAGAATCTACCAACTATCTTCTAGTAGTTAATGACCCTGCCTATTAAAAATGTGTGCCTAATTCTACTTTGAATTTATCTGGCTTTAGCTTTCAACAGTGATTTTATATTTACTATCAGATCATTGCTGAAATATTGAATAGCTTCAGGCCCAGAACTGATCTCATGAGAACCCCACTGGAAACACCTGTCTTCAATGGTGATTCTCCATTAACTACTACTTTTTGAGAGCCTTAATCCACTTAACATGTACTTCATTGTCATTGTATTGCGACATTTTTGAAATCACAACATCATCTGATACTATGTCAAATGCCTTAGAGAGTCTATTACATCTACCCAATTACTTTTATCAACCAAACTTGTGATCTCATCATAAAATTATATTAAGTTTGTTTGGCAAGACCTATTGTCCATAAAATCTTGTTGATTTGCATGAAATATATTTCCATCCTTTTATTCTTTATTCATTGAAACTTTACATGACAACTTCAGAATGGATTAAAAGAAATATTTTTCCTATAGCATGTAATTCGACTGTGGGACTCATTATGTCTGACATGTTGTCACTGAGCCCCAGAGTTCAAAGATCCATAGATTTGAAGTCCAGAAAGGCCTGCTAGAATATCAAGTCTGATCAGACAAGATTATGACAAGAATATTCAGAAATATAATAGTTAATGCCAACAAACCAAGTACTGGGAGGGATACGAAACTTTGTTTTGTGTCTTAAGCCAATTTCTAACCAGTAGGGATGAGGTGAATGCTTCAGATCATCCTACATCTGCCGATCTTGAGGTTTCCTGCACCTTGTTCTAAAGCATCTGCTGTTGGCTATTGGTGGGGGACAGGACACTGAACTAGACAGGTCTGATTCATTGTGGCAACACCTGTGCCCCAAAAGTACTTGTGCTCCATATCACAGACAAAACAGTGTATATGTGTGGACAAACTGTGGTACTAAAGATGTGATTCAAATCTTGAGTGTTTAATACTACTCTTAGGGCCTACCAATAACTTGTTAACTTCAAGCAAAATGCCTTTCGACAAATCAGAGTTACCTCTCTCTCATATCTTGAAGAACTTCATGTTTGGCCTGGGTTATTTAAAAGAAAAATGTGATTTTTTTTTTCATTTTTACTAAACATAGTAATAATAAAATGTACTTTGGGCCACTGTCGCCCTTTTCATCTGAGGGTCTGAATATGCATTACAACATTGCTTAAGACTCAACACCTTTGGCAGATATGTTGACATTGTAATCCTTGTATAACAAAAGAGAAACTGAGGCACAGAAAGATTGTGATTTTTCTCAAGGTCATTGAGCAAGTATTATCAGCTTTTTGCCAACTTGGATCTCCTGAGTCTGTGGCCCTGTGACTTGCATAAAAGGAGTCAGAGCTTCCACTTGGAAATGTCTCAATCTGAAAATTAAGCCCTAGTCTACACTTGCCACACTTTTTGGCGGCAGTCAACGGGAGATATGCAAGGTACATAAAACACTTTGCGTATCTCCTGACGACTTCTTAACTGCTGGTGTTACAGCTCCAGTTCCGTATTCGATTGAGCGCGTCTACACAGACAGCTCAATCGAACCCGGAAGATCTCACTAACAGTGGCGATTTTGCTGACATCAGTATAGACTTACCCTAAGAGTCAGAATCCCTAGTTGTGGAGTACTTTTATCATTTGAAGTCCTTCAACTCCTACAGTGCTTGGCAGGAAAAGTGGGTGTCTCTTAGCTTGAAGGGCAATGTGCATCTTCATTTTGACACACCCGTAGTCCCATCACATGTGATTATTTGGCTCAGTTGTTTTTTTTCATGAGTTTGTTTGATAATAGAATCTATCAAGGAAATCCCCATAAAACTGCAGCTCTGTTTAAGATATTGGCAATGAAATGCTCTAGAAGCAGATTAAAGGTGCCGCACAGTATTCCAACCATGTTATCTGTTCGTATTAGCAGCACCTCTTCTGCGTTCTTTTCCAAATTACATTCTGTGTTACTCACACAATTTTCTCCACCAGAGCCTCTGCATCACAGCTGTAATTTAGAAGTGTTGTCATGGCCTGTAATTTGAAATTTTATTACCAAGAGAATCTTTGGTTATAGAACATTTACTTTTATCATCTGGATATTATTTTTAAATGCCTGAAAAGATTGATATATCAGCAGGATCTATGTGGTGTCAGGCACTGTCTGATTATTTCTTTCTTTGTTCAGCATTAATTTTAAAAACTCTTTGCCTGGAACATGAATTCATTCCTAAGCCCCCACATGCTTAATGATTTGTTAGTTTCAAGGTTAAACCTATGACAATACATATAAAACATCCAGTCTCAAATTCTGATAGGATTTTCTCCAGCATGACTGAGAGTAACTATATAGTCTTCAGTGTAGTTACTCTGGGCTTACCAAGGAGCAACTGAAATCAGAGCCTCGGCTTCTGTGTTTATTGAGCTCCCATAAGATTTAAGGCTTGTGTGTTGTTGCTAGCAGTGTTTTGATCCCAGTGTGGTTAGGCTCGAAGAAAGTGTGGGAGGGAAGGTGGAGGAGAGTGCAAAACATTTGTTCACCTCTCTGGAAAGCAGGTCAGGGAATGCAGAGGGAGAAATCTCCCTCTGTCTCACTGGGCACTGGTTTAACCAAATCAGATAAAACAACTGAGTGGAGGGTCGAGGGAGGGATGTGGAATCTTATTTTAAAAGAGAAACAAATCCATGTGGCTGGGGAATGCATTGTAACAAGAAATAAGAGAAAATACTGTAGAGGTAAAATGTTAACACATTTATTTCCTCTGAGGTCCAAAACAATTTAGTTCCTCCACCCACATCTGCTATAAGGTTCTCATTCTGCAGTCTGTCACCTATTGACTGTTTACTGTGTATTACTCTATTTAGTATTGTGTGATCCTGTCCTTTCAGTGTCTAGATGATAACTGACTAAGCTGGTGTTTGGCTTCTGTAAATATTTAAAATATAGATTAAGCAGAGGAAAAATAAACATGAATTGTTTTTCAAGTTGTGGCTTATGTTCTACATGACTAATTACACGCAACAATTTGTTTTCCCTACACGGTCACTAAAATGTATGTACTCTTGCTATTATGAAACATAAGAGGCTTGCATAAAGGGAGATTATAAATATTGGAATGGGTAGTTACTAGAAAACAGTACATATGAAGTGATGAAATATACGTGACGTGCAGTGCAGTTTTTCTGCAGGAGGCTAATGTAGGGTCTCATGGGGTCTGGTATTGACAGCTGACATTTTTTGTCAAAATTTCTGATGCAACATTTTTCTCCTTGGGTAGTCCGTCAGTTCTTTGATCTGGACACAGTGGAGCATCACAGACCAAGCACAGAGGTGAAAAAAAAAGTCATGTTTCAGAGCCTCCCCTTTCTTTCTATGGCAAATTACTATGATTCCAAGTAAGATTTCAGACTGTGAGTGTCAAAAAGGACAACTGCTGCTTGTTCTAGCTAGAGAAATGGGTTTATCCTTCCAAGAACTTGAAGGAAAAAGAAATTTAAAATGTAGCGATGTCTAGGCTTCATGATTTTCCAGATGCAAGCCTTTCCTCTATTATGCAAAGGGTACGGATATATACACAGATCTAATTGGATCACTGTGTTTTTTTAAAAATCTCTGATTTCAAGAAACATCAAGAGATCAGAACAATGTTCCTGTTTCCATAAACAATGAACACTTCAATCTCTCTGCTCACTCCACTGACGACTTGTTAATAGCTGAGTTGAAACAGATGAATAACAAATCACAGCTTCAAAGAGAAACTGCAGAACTGGAACTTATATGCAAATTTGACTCAGTTGCCTTGGGGTTAAACAGGGACTATGGATTTTTCTCTCATTACAACAGGTGATTTGACCTCACCTTCCTCTATGTGCTGTTCCCCCCACTGTTTGAATCCTAACACCTATTTTGATTTGCTGTTACAGCCTGACCTGATCCTATGTCATACACTCCCCTGCATTTAATTTCCTCCGATTCCGTAAGTTTCCCATCTTCAAAGCATCTGATGAAGTGGGATTTTCTCCCACGAAAGCTCATGCGATAAATAAATCTGTTAGTCTTTAACTAACAGGACTCTGTTGTTTTTCTACAATAGACTAATACGGCTATCCCTGTGGAATGATATATTTGAAAGGGAAGACAGGGACATTTTCCCCACCTTCCTCATAGTTCACTGGGTCTAAAAGTTCAATCTTGTGGCATGATTTTTGAAATACCTTATGAAATGATGGGCTATTTAATATGGTCCACATCTTCCACTTTTTGTGTGGCTTTCTCTTCTTTAGGAATTTCACAACTTCATCGGTGAGATTCTTCTTTCTTTTTGCTCCTGTGCCTTTAGGGCCATAGGTCATCTGCCATTTTCTTAAATTTATTTTGGTCGTGTACTGGTCCGTTCAACCTTTTGAGTGTCATTCTGATGGATTTGCTTCTTTCTTTCTTGTTCTTTGTAATGCTTTCGAGGGTGCCCTCTTTTTCTCTTCCCAGATTGTGGCCATATTATCACTTTTTGTGGAAGTCATGTTAGTGGCATTCTTAAAGAGTGTCCTAAATAGGTCCATCATTCTATCTTAGTCTTCATACCATGTTGGCTGCTCTAAGTTGGTTCGGTCTACTTACATTTTCTGATGTTGCAAGAAAGTCTGTCCATCTGATAAATTGGTCGTCTTATCAATTTCTGCTTTAGGTTTCCATGCCTCTGTTCCATAAAGGATGCCAGATGTGATGCTGGTATTAAAAATTAATAATTTTTAAATCCATGGCAACCATGCTATTTTTCCAAATTTTTCAAGTTTAAGGAAGTTGTTTGCTGCTTTTGTTATTTTATTACAATTAGCATGGTGTCGTCATCTTTGTGTAATCTTCGGATGGGTTGGAATTCATTTAATAGCCCTTCTCCAATGCCTAAAAAAACCAACCTAACTCTTATGAAGAACAGCTGGAGACCGAGGATTCAGTCTTTAAAGGACTCACAGCAAAGATTGCTCAGAGTTACCCTCCCACATTAAAATACAATTTAATGAACTTTATTACCTACTAGCTTAAAAAAATCTTATAAGAAAACAAAATGAATTTAAACAGAACAGTCCCCACAGAAACACTGTGAGAAAGATACCCAAGGGTCCCAAAGTCTAGGTGGAATTCACCCAAATCTCAGTTACAGTCTCTGTTCAAGTCCAAAGGCTTGAGTTGAAAGAAGCAGCTCCTTCTTCTTTCTTGGTTGCAGGAATCTTTAGTAGCAATTCATGCAGGATTTGCTGGGACCAGCACCATCCAGTCAGCTCACTGGTGTACATATACATGTGCACATATACATGTGCACAAACTCTGCTACAAAATGCTCCAGAGTGGGGAGAAAACATCTTGCTGTCCACTCCTGGCTCAGCTTCTTCCAATGACACACTGAGCACAAGGGCTGTTCTCATTGCAAATTTTGAGGCTGCTGCTTTCATGAGGTCTGACCACACCAGCAGCAGAAAACCATGTGGACCATGCTCACTGCTACCACACCCAATTGCCAGAAATTTCTGGCTTTGAGTCAGCTAAATCTGCCCAGCAACAGCAACACACCCCAAGAGGTCCCTTAAAGAGATACTGCTTAATTAGGCATATGGGTTACAATTGCACATCTCACTCTCTCAACAGGTAAAAAGATGTACTTCTAATATTTCTCCAAATTCTGCTTTTGGTATGCTTTGTTTTCCCCTTCTTCATAGACAAACCAGCTTATTTTGCTGTATCTGCCAACAACTGGGTCTTTCTTCTATTAACTGGTATATTGAACTAAGCAGACAAGAACAAGGTCATGCAATTGTGCTTTATCATTTGTCTTTAAATGTCTTGGTTGCTTTCTGCGATTACTTTCCTCATGACAATAGTTAATCACCAGTGCAAACAGTAACAGGGACATAATACACCCTTGCCTTACTCCAGCTGTCAGTACAAACCATTGGCTGATGGTTTGACCACCTCAGATTGAACATTCCACCTTTTACAGGTCCATGATTATTCAATTCTTGTTTGTTTGTTTGTTTTTGCTGATATTCCATCATACAGCATACTTTTCCAAAGACTATTTCTATGGAAGCTATCAAAAACCTTTTGGAAATCTATAAAATAGTATGGGTCTACACATGATCTCTAGGGTCTAAAACCTGCTTGTTCCTCTCTATACTGGAGAAGTCTTTGTTTCTTGATACGTTGATTTTGGACATGATTTTCCTAAGCACTGAGAGTAATGTGGTTTCTCACCAGTTAATACAGTTGGTAAGATCATTTTTCTTTGGCACTTATATTAAAAGGCAAGGGTAGTCAATTAGTTTTTTGTTAAGGTCCAGATTTCTTGGAAAAGGTACAGTCAAGGTCTAGACTATAATAATAAAAATAATTGAAAAATTAAGAAACAATGATAGTAAGTAAATAAAAAGATTTCATTTTATGTCTGTTCAAAAGTCTGGATTTGGCTGCATTCCATCTATTGACTACGCCCACTGTAAGGTCTCTCTTCCACTGGGTTTGCTTCTTTTTCTCCATCCCATAGTCTATCCAAAATGAAAACACAAAGAAAATCTGGAGGATTTATGTTTGTCATTCACTTTAAGATTTCTCTAGTAATATTATTATCTCCAGATGTTTTCTCATTTGGGTTTTCTGGTGGCTTTTCTAACTTCTTTCTAAATCAGTATCAAGCTGTGGTGATAGGTCTTCATTTCATATTTCTAATGATTCATTTCAGCTCGGTCTATTTAAAACAGCTTGAAAATGTTCTGCTCATCTTTTCCTTTGTTCTTCTTCCTTACTAAGGGTGTGTCTACACTAGAAAAGCTAAGTAGACTTACAGCGTCTACACTAAAATCTTAAGTCGACTGCCTGCGTCCACACATGCAGGTGCTAGGCTGACGGAGAGCTGCAGGTTGGGGGAGCCCAGCTGCCTGGCAGAAGGGAGCCATGGCTCCCCCCGGGGACAAGGGAGCTATGGCTCCCCAGCAGAAGGGAACTGCGGCTTCCCCCCACCCCCCCGGGACAAGAGTTTTTAATTTATAATTCTCTTACAGCTCAGGGATATTTTGTTGGCTTGACACTATTTAAATCTGGTGAGCATTGACACCTCTAATTAATCTGTAGGATGAGTAAATAACCATCCTTGTTTTTTGACTTGCAACGTGTTTATCATCAGTTGAGAGACTTAAGAGGTCTGGCCGGTCTCTAGTCCCAGCTCCATTTGAAGATGAAAGGCAGCTTGTTTGCAGCACTAATTGACCTGGCCAAGTATTTACAAAATCACAAATACAACAATTTTGGGTAATGGGGGAGAGGGTGTGTTGGTATTTCCAGTCCTTGAGATTTGGATCCAAAAGTTCCTTGACTTCTGAAAAGGGTATATATCAGCAATACTCAGTAATCCAATCAAAATGTGTGCTGGTCAGGAGTTGAGTGCTTGATTCTTTGAAGTTTTTCTATATCCCATCCCTAACTCTATTTTCAAATTTTGTTCTAATGTTGTTTAATATTAACTGTTGATACAACTGACCCAGGAGATCTTAATACAAGTCATTACTGATGTCATCAGAATTTCCCTGGTTTCAAAATGTTCCTTAAAAACAAAACAAAAAGTTTTGCACTTTCATACAAGGCTTAGCTTCATAATAACAAAAGAATCTATTTCTTGGTTTGTTTGGCATTGTAAATGCTTAGTTTTGCCAGGTGGCCTACAGAAAATTTTTTTTAGTCAACAAAATTTTGGCTGTAATCTCACATTAGCACAACAAAATTAGGAAACGTGTTGGGGAGGGCAGAAATTTTCAGCGTACTCTCAATGCAGATTCTGATTTGGAGTCCACAGTTTGGCAGCTGGAGATGGGTCATTGACAGGGCCAGTTCAAGAGATTTTGGCGAACTATGACTTTGCCCCCCGCTCCCACCACAACGCATATAACAGGTAACATATTAATATATATTTTAAAACAGAGAAAAAATTCACTTCCATCTAATTTGATGCCTCCTAATGCCTGGCGCCCTAGGCGACGGCTAGTTCACCTATATGGTTGGGCCGGCCCTGTAGAATTTTCTACATTCTGTCATTTGTGTTTGACTTTATGGTGGACGAAAATTAGTAGCTCTTTTTGAAGCCTAATGGATAGCAGCAGGGAAAAATATCTCATTAGTTTTATTTTTATTGGTGGGATTGTTTTGTTGCTACTATTTCATTTGCATTGTCGTTCCCTACAAACTGACCAACGAGACTGAAGGAGAGAAAAGAGCTCTTGTTTATTATCGCGGCCGCGAGGTTGTCTCTGCACCCCCCAAGGGGAAACAAAGGCAACAACCACAAGTGGGAAAAGCAATACAGTTATACTCTTTGGTTACAGTGTATCTGACATCATGGTCATAACTCATCTTTGACAGGTACAGGTGTTAATCCAACCGCAAACACTTTCCGTTACGTGTGGTTACTTGCTACGCCTGGACAGCAGCGCGTCCCACTCAGGCTCGCTTGTATTTTTACCAGAATGAGCATCCGGCCTGGGGGTTTTTAGTAGCTAAAGGTTATATAGTAAAAAACAATGTTGAAGGGGCCTAATAGCTAAAGGTTATACAAAATAAAATGGAGTCAGTATAGCTAATGCTAAAAGAAGAGCAAGAGCAAGCACAATTCTGTCTTTAGGCCCCACAGCATGCTTTAACTTAGAAATTGCTTCAAAACAAGAAAAGTGACCTAAGCCTGAGCAGTTAACTTAGAGACCTGTGCACCTCTCTGCATGTTACAGGGCCGTCCCGTGGGGGGAGAGGGGCCCAGGGCCAATTGGCCAAAGCGGGGCCCCGCCCCCATGCTGGAGGGGAGCCGGCGGCCCCGGCCCTGGGCTGGGAGGCCGAGGCCACCTGCGGGGGGGGAGGAGGGGGGGCGGCTGTGTGGGGCAGGCCTGCCCAGAGGCCAGGCCACACATGCTCCACCGCCCTGGGGCAATCACCCCGTTCGCCCTCCCCTCCCCTCCCCCCCCCGGGACGGCCCTGGCATGTTATTTCTGAGGAGGTTCAGTTACCGTATTTTACTTTGAATTCATATTCAGGATTTCCCTGTTACTGATTGGTTTTCCTTTTGGCTTGGAAGTTAGTCTTTACCAACTTGTAATAGCTTGGGCCTTTATTGTTAGATTCTGTAACGTTTTGTTCTTGAAGATACACCCTTCCCTAAAAATAATATGCATGTATTTTAATTGTTATGATGGAGAAATTCACTGTTCAAAATTCTCCCACAAATCTGCCTCTTTTGTTTTATCTGTGTTCTGCTGTCAGGTTACTATGTGGTTACTACTCACTGCAATGTAGTGTCTTTAAACTGATGCACTTTAGAAAACAAAGCAGAGAAGTTCTCTTGAGAAATATGGGATGTCTATAAAGTAGCATTTGTCTCTAATGTGCAATGCACCCACTGTATACATGATAAATAATAATTAATAAATAATACATTTTCCATTTCACCAGGCTGTTTTTACATTTTGCAATCCCATATCTTTCATAATAATCTTAAAACAAAATACTGAGAAGTATATAAATAATATTTATCATTGCTAAGTTGTTGCACAAACATTAAGAAATTGAGTCTTTTTTGGCTTGGTATCTGCAACATCCTAGAATGTATGCTGTTTATATGATAATACTGTATACATATCAAGTAACTTTCATCCCAAGGGATTCCAAAGCATCATATGAAGAATTTACATACAGAGCCACTATAGTACTGCTCTGAGACATGCCCAGAATGCTACCCAAGAGCAGAGGAAAAGAATGTTTAGCCAAGTACCCCACTGTACACCCAGATCCTTATTAAAAAAAAAACAGTCTGGAGAATGTCTGTTTGAAACAGCAAGGTATCAGGGTGTAAGGAAGTACCTGACGCCTATGTTTTGCTTATATGATTTGTAATACTAGTGGGATTTCTGGAGTAATTAAGTCAACAGGAAAATTAACAATCATATTGCTGTACTCAGTTAAAACAATGTCATTTCTCAACAAAGTTGGCGTCTGATTTCATTTTGTAGCTGGAATCACATTGATTGTTCCTGAAATAATGCTAAAGCCATGGGCAGTTCCCTGCTGCCATAGTATTTGCAATTTTTGTGCAAGGGGTTGGGGGGAGGGCTAATGCAAACATTTTCTTTGTTTTGTCCCATAACTGTTTTTTGGGTCTTAACAGTATAAATCTGTAACTCATTATTTAAAATGTGCGTTAAACTAATTTTCACTCTACGTGTCATCAGTACAACTCACATTAATCTTTGCGTCCCTTCAAAACCCCTTCTTCATACAAAAATGTTTTAATGGCTGGGGCCAGACTTTTATTGACGAGCCTAATTTGGGCATGCTCATACTGTGATAGCAAATGCAGATACACCAGACCAGTTAATAGGCTTTATTCCATGGGAAATCAAGGAGAATCTGCAATAGAGATTTCTCTTCTGGGTTGCGGGAAGGAGATGCAGTGAGTGGCAGCCTGACATTACTACCCATTTGCCTTGCCCTTTTATATGTGCTTTCCTCTGTAAATGTTGTGAGCTGTATTGCCTGTCTCATTACATGCTACACTGTGTAATTGTCATATGTAATATTCATAGTGGTGGAAGCCCAATAGATTGCTTAGGAGGGAAGTGTGAGAGAAGTAGCATTGGGATCTACATTGTAAACTTTATAATAATATAAAGGAGAGTCCCTTTTCTCTATTTCTTGCTCAATTTAATTTCTAGGCACTTGTGATTGGTCCTGCCACAAGCTTTCAGACAGGGTTTGGCCCTGCAGTGACGGCATGAAACAGCTGCAATGGGTATCAGTGGCCTGTCTTGCTGACTGTGATTGTCTCTTGAGGATGAGTTGCTTTGTATAGTCACTGTCTACCAGAAGATAGCTGTCAAAGTCCTCATGATCCCCTGACTTCTTCCTTCCCACATTTTAAGCTCTCGGTCATTGGCGTCAGCATGGCAGCCAGCTGGAGAAGGACTGGATAAGCCTCCTTGCAAGGCTGTATCTTAGGCCAGTCGACTCAGAATCGGTCTATACTGCTGCACAATTTCGGCAGCAATCAAAGGGATAGATGCGAGGTACTTAAAATTCCTTGCGTATCTCCCTCTGATTGCCTACCTTTTACTGACTGTATCTTCAGTAGCCTGAGCTGGAGGGAAACCGCTTCCCTCCAACTCAGCAATACTCCTTCTGCCAGAGTGGTTTTCCAGCATCGGCTTCCTGATCGGCTAAGCAGGTCTTCACAGACCTGATCAGTTGATCAGGGAGATGGATTTGATGGCGATAAACTCGCTGCCATCAGTGAAGACAACCCCTCAGATTCCCCTGACATTTTCAGTGCATTTATTGAAGGCGGCATTTCATCTTTGCAACTAAAAAACATTATTTTACTGGGCAGCCTAGTGAAAACCAAAACAGAACCAGCATTCCTGGCACCTGTTTAAATCTTTCCTCACATTTCAGCAATATTTCTATATAGACTACTCAAACCAATGTGCTGCTGCAGTAAATCCCTTAGTATAAAAATATTCGAGAGACTTAGAACTGGTAGAAAATAGAATAAATGGATAGGAGGAGCCTGAATATTTTCACAAAATCATCATTTGTGTTTGATAGTTTTTCAGGTTAGCTCTGCTCATAATGGAAATGACTTACCAATGTTGGCATGAGTTAAATGGTTGTAATTCGGCTTCACAATTTCACAGCCTATTGAGAGGAATCTGGGCACCGAGGGACATTCTCACCTCTGCTTATGCTATTCTTTCAACCTGCCTGCAGGCTCAATAGGACAGTGGTTCATCAGTTTTGCATTGTGATTTGTGTCATTGCAACCAGGAGAGCTCATGAGTCTCATTCTTCCTTTTTAAATAGAAGCTGATGGGAACACAGCAGAGGGTACAGAAAGAGCCTACTGCTATTGTTTCTTAGAAGCTATAGTGGCACAGATTTGCAAAGAACCCACACACAGCTAATGCCTTCAGTTCCCATTCCAGAGTGAAGAATATGGTCTTATACACTTCTGGTGCTAGAAAATGAATTTTTGGGGCCTGGAAATAAGAAATTATGTTAGTGGGCAGATGAATGTGGATGTATATCTAGCATGAAAGAGCATGTTATCAGTTAAGGACAGAAGTTGAAACACCTCCACCACCTGCAAAATTGATTTTTCACTTACAAGATTGTCTATTCAATCTTTCTTTCACTGCAACATTTTGAATAGTAAATAACAGTTCTTTCTACTAGCCATGGCCTCATAAATCTATACTACTTGAAAGGACTGGGAAAATTCCAGGTCTATGGTTATATCTTTGTTAAGCCCCATTTTCACCTCTCCTTTTCCATTTCCATCCACCCGAGGTACAATTTTCTCTACATTTTGTTCTCCGGATGTGGATCACAAGTCCCTTTTATTAACCAACGTTGCCCTGATTACTGTTATTTCATGAATAGAAAGTTTCCAACTTCCTTGCTGACTCCTCTTGTAGGGTTGCAAGAAAACTGGTCCAGATTTTGATTGTCCTTCAACATTTCAGTTTATCAAATGAACCAAGTGCAGATTTCTGTTCCAACAAATAGGTGCTGCCAAATACCTACGTGTCATTCCATATGCAGAGATGTCTCTGCAAGCAAAATTCAAGTGACCCTGCTGAGGTGTGAATCTCAGGATGCGGTGGTTTAGGCCTTGGTTTTCAGTTGTAGTCGATAGATTGTTTCACAACTGAAAGGCGGTCCTGTGACAAATACTATGTTTTGATGATTTATTGAAATATGTCTGCAATGGGTAGTTGGCTTCCATGCAACAGAGCCTGGGCTGAATTCAATGAGCATATGTTATGTTTGGTAGACTTTCCATCAAAAGTTATACAGACAGCTCGTTGGTCTTCCTTACTTGTACTGCCGTTACGCATATGGGCCCACTGGCTCACCTTCCTCATCCTACCAGACTAAACTACTACAGATCTGTAAAAGTACAGCTTATCAAATACATTTGATGAGTGACTCAGATGTTGATCTTGGGTATTGTGCCAGTCAGATTTAGAGACTTTCTTTACAAATGTAAAACCACGACCACACATCTGGTGGTTATTCAGTGAGGCTATATAAAATTAGCTCTTCAGCTCAGTCCATTTCACTTCCACATGTGATTTGTTTGTCGTGTTTCATTTTGGAAATGACCTTGCTTAGACAGGGCCGTCCCCTGGGGGGAGCGGGGCCCAGGGCCATTCGGCCATTCTGGAGGGGACTGTGGCGGGCCGGCCCGCTCCGCCCCCCAGGGACCCCTGTTGCTCTCTGGGGACTGGGACCCAAGGCCGCCGCCGGGGCTCAGCCACTGCCGGGAGCCAGCCCCAGCCGAGGCCACGCTGCCGGCAGGGGCCGGCCCCACCCCGGCCGTAGCCGGGAACCTTGTGTGGGGCTGGGGCAGGCCAGGCCGGCCCAGAGCAAGCCTGCTGAGTGCCGGCTGCCGCCTGGCCCGGCCCGCATACCTGCTTGCCTCGCCCCTGGGCTGGCCAGCTGCTCCGCCCTGGGGCCGGGGAGGGCTGGCCCAGGGGCCAAGCAAAGCGCTCTCGCCCCACCCTACTGCCATCGGCCCGCTGCTGAAGGCAGCTGGGACTGGGGGGGGGGGGGGGGGCGAAGCATGGCCATGGGGCCGTGGCACGGGCCCTGCACTGCCCCATTAGGAGTGGGACAGCGCGGGGCCCACGTAACTGCGGGGCCTGGGGCGATCACCCCGTTGGCCCCCCTCCCCCCGCAAGGACGGCCCTGTGCTTGGACAAAGTTAAGGCACATCGATGGGGCAATGTGAAGACATTTGCATTGTTGCTGCCCGTCTTCTCTGTATATACTCTGCAAGACATTGGTCTTCAAGGTTGAAATCTTTCACTAGGGCTAAACTAACTTTGTTTAAGCAATAAATAAATAAATAAAACCATTTACAAGAAATGGAACTAAATAGGCTTCTACTCCACCTTTTTCAATTTATCGAGGGATATATCTCTTTTTTTCCCTCCCATATCTTCCAGCTTTTTAGATTGTTAAATCAAATTGAGCTAGTTGTGCTGATGTGGTGATTAGAATAGAGGTTCTTGATTCTCTGTTAAGCTCCAGTCTGGTCTCTCTCACAAGACTCTGCACAATTGCTTTGCTTAAATTTGCTGTAATAACCTTTTTAAGAGTCCTGTGCCCGTTCTTCATTCATCATCACAGACACTGCTGTGCATTGGGATTGTGTTATCTGTTGCCTTCCTGAATGCCTAACATGGTAAAAGTGATTTTTTTTTCTGTTGCAAGTTTCTACTTTCAAAATATAAACTTATATTGCTATGTGTATCTCCCTCCTCCCCTTAAAATTTCTGCTTGTGAATACTGAACAAGAATGCTGAGTGGCTCTGATAATGAGGTAATTTGAATTCAGGGATGGATCTCCTCTGTTAAGATGGAAGCTGTTTATGCTGGAAGGCAGTGTTTTCTATCTGTGTGTAAGAGAGAGTGAAATGCCCTTTATATCATCACTGGTTGCCAGTCAGGCAAGGGTGCCGTGTTGAGTGCAAATGCAATTGAATGCCCTGCTCACCCTCGTTCTCAAGAACAGCAGCAGATGTTGACAGTGAATATAGTGAAGAGAGAATGGGTAAAATAATGAACTGAAGTGGTAGCTTAATGGAATTATTAATGGGATTTGTGTTCAAATAATGAACAAGGACTGCTTTTATTAATATAGGTTTTACACATGTAAACCTATGCCAAAGATTATAAATTTCTGTTCCTTCTCTAGTAAGGGATTTATAAAGTACTTTGCGTAAGCAGAGTTCTTTCTTTCTTTCTTTCTTTCTTTCTTTCTTTCTTTCTTTCTTTCTTTCTTTCTTTCTTTCACTTATCAAACGATACTTCTCAGCGTACAGCACTCACTATAAATCTGTATAATGGACCTAAATAATTAGGCCTAATATACACTTAAAATGATTGTCGCAGTGGGATCGATTGAGCAGGCAGTATAGACGAGCTCAGTCAATCCCGGAAGAGCTCTTCAGTCGATGTAATTTCTCCACCCCCCTCAAGTGGAGTAAGGCTGCATTGACCAGAGAGCGCTTTGATTTGACAGAACTGAGCGAGGATGCTGCGGTAAGTAGAATTGACTAAGTCGATGGGACGTACGTATTCTGCGGAATGCAGATTCTGTATCTTCCACCAATTTAGCATCATAGGGTAGAGTTGGCTTTATTTAAGCTGTAGGAAAACCTTGGAATGAAAGTTTTAAAAGTAAAGCTGAAGGTGTTCAATGATAGTTCAATGTTGACTGTCCATTCTTGCTGAAAAAAAAAGGGGAAACATTAGGTTACACCAAATGTTAAAATGCAGACCTCTCTGTGCCGTGGGTCATCTGATAAAAGCTGTTATGTGCATGCAAACTGTGTGTCATAGCTAAAAGCTGACATTTAAGAAAATGTTGGAATGACACAGTCAGAAGTCACGGCTCTGTCCCTGCTTATCCAGCCTGTTTTCTTTTCACATTTCCTCTTCCTGTGTATCCCCTCCCCTCTTCCACTTATGCCAGCCTTGATAATCTCTTGCCCACTTT
Organism: Pelusios castaneus; assembly: GCA_007922175.1. Classification (NCBI taxonomy): domain Eukaryota; kingdom Metazoa; phylum Chordata; order Testudines; family Pelomedusidae; genus Pelusios; species Pelusios castaneus. The sequence goes on from ML685779.1 coordinate 27,811,097, forward strand.
TTCACCAGGATATCCACACCTTCAAAACCTCCTTAAAACACAGAATGCCATTCCTGAGCTCATTTGCAAGACCCTATCTATTTTGCATGCCTATTCTTGCTAATGACCCCCTTCTACCATGACACATTAAAGAACTAACCTGCTGATTCCGGCTAGTGGATACTTGCTGACAGTACCTGTGTACTTATTGTGCAATATATGCACGCACACACGTCTCATACTGTCTAGTATTCACTGTGTATATATCTATGTATAAAATCACAACATAGCACCGTACTAAAATGTTACTTGACATAGCCAATGGTCTTTTTCCATTTAATACTTGTTTGTGCTGTTTTCCTCTGCTCATTATCTTCTTGTCTTTTAGGCAGTAAGCTCTACAGACCACGCCCTTTCTTACATTTGGAAAGTGCCTAGAACCAATATCCTTTTCTGTTTGTTATTTTTGCTTTTTCCATTTGGCGGACTTGGTGCTTAGTGCCCCCGCCCCCACCCCTGGGGCTTATGTCCCTTTAATTTAATTCAGCTTGTAGTTAAAGGGAAGAGGGTATTTCTTTGTTATAATTCCTCTCTCTTATGCACCGGCAGCAGCAGTGAGAGTGTCTTTTTGTATTGAATAGACACAGTACTTTATGCAGTCCCTAAATAAGGGGGAAATTTGGCAATGAGTTTTACTCGATTTAATTCTCGTTTTTAGAGCTGTGCATTGTTTTGTTTTGCATTGTGTATCTAGAGTCCAGGGAACATTCCCCTCCAAACCACAATAACTCATAGGTAGTTCAATATCTACTGGACAGTGGTACTTTCTCCACAATAAAAGCTAGAGAAGCCAGTTTTAAATAGAGCAAGCTGGTTTATTTAGTTTCCAATGCCCTTAAATGAAAAAATTCTACTTGTCTACTGTAAGTTGTTTGTTTTGCAAGGTACATAATATATATATATTTTTTTTCATTATTACCTAGTGTGTGGTAAAGAGAGATCAATAGAGCTTGGTCTAGTACCGCCTTTCACAAAGTTGATGAAGTTTTAAAGGGTTAAATCCAAGATTGTTTGCCGTCTTTTATCGTTGTAGAAAGGACCTTAGACGTGTGTTAAAACAACACACATAAGAAACTTAATGTGCCGCAAAGCAAAAGTCTTGCTGTGGTGCCATTTCAGCTAAGCCTCATTGTAACTTCAGAGTACATTGTTTGCTATTAAAATCCAATATTCACCAACAACTCTGGCCATGAGGTACTCGTATCTTCAATACCACAGAGGGCTTGATATTATAAGGCGTGATCATTCTGGCCCTACTCCAGTGAAACACTAAAGCATGTGCTTAAATTTAAGCATATGTGTAGTTCTATTGATATCAGGGAGATTACTCACATCTTTAAAATTAAACACATGCTTAATTGCTTACTGGACTGATGCCATAAATACTGCAGAGTGGCAACTGTTGGTAAATATTGACATTTTAATGGCAACAACTGTAATTCTAGGTTATTGTTTGCAGTTCTGCAAAACAGGCAGGCACAAAGTGAAGGTTAAATGTATAGTATCATATATTGAGATTAATTTACAATGACTTTTAATGCTTTCTATTTGAGAAATGTGCTGACTATGTGATTTTTATTGTAGAATCATGTTAGGGCTTGGGGTAGATGATATTGGGTAAAATATATTATACCCATAATTCATATTAATGGAAATTCAATAATGGCAACCTGTCATCCACTGAGATTAGAAAGAAGTGAAAATATTATGCTATAAAAACATTAAAAAGGCATTATGAATTAGATTCTATTCTACCACATTGTGTTCCTTATAAATAATAGAGGGAAAAGCTGGTCCTTGAAGTTTTTGGATTGTCCATTTTAAGAGAACCCAGCAATTACTTTCTAGAGCTGACTGTGCACTATTGATCTGACTTATGGATTTCATAAATGCAATGGTCTGGTAATTTAATAAACTTATTCAATCTAGGTTTTTAAACAGAGTATAGTACTTTGAAAAATGATTTCCTTTCAAACTAAAATGAACTCGTACGGCTTTTAAACATTAGATTGTGATTTTTGCTTCTACTTTTCATTAAAATACCTTCTGGTTTCACATTTTTTCTCTACGTAGCTATAGAAGCCACCGATTCATGTTTCATTATATTAAATACTCATGTCTCATTTATGTTTGCTTGGAAAAGAGCCATGAATTGAGTCCTTAGACAAATTTTATTTAGCTCTATATTGGCAATAAAGTTTACATCTGCCTACAAAGTTTACTAAAGTATACTAAAAGCTCGTAGAACCCTTAGGAGTAATAGTTTAATAACCTAGGTTTTCCATACTATGCTGGAGATAATGTAGCCAGTACTTCAGGCTCCAGAGAGATATGGGGGAAAAACCCATAATGCTTCGGATAAATTGTTCAGTGCAGGAAATTGAGTGTGTGTATTGGGGGTGTGGAATTTCCTCTTAACTTCTTTTATACGCTCAAGCATGAGATTTGATTACATCTGTCTTGGCATTCATAACCACAGTATGTCATAAAACTATCCAGCTAAATGTATAACCTTGGTGCAGGAATTTGGCTTATGGAGATGAAACATTGTGGTGGCAAATTTCATTCCCCAGGTTTGGTGTGATTGGGTTGGATAGGAAAGAGTACAGTGATATTATACTTATTAATCTCCAGGGAAAGCTCACATCTAAATCCCACTCCCATCACTGAAAATGGCCTTCTATTTGTCAGTTCATGTGGTGTTTCGGAGCATACAAAGAATTTAGTAACCAAGCTGTGATGCGTTAAATGAATTCTGAACTTTATACTTTAACACCCCCTCCCCTCTCCATAGTCCACTCAACATTTATTGCATCATAAAATATCACTGAAAAGGTAAATGCCCAGTCCTGGGTCAAGTGCCAGATTTAATTTAATTGTTTTGAACACCAAGAAATGACAGTGACAGTAATAATTACGTTCTGCTGAAAAGAAATGGAGAAAAACGTATACTCTTCAGCTAAAGGTGCAGATAAGAGTCAGGCAATTATATATATCATATGCTTTTGACCTGTGTTTTAATGGCACTTGACAATGTTTGTTAGGTACTATGGTGCATCCTGGCCAAGAAGCAATTACATTCAAAGAAAACCCTTGCAACTGTCACCTTATTTGTATTATGTATTGCTGTATTGCCCATTCAGACATCAGCTCCTGCACATTTTTTAATTTTAATTGGGTCACTTTCTTTTTTAGTGCATTCAGGGTGCAGCACAGTTTTTTACTACTGTAAGTTTAAGATTTTAGATAGTGAAAACCAAAATATAATACATCTGCAGCATGACACAGTAGGGGAGGCAGTCTGGTCTGGACAAACAAGCTAATTGCTGGATTCAGGCACTCCTTCTTCTACCAATTCTGTGTGACCTTACGCACATCATTTCACCTTCCTGCTCTCCATTGCCCCATCAGTAAAATGGGGATGATAATAGTACTTAGCTAGCTTTTTCCCAGTGTAGTTACAATGGCTATGTCTACATGACAAAAAGTTAGGTTGACTTTGTTTAGTTGACCTAAAGTAGACCTTATTAGGTCGACTTAACAAAGTGATTTCCCTGAACGGGGACTTAGTAAGTTGACCTAACTGCCCTTAGGTCGACCTAATAAAGTGGACTTAAACATCCACACTGTGCTTAGGTCGACCTAAGGAGTCGACTTAAGGGTTAGGTCGACCTAACCGGCGGTTCTTATTAAGTCAACTAAGTCTTCATTAAGTCAACTTAAGGAATTTCATAAGTTAGCTTAATGAAAGCCTGGTGTGGACAGGGACTAAGTTAGGTCAACTTAAGCTTCCTTAAGTCAACCTAACTTGCAAATGTAGACATAGCCATTGATTCTTTAGCTAATTATGCACATCATTTTGAACAGGCTGAGATTTTCAAAGGTGCCTAAGAGAGTTAGGGACCGAGCTCATATGGAATTCAGTGGTTTTTGGGTGTGTGATTCTTGCGTGTATTGAAAATTGGACTTGTAGCAGAACCTAGATTTAACAGTGTAGGACCACTGTCCCATAATCCTTAAAGTCATTGGGTACCATTGCTTGGTACTGAGAATTTTTGAAAATCAAGTTGCTTATTTAGGCACACAAATATGAATTTAGGAGTCTAATTTTTTGAAAATCTTGGCCCAAGCAATTTGCAATACTTCAAGGAAAGGGGCTTTCCAAGAGCAAGCCACCATTATGCCAGGTCAGTAGCTTAATGGTGGTACTCTGCCTGTCTTGTGTACTACCTGGATTCAGCTGCTCAGCAAACTCAGGAACTGGGAATATTTCACCAACCACACAACTGTTAATGAAGGCCTAAGCCAATGCCCACTGCAATCAGTTGGAAAACTCCCATTGAAATCACTGGGCACCTGTCCTGATAGCAGGCATGGCAAATATTCCAAAGGTATTTTCCCTCTGAGCAAAGGGTTACTGAGTTAATGGTTCCCTTTGGCTTACTGGGCCATTCTGCAGTTTTTCCTCCTATCTCCCAGCTATCACAGAAGTTTCCTCTGTTCCTCTCAAAACTTTCTTTCTGACTTACAATCTTCTTAATTTTTTTTTTTACTTCTTGTGCTGTTTCTCTAATGCTGAAAAAGCTGCGTTTCTTTTTAATGAAATTTCCTTTATGAAAATGGAAGGTCTCAAACTGGCTCATTGATTTTTTGCCTTATTGCTCATTCACCAAAAATGAAATAGATGAGACATAAATTAAACCGCTCATCTCTTGGGTTTTTTTGGTTTGTCTGAGATGGCTTTATTTCTTACACTTCCTGTGCAGACATGGCTTATGTCTTGTTGTTTTGTTTTCCTTCTCTCATCTCATCTATTTTTCATTTTACTCCCACCTCCCTCCACCCGAACAGTTTGTGGAATGCTTCTCAGAGGCATCTCTGTAGTACATCAGGAGGTGGCATGCATCTTATGGCATCCGGTGGGATTTGCGTGACCTGGGATATACTGTATTATTGTTTTGACCTTGAGGAAGCCACTTACACATGAAATCTCCATCTGTTAACACAGAGACAATGATATCTTCATACAGTGCTTTGAAAGTTAAATATGAAAACTCCCGTGTGCTGTAAATACTTACTAATATTACTATGTTTTATGTTTCTAAAGAGGAAAGTCAAATGTTGTTTAAGCCTGTCTGGGTCTAGTAGCAGAAACTTTTCCAAACCCTTAACAATATCATTTTTCCTACATATGTTTGTTTCCCTCTTAATCTCTCTTTTCATTTTCATTTTGGTATTTCTCATTATTACTAATTTTGCTCATTTGTGAGATGAATAAGAGATGTTTGGCCCATTGCACATAGCATACTAATAAACAAGAGCCCTTATATTTCTCATGAAATAGAAAAAGTGAGAGAGAATTTCGTTCTGGATTGGCAGACATATTATTATGATGAAGTTTCTTATTGTGAATAATTTATATGCAGAAGCTTCACTACGTGTCAGAATTTTGATAAATTAACAGCTAACCCAATATATTGCTTTTGATCAAACTCTCCAGTTTTAATGAAGGGGGAATTGGGTTGTGTAAAGGCAAATGGAGGGAAAGTAGGAGAAGGTCTGGCATGTAGGGAGCCATAGAGTCATGAAAGGTGTGGAGAAGCATGGGGTGGAGCCCTGAAGTAAGTAGGAGAGGGAAGCAAGGAGGCAAAAATGGATGTGGAACTGGGTTCAGCTGGGATGCGAAAGGGATCAGAGTTTTTCTGAGACAGATCATCTGTGGTTTATCTAAGAGGATCTGTAATGATCCACCACCTTAAATAAGGTTTGTAAGCTATGTCATTGCCTTGATACGTTTTAAATATTGGGTGTGCATGTAAGCAAGCAAACTATGCTTTAGCAAAGCACAAGTTATTTGGCTCAATACAGGGGTAACTGGATAAAATGCAATGCTCTGTGATATTCAGGAGGTGAGACTAGATGTATGTCTACACTAGAGTTGGGACATGGGATTTCCAGTGAGGGTAAATGGACTTGTGCTAACTCAAGCAGTCCAACCTAGTTGAGTCTTTTAGGCACTACCCAATAGAAATGTTAAATAATCATCATCATGATCAAATGCACGTATGGAGATTTGGGTGTTCCCTAACTTCAGGCTTGAACCCACAGACTCAGGTGGCTATCCCAAGCCACCACCTGTGCTACAATGTCCACACTGTTATTTTTAGCATGCTAGGTCAAGCACAGTCAGTGCAAGTCTGTCTCCCTGAACTGGGGGGTCGCACTTCCCAGCGGCAGTATTCCTTTTATCACAGAAATGTAGGGCTGGAATGGACCTTGAGAAATCCTTGAGTCCCACCACTTCCACTGAGGCAGGACCAAATAAACCTAGACCATCTTAAAAACCTCCAATGATTGAGATTCCACCGCCTCCCTTGGAAGTCTGAGAGATTAATTACCCTTAAAATTAGAAAATTGGAGAAATACTTACTCTACAGCTCCTGTGCTGCAGATTAAGCCCATTACTTCTTCAGTGGACGTGGAGAATAATCGATCCTCTTTATAACAGCCCTTATTATATTTGAAGACCCTTCTCAGTCTTCTTTTCTCTAGAGTAAACATATTTGATTTTTAACCTGTCCTCACATGTCAGATTTTCAAACTCTTTTATCACTTTTGTTGCTCTCCTCTGGTCTATTTCCAATCTGCCCCCATCTTTCCTGAAGTGTGGCACCCAGAACTGGACACAGTACTCCAGCTGAGGCCTCATCAGTACGAAGTGGTGCAATAACTGCCTGAGTCTTATATACAACACTCCTGTTCAGAAACCCAAGAATGGACTAGAATATACATATTTTTCACAACTGCACCACATTGTTGACTCACATTCAGTTTGTGATCCACTGTAGCCCCCAATCCTTTTCAGCAATACTGCCACCTAGCTAGTTATTTCTCATTTTGTAGTTGTGCATGTGATTTTTCCTCCCTAAATGTAGTACTCTGCACTTTATTGAATTTTATCCTGTTGAATTCAATGCAATTTGCCAAGGTCATTGTGAATTCTAATCATGCAAATTCTATAAGCATACTCTCCATTCCATTATTCAAGTTATTAATTAAAATATTAAATAGTGCCAGACCCAGGCCTGACCCTGGAAGAGGCCACTAGATATGCCCTCCCAATTTGTCAGCAAACCAGTGGTAAGTACTCTTTGAGTATAACCTTTCAATCATTTGAGCACCTACTCACCCTATAGTTACCATGTTGGCCCAATTTCCCTAGCTGCCTATGAGAATCTTGTGGGAATGTACCAAAAGTCTTACTAAAATCAAAGAAAGAAATTAGATTGGTATGGCACGATTTGTTCTTGAAAAATCCATGCTGACTGTTTTTTATAACCCTAGTATTCTCTAGGTCAGTGGTCTCCAACCCGTAAATCATGATCCACTTACAAACGGTAGTTGCAGTTAAAACCTATGACTGTTGTGCCATCTGCTGGCAAAAGGTTGGAGACCACTGCTCTAGGTGCTTACAAATTGATTGTTTAATTATTTGTTCTAATATTTCTCCAGCAATCGAGGTTAGGCTGATTGGTCTATGATTCCCCGAGTCCTCTTTGTTCTCATTTTTTAAAGATAGACACTGTTCTTGCTCTTGTCCAGTCTTTTGGGACCTGACCCTTCCTCCACAAGTTCTCAAAGATAATTGCTAATGGTTGACCTAGTTTCTTAAGGACCAAAGCATGAATTTTGTCAGGCCCTGCTGATTTGAATTAATCTAATTTATCAAAATATTCTTTAATCTGTTCTTTTCCTAGTTTGATTTGTTTTCCTTCCCCCTTATTAATATTAATTGTATTGACCATCTGGCCACCATTAACCTTTTTACTCAAGACTCAGAATAGGCCGCGAACACCTCAGCTTTCTTGAGCTTATCCATTATTAACTCTCCTTCCCCACTAAGTAGAGGACCTGTACTTTCCTTTGTCTGTGTTTTCCTCCAAATTTATTTATTATTTAAAGAACCACTTTGTATTGCTTGATTTGTCCCATGAGAGTTGTAATTCATTTTGCGCCTTAGCGTCTCTGATTTTATCCCTACACATTTGTCTTGGTTTTTTGTTCCCCTTCTTAGCAATTTGTCCATATTTCCATTGTTTGTAGGATTCCTCTTGATTTTCAAGTCATTAAAGAGCTCCTGATGGAGTCATATTGGTTTCTTGCTGTTCTTCCTATCTTTTTTTCACATCAAGATAGTTGCCAATTATACTTTCAGTGCTGTCTCCTTGAGAAACTTCCAGCTCTCCTGGAATCCTTTTTTGCTTAGATTTTCTTCCCATAACATCTTACCTATTATTTTTCTGAATTTGTTAGTCTCCTTTTTTAAACCCATTGTCCTTATTCTGCTGTTTTAACTCCCTCTTTAGCATAGAATTGTGAAATCTATAATTTCATGATTGCTTTCTCCCTTTTTTACCCTCAGATTTGCAGCCACTCAAAAATGATATTTTATTTAAATCAAATTTTCTATTTCGATCATATTTTTTTAATTTAAATATTTTTTTAAATAAACTTCTTTAAAATTAAATTTGAAATTAAGATAATCTCTGAATCTCTATAATCAGTTAAAATGATATACGTTTAAAAATAATATTAAGTGATATATGTTTGCTGCAAAATGTTAAAAAAGTTAAAGCACTGAACTGCTGGAAGAATCTGGAATCAGTGTTGAAATTGCAAACTAGTTTTTGACAACAGTAATTTCTTCTTCAGAGAGAGAGAGAGAGAGAGAGAGAGAGAGAGAGAGAGAGAGAGAGAGAGAGTACTTTTGTCCTTTCAGTTTTTTCAGCTAGTCCAGTTCAATGACTGGGTTATTCAAAATGGTGGTTGAAAAAGCAAGAAAGCTTTTTCTCCACTTCCAAACTATGAATAAAAACTAGGTGTTAAAAGGATAAGATCTGCTAGTGTGAGTCTTGAAGGACACGATGACCAGAAACCATCAGTTCAATGCACTAACTACAGATAATATTTTCTTTGTTTAAAAAATCAGTTTTAAGTGCAAAATATGTTTTGATCAACTTTATTTTTTCTTATGTATCCGACACACTTAAGGTAGCATTATTTAACCAATTTAAAAAAACTGCTGTTTTTGCATATATTTAATTGAGTTCCAATATCCATCCAATGGAGCTTGACACAAATCCCAAGTAAAAAAGTCAATCATCATCCAGTAAATAAGAAAAGCATCATCATTTTCTAACATAATTTTTAAAAAAGCAAAAATTAAGAATCTGAACAAATGAATGTTAAGCTATCTAATTGCTTAAATAAATGTGCATAGATATAGGGTTTTGATCTAGTTAGCAAAAAAGTGCCAAATTTAATGTTAAACTATATTTAGTTGCAAATCAACATGTTTTAATTGTCATCAACCAATGAGAATAGACTTTTGTCTAGGAAAATAACTAAAAAAATGTAAAACAAGATTTAAAATGGTTATTTAAAAATCAAGGTTTTCTGTGTGTTCATTAGCATCATGATTAAAATCATTGATTTAAATCAGGGCTCAACAAAAGTTCCACCCAGCTAGGTTCCTAATTTCAAACTAAGGCACCAAGCCGGGACATCCCCCACCACTGAAAAACTGCCGCCATCATTTAATGCACTACTGGAAGAGGCTCAGATATTACAGTGAGGAACATGATATAAGAATCTATATAGAACAAAGTATCATGTTGCTAATGATGGTTTCTCCCTTCTTATCTTTCTTTCTCTCTGGAACCTTACATGCCTAAGCCCCAAAGATCATAGTATCCAAGTGTCAGATTTATAGTTATGACCTGATGGTCTGAAAATATGTGCTTTTTTTAAGGCAGTATTGAATCCCAGTTGATCTTGTAGCAATAGAATCCTAATATAGTTCTCCAAAAAAGCATTTAAGCATCTGTCTTGTGCTTACACATGTTACCAGTCTGTCTTATTGCATTTTTCATCCAGTTGCTATTAATGTCTTCTAGTATTTCCAACCACAGATGTTCAAATATCATGAGTTAATCCCCACAAAATCATGTGACTGGCTTAAAAATTGTAAGATTTTTCAATAATCTTTTTATTTCCCAGTTGGTTTGTGATGCCTTAGGGTACACACTGGTCAGGCTATCCACCATGAGGATGAAGCTTAAAAACATATTTATTTTTTAAATGAAAGCAGAAATGCATGTGTGTGTTACACTTCTCTGCAGAACCTGGGGCTTTTAAGTAAAACTACTAATATCATGAATCTTGAGATAAGATTGTGGGAGTTGGCAAAACTCAGTTCTGCAGATGGCCATTAATGCATGATTTGTTTTGGATTTCCAGTGCTGTGTGAAAGCAAGGTGTCATATCTGCCTCATCTCTCATATTCTTTGAGGAACAGCCAATTGTCAAGATAACTTATCAAGCTGTCACACCTCTGTTACTACTACTAATATATTAAAAAATCTTTAGTTTTTGAAATTATCACATGCATCTGCTTTTGCTCAGACAGCAAAACTGTTCAGTTTCGTTGCTGGGTTCCCGTGCACTAACACAAGGCTGTGCTGTATGTTTGACCACGGGGTTCTGAGATCTTGCAATACCAAAGGACTATACCATTGTGAAGTACAAGGCTACATTGCAGGCCGAGGTGAGGGCTTTAAAAATGTCTTGAATAAAAGTTTTCCACAAGTTTATCAAAACACTTCAGTTCTGCGTTGTCATCCTCTTTCTCCCCCAAAACCATTTGTCAATAACCTAAATTACAGAGCTCAAACCTCCTGGCAACTGTTCCATTGGTCTTTGTTTTCAGATATGTTCAGAGTTGGCCCACATATCTGCACAAATGACACGATCATAGGACCTAATCAAAGCAGCTACTCCATCAAGGAGTCAGATATATGCCATCATGTGCCCACAATCCCCCTCTGCCTTATACATTGGACAAGCTGGACTGTCTCTGCGCAAAAGAATAAATGGACATAAATCTGACAGCAGAAATGGTAATATTCAAAAACCAAGAGGGGAACGCTTCAATCTCCCTGCTCACTTTCTGAAAGGCGTTTCTATTTCAGTACTTAAACAGGTTAATTCTAAATCAAAGCTTCAAAGAGAAACTACAGTTAGAATTCATATGCAAATTTGATACCATTAACTTGGGTTTGAATAGAGATATGGGCTGGCTTTCTCATTACAGAAAGTGATTTTCACCTCTCTCAACCTCCTCACTCTCTCATATATTGTTCCACACTGTTTGAATCTAAACATCCTGTTTGATTTGCTGAAATAGTCTGACCTGCTCCTGTCACTGGATTTATTTTTCCCTCCCATACTGTAAGTTTTTCATTTTCAAGCGTCTGATGAAGTGGGATTTCTCTGACAAAAGCCGTTCTCCCACAATCACACAACCCTTACGGGTATTTTAAACACCATTTTCCAATACTGAAAACTCTCTCCTTAAGTTAATGCTATGGAAGTGCTGTCCTGTTTCGTGAGTATCAGACATTGGGAGGTTAGGTTACTTAGACTTAGATTTCAAATGCTTACTTGATTATTCAAATTCTAAACAAGTTTGCTTTTATTTTTAGGATAGCTAAACATGTATACACAAACATAACATTGCCTGTTTTATTAATAGTCGTTTTTGGGTTGGAGCTGGATTTCATGCTTTTTAGGCAGCGGGGTTTTTATTTGTTCGCATATTAGGAGAAGATGGTCCATTAACTGACCAGACTTTCTGAACTGAACAAGACTTACCAGCAACATAAAAAGACACTGAAAGGCTGAGCAATGACTCATGCTCTAGGATAGTTGGCTAAATACAACTATATTGAAATTGCTAAATTAATAGTGCGGAAGAATGCAGATATTATGTTTGATATTTTCTTTCTCTGGGAAATTGTACTTGGGTTGAGTCAGGAGGCATACTGATATTCATTGTGGTATCCATTTGCTATATGGGTTCTGATTATATGCAATACCTGACTACTAAATCTGGTATCCTGCATCTGATGTTGGCCAGTGTCTAACACATCAAAGAAAAACAAACTATCCTCACAGTGTACCTGAACAATTCTGTGCCATTCTATAAACGTATTGGTGAGGAATTCCTTCTTGACCATTATTGTAATCCATTTTGTTCTGTGATGCCAAAGATTTGATTACCCAAATTATTTTAGCATGCATAACCAAAAATATTGCTGCTATTCATAAAATTATCCAACTCACCATTAAGTCCTGCTGAAATATTTGACCCTTTGACCTCCTGGTACAATGAATTTCTCAGGCTGAGTAAACAATATAAAACATTTCCTTCTGATTAATTAGAAATTAACTAGCCTTTAATTTCATAAAATGACCTCTGTTCTTGTTTTATGAGTGTTTCCTTTATACCTTATTATTTTAAATACATTTATCAGGTAGGTTCCTTTTACCTCTTTCCCTTTCCAGAGAGAGATGAATACAGAGATTGGGAAAGCAAACCATGTACTGAAGACTGACAGCTAATGAAGCTGTGGTGCAGCAGAAAAAATCTGTAATAGAACCATGCAGTATAAATGTCTTGTCAGGATTCCTGTGTGGAGCACATATGGCAGCTCAAATGTTTAGAAGAAAAGAGATGGAATTCATTAGTGAAAATTCTTGGAGTAAGGTGCCTGCAGCATGTGGTTAACTAGTTAGATTAGTGCTAAAGTTTCCAGATGTATTAAGTGCATTCAGAAAAGGGCATAGTATTTTCTGAGCATTTGACATGATTATTACTCCTTCTACTGCCTAGATAATTGGGTGGCATGCTAAAGTGAATACAAGGAAAATATATGCAGTATGCAGAGGGGGCATTGGGGAAAAAATAGTTGGTATAACTGGTTACTGCTTAAGTCTTTAACTTCATGAGTCGGGAATTCAAATCCAATGCTAGGGGGGAAATGATGAGTACCTAATCTTAGTAGACATTATTCTGCACAATTTGGTATGATTGTCTCTATCTGAAAGGGCTCAGGACTAAAATAAAGGTTTTGTGCAGGTCGGGACTTAGATAGATTGGCAGCATACAGGGGAGAAGAACTTTGCACCTTCCCGGACTATTTGTGGATAGCCAGTGCGATCAGTTCCACATATTCTAAGCACCTACACATTTAGAGTAGATGTCCTGAAGGAATCAGTGGTAAGTGGTAACAGAGTCTCACTGATCTACGGAAATGGACTTGGAGGGGCTAAAAAGTGTATTGTAACCAAGATACCTTTGAAACTGAGAAGAGGAAAATTTTAAGCTAATAATCATGGGAAATCTACTAATAATGAAGTCCATGAGACATCTAGCTGATTGGGTGGAAATCTCAGAAATTTAGAGTGCATGGTTGGAATGACTGGATAAAACACTAGAAAACATACTAAGGCTTATTCTACATGATCAAATTAGAGCGCAACATCTGAACTGCGCTGTAAGAAGCACGTGGCTTTTATTGCGCTGTAGCTTGTACTCATGTCGCTCCTTGCTCCGTCACAGGATTCCTCGCTGTAATGCGCATTATCGCACTGTATTCTGGGCACGTATCCCAGCGTTCCACTTCCCCTGAGTACGCTCTTGGAATCATGGGATGAAGGAAATGAGCACAAAGCACCATGGGTAAACCGGATGTTTCCCATGGTGCAGTGCGTTTCCCTAGCGTCTTCCTTGTTGCCGGTAGCAACTCGCGCCTGTTTTCAATACTGTTAGAACGGAGCGCGCCATTGGATAGAAACAAAATCTGCGTTAGCATGGATCCTGCTCTGGTCTCCACTCTCGCCCTCCACATGCTGAACACATCTCGGTTGCTTGCTCATTATGTTTTGAGCTCCCTGCCAGAGGATGACACAGAGGAGCAGGGGCTGATCGATGCCCTGCAGAGCAACAGCAACACGCTGCTCAGCTCCTTCACCAATCATCTGCACACGGTGCAACGCCGTTTCTGGTCACGAGAGACGAGCACCGAGTGGTGGGATCGCATTGTTATGCAGCTGTGGGATGACGAGCAGTGGGTACAGAACTTTCAAATGCGGAAAGCAACGTTTCTGGAACTGTGCTCAGAGTTGGCCCCTGCCCTGCGACGTAAAGACACCAACATGAGATCAGCCCTCACTGTGGAGAAGCGTGTAGCTATAGCTCTTTGGAAGATGGCGACTCCTGACTGCTACCGGTCGGTTGCAAACCAGTTTGGAGTCGGGAGGTCCACCGTCGGAGTAGCCCTAACACAAGTCTGCACAGCCATCAATCGCGTGCTGCTACGGAGGACAGTGACGCTGGGGAATGTCAGTGAGATTGTGGATGGCTTTGCTGCCATGGGATTCCCGAACTGTGGGGGAGCCATAGATGGCACACACATCCCTATTTTGGCACCGGATCATCTCGCTACCGAGTACATCAACAGAAAGGGCTACTTCTCCATGGTGCTTCAAGCACTAGTGGATCACAGAGGGCGTTTCACTGACATCAATGCTGGGTGGTCGGGAAAGGTGCATGATGCCTGCATTTTCAGGAACTCCGGTCTGTACCGGAAGCTGCAAGGGGGTACCTTTTTCCCTGATAGAAAAATTACAGTGGGGGATGTGGAGATGCCCATAGTTATCCTCGGAGACCCAGCCTACCTACTGATGCCATGGCTCATGAAGCCATACACTGGCAACCTCGATCAAAGCAAGGAGCATTTCAATTACAGATTGAGCCACAGCAGAATGACTGTGGAGTGTGCCTTCGGCCGTTTAAAAGGCCGCTGGAGATGTTTGTATGGGCGGCTGGAATTGTCGGAGAACAACATCCCTGCTGTGATTGCGTCTTGTTGTGTCCTCCATAATATTTGTGAAAATCGGGGAGAAAGGTTTTGCCCAGTGTGGGAAACCGAGGCACAGCGCCTCGAGGAGGCATACGAACAGCCAGCCACTAGGAGTATTAGGGGGAATAAAGGGGAAGCTTCTCGCATAAGGGAGGCACTCAGGGAGCATTTCAGTCACGCTCTCCCCTAGTTCTCTTATAGGACGCATCTGCAGCACCTTATGAAAGTAGCCATGTGTGAAAATAAAGCCTTAATGAAATGATTTTATTCTGTTTTTATTCATACTTTGAAGGTTCTGGTTACAGGTGTGTGTAACTGTGGGGCTCTAGATAGTATGGGGGGGGAGAACTACTTTTTGGAATGCTATGGTGGGACGGGCGCACTTTGTAAAAATTCTTATAGGGACTACGGGGGGTGGGAGGCAGACACGGCTGCAGTGTCTGCAATGGAGCCCTAACATTAACCGCCTGTGACTGCAAAGTAAGCATGCTCTTGAACAGTTCTGTTTGCTCCTTCATCACGCTTATCAGTTCCTCGGTCTTTGTTTTCCACATCTGCTGGTATTCAGCTCTGAATGCTCTGGTCGCAGAGGAGGATTCATGTGCTATTTTCAAGGACTCCTGTGTTGCTTTCAACAAGTCCTGAAACATCTCCTCCTTGTTCCTGCGTGCACGCTGCCGAATGTTTCTCATTCTGGCAGCGGGGGTAGACAACGGCCTTCTCAAGGTCTGCTCTAAAGAAAGAAATAATTGTCAAGCTGCAGTTTACACATAGCCAGGACAAGAAAATAACACTTTCAATAGCACATTACTCTGTAAGGTGCAGTGCGGTCAACAGCCCATTTGTTGTTGAAGCGGACAAGGTACGTCCTAGTAGACAGCTTTACTGGGGGCTAATAATCAGCGTTGCCCACAGAGATGGAACCCGATATCGCTCTCCTCCGGGTTCCCCTGGCCGCTAGAATTCATCTGCTACATGCTGCCGCCAGTCAGCCCGGACCGTATGCAGCAGCACTGTTTGCAGCCATGGTTCCCAGGGCTGTGCTTTGCTGCTGGAGGGGCAGAGTGTCCGTCTTTGGGAGCGTTGGCACAAACGCCATCCCATCCAACCTGAGTACTAGGCTCTGGAGGTAAATCGAAGAATCATTTACTGACCTGAAGGCAGATGATTACTTCACAATCACTGCTTGTGCTGATGCCCTCCTCATGGATGGGGAGTAAGGAGCCTGCACAGCTGGGAGACACAGCAAGCACCCCCGCAACGCACGGTGAGATTTTAACGTTAGATAGACTTTTAGCATTACAAAGCAGAAACTTACCAGAGCCCCCCTCAGCCGACTCAAGGGACATGCTGCAATTCATGTCTTCTAGAGAGGATGTATCAGCGGGGGTGCAGAACAGCTCCTGGCTACACGCTGCCTCGCTTTGCCCCCTGTTTTCCTCCGTCTCCCCCACCACCTCCTCAAGGTCCTCATCCAACTCCGTGGTGGCATTGACTTCATCTGTGGTTTCAGATGTGTCCACTGTGGTGTTTGGAGTTGTTGTGGGGTCACCACTGAGGATGGCTGCGATCTCATCATAGTACCTGCATGTAGCTGGCGCTGATCCCGATCGCCGGTTTCCCTCCCTCGCTCTCTGATAGCTGATTCTTAGCTCCTTCACCTTTGTTCTGCACTGCAATGTGTCTCTATCATAACCTTTCTCCATCATTGCCCGAGAAATCATGCCAAATGTGTCGTAATTTCGTCTGCTGCCGCGAAGCTGCGCCTGCACAGCGGACTCTCCCCAGATGCTGATCAGGTCAAGCACCTCTGCCGGGGACCAAAGGGGTGCGCGTCTTCCACGACGGGCCACCATTGCAATTGCAAATACTGCTGCACTCCAATGCACTCCACGAGGACAACACCAGGAAATGAAAGTGAAAATGTTTGAAAATCCCGGGAGTCAACTGTAGGCGGAGACAGTTTCGTCACTGCCGTAGAGAGGGTGGGGGGAAGTCCAGAGAGGACGACTAGGGAATGATGGGACATTTCCTGAGTCTGCTCGTTGTGCAGTAAGCTTACACACGAGCACAAACGCGCAGCAGATGAGACGCAAGTGGTGTTACCACTCTCGCCGGAGTGGTTGTTGGAATGCGCAGCAACAAGGCGCTTAGTGCGCAGCAATAACGTGTAACGTATGTACAGTGTGCTTGTTAACGCACAGCAATGTTTTTTAATGCGGAATACGGTGCTCGTGTATACAAGGCCTCAGCCACACTCTAGCAAGGGGTCACTGGATCAGCTAATGGCTCTTTTTTTCAGTACTGTCTGTGATCTAATGAGGAGGATGAGCGGGAATGAAATAAAGAGAAAATAAACAGTGGCTTCACAGAATATAATGGGTTCAAGTTCTTGTAGGTATACCTAATCATAAGAAAATCCACTGTAGACTGGCACCTTTAAGTCACGCTTAATCTTCAACCTAAAATAATTTCTTCAGTGATTGAACTTTTTTTATTGATTGATTTTATTGTACTATAGAGACAAACATTTAGAGAAGGGAAGTGTTAGGGAAGCAAATGTTAATGTTATAGCTTTTTAATTTGAAGTCTTTTAAATTACAGCAATGTTTTTCTGTAGTATGTGTTCAAAAATAATATCTGCCAACTGGGAAAGCCAGAAGTTCATGAGTGTCGTCCCCCTCCCCCCGCTTTTCCAGAAGAAGGGCTTTTATGGACATTTTGTTTCTACTATGTTACCTGTTGACACTTATCCTCGTTATACTACCTGATGCTGTATATGCTTCAAAATAGCTTGCTGGGTATTAGTCACTTTTGTGGCCCCCCAGTTGTCTGTGTTTGTGTGAAAATAACGGAATAGGTTCTTTTTTCTTGTGGATGTTTGAAAAACAATTGATTGCTTAGGGTTTAAACAACTACTAGAATAGGAGGGGGAAAAAATCCACAAAACACACGGTTCTTTTACCTGCTGAATGTTCTGCTTCATACATTCATATATACCTGGAAAGATCAGCTGGAACAGATAACATTACTTGGCCCTCATTTGTTACTCCATTGGAGACTACCAATGGTAATGTTAAAAGTCTAGTATAACCCTCTGGTTCATGAATATTTTAAAGTGTTTGCTGGCAGAGTTCTTACAGTGTGGTGTATTCCATACTATACATAACACTGGCACGCGAGAGAACATAATAGGAGTACAGGGAGCAAAATGATGTTTCATCTTTGGGTTTTTATATTATTCTCAGATATACACTTGGTTAAGTAACATAATTTTGACAGGAGGAGATGGGAAAATTATCCTCCACTATGTCAGATTTGTATATCATTCAATGAGGCTTGACTTTGGGAGAGGTCGACTGTATGGTTAACAATAAATGTCATTCTTTTTTGTCATATTGTCGCTACTTTTTAATTTTTACTTTTTCTTTGTTTTTAAAATGTCTTTATACTGTTCAGCAATTTTTGTGTAATAAACCCCAGGATTTGTTCAGAGAAACCTTTTGTCTGAGTTTTAGCAACAGAAGCGGTTGTTCTGGATGAAGTTTTGGATGAAGCACAGTCTTCGTGAAATGTAGGTGAAGTGATATGAAGTAATAATCAAAGCTTATAACAGTTGATCTAAGTAAACCAGACACTGAAAAGGGCCTGTCATTGTACTCGGCAAATACCTACAGCGTCTGTCAATATTATTTTATAATAAACTGCTGGCTGTCTAGTTTTGGATGGGACATTAGAGAAGGTTACAAGACCTTTGATGTTGCATATCAGGCCACCTGTTGTTTATGAGCTAGATACGATTTGGCATACAAACTAGCCAGAGGTATTCACATTATTTTACCAGAGTTCAGTTTTTCTTTAATGCTGTTGCATTTTGTATCTCTGTAGCCACATACTTTGATTACAGGATGGATTTTGTTGTTTTGTTTTGTTTTTTCCATGGTTGCTGATAAAATCCCTACGTTGCTCATTTCATTATATTATTTATGGCCTGCCTGGTTAATGTTATTGCTGTTGATTACTCACAAAAGGTTATTTCATCAAACTGTTTTCACAATAACTAAGAAATGGAGAGGTAGAATTCTATAATTAATAATTAATGCTGCCAACATGATTTGTAATAGATGTCATTGATGTGTTTTTCAATATTCAGAAATGAGTAAACACTTGAATGCTTTTTATTAAGCTTTTAATGACGTTGCTGTCAAAACAGCTACCTTTTTCAAGCCTTCCATTTTTAGGCTGTATTTAGTAACTTTCAAGATATAGGCTAACTGCATCGATTCATTGAATTTAAAGAGCATAGTAGATGAGGGCCTTGACCAGCAGAAAGGAAACTCTGCAACAAGCCCGTAGATGCTCCAGAAAAATATCTTAAGGCTGTCCCTAGATCCCAGGCAGATATTTTTCTCTTTGAAAACATGAGCATAATGCCTAAATTGAGGGGCCAAGTTCACAGCCTTCCTTCAAGGCTGCTCCTTCTCTAGGATCATGGTCAAATCTGTTCCTCTCCCTGGGGTTTTGCCCAGCTTCATTGTTGTATTTGGCAATGACATTGGGAAACTTACTGAGCACGCTCTGTGAATCCCTTGAACTCTTACCCAAGAGTAGGGGTCTTCCCTGGCTGACTGATGTTCTCTCAATTGGGAAAGAATTTTAAAGGGTCTGTGTAGTGTAAATACATCTCTGAGTGACAGCTCTGTTGCATAGGGTTATTTTAAATGCAAGTTAACTGTCAAGACTGAAGCATACAGCATGAAGTGAAAACTTAAATAGCAAACTTTTCTGTTTCAAAGTTTTGTGGCTGCTTGCATTTAGACTTTCTCCTTATTCACCCTGGGGCACACTGAAGAAGGAGCCAGCAAACCATAGCAAAGCTAGAGTATCATGGGGCCTAAGAAAGGGGTGAATTGTAGTTAGTAACTTGCTGGATGATGCACCCTCACCATCTCACTTGCTTGTCCATTTGGGGCATTTGGCACAAATGGATGCAAATATTACCTGTTTGGTAGGTCACCTTTAAGAGCCAATCAAATCATTTAATAGTTATCTGACAGACTCTGGATAAGAAACCATGCTATAGTCAGCAGCCACACAATAAAAAGAGATGTGGCCAAGACAAACAAAGAGCAAAAATGAGTATTTGAATGTGAAGTGAAAGCAGCTTTTGCATGTACACATGACTGGAAAATTTAGTAAACCAAGAAAACTTACTAGAAGCTTAAATAGATGCCTCTCATATCCAGCATGATTCATAATGAGAGAAAGAGATCTGCAATACAACATATCTACAAAGAGATACAGCTGTGCTGTAACCAGCCAGCCGCCATCTAAATAGTGGAATGAAGTGTGTTTGAGTCAATAACATTATTTTATAACACTTTAAGATTCCAAATCATTAGCAGACTAGTTGGGTAAACTTGAACTTTCCAAAGAAGTTTAAAAGCAAAATATTTGAAGGTCAATTTCTCCATTATTTGTCAAACGTTGACTTCAAAACAGTGCATTTCTTTCTTCTGCAGTTGTTGATGAATCAGTACTGTGTAGAGAATGAAGGTCTGTCTTTGTTTCCAGGTGTTAGTGATTCATCAATGGTGACTGGGAAAATAAAGAAACCTGAACTCTACTCTTAGCAGATAAAAAAATTTTCAGGTCACCTTTTAATCCTGAAAAATAATGAAACACAGAGTGAGGAAAAACAAAGAAGTTACATAAAAGCTTAACTGCATGTATATAGGAGAGATTAGTGTGAACTAACTGAACTATAATGTTTATTAATCAAAAGTAAACACTGTGTAAAGGCTATTGCAATGTTGCAGCTTTTTAGGTCAGTGAAGAGAACAAATATTTGGGCGATATAATCACACGGGTTTGTGGTTGGTTAATCATTGTATAGTATGTGGTTATTTATTCTGCAAGTTGCTGAAAATTCTCTCTAAAGACAGTGAGATATGAGGGTGCTCAGGTGATGCCCAGCAGCTTGCAAGATCTTTCCTATTATGTACTGGTGTATGCATGCATATGGAAATCTTTCTGGAGAGTCCCATCTGGTGTATATGACCTAACCTTTTGTTTACATATTCAGGGTAGAATGTGTGAGAAGTTATTAAAAAGTTTCTCTGCTCTGTTTTAGTTTGGAATGGCGGAGATAACTTGACATTCAATGTTGGGGAGGCAGTTGCTAGCACAACCTCTGAATATACTGTGTACAAGAATCATTTGACTGGCATGTATTCCTGTGGGTTGATGTTTGTAGTGGCCTCTGCAGTTGCTTTTTGAAAGAGGACATATCTTTTGACTATTTTTTGTACTGTGAGTGGTACACACTTCATTTTACTATGAGAAAAGTAATGAATATTTGCAAAACTTACACACACAGAGACACACAAACCCAATTATAAAGCAGATTTCAGTTCTTGAGTAATGTTAAATTAGATTAGATCTTTATGAAATAGAATGGAACAATGCTTAGAATGGCAATGATAAGTTTATATACATTTCATAGACTTTGAGAAGGCTTTTGACAGAGTTCATAGGATCAGCCTATGACATAATTTGTGATCTTCTGGAATCCCTCTTCATATAATTAACATCATTAAGATTTTCTATTACAACTTTACATCAAGTGTTGGTCACAGTGAGCTCAGTTTTGAAGTCAGAAAAGGAATGTAACGGGTATATTTTGCCTGCAATCCTCTTTAACATTGCCATTCATTGGGCAATGAAGCATACACTAGAAGACATACCAATAGGTTTTAGATACACACAATTCTCATCCCTTGAAGATCTGAACTTCCCAGATGATTTTGCTCTTTTATCACGTACCCATCACCATATCCAATAGAAGATAATCCAACTCAACATATTCAGCCAGCAAATTGGACTGAAAATCAATTGCAATAAGACAGGTATCATGACTTTTAATATTTCTTCACCATCACCACTACGGATAGAGGATTATTGCAGGGGACTTGACTCGATGACCTCTCATGGTCCCTTCCAGTTTCTATGATTCTATGAAACATTCACATTCCTGGGCAGTACCGTCAGGGTAGGATGAGGGAACAAGTTATGATATTCGGAACAGAATCAGTAAAGCCAGGAACATTTAGTAGCTTAGATACAGTTTGGAAGACATCAAAATATAATATCAAAACTAAACTTAAGATTGATCAGAGTTGTGTACTTTCGACACTACTTTATAATGCAGAATGCTGGGGAATGGTAGAGTGTGACATGTCCATACTGTCTTCAGTTCATGCCACCTGTCAACAGAAAAATCCTCCATATCTTTTGGCCCAGAATAATCTCAAATCAAGATATCTTCATACATGGTAGCCAAGAAGATATGAGTACCATCATTATCAGAAGGTGGCCATGTGTTTCAGAGGGAAGTTGATTCAATCACAAGAATAGCAACAAGCTGGACATCTGAAGGCAAGCGAAAAGGAGTTTGCCAGAAAACAACATGGAAGTTGTGCTGAAAAACCTGGGGTGCCACTGGGAAACTGTTGAAAGACTAGCCGAAAACACACAGGAGTGGAGGAGCTTCATCGCTGTCCTAAATACCAGAGAAGTGATAGGGGACCAACTAACTAATTAATGTTAAATGAAGAACAAAACCATATGTTAAGAGAGCCTGTTCAGAATGCCTTTGATAAATTCCAAGTGTGCTGGATATCAAAACATATGGTATCTTAAGGTTAAGCAAATAAAATCTGATACTCAGTAGGCTAAATATATCTGTACAACCCATACGGATATATTTTTTCTTTTTATCGCCCAGACACCCTGACCACTTCTTTTAGAAAACACGCGCTGTTAACAGATTTTGGTCTTACGTTACTTGCGCCACATCTACACCAAACTGCAATATGATCACACCAAGTTATAGCACCACTTTAAAATGCTCAGAAGATGAAGTGAGAACTCGCTTGATGGCTTACTGTAGCGGATATTTCGTGTTGCCACGTAGGAGATTGTTCAGAAAGTAACATCGTTATTCACTACCTGAGCTGACTATTGCTGAGTGAAGGTGTATCAATCTCAGAAGTGTACACATGTGGTGGGCAGGGTGGGGGGGGATGGAAAAGAGAGTATCTGTGTGTAAGTTGACATTGGACAGATGCTGCAGTCCTAGGGAAGCTATCTGTCCTCTCCCTCCGGATACAGACATGTAAAACCACTATGAGTGCCGTGGTGGGGAGGGAAGATAGCATTATGGTAATAATGCCTGTAATTTTTTTCTTTCCTTAACATTCTTAATCTTTCTTACTTCAGCTGTTTTTCTAATCCAGGGTCACACCGCTGAGCTCATCAAATACTTAAAAAAAAAAAAAAAAAATTTCCCCCTCTGATCCTGTCACCTGCAATCATTCTTCTTAAATACTTTGTATTCCCTAAATTCTTATTTCCACCTTTATTCCTATTATCCTGTAACATGCCTTGGCCTTTTGCTTCTCTGCAAAGAACAATCTCCGAGGCATCACGATGCCAACTCGGACTCTGGGTCCATCCAGTCCAGCGTTTTCTTTGACGGTAGCCAACGTCATGTGCTTCAGAGAATGGTGCCAGTAACGCTCCTCAAAACCCATAAAGTAACTCAAGGCCTGGCCAATGATTTTATCACTGGGTAATAACATAGGAGTTGAACAAAATACTGGACCCCAGGCAGTGGTATTTTAATGACAGTGGGCTGTATTAAGAATATATAGTAGTAAAGGGCAGTTACAGTCAGAAAAATAAACATGTAATAAGTGTCGGTCCGATAGGTCCTTGAGTTCTACCAAATAAAACCATCTGGTATTTGTTTCACAACACTAACTGCTGTGGAGCAGGCAAAGTAAGTTCTATTCTGCCTTGTGTGTCAATAAAATAGTTGCCTACATTTTAATTGCAGTTTATTTATGCTGATGTTTAGCACTGGGATTCTCGCTAAGACCTTTTCCACTGAGTTTATCCAGAACACCGTGTCCAGTTCTGGGAGAACGCTTCATCCAGTTCTCTGGGATCCAAAAACTCAGTTTCACTCCAGATTCATCACTCAGGCTCTATTATTTGGCATACAGCAAAGCTACACTGAGTTCATCCGATTCAAGCCTCTCAGTCTATTTACCAGTGTGGGACACATATGCAGCTCTCTGGCTATGTCTACACTTGTAAATTTAAGTCGACTTTAGCTAAGTCGACTTAACTAAGTCAACTTAAAGTCATAGAATCATAGAATCATAGAATCATAGAATAATAGGGTTGGAAGGGACCTCACGAGGTCATCTAGTCCAACCCCCTGCTAAAAAGCAGGACCACTCCCCCTAAATTATCCCAGCCAGAGTTTTGTCTAACCGAGCCTTAAAAATCTCCAAAGATGAAGATTCTACCACCTCCCTAGATAGCCCATTCCAATGCTTCACCACCCTCCTCGTGAGAAAGTTTTTCCTAATATCCAACCTTGACCTCCCCAGCTGTAATTTGAAACCATTGCTCCTTGTTCTGTCCTCTGTTACCCTCGAGAACAGCCTAGCTCCCTCCTCTTTGGAGCAACCCTTCAAGTAGTTGAAGGTTGCTATCAAATCTCCCCTCAGTCTTCTCTTCTGTAGACTAAATAAGCCTAGTTCCTTCAGTCTCTCCTCATAAGTCATGTGCCCCAGCCCCCTAATCATTTTTGTTGCCCTCCGCTGGACTCTTTCTAATTTGTCCACATCCTTTCTGTAGTGGGGAGCCCAAAACTGGACACAGTATTCCAGATACGGCCTGACCAGTGTTGAATAGAGGGGAATTATCACATCCCTTGATCTGCTGGCAACACTCTTACTGATGCTCTGTTCCCAACTTTGCCCCCGACCATGGGCAATTCACTTCACTCCTCTGTTTCTCCTCCTACTCTTTGTCTGTTAAGCATGTAAGCTCTTTGGGACATGTGTGCACTATATGCGTGTACAGTGCCAATCACAGTGGGACTCCTCAGTGGAAACCTATAGGTGACACTGTAATACATATAAGAATACTTTCACTTGCCACTCTGCCATGGTATATAGTTCCTGAGATCTCCCTTAAATTGAGAGCTGCAATGGGTCTCTTCAGAGAGAACTAACTGCCTTTTCTACCAGCAAGTCATTCACAAGATTTTGTTTTGTTTTGTTTTGATAGTTTCTGACATTAAGTTTTATATTGTGGCTCATCAAATCATGTCCTTTTTATGGTAGCTGTGATATTCTGCTGCATTACAAAATGTATTGTTAATTTCACTCGAGTGTTTCATAAACCGGTGCTATATTTACTGATTTCTATATTCCATCTGGAATGTATCAGGCTTTCCGTGATGACTGCTAGTAGCCCAAAAGTTTCTTTCTTGATCTTTTCTAATACCCTGGGAAGACTTCCATCTGGTCCCAGAGATTTGTTACCTTTTAAGTCCCTCTAGACTATTTTCTTTCTGGCTTTCTGCTTCTGAAATGTACCAGACACTGGCATTTTCCCTCTTTTTACAAATACATTTAGAATTTATTTATTTTTAGTTCTCGGGTATCCTGTAGTTTTCTTCAATTTCCTTTCCACTTCCTTCCCGTGAGTCCAATTTCTGAGATTGAAATTCTTTTGTTATTCTCCGTTAGAAATTGGTAAAACAGCAAAACCAAGAAATTAATGTCCCTAGCCCATGGGGCTTTTCACAAAGTTATATGAAATTAAAGCAAAATAATGAGTAGACACATAACCGTATTTTTTCTCTTTTGATTTTCCTTTCATAATTTATTAGTAAATATTTTCTCCATTCCATGCTTTCTTATGGTGCTTGACTTATCATTTGAGTGAATTTACATACCAAATGGATTTTAATGGTTTTTTTCTGCTTTGGGTCATGACATGTATTTATTATTATTGAAGCATGAGTGGTTTTAATTATTTTAGTGCTACTTGTGCAACTCTGGATTGCTGCTAGCTACTGAACTTTTGCAGTTTTTATTCATTTTATTAATAAGTGCTATTTTTAATTTCATGAAAATTTACTGTTGCTCTGCTATGTAAATTAAAACAATCAGTTGCATTAGGAACTGAGCTTTCAATAAATCCAGAGACTCCATTCCACACATACTCTGGGTGGTTTGGTTATTTCCTGGCTTTACCCATCAGCTCAAATCATATCAAAATTATCATAAGGTAAGTTTCCAATATAAAATGTTGCTCTGGTCTAACTGCTAATGGATAGATCAGTCATAGATCAGTGTTTCTCAACCTTTAGTGAACTGGGGAACACCTAAAGGTATTAGTTACTTTACGTGGCATACCTGATGAAAACTTTATCAAAAGCGCCGATATATATTGGGTGTAATGTTCATAATATCTGCATACTGCATATCCCTGTAAAAGGATTCAGGAAATCAAATTAAATAAAATTTTATGAATATAATGCATTTATTTCTTAGAAAATAGATACATAATGATTATGCCCACAACTTAAAACTTAAAATGATATTATTTAAGTTTTAATGGGAATTTTGGGTCTGCATGTTTGAATAAAGTTCATCTATGCTTGGAGTAAGATTCCTCAAAGAAAATCTTACTGTGGAAGTTATGTCCAAGCAATTTCAATGCTGTTTGTAACAGTGGCAGGAAATTTAAAATGCTCCATCCGCAGCAAACACTGACTAGAGCCTGGAAGCTTTGCTTTGGCTGATGCATTTTAAATCCCCCAAGCATGAATTGGTTCGCCTCATAGCTCCTTCTCCAGCCCCCACCCCACTCAGCCCCCACCACCATCAGGGACGGGCTGGGGTCGGTCACAGAACATCTTCACTATGTCCCCGGAGCACTGGTTTTTCAACTGGTGTTGAACACACTGCCATAGAGAACTAATTAAATACCATTATTCCTTTCTGTTTACCAGTGTCACCTGATGTCTCCTCTTCAGGAATATGTAGTCTAAATCAGATGATGTTTAACAGGAGAAGTTGTTAGGACAAGACCATTTCAATATCTTATTAACATTATTACAAAACATGTAAATCTACTCCCTGGGCAGTTCTTTTGCAAACTCCATTTCATGAACAATGCTGATGTCTTCAGCGATGTCATCATGCTGCAGAAGCGGTGCTGAGCTGGGAGGTTCTGCTTCTTAATGCTGGGTTATTGATTCTTTGTTCTTCGTAGCAGTCTGGTTGCTGCTGCTGTGTGCTTGTGGATGTGATAGGAACAGGCTGAACTAAGCTCAGAGTGTCGTAATGAGACTGGTACTGTTTGCTCTCTCAATTCAGAGAGAATTATACACTCTCTTTCCATAATCTCGGTGAAAGGAGAAAGCACACCTCTTTCAGGGGCTTGTTTAGATTATTCATATGTCAGCCACTGTCACTTGTCATTGGCCCAACGTCTCTGTAGGCTTGTCTTGGTGCATCTTCCGCTCATGAATATGCAGTCTGCTAATGCATAGGCAGCATGAATGTAATTGCTTTTATCCTTGTGATGGGAAACTCTCTTAAAATTTTAACTATTTTTTTTTCTTCAGTACGTTTTTGGAGATCCTTTTTAATTCCATCAGGGTTTAATAGGAATTAAAAGTCTGTCTCAAATGAGTTCAAACACACCTATTTCCTATATGAAGGTCTTTCTGCTCTTAAAATACTAATTTTAAACTTAAATAATTTTAAACATAGTCTTTAAACTTAAATAGTTACCACATAAATTATTGTGGTTTCTTCTTACCAACCTTCGCAGAGGTTACTCTTTTCTCACTTTGTTAAGAAATTGCTTCAGCAATGCCAGGTAACTAATTCCCAATTAATATCGATATTTTCTACTCAAATGGATTCTTATGTTAGTAACCAGTTATAGCATTAAATGACCTTGCTACGTTAGTACATAAAGTACATTACTGTTCTCATAATAATGGTATCAGGTGGTTGGCACCTGAAGGTTTGTATTAAATCCATAGTATTTGCAAATATACCTCTCAAAAGACATTTGTTATCTTAAGCATTTGAGGAACAAGGTTTTTTCCTTTTGGTGGAAATGATTTAGAAGTAATCAGCATCCTCTGTAAAACATTTTTCAGTCATAAATATTCTCTTCACATTTGTAGAATGAAGGCGTCTAGAAAGAAAACAATTTCAATACATACATTTTTAGTATTCTTGTGTGGGCTTAAACTAGAGCTTTTCTTTGCAAAGGGGAAAGAGGAAAAGACCTACTTTATGACTTCGTTTATAGCTCTGATAACAGATCCTGAGCACCCTGAATAAAGAACGTCTTTAACTTCTTGTACAGAATCAGATCTTTTTCCAAATCATGAGCGTCTTACAAAGTCTGTCTTGAGGTAACGATCATATCTATGCCAAACTAGTCTCTTATATGAGAGGGCTGCGTCCTTTTCTTTGATAAGATACTGTTGTTGGCTTGTTTGATTTTGGCCGATGGTTTCTCAAGTTACAGCTCATTATTTACACTGTTACACTTACAGTTTGCAGTTAAAGACTCGTATCAAGTATTCTATGGAAAGCATGATCATAATATCTAACACATATACATTTTTCAAAACATCATATAAAAGAAAATGCAATAGAATGCTAAAGGTAAATAGAAGCTATAAAGCTGAATTCCAGAGTTTGCATAAACGCATTTGGAGGTAATAAACATGGTTTTGTGGTTAAGGAGAGATAATATTATTATTATTAACAACAACAACAATTAAATCTTATGTCATGCTTTTCATCAATGCATCTCAAAGGCTATGTCTACACTTGTGTATTTAAGTCGACTTTAACTATGTCCACTTAGTGTGTCCACACTTAAAATTAAAGTCGACTTAAAGAGGAACTTACAAATTCGACCTAGAGTGTCCACACTGGATGCTCTAGGTCGACTTTCTGGGGCTAGGGGGACCTAGGGCAGGTCCACAGGGGCAGGGGGGGTACCCCTTGCCCAATGCCAGGGGGCTCAGCCTTGGCCCCATTGTACCTAGGTACAATGGGGCAAAGGGGGACAGGGACCCTGGCAGGGCATAGGGGCAGGGTGGGCAGGGCTCTGCCCTGCCCTGTGGGGGGGCATGCCAGGCTCTCCCTGTGCCCCCCCTGGCAGGGAGGGCATTGGTGTAGCCCTGGGGTAGCCCTAAGTCAACTTAAGGCTACCCCACAGCTACACTGGCTTAAGTCAACTCTAGGGAGTCGACTTAAGCCTTAGGTCTAGTGGAAAGGAGGTTTTATAAAGTCGACTTAATTTCCATTAAGTCGACTTTATTTTCCTTAAGTCAACTTAAGCAAGCTGCTTAAGTCGACTTAAGGAAACTGTAGTGTAGACGCAGGGTAAATTAAGTCGACTTAAGCAAGCTTAAGTCGACTTAATTTACCAGTGTAGATGCAGCCAAAGAGATTCATACTCTTAATGTATTTGTCCTCACAGCATCCCGTCGAGGTACAGAAGCGCTGCTATCCCCATTTTGGGCATTACTTCTGCAAATTGTGCATTATAACCATCCACACACCAGGGCTGGCCCAAGGATTTTTGGCGCCCTAGACGAACTATGATTTTGGTGCCCCCTCCCCCACAAGTTATAGGACAGAACAGATATATATATATATATATATATATACATAGAGAGAGAGAGAGAGAGAGAGAGAGAGAGAGAGAGAGAGAGAGAGTAAAAAGTTCTCTTCCATCTAATTCTGTGCCCCTTAAAGCCTGGAGCCCTAGGCGACTACCTCATTCATCTATAGGGTTGGGCTAGCCCTGCCATACACACTTACCAACAGATAAAATGTTTTGGGTGTTTTTTCTCCCTAAGGGACAGCTCCATGTAGCCATGGGAGAGGATTTGTGCATGGTCTGGGGAATGGCACATTTAATATAAATATATTTAATCATCAGACCCTCAAACTGGATGAGTGCCCAACAGCATCGTATGGCAATGATGGATGGCCCCACAGCCCTCTGTCCTCAACAATGCCTTTCTTCTCCCAAGGATTCCCCCCGGTTGCACTTGTCTTGTGAGTGAGATCCAGTGTCTTGTCTACTTCCTTCGCCACTCTTCAGACAAAAGTAAGAGTCCAGTGGCACCTTAAAGACTAACACATTTCTTCGGGCTCAAATTTTCGTGGGTTGGAACCCACGAAAGCTTATGTCTGAAGACATTTTTTAGTCTTTAAGGAGCCACAGGACTTTTGTTGTGTTTGCTGTATATAGACTATCATGGCTCAGGAACTTGTCACTATTCAGACAGTTGCTGGTAAGTCTGTTACACCTCCCAGAGAGATCAAGAGAGGAAGACAGGCCCATTTCTTCTTTTCCTCTGTGTCTTTGGCTGGCAACTTCACCCCAAGCAGACACACTTTCTTTGTGGTGCTTCTACCTTCAAGGGATGGATCCTGGATATTAAATGAGGGAGCAGACGGGGCTCCTGTAGAGAGGTTTTATGAAGAGAACTGCCACCCTGATAGATCTTGGCTGAGGGTTTGAAGTGCTAAAGCAGCATTAAGTTGGAGAGAGGAGACTCATGTTGACACTAATATTGCTATCCCAGGCCCTACTCTACTTCTCTTGTTACCTCAGTAGCTATCAGCTGTGGTGAAAGCGAGGGAATGGGGAGAAGTTACTTGCCCACCTGCCCTCTCAATGCAGTTTCATCATCCCATGCCTCCAGCAACTGAAGGTCGGTATTTTTATAATAATAAAAAGCCTTCCCACATTTTTTCTGCAAGGACTCTGGGTCTGATTTCTAATGTTGGGGATAGCCTCCACCACATCAGATAATTTGGCAAGCTTGTACATAACCTAGTTCCACCAGCTCAAGGATGTAAAACCCTAATGCAAGTTCAAGGTCCCTCAGGTCTATTCATTTTAACAACAAATATTCACATTTTTGCTTTCAAAAAAGAGGAATCCTTAAATAAAGACCTCCTCTCCCAGCACACGAGTTTTTCCTAAGGCACTCGCTTACTTTGTTGCTTTTCATCTTGAGAACATTCAGTAAGTGTGTACGTGTAGAGAACGAAACCATCCCATGGTTCACATTTTGAGCTAAGATGTTAGCAATTGGTAGGGCTATCTTGGAATTTGCCCCGGTGTCTTT
Source organism: Pelusios castaneus (assembly GCA_007922175.1). Taxonomy (NCBI): domain Eukaryota; kingdom Metazoa; phylum Chordata; order Testudines; family Pelomedusidae; genus Pelusios; species Pelusios castaneus. Next base: position 27,841,955 of record ML685779.1, read on the forward strand.
GGAATCAACTTCTGCATAACAGATGTTAGCATCTTTCTACCTTTGGCAATGGTGATAGCTTTGTGCTACACAATGCAAAACCATGAAAGGATAATATTTATGTCTCTGGGAGTGGCACCAGGCGGACTAGTTATCACATATGCACAGAGAACTTCAGTCTAGTAGCTATGTGTTGTTTTTTTTCTCTTTGGCACGGTTAAATGTTTAATGGTCATTACACTTGGGTTGATTGCTGCTGGAATGGGTCTTGAACATCTGATTTTTGTGGTCCTATCTGAAACAATCCTCTCACAAGCTTCATCTGTTTGTGAGCCTTCTCAAAATCTGACTACCCCCCAAATGTATTGACAAGGCTAGAAATAGCACCAAAGCACCTATATCTCTTCTAACTCATGAAAGAGCATTGATTTAAGAAATTCATTGTTTGCAGGCAGCAACATTAGATGGTACTTTGGCTCAAAATTGAGGATCGTGCCTTAGTGAGTTGGGAAGGGAGGATACATAGTTTTAGGGCCCTGGAAGAATGAGGATTTATGTAAATGCACATTATTGTTTTTGTCAGCTGGCTTTGTCCAGGACAAGGCAAAAAATTAACTCAACAGCAGGAGTAACATCCCGACCCCACTGAAGTCAATGGCAAAATTCTTATTGACTTCAGTGGAGCCAGGATTTCACCCAAGGTCTCTGAGTAAACAGAGATCCTTGTATGTCTGAATCACTGCCAGGGGTGGGAGTCGGGGGTGGGGGGCGATGGAGTGGGAAAAGGCCTGCTAAATTTATGCCTTTGCTTCACAAAAGTCTATATGATCTTTACAGGAATTCATGTATAATTAGTTTTTTCTTTACAAAAAACACACTTTACCATTCCCCTTGGTGCATGAAAGATGAGACTTTATGGGATGGAAGCCAGCAATTTAGCAAATCTTTTAATTCCTTGCATGTGAACATTTTCTTCTAAATTTAGGATACAAAGAGTTCTTTTACAGAAATCCTATAAAGCTGCAGCAAAATCACTTCAGACAACGGAAGAGATGTTAAATTTAAGACCTTCGGTTACTGGAAGCTTACTTGGTTTTCTAGTAAATGTAAATCCAGCCATTATTGTCCAGTTCATCTATATTTCTTAATTTCTTTTTTATTAGTCACTATAGTTACCTAATTCTACTTCTTGATCAATGTTCTCGTTTATCTGTTGTTTTACTATATGTACTTGGGATATTTTAAATTTCAATAGCACTTCAACAATAAACCAGGAATTAATTGGAGGAGAGGGTTTTTAACATGCCGCAATTAAAGTAAATCATTTTCAAGATATTATTTTTGTATAAACTTTGTACAGATATAATACAAGCTATAAACATCTACCATAATTTTATATTAAAGAAATTCATTGTATACCTAGACACTTTATAAATCCTCTGGGACCTTAAAATATTAATTTAGGTTTTTTATAGAATTTGATTGCATATAGCAATAATGAGAGTACCCATGAGAGTATCTTTAAGGCAACAAAATTTTCAGAAAGTATTATAGCGATTGTCCTAGAGTTCTTAAGTAGGATAGAATATTTTGCACTAGAAGGCTAGAGATTTTTGAGAGTGGGAGCTTACGAGGACTGCAATATCGACTTTAAACTAATTTTTTAATTAGAAATGTTTAAAATTATATACAATTTCAAGATGGGTTTGAGCTCCATTTTGTGATCCTTACTCAGGTTGGGTGGCATCAGAGTCTGACTCTTCGAAATGGTGAAATAAATCAGCAAGAGTAATGGCAAACTATGTCAGTAGTTGAGCAAATGAAAAGTTATTTCTTGAATTGAGGCAACATGTCAATTATCTGGTTAATGTATTCATTTATTTATGTAAAGTAGACTAACTTGATTTTGGATTTTTAAATAACAGAGTTATTTGTAGTGTGAGCCAGGATTCTGCTGCCTGGAAAGTCAGTGTTAAAATACCATTCACTTCAGTGACCGTTACGATAGCAGATCCTTTGTTATGACAATGTTCTTGACCCACTCTTTTATTGTATGTTGAAATCAAAAGAAGTTCTCAGCTGTGACATTAAGATTTTAACTGAGGCTATGAACACACGATCACTTTATTGCGCGGTAAGGCTCCTTACCACGCAATAAAGCCAATAGCGTACACACATCAATTTCTCTGTTGCGCGGCAACACCTTCTTGCCGCGCAACTGTTAAACCACTCAAAACGAGAGTGGTAGCATTATCGCGGAACAGCTGTTCCGCGGTAATGCTCGTGTGTACTCATTTTGCGCAAGAGACAGCCTCCGGAAATGTCCCAGAGTGCCAATCGAGGCCACTCTGGGACATTGGAGCTGTCAAATATGTCAATTTCACTGCTCTAGCTGAGCAGTGATATTGACATATATGTCAATTTCACTGCTCTAGCAGAGCAGTGAAATTGAGTATTTTTGGGAGCTGCCCGGTTTGGCAGCTCCCCTGGACTGAGCTAGGGGGCTGGCCCGAACCAGCTGCCCACGCCGGTTCAAGCCGGCCCCCCAGCTCA
>ML685779.1:27844886-27871568 GCA_007922175.1 Pelusios castaneus
GTGCATGGTGGGACTGGTGCCCACCATGCACTGCTCTTCTTTCGCAAAGGAGCATTCACACGGTGAATGCTCCTTTGCGAAAGAAACAGCACGTGTGTACACAAGAAAGCGCTATATTTATAGCGCTTTCCTTGTCCCGCAATAACTTATTGCGGGACAAGTGTTCTCGTGTGTACATAGCCTAAGGCTGGCTAACATTCTTTTTTGTTTATTCTGTGTCACTTTGTGATTTTCATCTTAGGTCTCTCAAGACTCCCTTATAGTCAACAGCACAAGAATTCTGAGGAGTGTTGTGAAAAATTAAATTGGAATGACAACATTTTGTGGCTGTTGTATATCAATCATAACTCAAGGTGCTAAAGGGATAACAATTCTTGTTGGAGTTTGAGTGCCATATAATCTACATTATCTGGAATACAAACGAGGAGTCCTCTGGCACTTTTAAAGACTAACAAATTTATTTATCACGTGAGCTTTCATGGAAGAAAATCCCACTTCATCAAATGCTTGAAGATGGGGAACTTACAGAATCGGAGTTGTTTAGATTCAAACAGTGGAGAACAGCATATAGAGGGTGTGATTTGTTTTGATTTACTGTTGACAGTCTGACTTGATCCTATGACTTACAGAATGGGAGGAAAATAAATGCAGGGAAGTATAAGTTCCCCATCTTCAAGCATCTGATGAAGTGGGATTTTCTCCAGTGAAAGCTCATGCGATAAATAAAACTGTTAGTCTTTAAAAGTGCCACAAGACTCCTAGTTTGTTTTGCTGAACTAGATTAACATGACTACCCCTTTGGAAATTATCTGGAATGTGAGGTATGTTAATCAAACACTTATATGTACATTTTTTTTTTAAATGGCCTAATCTCTGAAAGAGCGGAATGCTTTTATTTTATGTCTGTTTAATACTTATTGAGGTTCACACCATCCCCACCCCAGTCAAACAAAAAAATAAACAATTCTTCTTGAGTGAAGTTCAGTTCAAGTCTGGTAGCAAAGTAGATTGCTTTAATGTTGCAGCTGTTCCTGTTTTAGGTTTGGACTGATACATACTGTACACTCTTTAAAATAAGGATGTCCCTGTGAAAGCAGTCATTCTGAATAATTATATATTGTATCAAAAAATCCTAATATAGGGAAATAGCTCTACATTTTGAACTTGCACACATGTCCTTGGTTAGTTATATACTCTCTCCTATGACTTCACAATGGCATTTTCCATTTGGCACTTGGCTTTACACATGGTCTTATAAAGGTATTAGCCAAAAGGGATTCCAGGATATAATTTAGAATGTGTCTGTGTAGACAAACACAGTGTTTACTGTGGATACATTTTATGTATGTATATAATAAGACTACATTTTGACTTTTTACACTTTGAAGGTGACTTGCAAGTTGAAAGTTTGGATGATTTATAATGTACTGAAAGGTGTTTCTGAAAACTACTTCTGCTTCTTGCTTTATGCATTAGGAATATTTTGTTCATAACTTACTCCTTTTTGCTGGACAACTCCTTGTCATCGATCAATAAAGCTTATCTGTGAGAGCTGTAGCTCATGATTTGAGGACTTTAGTAACTCAACGAGAAGTAATAGATCTGTTACAGGAGTGGGTTGGCAAGGTTCTGGGGCCTGCAATGTGCAGGAGGTCACATTAGATCAGCATGATATCCCCTCTTGCCTGAAAGTCTGTGAGGATATCTAAGGGCTACCCTATTGATATTCCAGGATAAATGGTAATTTCAAATCACTGGTGAAGTGTTCCATCAGAGAAGCAGTATTCTCTTCTGACAGCTCTGGAGGCTCCCACTCAAGTTCTTCTGTCCTCAATGGAGTCCTTCAGCAAAAATAAGGAAGATTACACTTCTTATTCCTGATACTTATATAGTATAAGCAACGAGAGGGGGAAAAAAAAAACCATTCAAGCCTGCTTTTTCTAAAGGTCACCTTCAATTATAGGAATAGCGTAGTTTATTATGTATTATCTCAGCTGAGACTGATTCATTGATGAGTGCTGCTTATTTCCCCCCCTAGGTCTCAGTGCGCATTTTAAGCTGTCTTGTATCTGCTTTAGATTTTATGCCCTTGTTATTTTTTCCAGTTGGCTTGCTCTCAAGAGGAAGGTCCTTTTTGGTGAGTTTGACCCTTCTGTTAGACTTTTATCCACCCTCCTTGAAGAGAGCACACACTTCTAGAAGCCTGTGGTTTTTGTGGGCACAGAGCACCCATATGGTGCTAATTAAAAGGAGATTCCTGGAATGTATTTTTCACCTTAAACTATGCAAAAATTCTGTAGTATGATGATCGCAGAAAAAGTCTTGAAAAATTGTAGAGCTATCTGTTGAGCCATCCCATAGGCCCTTTGCTTCCAATTGTAAGTGCTTGTAACATGTTGAGGCACTTAATCATGTGAATGTAATTACCCAGAGACTTGGAGTTTTATTCCTTTAATCAGAGACTGGCCTAAAAGCCTTCTAGAACAGACCATCTTCATTCTTCTTACTGTTCACTAATGTCCCCCCTCATACTCCCTTTCCCTTATCCCCCAGTCGTCGTCCCCCCACACACACACACTGCAAAAATGTCTTATGATCTCAAATTTGAACCATGCCACACTGGTTGAGAAAACAGTCTGAAACTTTTAAATCCTCACAAATTACACTTGTTATAAAGCTGTGATGTTTCAAGGCCCATGAGATCAGCAGGGGGATAACAGGTAGAAGGTCCAATCTCAATGGTTCCCTTCCTGCCATCCATCTACCTCCCCAGTTGTTGCAATGCTAAGTTATTAGACCGTGATATGGTGAGCAGTGTTACTGTGGGCCAAGATACAGCTGGAAGAATGAAATATCTGGGATAGTGATCGGGGCCGAAACAAAGCCCGGGGGGGGGGGGGGGGGCCTGGGATGCCCCCCCCCGCGGCCCCCCCCCCCCCCCGGGGGGGGGGGGGGGCCCCCCCCCTGGGACTGCGCACCCTTGTGTCCCCTCCACCACCAGTGTGTGCCAGGGCGCCCAGCCCTGCCAGAGCTGGGGGGGTGGAGACAGGGGCTCTGGGGCCCCAGGCGGCATGGTGATGGAGAGCCTATGGGCCGGCATTGCCACTGGGGGGTTGCAGGGAGCTCCAGGGGGGCAGGCCAAAGGTGGGTGGCAGCAGTGCGCTGCTAAAGCCAGTTGGGGCTGGATTTGGGGGGGCACAGGGCCCCTCTTTAGGTCAGGGCCTACGGCTGCAGCCCCTAAAGCTCCTGCCTTAATCCAGCAGTGACCTTGATTCAAATGACTGAAGAAAAAATGAGAAAATCTGTTGTCACCCTCAAACCACTTTGACTGGGTTTTTCATCTGTGTCTACATAGCTCAAAATGGAGGAAACTTTAATTGCAAGAACGATGGATGTTGTCTCAGTCGTCTTTAAAATATGTGTGAGTATCCTAGGATTCCCAGCAAAGGAAATATGAAGACCCAGAAAACTCTGCATCTTAAAATCACTGAGATTTTTCCTGTCCTGTGCTGCAAAACCTCTGACTGACCTGGGATACATAGGGAAGGCCTGCCTAGCTGGGGGTCTGCTGTGAGGGCAGAGGGCACTTCTGCAGACTGTCTCAGCACCCTCAGACGTTCACAGGCTGCAGAGGTACTGCTCTGTCATTCTGGGATCTTTATACAGTTTTCTCCATTTTGTTTTTATTTTATTATGATCTGTGGAAATTAGAGGCGATTAAAAGAAAACTCTCTGCCCATCTTTTTGCCAAGATTATACACCCGCATTCTTCCAGCCTGGTTTTAAAATGACCCCATTGACTAGGCTTTTTTGCTATTTTGCTGGAGGTTGTTTTCCATAATAGTATAGCTTTAAGCAAGAGAGAATTTGGCTAAATATTCCTTTTTATTCAATTTCAATCATTATTTAAAATTAAGATATAGGTGTCTCGTTGACTGGAGTGAGTCACAACTGACCATTAGGGCCAGCCTCAGAGCAGACTGTCAAAAAGTTGTACAGCGACCCTAAATGGATTGAATTTTCTTTAATTAGATTTCACCATCCCAGTAAAAAGTGTGACCTCCTAAAACACTATAAAAGTCTTACCAGGAGTCACATACAATAACTTGGGGCATTCCAGTTGATCTTGCCGTCCAGGGGATCTGGACTTAGTGCTAGATGACTGCTGTACACCAAAAATCAGAACATATTCAGGTTTCTCTCAGTCCCAAGGGACAAGTCACTTATCCCAGGTCAATTTGTACCTTTGATCTCCCACTAAATACAATGTTTACAGCCAACTACTTAAGCATCTATTAACTAAGAAAAGAAATGATAGTGTTATTACAAGGTGTAAGCGGGCATACATATGTACATAAATGAGTTACCCTCTACGGCTTCAAAAGGTGACAAGAGTTTTAGTAAAATATCAGCTCTGAATATTTTTAAGGGCTAACCCTGGGTGACCATCTGGATCTCTGCTTCTGTTTCATAGTTGGCACTGTGACAATCCAAACAGTAAAAGAGATGAAAAATGTTCTTGTCGGGTAATTTTACTTCCTTCTTCCAGAACTCAAGGTGATGGGACTAACGCCTTTTCACATACTCTCTCCATAGGTGTAAGGGGTCAGTTTACAAGCCACAATGGACCATTTAATTTTGATAGAGCCTGAGATGCAGGGTGTCCATCCATCCTGACTGGGTTCACAGTTTCAGAACAAACATTTTCTATACTATAGCTACAAAGCAAAACCTTAATTATTACCACATAGCATGTGAAAAGAAATTGTAAGTGAGATTAATGCATGCAGCACTCTATAAGCATCTCCTAAAGAGTAAGCACTAAACACACTCTTAGAAGTCCAATACTCATCTTAAGCATACGAACATGCAGGTGAAACAGACTGGTTTCCATCAATGAATTTGTGGGTGCTCTGCTGAGGCCTAAAGCCTTGGCAAGAGCTGGCACCTGGTCTTCCAGCATCACGGTGAGAGCAGGAGGCTGTCTTGTTCTTTATGTTTGAACTAAATCTACTACAGTAGGACCACAATCAAGGTGCTGTCAGAATACAAATGCATAATAATAATTCTAAGGGTAGAGAACATTGTGAGAATATGTATGTCTATGTTGGGAAAGAGAAGCTCAAGAACATACATTAAACTAATCAGTTCATCACCTCTTTCCTCTTCCCACCCAAGCACACACACCCCTAGGAAAAAAAAGTGCTTAAATTACTTTTGGGAGCTGTAGCTCAGTTATTAACATATTATACACTGGGGTACCCTATTTTAGCTTGCTGTGAGCTAAACCCTGCAACTTCTGTCATGTCCTGCCCCACTCCTTACTCAACAAAACTCTCATTTCAATCAATCGAGAGTTTTGCTTTGGGGGAGGAATGAGTCGTAACCGCAGCATTGGGCCCTGCGTTGCTTCGGCAGTCATGTGTGAAATTTAATTTTGTTGTATAACTGTTTGCCAGGTATCTAGGACGCATGCTAATCTTTATAACTTTTGAGCTAGTACATCCATTTCCAACCTTACTTTAAATAATATTTTAATGGGGAAAGGTTAAGCTTTTTTAAGAGTGTAATTTTTCAAATGGTATTTTGATTCAAGGGCCTGGTCTAAAATTATTTTGAAACAACTATGACATTTAGGGGAGTGATTTCCCTCCCCCCTCCCCCCCGCCAACATTGCAATGCTGGTAAAAACCCTAATGTAATATATTGTTATGCTGGAGTAAGTGTGTATCTGTTGTACTGGTGATATAAACATTTTTATTCCGACACTGCATCCACACCAGAAAATGTTGTCATTTCATCTATATAGTATATGTATACCAGCAAACCCTTCTTCATGTAAACAAGGCCAAGATCTATTTTAAAGACATTACAGAAATTCAAGCATAGGAAAAACAATGCTCATTCTTTTGGTTGTCTTTGGAGAGTTCTGGAGTTTTTCTAGAACGTACTCTGATAAAACCGGTCTTCTTTACAGCGTATCCTGCAAGGCATGGAGCACCATCCATTCCCATTGAAGTCATTCAGAGTTGAGGGTTCTTTATTCTTCAGACATAGGCCGTTAATCATTTTTAATTTACAATTAAATTGAATCAGGAGAGGTGCTTCCGTCCAAAAGTTATGGCTGCAAGAAGGTTAACTAAATATGTATCTTTCTCCTTATTTACCTCCTTTATTTTAATGTAGCTGTCACTTGGAGTATGTGGGGTTTGCATGGGTATGTGTTTTTGCCTTGTAAAACAGAATGATGGCTTCATTTTTTGCCATTGAAAGGGGTTTTTATAGCTTTTCTTCCTTTCTAATGTCGGCCATTGCATTTATTTATGACTCTTTCACTTTTTGATTTGGAATCAATAAATGCCACTGGATTGTTTGCCCACTGGGAAGTACCCAAGCAGCATCACCTCATTCTATATAATTCCTGTGAAAATACAAAACATATTTATCTGTGGCATAAATGCAGGGTGGGGGAGAAGTTTATCCAACTGTATTATCTTGAATGCCATATTACCTACAGGGAGATGTTATAGAAATAATTGAAAATAAGTACTGCAAGACTGTTGAGATAAATTTTGACATAAAAATATAGGTTGGTTCATAAAAGGTTGCAGTGACAATTGATTATAGTGTCAGCTTTTCAACAACTCTATAAGCCTCCAGATGGAAAGGAATTTGGCTTAATGAATTACAGGCAGCCTGTGTAACAGGGACAGATCAGAAGAAACAATAAAGTTATTCATACAGGCGTCTGTTAAATAAAATCATTGTTAAAACATGGGGTTGAAAAATGAGTGAAAAGTGTTAAAGACTTACCTTCAGTCTCCCAACCAGGACAGTGCTCAGTCATTCCTTTGCTATCTGGTAATGAACATTGTTGTCAGGAGATTGTAGAGGCCGGCAGCCATCTGGTGACAAGATGCTAATGTTACAGTACCATCTTCTTTAATTGTGCGTGGCCTTGGTTGAGCTGATACAAAGAATATTTTGGATTTTCTGAAGAAAAGTTTTACTTTGTTTTTTCAGTTTTGTTTGAATACCTTTTCCTAGTGCAAAATATTAAATGGAAAATACATGTCCACACAGTTTTAATGTATTTTTATGCATTCTGGTACTCAGACAGTATATCCACTGACAGATACTTGATTCCTGAACAGGGAGGTGTTGGGAGATACAGTTTGTTTCTGAGTTAAACCCTGTCAACTCAGATGCTGACTGGTTGCATGACATGGGTAAATCACTTACCCTCTCCTTTGCCATCCAGAAAACAAGTATGATACTTACCTTCTTCCCTCAGGGGGAGCAATATGGTGTAATTAAAGATTGCAATATGTGCTTAGTTCCTCTCTTGAAAGGTGCTTTTTAAGCAAATATTATAATTAAATAGTAAAAGCAAAAAACCAAAAAAAATTCTGTGTCAAAGTAGTAGTAGAATCTCGTGTAACATCTGAGCTCTTGTATGTCTTCGGACATACTAGGAATATGTCTCCAAAGGACAAGCCACTTGTGGCAGTGGCTTTAACAGGATCCAGAAAGAGCTTGCTTCTCAAAAAAGTCCAGTGTACAAATTGCATAAAAAACACATCTGTGCATTTACCATAATTGTGGTGAATTGCAAAACAAATATTCTCTCATGCAAAGGGCCAGATAGATGCATAATGGGACACTCTTATCCAAGTCCCTGGTTAACTTCAATTGTGCAGGCAAATCATGGGTATACATTGTGCATCCACTTGTGCACTTGACATCTTGAAAATCAGGATCCTTCAGCTGTATGAGCGTTTTTTTTCTTGAGCATTTTTTTACATTCAAGTGTGCCATTGGGTTTGCTTTTCCCTGTCAGTCTTACTGAAACCAGTTTTTAGATGTCCTGTATTTGTCAGATATGGATATTGCTTGTCTCATTTTCACAGAGGTAGGGAATCTTTCACAGCAACTATTGTGCCTCGCATTTTAAGAACAGCGTGACAAATTTTGCGGAACAGTTCTTACTACAGAGGAATGACTTCTAACTGGATACGATCCATTCAGTGTTAAGTATCCCGCTAAACCCTGAAGTGACAACTAACCTGGAACTTTACAGCCCTTGTGCTCCACCTTGCTTGTCTGGTTAGGGTATAAGTTCTTTGAGGCAGGGACCGTTACTTGGCATTTGTACAGCGCCTAGCACAAGGCATCTGTAAGCACTATTGTAATAAACATTAACATAAAAGAGAGCGTCGACTAGTGTCATGGGGCTGCTGTCTGGTTTTCCCTTTCTTCTAGGTATTCCTGCCTCCCTTGGAGTACAAAGCCACATTGTACGACACTGAATGACAAGCAGTTCTTTATTAAGAAAGACATGAAAATGCAATTCATTAGAAGCCAACAGTTGATTGAAAGCATAATAAAAGGCAGCCGAACAACAAAGATTGTTGCTCTGGGTAGATAATCTGATTAGTAAATATTTATTTAATTGCAGAACCGTTTCTTATATTTTGGATCCAACTTCAGTCAATGAAACTAACTGGCCCTTTGAACAAGTTAAATTGGATCTGGAAGTTCTATAGTTTGAACCATAGATATTGGTAAACAACAAATTCTGAGCAGTTATAAGTCACGGAAAGAAATGTAAAAGTATTTATTTAAAGAAGCGTCACAGGGCACCCATTGTTCAATTGGGAAATGTATTCGCTTTGAACTCCTAAATCATTTAATCTTAAATTTTTAAAAGATGCAGCTTACCACTGCCCAACAGCAAGTGTTAACCCTTCACTTACTGATCTTCTAGGATATAATGTACTACTGTGGTACATTTACAGGTTTTTATAAATCACTGGATCAGAATGTTGCACTGTATTGAACCATTTAAGCATGTAAGCACGTACGTTTGGCCTGTTCTTTCCCAGTATTTTTGACTGTCACAGGATTGAATTGGTGCACTACAGTTTGAACATCATGTTGGGAATTGTCCATACCAGATAAAAATGTGATTTGTACTTTCTTACATGGTGTTTAATTATAAAACGTCCTTGGACATTGTTAATTTCTGTCACTCTTAATTTGGCCGAAAGGCAACAAGCAACCAATTAATGAATTTTAGTATTGTCTTTTGAATCAAGATAAGATGTGAGGGAGACCATGCTCTGGCTTTATCAGAAATGCAGGTGTTAGATCTACCAAAGCGAAACTCTCAAATTGCAAGACTTTACCAAGTGCGTTATAAATATATATTGCACAGTGGCTGCACTTTGTCTTTATAAACTTTTAAATGTAATGTACAAGGGCTGGGGCAATAATAAAAGCCCTTTCCGTTTGTCCGGTGAGAATGTTTCAGATTCATGAATGCAGATTTAAGTAAGCGAATGGAGTACATTCTCTTAGTGAAGGCTGTGGGTTTAGCTTTAAATTCAGAAAGTGCTGGGGAGAAACTTATAAAATGTAATAACATTCTCCCTCTCCTCACACACACTCCAACTGATATTGTATTGCAGGAACTTGAGATTCAATAGTGTCCTTACAGAGCTGCTGCGCTTATTACTTAGATATTAGAGATGCCCTGTTGATGTACAAACATTTGAATTCCAAAGGGAAATAAATTCTGTATTTTCAGCTTATTATCAAGCAATATTGTAGGCACTCTGAAGTGAATGTTGGAGAAAAATCATTTTCTCTTTCCCGATAATTTTCACCACCTAACATTTTTCCCTTTGCTTCACACCTCTGCTACAAAAGAAAACATCAGCTTAAATTTCCAGTCTCCTACGCAAGGTGTTGTAGCCAGAACTCAAATGATTGTTGTTGTTTGTTCTCATAATTCATTGTGCTAACAGAGGTGGTCAGGATTTGAAATTATCAAGCCACCTGGCTATGCGTGGAAACCAGTGAAAATGCAAAAGAGCAGTTTGGTAACCAGATGCTATTGCCTCTCCTTTCTCACTCAATCTGACATTCGGTTTTAGCTTCCCTCGAAGTAAGCTTCTAAGTGTAGGTGCTTGCCTGCTTACGGATCTCTAATGCTGTTGCTTTAAGGAAAGTAAGAATAAAGCTATACTACAGATGCCCAGATGCGCCTTGGAATGAATGTGTTACGGACACAGAGCCTTTATCACATCCCTATAATCTTATTTTCACTTGTCCATGTTCCTGTGGCGTTGTGGGAATATACTTGGTTATAGTGTGCTTGGTAACCTGAATATCAGTCTTGTTTTCTCTTCTGTCTGCAAACAATAAAATAAAAATTCTCTATTTTTGAGAAATGTAGCCGCATGGGTGAGGTGGACCCTTGAGCATGTGATGGTAATGTGAAGTAAAGAGGGAAGCCCATCCAAATGGCCAGAAGCTGACCAATGTTTCCTGTTTCTGAGTTAGTAATCATCTGCTTTTGCTATGGACAGGAGTCCATATAAATGCTCCATGGAGGGATCCTGGGGTCTTGGAAGAGGATTTAATGGCAGACTTACAAGAGGCTTGAATGAGTGTATGCTGCCAAGGTTTTTTGGCAGTTTCTCTCATCATTTTCTCTTGCCCACAGATAGGTCCTCTGAGAACTGAGCTAATCTCTTACAGAAACGTTGGTGGGAGCTGCACCAGAAGGTTTCCCTTGAGCCTTACTGCCAGTGTGTATTAATACTCACCTTAATTAAGAACTACCCAGAGACTCAGAGACTCTGAGGTCAGAAGGGACCAATAGGATTGTCTAGTCTGACCTCCTGCACGATACAAGCCACAAAACCTCACCCACCCACTCCTGCAATAAGCCTCTAACCTAGGACTGAGTTATTAACGTCCTCAAATCATGATTTAAAGACCAAGATACAGAGAATCTGCCAGCAAGTGAGCTGTGCCCATGCTACAGAGGAAAGCGAAAACCCCCCAGAGCCCAAGCCAATCTGCCCTGGGGGAAAATTCCTTCCCAACCCCAAATATGGCTTTACATTTAAATCCAAGAGTATGTTTATATAGATAGATAGATAGATAGATAGATAGATAGATAGATAGATAGATAGATATAATGCATTTCAAGGCATGTTGGTTAGAAGTAGGGCGATGGATCATGTGCACGAGGCATCTTAGGGGACCCCATAATATACTGCACCTCCTTCTCTATACAGAAAGTACAAAATCTTGTTGCTAAATAAACACGGAGGGTGAAATCCTAGCCCTGTGAAAGTCAGCTGGAGTTTTCCCAGTGACTTCAGAAGGGCTAGAGTTTCACCCTAAGGCCTTCTCTAAAATGTGCCCCTTTCTGTTTTGTACTTTACCATGGCTCTGTATCTGATAATGTGATTATTCAAATATTTATGTAACAGCTGAGTGTATATGAGCATTTCTTTTTATACCTATGGCATCTGTGGCACTATACAGGGTTGGCTAACGTCCTTTCTATTGTATTAAGCCTGTTTGGGCTATATCCTAGCTGACTGGAAAGTGTCTGCCTGTTTGACCTTCTGGTGTGATTTATGACTGTTCCACAAAAGTCATTCTTATTGAAACTGACTATATAAAGTTAAAAGGATACTTTTCGCCTGCTTAAGTGAGTTGTGACCAACTTCAAAATTGTCCTATAGCCCTTCAGATGGCAAATACATCACTAAAGCAAAAATAAATCTCCCAGTCTCTCTTGCAGAAAAAAAGAGTGTAAAAGAGATTGAAGTTTAAGCATTCTAGAGTCAATATTTTTGTAGAACCCACCTATCAAATTTCAGCACAAACCAACACATACATTCATTTTCCATAGCTATTCTGGCATCAGTGATTGAAGCTGTACAAGCAGGGCTTTTTTTGTGATGATACTCAGGAGGAGTGAGTACCAGCACCTTTTTTTTTCACGGTGATGCGCCCTCGGCAACCCCAGGTCCCTAGCTGAGTACTGGCACCACTTTTTTTTTTTTTTTTTTTAACAAAAAAACCCACTGTGTATAACCAAAAACAAAACAACAACAAAAAGCTGTCTTAAAGAAATGCTTTTTTGTTGTTGTTTTGTTAAAACAGAACTGTCAGTCCCATGTGATAAATAAAATCATGAGATTGGACCCAAACATTTGAGAGTTTGAGAAATAACAAATTAGGGATTCTTTTTATAGCCTTCTGGATTTTGAAGCTTTTTCTCTACAGCCATGAGTGCTAGAAATACTTTGCTTTTCACTTTCATTTTGTATGACTTGTGGCAATCTCACCCAATAAGGATCTGGGCCATTAAGGAAAACATCATCTGTTATGTGACTCACAATAAAATAGTGACAATTGGCAACACTGGAATGGTTTTGATTATTTCAGCCCACACTTTTGAAAATAAAGGAAACTGCAGTATAGAAAACCTTCCCTTGCCAAAAATAAAGATCTGGAAGTACCATAGAAGTCCGGGTTTTGTTTTGTTTTGTTTTGTTGAATAATGTTCTAGCTATGAATGTCTTCATATTCATGTGTCTCTCTTGATGAAGGAGGATTTTTGGATTTGGGGTAGTCTCCTGATTTCCTCACTCCCTCCCTGAAATCCTTTCCATTCCCTACTAGATCATTGTGATTGCTTCCTTTTGAGTTAATTTTGCACCACAGAAATGGAACTATAGAGTGGCTATCTTTCGATCGCATTCTGCTGTAAAATTAAAGATGCAAATGACACCCACTAAAAGTCAAAGAATGGTGACTCACATGAAGTGGGAGGTTTCCTACCCAGTGTGTGTTTTTAAAAGCTCAGAGAAGCCCCTGTTCTTGTAGTACGGTGGTCTCCAACCTACTGATCACAATCTACTTTGGAACAGCAGTTACAGTAAAAACCTATGACCGCTGCACAATCTGCTGGCAAAAGGTTGGAGACCACTCCTGTAATACATAGGCACTTTCTCTGGAGCTGCTGTCTGTTAGAGGAAACATTAAATCCTGATTGTGTCCACATTTGTGGTCACTATAAACTGTATGGCTTTTCTTTTCTTTTTCTCAAGAGCAGTTATGTTAGCCCAGGAGTTTTAGGTGCATTCTAATGTGTGTCACTCACTTCTACCAGCCTACATTTCTTTCCTCTGAACATGAGACATCATAGAATCATAGGCTATGTCTACACTTAGGGATTTAGGTCGACTTAAATAAGTCGACTTTAATAAGTTGACTTTAAATTGACCTTATTAAGTTGACTTAGAGAGTCCACACAGGACTCCTAAGTTGATTTAAAGTGGGCCTTACTAAGTCTAGTATAGAGTCTCTAAGTTGACTAGTTAGGTCCAGGGTGCGGGGCTGGCTGTCCCCAAGGCAGCAAGCCCCAGACCGCTCGGCTCCCTTCTGGTCGGGACTACTCAGAAGGAAGCCGACGGCTTCCCTCTGCCTGAGACCCCCACGGGTCCTGGCAAAAAGGGAGCTGCCTCTTCCTTCTTGCTGGGACCCACGCAAGTCCAGCTAGAAGGCCCGGGGGCTTCCCCACCAGCTGGAGCCAGCTGTTTGGGGAGGCCCCGGGCGTCCCCAAACAGCTGGAGCGCCGGCAATTGCCAGCATGGCAGCGCTCCAGCTGGCGGGCAGACGTTGGAGGCTTCCCAGCAGCTTGAGCATGGTCCTGGTTAGGAGGGAGTGCGGGGCTCCTTCCTAGCCAGGACCCGAGCGGTCCTGGATGAAGGGAGTCCCGCGCTCCCTCCTAGCTGGGACTGAGGGGTCCCAGCAAGAAGGGACCGTGGGGCTCTCTTCTCTCCAGGACCCCCTAGTTTTTCCTTAATTCAATTTAAGGAGCATCTTAAGTCGAATTAAGGAAAGCCCGGTGTAGATGTGGAGTAAACTAAGTCGACTTAAGCCTGCTTACGTTGACTTAATTTATAAGCTTCCTTTTTGCTGGGACCCATGGGGGTCCTGGAGAGAAGGGAGCTGGGAGAGCCGCCTGCTGCTTCTCAGTCCCTGCAGAGCCAGCCGTGCATCGGCTGGCTCTGCCGGGACGAGCCGTGAGCGGCTTCTCGGTCCCAGCAGAGCCAGCTGGCGCATGGCTGGCTCTCGCCGGGACCAGCCGCCCACCTCTCAGGCTCTCCAGCCAGGGTTCCAGCAGGGGATACCCTCCCGCTGGAGCCCTGCCTGGGGAGCCCTTCTCCCTGGGACCGCAGCTCCCCTGGCAGGGAAGCCGCAGGTCTGGGGAGAACGGCGCAGGGGCTCCCCAGGGGACAAGGGAGCCTCAGTGGCTCCCTTCTGCCGGGAGCCATGTGGGGCTCCCTAAGTCGACCAAGTCGACTTAGGGCATCTACACTGGCTAAATCGACTTAATAAATTCGACTTAGACACTAGTTCGAATTATAACGAGGTGTTATTAATTCAAACTAGTTTTTCCTTAATTCAATTTAAGGAGCATCTTAAGTCGAATTAAGGAAAGCCCGGTGTAGATATGGAGTAAACTAAGTCGACGTAAGCCTGCTTAAGTTGACTTAATTTATAAGTGTAGATGCACCCATAGAATCATAGGGCTGGAAGGGACTTCATGAGGTCATCTAGTCCAACCCCCTGCTAAAAGCAGGACCACTCCCACTAAATATCCCAGCCAGGGTTTTGGCTAACTGAACCTTAAATATCTCCAAAGATGGAGCTTCCACCATCTCCCTAGTTAGCCCATTCCAATGCTTCACCACCCTCCTAGTGAGAAAGTTTTTCCTAATATCCAACCTCGACCTCTCCAACTGTAACTTGAAACCATTGCTCCTTGTTCTGTCCTCTGTTACTACCGAGAACAAGTAGTTGAAGGTTACTATCAAAACCCCCTCAGTCTTGTCTTCTGTAGACTAAATCAGCCTAGTTCTTTCAGTCTCTCCTCGAAAGTCATGTGCCCCCGCCACTAATAATTTTCGTTGCCCTCCGCTGGACTCTTTCTAATTTTTCCACATCCTTTCTGTAGTGGGGAGCCCAAAACTGGACACTGTATTCCAGATGCGGCCTCACCAGTGCCGAATAGAGGGGAATAATCACATTCCTCGGTCTGCTGGCAATACTCCTACTGATGCAGCCCAATATGCCATTGGGCTTTCTGGCAATAAGCGCATGCTGTTGGCTCATATCCAACTTCCTGTCCACTATAACCCACAGGTCCTTTTCTACAGTGCTGCTACTTAGCCGATCGTTTCCCAGCCCGTAACAGTGCATTGGATTTTTCCATCCTACGTGCAGGACTTTGCACTTGTCCTTGTTGAACCTCATGAGGTTTCTTTTGGCCCAATGTTCCAATTTGTCTAAGTCTCCCTGAATCCTGTCCCTGTCCTCCAGCGTGGCTACCATTCCCCCCAGCTTGGTGTCATCCGCAAACTTACTAAGCACACAATCTATCCCATCATCGAGATCATTAATGAAGATGTTGAACAGAACCGGCCCCAGGACCGACCCCTGGGGCACTCCACTCGTTACTGGTTGCCGACTAGACATCGAGCTATTGGTTCCTACCCACTGAGCCCGTTGGGTGAGATACTATCTCCCGTGGACCAAAAGAGACATGCGTTCAAATTTTGCAGAGCTTTTCTTCAGATCTGAACATTCAGATGGATCCGGTATGGTGCGCAGTTGCTTACTGAAACTGTTGCTCAATTTATAGGCTGTTGTCCCCAACCCTCAACATGACTACTCTGTTTCCAATATGGACATGGCCAGACTCTCTGCTTACTTGTGACAGTGTAAATTGCGAGTAATTTTCCTAAAGTTAATTACACCAGTGGAAAACTGGCAGAAAGAGGGAAGAGAATCATGTCCCCACTTTGTGAAGTATTTTAGGAGCTCTTGAGGTCCTAACAGTAATTAGGCTTATTAATAATTACTCCATAACCTTTTCCAGTGTTATTCTTTTCCATTTTATATTTATTCTGAGTTTTGCATGATTGTTTCCACTACCACCCCATTGCCATATATGTGTATACACAGTGCTACTTGACAGTACTGGATGTTGGACACACTGACATTCAAGCAGACAATACATTTGACAATCTGTATTGACATTTAGGAAATCTCTCTACCAAAGCTTTATTTTCTCACGTGGAAAAGAAAAATCCAAGGCAAATAAACAAAAGGTCCCTATGTCGTCTACAAACTCAGAATGTGGCTTTAGGATTGAGGATAGCAGTAAAGAACACACACTTTTACCCTAAATAGCATTTTTCCTTAGCAAAGATCTAGTATACAAATCATTGAGTTTGACTGATTGTTGGAGGCTGGCATGTGAGGTTTTTCATTCAAGCCTTGTAGATTATTAGATATGTTGGAGGAGTTTAAAAGCCCCATATCCAGAGCGGAGTTACTAACTGAGATTGTAACAGAGTTGGCTAGCTATGCTGACTGCCAACTATGCTGATGATCTAATTGTTTCTGCTATTCTTATTCTGCCATTTATGCATGTGCATTATGGCTAATAAACACTCCAAATCCCATTTGGACATTAGAATATGTTTTTCCGGTGGACTTCATTTCTAAGGGAAGAATTTGGCTCATGGTTTTTCTGCCATGTCTTGGTTTCAGTTTCACAAGGTCAAGAAGGTGAGATCTTTGATTCTACACTGTAAATATTAGGGGCTTGATTCTGCACTAAGGTAGCGTAATGGGGCACTGGTATAAATTTGAACCAAGATGGAGTAGTTGCTTTTTAGACATTTAGCATAAAATCTACTGAAAAAAATAATTTTAGAAAGGTCCTAACTACCTTGTTTGCATCCTTTTTGTTCTTCAGGCTCCTTTATTTTTCTTATTCAATGAGAAATGCCTTCTCTCCATCAAATACCTACCCTCTGGGAAAAAACACCCTTTCCCCAAAGATTTTCACCAATGATCTCTTGAAAATATCCATGCATTTCACCGAGTCATTCTCCAGTGTATTTGGATGGCAAACGGTGTCTAGGCTTGGAGCAGACACAGTCTCGTTTATGTGCACAGCACTATCCTGCACTTGGAAAAATGCTCAGCAAGAAATAGAATGAGCTTTACCTGTTCTATTTTATGGTAAAGTTTGAAGGGGGTGGGGGGAACCATTTTCAGACTCTGGGATTGCTTGATTGTCCCCAAAGTCTTCCCCATTTTTTAAAATTTGCATGCCCCATGCTTTAAATATTTGTTTTAACATAGGAACGCTTGTGGGCCTAGATTTTCGAGTTGCCTAAGGCCCTGTTGCACAAAGAGGCCTTAAATCAGCTGGATATCCCAGTGGAGAATTATCCCCCGCATTGGCATACAGCTGATAACGGAATAATACTCTCCAGAATTAGCTGCTCTGCCTCCTCAAGACCTGGAATAAAGCTAAGGGAAGAGTTTGTTGGGGCTGTCTGGAGGTATATAAGTAGCAGAAGGGGGTGTGGCTGAACTGAACATTGTGCCCAATTCTCCATCGAGGTAAGAGATCTAACAGCATCAACATGATGTAGGCTGCATCTACACTACAGTTTCCTTAAGTTTACTTAAGCAGCTTGCTTAAGTTGACTTAAGGAAAATAAAGTCGACTTAATTAAAATTAAGTCGACTTTATAAAATCTGCTTTCTAGTAGACCTAAGGCTTAAGTCGACTCTCTAAAGTCAACTTAAGCCAATGTAGCCATGGGCTAGCCCTAAGTTGACTTAGGGCTACCCCAGGGCTACACCAATGCCCTCCCTGCTGGGGAGGGGCACAGGGGTAGCCTGGCATGCCCCCCCACGGGGCAGGGCAGAGTCCTTTCCACCCTGCCCCTATGCCCTGCCAGGGTCCCTGTGCCCCTTTGCCCCATTGTACCTAGGTACAATGGGGCAAAGGCTGTGCCCCCTGGCATTGGGCAAGGGGTGCCCCCCCTGCCCCTGTGGACCTGACCTAGGTCCCCCTAGCCCCACAAAGTTGACCTAGAGCATCCAGTGTGGACGCTCTAGGTCGATTTTGCAAGTTCCCCCCAAAGTCGACTTAAAATTTAAGTGTGGACACACTAAGTCGACTTAGTTAAAGTCGACTTAAATTCACAAGTGTAGACATAGCCGTAGAGTAGGACCCCTCCTTTTCCATCTTCTACCTGGGCTACATGGTCCTGATTTAGGGGTCCACAGCTGACTCTCTGGAGTCAACATCTCCACTGTGTGTCAGTGCAGCTTGTCTGTAATGAAGGATCAGGACCTTGGTGTTTGCCTGCTCTGGAGGAAAGAAGCCAAAATGGGTGATTTTTTTTTAAAAGCTGCAAAGGTATCTGTTCCAGCGAAGTGAGAATTATTGTGAACAGTTACAAAACATTTCTAGCAAAGACGTGGTGTCTATAAAACTACAGTGAAACTGAGCACCCAGTCAATTTGTCTACAATTCCATAAGTCCCATGGAAAAAATCATAGGTAGTAAGCCAAAAAAAATTAAAAAGATAATCTTCATCTAGAGTATTTTAATAAAGTGTCTGAGTTTGGAGGGATGAATAGAAGGATCTTTGTATGGGGTAAAGGATGGGGCAGGAGCGGGTTGTTTAGTCCTACAGCACTAGCTTTGATTATTGCCAGAAGTGGGTATATGCTGCACATTTCACCATCCGCTTCTCTCTGCTTGTGGGTTCTGTTCTTGAACAGGCAGGATATACAAGAATTCTGTTCTCCACGGGGTACCGCATAGTTAAATGGCAGCTAATCTGCAGTGTGACCAACTAGCTACAACGCCCTGGGGGCCCTGGGTTTGTTTGTGCTCCCGAGTACGTCTGTACATCATACCCTCGCTCCGCTTCGGAGCCACCAGAGTATTGAAATATATTGGGTTCCTGCCCTCACAGAAGTACTGATTTCAACCAAACTCAGCATTCATCTTGTTTGTTTTACAGTCATTTGGTAGTTTAGTGTGGTTATAAATATAAATTAATATAACCCTAGCACATTTGTTCCTGATACCAGATGTTCTTATAATTCACAGATATGGAGGAGTGGAATGTAACGTTAATGAAGAGGGGAGATTACAATGGTCCAGGGTGGCCTGACCTGCTTGGTCTTGTACTGAATGGCTAAATGAGGCAATAGTGAGACTCCCACAAGGAACAAGTTGTACAGTCAGGATCATTGAGCTGGGAGGACCTGACCTCAATCAAAATATAACGAGGGGACAGGGAGCACGGTCGACCCAGCTGTTTTAGCAGGATATAAAATGAGAGATGGTCATGCAGGTATTTTAGGCATAAATTGTAGTTGGCACTTTAATAATCTTGCAGCCCTTGCTTTGGCAGGCTAATATATTTTTCCAGAATCAGGAAGACATTTGAAAAATGTATTTTCCTAGGCTAAGTTTTAATTTGGGAGCCTGTCAACCTTGGCAACGTCCTCTTTAAAATAAGGTCACTGTGAATTCCTTAACCAATGGAATGTGTACATCTTCCCAACTGTTTAAACCTTGAAGAACCAATGTAATTCATGATGCTGTACAAAATGGGTTGCCAACTCTTGTGATTTTACTGAGGATCTCTCATCGTATTTTCTGGTGGGCAGTTCTTAAGGCTCTGCTCCTGGTGTGGTTATGGGAGAACTTTAGCTTTCGTTTTAAAAATCTAAAAAGGAAATTTGTGGTCCTTTGGATTTGGGAGTAAGGCTCAATAACATGACATCCCATAGTTTAAAAAGAACGAAAAGCAAATAAAAAGAACTCAAAATGTTTCATTTTCAAAAATCTCACAATTTTTTAGATAGCTGCCTGATTTTTGAGTGTCCTGACTCATAATTCTTGAATGTTTCAAGCTTGCAATATTGTATACTGTAAGGAATAGTAGGCTAGGAAGTAGATTAGTTGAGTTAATAGATCTTTCATCTCTGAAGAGGTCATAGAATTATAAGTTAATTTAATCTTGTTGTAACATATTTGACTGTGTAGACAAAACCCTATTAATGCTATTTAGTAATGATGCTGGCGTCTACCCTGTACATTGCATTGCACTGCATGGCTTCTACTAATTTCAGTTCAGTCCTGCAGTTGCAATGGGAACAATAGTGAATTTCTTGATATTCCATGTTTTGTGATTGGTTTATATTATGTACAATATCCATTGCTTTTATTGATTCTTTACTTCATGAATTATGGTAATTACATTCTTCAGTTTATCTGCAGGGAGCTCCATTCTCCTTTTACTGTGTCAGGTGTTTCAATTATTTCAGTCCTTCTGTATTAATTATTTGCTCTGCCTCCCAAGTTAAAATCCCTACTAAAATTACAAGTCTTGCTTTCAGAACCTTCTAAATCACTTAGAATAATCATAAAAATAACAATAATAAGAGTAGGTCACAGCATCAGTATTGATGCTTTTCCCAAGAATGAAGCTATCAATTTCTGACTATCCATTTGTCTCTTACCTCGAAGATTTTCTTACAGCATGTCGATTTTCTTCCTGACTTCAGTATTAACCTGGAATGAGAAACAAAGTCAATGGGGTTTGCAAATCCAAATATCTAATCTTTGCTGTTCCTTTCTTGTCAGACAAGGCAGTAATATCCTCAGAGAAATACAGAAAGTGAAGCATGATCTCTTTCTTTCTCTCTCCTCTCTCCCCACACCCCCCGCCTGAAATAAGGCTTAAAAATAACCTTTCCTGAGTGTCTGCCACTGAATAGTATTTTGAAATTTTATTTTCTAATAATGTATTTCTTCCCCATTCCTCATTTTCTATTTGGTCTCTGATTCAGGAAAATTGTCACCATCTTGCAAAACCATTTTAATAAACTTTCTGCTGTTTTCCTGGCTCCTTTGACCAAAACAGAGGAGCATAAGTTTGTCAACTTCTGAAATTTGTCGAATTTTGCAAGTTTCATAGTGAAAACTTTTTAATAGATTTCTTGAAATTGAATAATTTTTTTGTTCAAGGTGTGTAAATGAAGATTATAGACAAAGTCTAATGGGATTCATCAAATATTTCATAGAAAAATGTTTCCTGTTCAGATAACCATCTTTAAAATGAGGCTAGTTCAAAAGAATATAAATATTAGTAGACTTCTTTTGAATAACATCAGATCTGGATGATGACGTTCAAAGCATCTAAACATTAGGGATTTTGTTAATCTTCTAAAAATGTCTCTTTTTTACTGAATCTCATGAAAGAAAGTCTTTAGTTGATGTGGTCATCAGAGGAATAACAACTCTTTGATGTTTTATCTGAAATCTAAAGCAAGTCGCTAGCTAGACAGTAAGTGACAGATTGATTGTGCACCTATTCAGCCTCCCTGAACCCATGCCTTTGGGGATCCCTAATGGACCGTGGTTGAAACTGCAACTGATGCCTGAAAACTACACTAGTGGTGCAGAATTAAAAATGGGTGGGTTGCCACCTATCCCACTTTCTACGTCAAGCCAATACAGAATGCAATCTAACTTTTATTTTAGCAATAATCAATGCAAAGGATCACATTTGTTTGTTTTTAACTTTTCCTTGAAATGTAGGTGATTGTCCTGTCAGGGAGGTTAAAAGGTGGCCTAATTTATGGAAAGAATATTGCTAAAGCTTTGCAACAAGTCATATGAAATTGACCAATAAATATCCCAGAGACAGTGGTTTCTTTTTTAATGGTCTGCAACAGCTCTGCTATCATAGGTAATCTATTTGAACACAGCCTGTCAGTCTATGTATTTCAAAGCTACTCATGATTGTAATATCTAGGGTCCTAACGTGTTTTCATATCCCCCTACTGCAATCCCCTGAGCCATCCAGCTCCCTGAAGCAATGGTATTCTTAATAAATAATGATTTTTTTAATGCAAGCAAGGAAGTTGAAAACAACAGATAGGTGTTGCAATCAAAAACCTTTTACTAAAGATAATTTACAGTTATCCTGTTGGCATTATCTATAGCTTCACTGAACATGTACTCAAGACAACAGAGTGGATTTTGTATGCATAAAATAAGGTATTCCAAACAGGAAAGTTAAAAGATTTAAATTGCAGCTCAAGGAGAAGACTTTGTTCAGTCTCTCTTGCTTGCCACTTTCCTGTAAGTTATTAAGTGACTGACTCACCTCTGGTTGCATGTTAGGGACCCTGTATTATGCAACCATGAAAGAAGAAAGTTTGATTTTAAAATCATAGGACTGTGTCAGAATTCGGCACTTGCCTCTCACAAACACATAGTGGTCAGTGCATGGGTCTGCATTCTCTATCTAATTGCAGAGAGTCTTAAGCAACTCAGCCCTTCAGCTAAATCACACTCTGTGGAACAATAACAGCAAACGGACTCTTTCTGGGTTCAACAGTCTTTACACACCCTCAGACTTGGTATTGAGCCAGATCCCTAGGGATTCCTCCTTGGAGGCAATATCTTCTCCTTCTCCAAGCCTTCCTGGCCCCAGCTCTCTAGCTGGGCTACCAAGTAGTTCAGGTCCTCTTCTTGGGGTGTATCAAAGTCCAGTAGAGTCCAAACAGTTCACTATCTCTGATCTTCTTCAGGGGTCTTCATTCCCTTCTCTCAGCATGAGGCCAGCCCCTGTGGCCAGTGGGAGGAGGGGAGGACCCACTATTCAGTCCAGGCATCCTATACATAGCAACCATATTCCACTGCATCATTTTAGCTCTTCACTAGGCTGTCACAGTTCCCTGGGACACCCTTCGGCCTCTGCACCTTTACCAATGGTTCACGCTTACTTCAGGGCTTACAGCTACCAACTCCCAGGAGCGAGCCAGGGGTTCATTCGCTTCCCCAGTACCAGCCAGCAATAGAGCTGTCCATGGTACTACAGCTACCTTTGGCCAGCCAGGAACACTGTTTGCCCTCCTCTGACTCCAGCAAGGAATTTTCTCTGTTCAGAACTACAGCTCTTTTTATATGGGTCTGCAGCTCTCTGACCGGCTGCTCCCTGTAGCCTTTCCCTGATTGGCAGCCTTCTGCAGAGTCTTTTTAGGCCATTTGGAGGGCTTAACTCCTCTGCTTCTTTCTGGGACCAGGTGTGGTAGGATCCTGAGGCCTCCAGCATGGGGCCTCTGAGCCTGATATACCCAACACAGTCTGATTTACAGAGATGTGAGCACCTGCAGCTCCAGTTGACTTAAACAGGAGCTGTGGGTGCACAGCATTTCAGATATTACTTGTCTATGTTTATATGAGGCAGCTCATGGATACAGAGACACTGATGGGGGAGTACGAGGAAACAGTCATACAGTATCGGTCATCATGAGAGGCAGTGGCCTCAGCATCCCTACAGCCTAACCATTGTCAAGTTTTTTGTAGGCATCACAGAAAAGGAAAGTTTTATGGAGTTGTTCAAAGGAGAACAATGAAGTAGCTTTGTAGAGATGAGGGGGAGAAAGCATGAAGGTCCTTATTTGAAAGTGTAACAAGTGGGCAGTGGGGGCTGGCATCATGGGTTGATTGGAAGCTGGTGTCGGCCTTCTGTTACTGAAGGAGAAGTGATAAGTTGGATGGGTCATGAAGGGCCTTGAAAGCAAAGGCAAGTTGATTATGTTGGATATGACAAGAAAGAGAGAGCCAGTCTTCCTACTGGATGTGGAGTTTATCAAGCTAATTTGCAGTGGCTCATGAAAGAAGATCAGAGCCTTCAGAAAAGCATCAAAATCTGGTCAGAGGACAATCATCAGTGATGTGAGGCATTATCTTTGGCCAAAACTGCATATGAGATCCTCTTGTTGGTGCCTGCTGTGAAAGCTGGGTGTACATTGAGTCTGTTCATTCAAAATCGGTTCAGAAGGCTTCAAGAAAAGTGTGGCAAATCAAAGCCTAGCACACACCTCATCAGATCAGATATAAGAGACTAGTTTCTGACATCAGCTGCAGATCATTTTTCATGCCACATTGACATTGCAGAGAAATCTGACAGGGGCAGGTGGGTCCGCAATGGTTGCCTTGACAACAAGGCCACTGCTAGGTGGTTGAAGAGAGGTGTGTGTATGGTGGTAGGCTTGGATTTGCAATGATCTTCTCAGTCATTCTGTCCGTGGCATCCTCATGACAGATATGTAGAGGAGTGATGTTGCTTAACATGGGGAGCTTCAGTACTGGTGTGGGTTGAATCATCCCAATTATGATGCATGTGGTTGTATATAGTTTCACGTCAACCAACTTGTCATGAGATAGATTATGGAGTCAGATCAGATAGTACTTTGCTGCATACCAACAGAGGGCTAAATTGGATGATTAGAGAGTCAGAGCATTTGCTTCCCATGAAGTGCTAGCCAATTTGCTTAGGAAGTTTTTACACAACCTCCCCTTACCCACTATTTTTCTGGTTATGTTATATAAAAGATCTTTCTAGGATTACTCTGAGGTAGTCTGGATAGGATTGATGTTTCAAGCTATGTCCATTGAGAAAGGTATTCAGTTCAGAGAGCCAGTGAAGGGATGCAAAGAGAGGGGTGACATGCTCAAAGCAATGGGCTCGCAAAATGATCTTTATAGCACTTGCTGAATGCATATGAGAGGAGCAAGACAGCATTTATCTACGAAATTGCAGTAATCAAAATGAGAGATGTTGAGAGCCTGGACAAGAGTTTTAGCTACGTGGATGGATAAGAAAGGCCATATCCTAGTGATACTATACAGAAAAGAATCTGCAAATTGTAGATGTAACCTGGATGTAAGAATCTAGTGAGAGAGGTTTAAGTAAAAGGTGACACCCATGTTTGCAGGTTGATTGGCAGGCAGGATGGTGGTGGGATCCACAGTGATCAAGCAAGAAGGTAGTGGAGACGGTGTGTGAAGAGAAGAAAGATTAGGACTTCCATTTTAGTCATGTTGAGTTTGACCTGAAGGCTAGACATTCTAATTTGGACAAGAGGAGACATGTTTGGAATCAAGATGCAGATCTGTGAATTTGAGCATAGATATAGAAGCTAAATTTTAGTTTGTAGATGAGATACCAAAGATAAAGTATAGAGGGAGTAGAGAAAGGAACCAAGGACAAAGTCCCTGAGAAGCCCCCACATAAAACTGGAGGGATCGTTGAAGAGGATCATCTGACAGACACGCTGAAGGAGTGAGTAGAGAGGTAGCAGACATACAAGAAGAGGACAGAGCCCCAGAAGCCAAGGGAGAACCAAATGTCAAGGCATCTGATAGATCAAGGAGGATAAGGCTGGAGTACTGATTCTGAGTTTCAGCCAAGAAAAGGTCATTAGAGACTTTGGCAAAGCAATTTCAGTGGAATGCTAGGGGCAGACCATATTGTAGAGGGTCTTTGATTGATTTTAAGGAGAAGAATTCCAAAGAGCAATTGTAAACAGCATGTTCAATGAGCTTAGAAATGAAAGGAAGAAAGGGCATGGGGCATTAGCTGACAAAGCAAGTGGGTCAAGGATGTGTTTTTTAAGATGGGAGAGAGTACAGCATGATTCTGTTGTAAGAAGAAAGAGCCAATGAAGAGTGTGGTCTCTGTTGCAGGAGGTCAGACTAGATGATCATAATGGTCCCTTCTGACCTTAAAGTGTATGGATCTCTGAAATATTAAGGAGAAGGGTAAGAAAGAGAGAATGAGAGTGGACATGTGAGAGATCAGGATATAAGAACATAAGAGAGGCCGTACTGGGTCAGATCAGAGGTCCATCCAGCCCAGTATCTGTCTACCGACAGTGGCCAGTGCCAGGTGCCCCAGAGGGAGTAAACCTAACAGGCAATGATCAAGTGATCACTCTCCTGCCATCCCTCTCCATCCTCTGATAAACAGAGGCTAGGGACACCATTCTTAACCCCTTTCTGGCTAATAGCCATTTATGGACTTATATATAGGATGGAATGGGAACAGTGGGGAAGATGTGGAGGGCAGATGAAAAACTTCTATGTCTGTGACGTGGGAGAAAGCAAAAAGAGTAGTATAGAACAGGTAGGGTACGGAAGGTGAGTCAAGGAGAAGAGCAAGGTCACTTCTTATTTTGTCAATTTTCTTGTAAAAGAAATTGGCAAGATCCTATGTAGAGAAAGAAGTGGAGGCAGGATGAGGTGCTTTATTTGTTTGTTTGTTTTATATGTAGACATACCCAGAAACACCAAGTGGCGGGTTGGGGTTGATAGGCAATGCTAAAAAAGACCTGTGGGTGATCTAAGAGGGGGAACTCAGCAACGCTGGCTGCGTCTACACTGGTAAATTAAGTCGACTTAAGCTTGGCTTAAGTTGACTTAATTTGCCCTGCGTCTACACTACACTTTGCTTAAGTCGACTTAAGCAGCTTGCTTAAGTCGACTTAAGGAAAATAAAGTCGACTTAATGAAAATTAAGTCGACTTTATTAAACCACCTTTCTACTTGACCTAAGGCTTAATTCGACTTTCTAAAGTCGAATTAAGCCAGTATAGACATGGGGTAGCCCTAAGTCGACTTAGGGCTACCCCAGAACTACACCAATGCCCTCCCTGCCGGGGGGGGGGGCACAGGGGAAGCCTGGCATGCCCCCGAAAGGGCAGGGCACGTGGGCAGGGTGTGACACTGTCTGGATTTAGGGAAGCATTTATGATATTATTTTCTATGGATATCTCATAAATGCTATAATCCATAGGAACTATGTCATGTTTGGTATCAATAGAAAGGTAGTAATTTGCTGGGAATGATTATATAGTTTATGTCTAGGAATTCTATTTCGATTAGAAGTTAGGAAATTGATGTTATATCCATACTTTAACTTGTGTCATTCTGGAGGAATGACTTAAGACGGGAGGGTGTAAACAACCATTGTCTCCTTAATGTTAAGGAATCTGCCAGGTGATATGGTCCCAGGGAGTAAACTGATGAGCCATTAAGGACACAATGGTTGTATTCTTTATGTCCTTAATCGCTCATCAGGATACTCCCTGGGACCATCCTACCTGGAAAATTCCTAA
>ML685779.1:27878789-27908527 GCA_007922175.1 Pelusios castaneus
TGTGCTAATCTGATCCAAACCTAGGACAAGACTCAGGATTTTGAATTTGATCTGGTTTCAAGGGAAAAAGGGATGTAGTGCTGCAGTATTCCAGCACATTCTTTACTGGTTTTGAACAGATAGGGCACCATTCTGGAAATGGATGGGAAAACCGTAGAGGTGGCTCCAAACTTGCATACCAGTTAAGGAAAGGATGTTTCAGAAAAGCACATCCAGACTGTAGCTCATTCATCACAGAAGGGCATGTGATGTAAAGTGGTGGAGATTCATGGATTTTCAAACTAGCCAAAAGTTAACAACGACCCCAAGAACTGGGTAAACATCCGTCCAAATCACAACTCCAGAGCGTAACTGGACACAGGAAATACACTCACCACGCTTAAGATACTAATACAAATATACATTTAAAAATGGGAGAGACCGTAACTAGGCTGTGACAGCAAAGTGCCCCAATCAGTATAGTTTATGGAGAGTCCCAGGGAGTGCACTGCTCTGTTCATGCCAGGATACCCGTCCTTTCCAAGCATGATCCATGATCACTTATTATACCCTTTCTGAGATAGGGAATGCAGAGCTTGGTGGTTTACATTTTTTGCATAAAGAGCTTCAAAAGGTTCACGGTGCACACATGCTTATGGTTTGCTGTTGTCCAAGTATCTGACTTCTCATTCATTCATGTGGAACTCCTGAGCATTTTGGCAGCTCTTGCTTGGTTGTTAGCTGTTGCACACAGCAAGTGGTAAATTCACTTGGCATGGAGCCTGAATGAGTGGTTTTAGCATCTTTAGCAAGAGTCCTCTACATATATCTGTAGCTATAGCCCTCTGATGGGGATCACATTCTCTGTACTCACTACAGTCCCAAACAATCTCTTCTGCCTCAGAGTGATTCAAATTTTTAGTCACAAGAATTTCCCCGGTTTGTAGCATGCAGCATAAACCATTGTTCCTTTTGGTGATTTGCTGGGTTACTCATGCAGCATCCATATTCTGTAGCTAGCTCTAAGCCTCTATTTTCCTGAGCCAGAATCATTTGCTAGTTTTCATAAACTAACTTTCTAGCCTTCTTTTGTTCCCTTTACTTTCTTAGCTTTTGCTTGCATATATATTGCATATATATATAAGGGAAGTTGGAATGTGGCTTGCAGTTTTTCCAAAAGTTATAATATTTGACCACTTTATATGTCCCAGTCAGGGATCAGGGCACAGTACACTCATATAACAAAAGGATGGTCCCTGCCCCAAAAAGATTGCAATTCAATTAAGTGAAGAACATCAACAAATACATACAACAAACATATAAGGAAGTACAAGGTTATAGTTACCTAATTATGATTACAAGCAATCATGGTCAACAGTTATTTTCTTTGTTCACGGTCCTCTTACATATAAAAAAGAGCAAAAAAAAGTTACACAAAAGAAACATTGAATAAATCACACTGCAATGTAACTCTAAAAGCATCCTGACCTGGATAGTTTCTAGAGCTAAATCCATAGCACTACGTGGAAATAGCTGTGAGCTGCAAAAATCCTCTGGGGTTTACTTGAAATGAGCCCAAGATGATGTTTAAAATGTTTAGAATTTTAAAGCTTGATCTATCACTGACATAGGTTTTCAAGTACAATAGAGTTTATCTAGGCCTGATATTCAGCCACATCATAAATTCCTCTTCTCTTCCTCCTCCTACCCTTCCAACCGATATGGATTATCGACCTGAGTAGGTAGAAATAAATTGGAAATGAAAGGATGGGACATGTTTTGATATGCCATGAGTTCCTTTGATTGCTCTGTACCCTAGTACTTTGTACAGCTTTTTGCATGTTCATCTCCACAACCTTCATCAAATTAAACTATATAAAATAGTTTAAGTGAATAGTTTAAATTTTACTTATTCAGGAATTTCAGAGATGAGGCAAAGGAAATTTCATATATCTGCATAGCAAAGAAATTTTATTAAGTGGAACCAGGTTTACTTCAACAGAAGAATGGCCAAGAACTTTAAAGGAAATTAAAATGAGCCCTAACAATTGGAATTCACATAGGAGCAGAAAGGATCTTCCTAAGATAAATAAAACATGCATTAAAAAAGTACTGAGCAGGAAAGACTGTGATAATGGAGATTATATGTCAAAAGCAAAGGAAAACAATTGGGCAAATAAAAATAAGACCTTTGAGTGCAGAACAAAACTCTGTCACCCTGCCTTCTGGCTTCGAACAGAAAGCTCATTCATCCATCTCGTATTCTGGGTGCCTTTTTCTCTCATGTAACAGATGCCTTCATCCCAGGTGCTCTCCATGCAGTGGAATTTACTCAGCGTTGGCAAGCATGCACTGTCCAGGGAGTGGAACGTAGCCAGTAGAGTTAAAGTCAGGTGTAGTGGAATGTCAAAGTGAAGTTTGCTGTGTTGCCAGCCCCCTTCGCTGAGGGAGCACCAGGGGAAGAAGAATGGCAGCTGTGGGAAACCAGCATGAGAGTGAATGGAAGGAGTAAGGAAAAGGAAGAAGTAAAAGGGAGGGAGGAGGGAGACAATGTGGCGGGGGTAACAGATTAGATTGTCTAACCTTTAGAACATCTCATCACTGCAGTGCCTGGGTATTAAATACAAGACGCCCAACTGCAGCTCAGATAAGGAATGTCTTCTCTGGCCCTGTTTCTGCAGGCTCACATCTTTGTGAGGATAACATGTTTATGGACGATAGTGTGACTTGGTCATGTTAGCATTTACTTTGAGGAAGACTGGGCAAAAAAGGGTGTCTTTAAGTGTGCTCTAAATAAATGAGACAGTAATGTCTCATGATCTCCAGAGGAAGAGTACTCCAAAGACCCAGAGCATTCCTATTGCTTGAAATGTTCTTTACAGGCTGTGGAAGGACAGTGGTCTCTCAGGCAGCTCAGTTGTAGCCTGTTGAGGGAAAACTGGCTGCACCAACCTCCCTGCTCTCCCTGCTAGCTACACATCTGCTGTTGGTTCAGATTGTTTCCACAAATGACTTCTCATCCATGTTCCTTGCTGTGCTCTGTTACCTTATGATCAGGTTAAGGAGCCAAACTCTTGTTGAGAAAGAGATGCTGAGCATCACAACACTTACCTTTTAGTTGCCTAGAAATCACAGGAACAACATCTAGGCTCCTTTAGCAGTGAATGGGGATGCTGCAATTCACAAAGACAGCATGCTAGGTGGAAAACTCATCTCTCTTTGGAGATAGGCATCTAAACACCAGCTGCATGGAGGTTTTTATTCTACTAGCAGTTCTCAGCTGTAAACACTCTCTGAGGCAGTGGATCCCAAACTGGGGGATATGCCCCTTAGGGGGGTATGAAGAAAATCCAAGGGGGGTGTGAGGCTGTGAAATTTTCATAGCGAAAAATTGTTTTATCAGCGTACAGAATTTTTAATTTTCAAATTGTATACCACAAAAGGCATTTCGAACTTTCTAGCAAATGTTCAGGAGTGCTCGGGAGTGTTCATGACCGTTCTATGTTGTGGTGTATGATGTAAGTAGCTGGTCTTGTGCGGTAACTGGTGGTGGGTTGTGTATATATAAGACAGCACGTGAAAAATCTCTTTTAGTAGTAGTAAACAAACATTCACGATTACGTGATTAAAAGACAATTGTCCTGTTGTTAAAAGGGGGTTGGATGATGGTAAAGGAGAGGTGGGGAGGCGTGAGGGTTTCTCAAAAATCAGAAAGGATGCGTGATACCAAAAAGTTTGGAAGCCTCTGCTCTACGGTGTTTTGGAAAGAAGCTGGGCAAGATGGGGATAAGGAGGAGGAGCAGTCCTACTGAATTAGGTGCTGCACACAAATTAGGTGGACAAAGGCCTATCTTTCATTATTTGTGAATCGTGCTGAGTCTTAAGCAGGAGACAAGCTTGGGTGCCTAGAGTGAGGCAGCAGCACGCATGCCCAGAGGTAGAAACATAGGCACCAGTGGAACTCATTTTTGCAAAAACTTGGATGTCAAGTGAATTTAGGTATCGACAGGTTTGGCAGGAATTTTATGAATAGCAGTGGTCTCAAAACTGGGACTTAGGTGCCTAAGAGTCTTTGGGTATGTCTACAGTGGCAATTTAGGTCAACTTATGTAGCTTTAAGTCGACCTAAATTACTCTCTATCCACACTGGACTTTCGTTAAGTCGACTTAAGAAATTCTTTAAGTCGACTTAATGAACGCTTAGGTCGACTTAGCTATCGAGGGAGGTGGTAGAATCTCCATCTTTGGAGATTTTTAAGGCTCAGTTAGACAAAACCCTGGCAGGGGGAGTGGTCCTGCTTTTTAGCAGGGGGTTGGACTAGATGACCTCGTGAGGTCCCTTTCAACCCTATTATTCTATGATTCTATGAACTGCCAGTTAGGTCGACCTAACCCTTAAATCGACTCCTTAGGTCGACTTAAGCACAGCACGGACAAGGATTAACCCTTAAGTCGACTTTATTACGTAAGTTAGGTCGACTTACTAAGTCCCCGCTCAGGGTAATCACTTTGTTAAGTCGACTTAATAAGGTCGACTTTAAGTCGACTTAAAGTCGACTGTATTAAGTTGACTAAAGAAAGTTGACCTAACTTTTTCTACTGTAGACATAGCCATAGAGTCTAGGGCAAAAGCCTCACATTCAAGTAAATAGCTGGCTCTTATCCAGTGGTCATAGAAAGTTCTAATTCCTTAACCCCAAAGCCTTTGAAGTCCGATCTAAAGTCCAGTGAAGTTAAAGGGAGTCTTTCTATTGACTTCATTGGATTTTGGATCAGGTCCATGGGTATAATACACAGACAACATTCAACTCACTAATTGTGTGCACTTGAAAGGAGAGCTGTTACATCTGTCCATGTTTCATGCCCTCTTAACCTACTCAGTGAAGTCCAGAACTGTTTTCCAGGATGTTTCTGCTCATCTCCTCCAAACTGTTTTGATGACTCAAAGAATGTAAGTAAAAGCTTTCACCATCAAACAAAGGCCATCCAAATACACATACACTGATGTATTCTGGATCTTGGATGGAAACTGCTCAAAAACAACAAACAGAAGAAAACAGTTATCGACATTGTGTACAGACTTCTAAACTTTTAAAATAATTCCTTGTTTCATGTCTTCCATGTATTAAAGGCCAGAGGTAGGGTTTTGACTTGATTCTCCAGAGATACTCCTTTGGAAACTAACTTTTCTCCTTGGTTCCTTGTCACGGTTTTATTCATGCCAATCTTGAAGTAAGATTACCTTTTTTTTTTAATGACAATTAGGAAACAGACTGGAGAGTCATAAAGAGGAAACTAATAGCCCTCAAGATAAGCAAGCTACAGACAGTGTGGAGAACATTTAATGAACTGAAAAATTCAGTGTCAGCATACATCCTGTAAATGAGTCATTAAGATCACTTCCCCCTGCTCCATATGGATTCAATACATCTTGTGTCTAGTTTCTTTATTTATGCAAGACTGGTAAAGCAAATCTATCGCCACCAGGATCAACAAATCCTAGAGCTCTCAAGGGTGGAAGTAAACATTTTGTAATAATCCTCTTTTTTCGTGTTGCTCTTTGAAAGGGGATTTTTAATCCAGTGGTTCCTAAACTGTGAAATCTTACTGAAATATTTCATGACTGTGAATGTTTGAGCACATGTAATGCTTTCTCATTTTTGAGCTTCCTCCACAACTGACAGATTTTAAGAGATCAGTACATGCAATGCAAACCCCACACTCAAAACCCAGATTTGCAAATATTCTTGCAGATTTGCTTCTCTGATAATTTCAATATCTTTCAAATGCTTATTTGTAAGTCTATATAGCAGCATATCAGATGCTGCTTGCAACTTGCTGTCACATGAACTTGTCATGTGATCCTTCAACTCCATAAGTGCTCTGTGCAGTTTTAAAGGGATGAGCCTTAGAACAGGATGCTGGGATGCATGCATGCTCCACAGGACTACCATCCTATCTCATTTGTGAGCCTAACTGTGGAAAAGAGAATCGCAGTTAGTAAAATAGTTTAGTCACCTGTCATAATAAATATTAGGAAATGTTGTTGGGAAAAAAGTAACAGAAACCCAACACACATTATTACATAATGTTGTTTATAAAAATTAGTAAAAGTGAAAAAGAAAGACTGAATTAGTCTAAAAAGATCTACCCCTTTGGAGCTTGTCTAAAAACGGGTTTACTGATATAAATATAGGATTGCATAGAGACCATACCTGTTAAACAAGGGGAGCATGGAATTAGAAGTCAGTGAATTAAACTTGGCATTTTGGAAGTTAGGCCTGATTGGTAAACAAAATAAGGAGAAGATGCACTATTTCACCCATCACTAATCTTTTGGACCCTAAAAAGGAGACTTTTGTGAATAAAGATTGGGGAAATTCCTGGCAGAAGGAGAAGGTCATCAGGCATCCTTCCTACTATCCTCAATGGGCTTCCTCGTTCATCATCAATGCAGTTTAAACCCGAATACATCATCAGGGATGCCAGGTCATCAACATTGCACCAGCAGAGACTCCGCCCCTGGACACGTGACATCCTGCTTTGTTCCACTTCCCTTGTATGTTCTTTTCTGACCCATTATTTTTCCTTGTTCTTCTTCCCTCTTTCTTGGTTTTCCATCTGATCTGATCCTGAGGTTAGCAGTACCACACAGCACCTGTACAATGAGACAAGGCAGCCCATCCATGTCTTCCCAGCCTGAGAGAAACCCAGTAAAAGAGAAGAACCTGGCCAACCAGATGATGTCCCAGACTGGAGAAGGAACAGAGACCATATCACTGCTGTCATAGCTGATCTACCAGCCCAGAGCATCCATCTGACCTGCCATCCAGAATCCAGAAAACATCAGCAAAAGCCTTGTTTCCTCTACCTTCAAAATCATGTCTCTTCTCATTTATGTCTTTCTCTTTGTTAAAATCAGGAAAAGTAACCATCCTTCATAGCTCAGACTGGAGTAATAGCTCTAATCCTTTCCTCTACTCGGAGAAAAGTTGTCCAACTAAATAAGGGACTCTGATATTCCTTTAAAAGTGGATTCTGACAAGTGTTTGTTTTGCATAAACATTTCATTTCAGTTTTAAACCGTATTGTTACTTGATTTAGCTTCTTTTCTTTTACGTGTCTTAGTTAATGAATTCCTGATGCTTGGCAAGCTTGTGTTAAACTTTTGGCAGTTTTAAAGTAAAACTTTATCTCAGTCAGTGAAGCTTGAGACTTGATAGCACCATTTTTTCAGAGCAAGTGCGGAAGTTTATAGGATTCTTCTTGCATCTTGTGTTCATTGATGCTCCTTGCTTGGTCTGTGTCATTTTCGGAACTTTACAGAGAGCTTCTCAAATTGCAGTGAATGATCTTGCATTGGCTTGAGCCTCTTCTTCTGTGTTGTGTAATGATCTCCTTTGTCTTGTCCCTTCACTTCATCAGTTATATCCAAAATAAAAGGCCACTTTCTTTGTCACAGAGTTAAAGATGAGCAGAGAATATGCCTTTGAGGGACTCAGTAGAATTCAGCTATTGCAGCTTTTTGCTTGTGCATCTCCTTTTAGGGCTGGTCTCAGTTGCTTCTTCACTGAAAACTTGATTTTGGATGGTGCAGAACAGTCTGGATGTAATTCAACACATATCTTAAGTGTGTGTTTAAAGTTAAGCATGTGCTTAAGTGCTTTGATGGATCGAGCCCTTGATGCCTATGCTTAGGAGTTACATGCACATCAGAAGATTTTTCTCTCTCTCTCCCCCCCCCCCCCCCCCAGGGATGTCTCGTAGACTCTCTTTGAAGTTTTACTTTGAAAACTTTTACTCAGCCTCTTTTCTGCAGTATCATTCCAGTTCCACAAATGTTTAAGAGTACTTGAAGACTTCTTTCAATTGAGTATAAATATAGATAGACTATATCAAAGTTTCTTGGCTTTTTAGATAAATTACTTTGAAAGTTTATATTATTAATGTAGCTTACTCACTTGAAATAGCAAAATAATATCTCCAAAATGTAGCTTCTTCTATTAACACTTCTTCAGACTGCTTCCTGTAATTTTTAAGTTTGATCAACCCATTTCATAAGCACTCCAAATAACTAATTCCTCAGTCAAAATTATATATTTGAGGTACTTTCCAAGTATTAAAAAGAAGAAAATATCAATCACTTCTAACAACATTTCAGTTCTTTGATAATAGTAAGTTCATGTCAATGTACAACTCAAAATAGCACTAAGGGTTAATAATAAGGAATGTTTGCATTTAGAATCGGAATATTTGTAATTAAGAAAATAAACAAATTACAAACTTAAAGAAGAACATAAGCTTCTATCGTTGTTAAGCTCTGAAGGACACAACCACAGGCTTTCACCTTTAAATAAAGTCATGAATTGACAGTGACTAATATATTTTAACAAATGTTTCCTATCATGTTGCTGGAAATTAAAAAGATAAGGTAGGTGAGCTAATATCTTTTATTGGACCATTTTCTGTTGATAAGCAAGCCAAGCTGTCAAGCTTACACAGAATTCTTCCGTTTTTAAATGTTTCCTAACATTTAATATCTGACTGATAAAAATTTCTTCCTTAAACTATTGTAGTGTTTGCACAAGTGATCATTGTTTAATATGAACTGTTATTTTAGGATTAGTGTCAAAGGGAAAACTTTCTTATAACTTCAGATAACTTTGTCAAGAGGAAACAAATGACAAATGGTGTGTTATACTCAGTGTATTCTTTCAAAATGGTATTTCTGATCATACCAAATTCTTCCTTTTGTTGTAAAGGCTAAATCAATCAGGGTTTATTAGGCAGAATTTTATGTCTTCATAGGCACATTGAAGTTGTAACTTCTCATAAGAGAAGTTTTTTTGTCTTTCTGGCTTTTTACAGATTTTAGTATCATTAATGATTAAATATGAAATGCAATTTAAAAAGTCTCATGGCAAATAGTTTACATAAAGCAACAAACATGCGAAATCTCTCTCTTCATAATACAGAGGAGGTTGCACAGGAGGTCTGGGGGGATCGCGGAGTGGGATCCAGGTTTTCTTACTCTCATTTATCCATTTTTGCTACCCTTCTTCCCTTTTTTATTTTCTAGGTTCACCAGAGGTTTTAATTCTCCCCAAATTGCTGTATTGGAATCTAATTTTCTCAAATTAGTGCTCTGTGCTCTGAAACTCTTTGTGTTGTGAAACGAAATTAGTCTTTTTAGCAAGTAATTACTTAAATTACCTTAATTAGATAATAATGTAAGGTCAGCAACAAAATTATATATACTCTAGCTGAATCATTATAATGCTGATGACAGTAAGTGCCAGACTATGTTCCATCCATTCTACCTTCTCCCAAAGCCAAGGTTTTGTACAATTCCCCTGCAGTTTACTTAGTGTAATTTAGGCTAAGGTGTTTATCATAGTAGATGTGGCCAGAAAAATATTTGGAGTAATTATTTAAGTGATTTAATAACTGTTGAAATATCTGTCTGAATTCCTTCCAGAAAAGTAAGCATTTTATTGAAATAAAAATATTTTCATACTACGATAGGCCAAATAGCTCTGGTGAAGTAATTCTTCCACTCTGCTCCACCTTGATTAGGCCACAATTGGAGTATTGTGTCCAGTTCTGGATGCCTCATTTCAGGAAAGATGTGGACAAACTGGAGAAAGTCCAGAGAAGACCAAGACAAATGATTAAAAGTCTGGAACACTTGACTTATGAGGGAAGATTGAAAGAGCTGGGTGTGTTTAGTCTGGAAAAGAGGAGACTGAGAGGGGACATGATAACCGTTTTCAAGTACCGAAAATGAGGAGGAGGGAGAAACCGTTTTCAAGTACCTCCATGAGGAGGAGGGAGAAAAATTG
Source organism: Pelusios castaneus (assembly GCA_007922175.1). Taxonomy (NCBI): domain Eukaryota; kingdom Metazoa; phylum Chordata; order Testudines; family Pelomedusidae; genus Pelusios; species Pelusios castaneus. Next base: position 27,888,611 of record ML685779.1, read on the forward strand.
TTCTCCTTAACCACCGATGATAGGACAAGAAGCAATGGGCTTAAATTATGGCAAGGCAGGTTTAGGTTGGGCATTTGGAAAAAAATCTCGACTGTCAGGGTGATTAACACTGAAATAAGTTGCCTACGTAGATTGTGGAATCTCCATTATTGGAAGTTTTTAAGAGCAGGTTAGACAAGCACCTGTCAGGGATGGTTTAAGAGTGTACTTGGTCCTGCCTTGAGTGCAGGGGACTGGACTCAATAACCTCTCTTGGTCCCTTCCAGTTTTATGATTCTAAATCAGTGGAGTGAGACTAAGGAGGAATTTGGCCCATCAAACTTGCCTTCCCTACAGTGCATAAGCCATATGTCCTTGTATCCGTGAGTTTTGAAATGACATGGTAAGGCTCTGGCTCAGTTCAATAAGTCTTTAATGCTTGTAATAAAACTCTTTTTAGCTCTTTCAGCTGTGTCATTCTTCTAAAGAGCCCGCGTGGCTCTTATTCTGAGCTTTGCGTTTTCTCTGACCCATGATGAGACTCTGTTACAGGCTTTAGACTTGTCAGGACTCTAATGAGGATCCATGAAGGTGCTTGTTTCAAGATTCCAGTGTTTTTAGTTTCAGACAGCTGTAGGCCTGCACTTCACAATTTCCAAGCCAATAAATGAAGCTAAAATTTTACAAACATTTTTTACTTGAAGAATTCAAAAAGAAAATATACAGTGTATTTAATGAGAGGTAACATTTTGGGTAAAGGCACAGTGGCTTTACAGCTGCATATCTGGGATAGGAAAACCTGTTTTATAATATAGGCTAAGCATGGAGATTGAGGAGTGGCATTACTGTGGCTGTAGTCCTCTGATATGTTTAATTTCCACCAGCTGAAAATAAAGGTCAGGGGGATTGGTTGTGGGATAAAGGGCCTTTCTTCTCTAGCTCACTGGTTGGTATTTGTCTTAGTTCTACAAAGGCATTTGGTATTAGCAACATAATATACCATCTAATAGCTGTTTCAGGTCTCAATCCTTAGTGAACAGCTGGTGAACACTGGCACTATCATGGGCAATCTCAGTTGAAAGATCAAGGGCTCAATGGTTTTGTAGAAAAGACTGACTTACCCTGTCATCAAGACAGGTGATTCCATCCAGTCACCGCTAAGGAACAATAGCATAGTGGTGTACGGAAGCTTGCATTGCTGGGACTGCTCCTGTTCCGCATGTGGGCAGAGCACCTTCCTACGTCCTTAAGGCAGACCACGCTGTGAGTCAGTAAACCAATGAAAGAAGACCAGGCAGTCAGAAAGCCACTTCTCTTTTGCCCCCTCCACCCCCACACATTCACTACTACTGAAATTGAGATGTAGCAATAGGTACAGATGCTGAGTTGTCAACCGTCCATTAATTTACGGACAGTTCGTAAAAAAAAAGCAGGGAAACGTACTGTGATTAAAAGAGAAATGTAGGTAAAAATCTGCCCCTCACTCACCAGCATGGAGATTAGCCTGCTGCTGAAAGTGGGGCCAACAGTAGAAAGCCTGTTGCTCCTCTAAGAGCTGCAGATGACATTGCCCCTTCAAGGCTGCTAAAACAGTCTGGAGCTGCTGCCCTCAGCTGTTTTTCAAGGCTCCTGCCACCAAATTTGCCTCTGACAGCAGGCGGCGGGAGCCACTTTAATTTCAGCCGCCACCAAACCGAAAGAGCTGGCGGCCAGAGGAACCTTGGCGGCGGAGGGGAGCCTGGGCACCAGGGGTAAGCTATCTTTACTTCAGTCAGTAAAAAGCTTGCTGTGCCAATAAAAAAACTCAACCTTGTCAGTAAAAACTAAAAAGCAAAGTTGGCAACCGTCGACTGACATCAAGGCATAGAGAAGTGGAAGAACACAGGAGACTTCTCCAAGGATAAGAAGAAAAACAAGGCAGGAGTGGAGCAAAGTGGCAATGTAGTAGCAGAAAGGAAGTTGGTGAGTGGTGGGAGAGCAAGCCTGAGGTAATTATTTCTGTCCTTGAATTCATAAAATATGTATGTTGAGACCTTTCCCCGTCAGACCCTGCAGTGGCAAAAAAATTAAATAAGAACTGGTCACTTCAGTGATCATTTAAAGTTGGTTGGTGCAAAATACTTCGTTGCACCTCAGGTGCCGCTGTTTGCTCAGCTCTGTGAGAAAATGAGAGGGGAACAGTGCTTCAGACATGTGCAACAGATGATTCCATGCCACCAGTTTGACTGGTGACTGATGATCTGCTCTGGGAAGCCTTGGAAGAATAGACAAGATAACATTCAGAAAATATGCATTTCAAAACAGAAAACAACAAAGCAGCATGAAGTGCCATGTTATTTGATGGCCGTCTGCTTTGTGGCTAAGCTTCAATTGAGTGCATGAGTGCTTAGAGACTGTGTTGATACAGATATCCTCAATTTAGCAAAATCTAGGGTTAGAACTCCTGGAACTGTTATTATCAAAGAAGCAGAAATTATTCTCCTTCTTGTGTTTAAAGAAAGGAATTAGGATGAGTAATCTGTCTAGCTTTAGCTGCTTCCTCCCTCCAATGCTCAACCCTCTCATCCCATTCTTAATAACCAGTTAGCTAGCATGTTGATGAAAAGGTAAGGATAGGGTCTGGTCAACTGCGGGTTTGTGTGCAATGGACAAGAAGTATCGTAAGGTTACTTGGCTGATTTGGATGGGCAGGCAGGAGAAAACTGTTTGATGAAAGTAGTGTGAACTCTGCTTAAATGCGAGATGTTCTCTTTCTTTTTCTACATCACAGGGATCATTGCTGAGCAAGACATCCATGTTCCTGGGCATTCTTCAGTAGCAAAAAAGGATAATGTGTGAAAAGACATAGGAAATAAGGCACTGAGTTTTTTTCCACTTTCAAAGAATGTTCAGATTTTCTCTTCTTTTTTTCCTCTGTTGATCTTTTTCAAAGTCACTTTGACATTTTGGGGTTTTTTTGATGTATGAAAAGTTTCTTAGAAATGAGGGCTAAGAAGTTTTAAGTTCAAAAATTTGGGAGAAATGTTGAATGGCATTGTCAAACACCAGTTTACTTCTTGGTATTTTCATCTACATCTTTCATAGAAGAGTTTTTTTTTTGTGCTACCTTTTGCTCATAATATACTTGAAAACCATCTAAGAATGAATTTATCTGTGACTAAATTTTCATCTGAAATACTGTGTGTCAAAGCTTAAACATGAGTGTCTGAAAAGCTGAGCTTCTCAAATACATGAAATATACAATACACAAGTTCTCTTTCCTTTTGGTAAGAAGTCAAAGTTATTTGTTATCTACATTTCCAGAAAGAAACAATAAAAAAAGCGTTCAAGGAAAACACTCTAGGATTTTTTAGTAGTTGACTAATGATTTGTTTGACTCCTAATTCTCCCATTTTCCTTACTTTCTAGAGAGAGAATGAAAATAGTACAACTATATGTTGAACTAGCAAGCATTGGTCTAGGAGAGAAATATTTTAAAAGATGCAATCAAGTAGTTGAAGGTTGCTATCAAATCCCCCCTCAGTCTCAGTCTTCTCTTCTGCAGACGTCTGTTCCTTTGTGGCTTGTCTGAAGCATCCACTTTAGGCCTTAATCCTCTTCCCCTTAACAGTCTCAGTGCAAAATCTTGTGATTTTTCTGCTCTCAGACTGGGGCCTGGCTACATTGTCCTGTGCATACCAGCCACTTACTACTTTGCAGGTTCAACTGGGTTTGGTGCACCTGCATTTCTTCCTTTTGGGAATGTGTGGCCAGTGACAGAATTACCAATAAACTTCTTCAGGCAGTGTTTTTATTTAACAAAGCATTAGGGGAAAAGGCATTTAAGTACAAAAGTGCTATAGATGTATTTAGTCTCCTATAACCTTACACTTCACTATGAACTAAGTTAGATAGGCTTTCCTCATAAGTTGCAAGAGTAGAATGGACAGGCATTCTTTTAAGAATCCAAGGATCCAACCAGTCTGTGCTCCTCTTCCACCCTTCCTGTGGATGTCTGGGTCCAATTCCTATGCTGCTTAACGGTCTTTGTTACAGGGCCAGGGTATGATGTCTTCTTTTTGCCTCATTTTTTTTTTTCCTGCTCAGCAAGCCCAGCCATCTAGAAAAACGTCCCTCTGTTGGCTGCACCATTTTTCAGCAGTCAGACCATTTCAGCCTCAATGGCTTACAGTCTTGTGACTGTATCTACTTGTGCGGAAGTGTGTATAAGCTCCTAGGGCATGGGCAGTCTGCCTAATGAGCAGAGCAGGACTTTGCCTGCTGGTTGCACTGGCAGGGTGAAGAAATGGTGAACAGAGATCCAGGAGTCAGGTGGAGAAGCCAAGCCAAAGGTCAAGACCAGAACCAGGATCAGAAACACCAAGCCGAAGGGGAAGCTGAGACCAAGAAGCCAAGCCAGAGGGAGGCACTGAACTGGGAGACCAGGACTAGGCTGGAGGGGACAGGAGTCAAGGTGGGAATGAGACTGGAATAAGACTGGAGCAGGGACCTGAGGAAGGAGGGTGGGTGAATGGACAGGAGGAAATATTCCAGAGAATCAAACTGGATAAAGGGACAGTAGCAGATCCAGATCAAAATTTTAGGTGTGCTTTTTTTCTGTTGACTCATTAATATTTAAGACTATGTCTACACTTATCAAAGTTAGTTCGAATTAGTTAATTTGAACTAACTAATTCTAACTAATTTTAGTTAGTTTGAAATAACTTAATTCGAACTAGCATGGCCCCACTGGAATTTTAGTTCGAACTAAGCAAGTGCCATGCATGGCACTTAATTAGTTCAGATTAGTCAATTGCATTAAGTTCAATGTGCTGGTTAGTTCGAACTAAGCAGTTAGTTCGAACTAATATGGCCACATTGACTTAATTCGAACTTTCGAATTAAGCGTTAGTTCGAAAGGTATAATCGAATTTATTAGTTCGAATTAAGGAAGCCTTTAATTCGAACCAATGAAAGCCTAGTGTGGCCAAGGCTTAAGTTAGTTCGAATTAAGCTTCCTTAATTTGAACTTAACTTGCCAGTATAGACATACCCTAAGGGAATTGTGTAAAGTGTCTTTTTTCAGCACTCTCTATCTATGCCTTCAGGGCCATGAAATGACATCTAGGGGCGGGTTTGTTGGAGCGGAGCAGCTGGGCATCCACTGGGGGATGGCCTGGCAAACAAAGCATTCCTGAAAAGTTATTTCAACAACTTTCATTTGAAACCCTGTCAGTGGTTAGCTCCCGACACTCACAAGAGAGACTCGAGTTCTGTTTCTTGTTCCAGTGCAGAGCTGGGCAAATGTTTGGGGCAAATAGTAAATTTGCCAAAAAATACATTTTTAAAGGCACCAAAACTGTTGGTGAATTCAGGTCAAATTTGGTGAGTATTTTCAGCTGAAAAAAAATTCTGGGCAGAAAAAAATTAGAAATGCCAATGTTTGTGCTTTAACAATTTGTTTTGAATCAACATTTCATTTTGGAAATGTCATTGTGCATGGACCTGCATGAAATTTTTCATTTTGGCAAGGGAAAAAAAGTCAATTTTTTTCTCGATTTTTAAGTTGGTCACCAAGCCAAAAAATCAATTATTTGCTGAGCTCTCTCAGTCCAGTCCCTTGCTGACACAGACAATTTACTTGATGAGCCAATGGTTTGGTGAGACAGGAATCTGACTGGAAAATGGTGTAGAATGCTAACTGGAAATTCATCTCACATTTTTTTCAGTGGGACTTTTCTTCACTATGTGTCTGTGTGTGTACACACACACACACATATGCATGTATATATTTGCTATTTTTTAAAGTGAGGTTTTATTAATGTAGCTCCTTTTCCTGCACACATTAATAGAGGACAATTATCTTTGAAATATCCGTTACATAACCTCATCTCTGAATTCAAGAGCCAGATCCATATTTAGTATAACTACTGTTATTTTAGTAAGCTTACAGCAGACATTAATCTGTGTGTAACCCATATGCCTCTCTTTGAGAGACCTACTGACGGTGGGTTACTATTGCTGGGCAGATTAGCTACCCACAACCAGAAATTTCTGGAAGCAGGGAGTGGTAGCATTTTGAGCATGTTCCACAGAGTACCCTGCTGGTGTGATGTGATGTTGTCAGTCAGATGACATGGGAGCAGCAGTCTGTGCAGACAGCAGGCAGGAGCTGCCTTGAAAGGAGACCATGTGCTCAGTGTTCTGGAGAGGAGCTGAGCCAGGAGTGAACAAGATGTTTTCTCCATGTAAAGGAGTCATGTGCGACAGACCTTGCAGACATGCATATGGGACTGAGGGCTGGTTGCAGAGGAGAAGAGAAAGCCTGCATGGAATGCTACAGAGGATCCCAGCAAAGGAAGAAGAGGACAGCTATTTCTTGCCACTCAAGCCTCTACACTGGAACAGAGACTGTAGCTGAGAGTTGGGTGAACTCCACCTGGACTTTGGGACTCTTGGGTATCTTTCCTGGGGTGGTTTCTGTAGGGATTGTTCTTGGTTAATTGTATTTTGTTTTCTTAAGATAAGGTTCATTTAGTTAGTAATTAATAAAGTTCATTGTTACGTTTATTGTAGTAGTATTTTAATGTGGGAGTGTAGCTATGAGCAAGCTTCACTGTGAGTCCCATACAGACTGGATCCTGGGTCTCCAGCTGCTTTCTCCATAGGAATTGGGATTGATTTCTGTGAGGCACTGGAGAAGGGCAACTAAATGAATTTTAGCCCACCCGAAGGTTACATGTGCTCTACTCTACCCTTTTGCTGTCTAGTGATAGGGGCCAGAAATTGTTTGGGCTGTCTTTAGCAGTGCAGATATTGCGAAAATAATACTAACAAAATCAATATATTCAGTGAAGGCCACAAATACCTAGGCTAAGTGGGACATTAATTGCAAGCTAATTTTAATTTTTTTATTTCAGGCCTCTGAATTCAAACTGCCTGGATTCTACTCCCTTGAATTACCCTAATGCATCACACGATGACATTACAGCAGTCCCAGAGCCCTGCTGGATCAGAAAATGATTTCCAAAGATTTTAGGGAATTATTATCATAGAATCCCAGGGTGCAGCGTACTTTTAAAACTAATTTTCTGCTGAATACCTCTCTTAGAATTGGGAGCAATTCAGCTCACCCACGCACAAAGCTTAGGTTGCTTGGTGGGGAAAAAAAACACTTGGAGGACACTGTTAAGAAAACCCACTGGTTATGGGACTTTTTACTGTCCCTCGTTCAGACTCTAGCCCAGGCTCTTGTACTTTACTAATAGACACCGTAGCAAAATCAAGTAGCAAATGAGAGAAAATAAGATCTCTAACACTTTTTACAGTTGCAATGTATACGGCATTTTGTGTAACTGCGAGATAATTGTGACCTAAATTTCCCCTAATGAGCCCATCGACTAAGCAGAAGTGCAAATTAGCCCGTTCCTCATTTTTGATATTTTTTTCCTGGTAATCTCTTCTTCCCTGACTCCCCTCCAACGCTCTTTGGGCAATTTCTTTCTCCCTCTTTAACTGCAGTATTGAATTTTGTAAAGTAAATGGCATTTGAACATATATTTAAAATGACAGGATTGATATTCAAATTTAAATAAAATATTACCATTTTTTTAAATAAATTGCTCCAATAGCAGCAAATGAACAGTAAATTGATAGAGAAAGGTAAGAACAGATCCTTTAAATCGCAGTGACGTTGTTAGCATTCAAGCTAGAAGTGTCTCAGTTTAACACTTCATTGGTTAGTATTATTAGAAATTTCATTGGGTTGTGGAGCGTGTTATGGTTATGGTCTAAAATTGAAAGTACATAGATTCAGGACTTCTGTGGTAGGCTGAGTTCTTAGGCAGTTACTGATCAGTGTGCAGTAACTGACATGCTATGTTAATAAGCAAAGGCAAACTGCCACTAATACCCTATTTGCCGCTGCACAGAAAGATTTTTAATGGTCCTTATTTTCTTGTTTATAGTTCGATATCAATCATGAAATGGGAACTGCGAAACCAGTAAATGTCATTTGCTACTTCTCAACTGGCATGAATTTATTGTCTGCATTGCGTTTCATCACATTCATCCACTCTCCTCAAAACAGGCCAGGGGATTAGAGTAAAAAATGTGGCTTGAATCATTAAGAAGCCTGCTTAAATTAGTAGCATAAATGAAACTAGCAAAGCATTTCCAATTAGTAGTTAGAGGAATATCACTGATGATTGTCTGACCTCCACTTTTATTGTTTTGAACTTTATTCTCTGAAAATAAGTCCACGAATTTGCTTTTCATGAGTGGCCAAAAAACTGGAGAGAAAGTTCTGAATAAAGAATGAAATACTTGGAGAGCATTAATTTGCTAATCATTGTTGCTTCTTTCAACAGCATATTTGCCTGTCACTTGTCTCATGTTCACTGGACGTTCTATAAAAGTTATGATGTGACATTTATTCTTTGTCATGTGAAAGCTACGCTAAACATGGAGGTAGCATTCTGCCAAGATTACAAGTCGGATTTTATTTATCTGACGGTTCTAGCCTTTTGTATTCTGAGAGACCAAGCAGTCAGATGATAACCACATCCTGTGTGGTGCTGAAAGAGTGTCACCTGGCATATTACTAAGGTTCCTCAGCTCCTCTCTAGAAGGATTAGACCCTTTTTAATGTCAAGCCCCTTTCTTTAAGGAATGACCACTGTTGCTTCCTTCCTTGTTGCATGTCACTTCAAAAACCTGTGTGTGTGTGTGTGAGAGAGAGAGAGAGAGAGAGAGAGATTTGAATGATATGAACGTGTTTAAGTACAGAAAGAGATTAGAATGATATGAATGTGTTTAAGTACAGATGACTGAAATTCTAGATATGGCTTCTTTAAGAAGAGCAGCATCTAGGTCAACTGCGCGTGTGATAGAATACTGCACTGAGACATTCCACTGAGGAGCATTTCTGAGCCAGACAGTCTGTTTTCTTAACGGAGCCAAGACTGGGATCTGAAAGACCGATTGCTTCTCTGCTTTTAATTAGCACCGGTCGAATACTATTAGTTGAATAATGTATTTGATGAATAATGCTGTTGTCTGTCAAATAAATTATTCAATGAATCTTTTTTGCATTATCCAAACAGCTCTATAGATGGTTGAAAACATCCGTCGAGTAATATATTGAAATGATGCATTGCTTTTCAAACATATTATTCAACAAATAATTGCATCTTGCATTTAACAAGGTCTGTCCTTAATTTTCATTTGCATGCATGTAGCAGCTTTTGCCTGCAGGATCACAAAGAATATAGGTAGCAGAGGTGTGGTGAGATGTGGGTAGAGTGCCTGTTGCTCTGGATGATTTATATTTTGCAACTTCTGTAGCATTGTGATTTTAAGAGTATATCATGGGCAGTAAAAGCTTGGACTGGAAGCCCGTTTCAGTAAGGGGCATTTAGACAGATTTCTAAATAAATAGACACAGACCATCATCCAGACACAGCTACCTCTGGAGGTTGGAGGGCATGCTGCCAGCTTACATCATGGTGGTGAGAACACTGGGGCAAATCCCAACTTTTCTCAAAAGAGCTATGGGATCTTCAGCCTTCTCTGAGAGAGGACAGAAGCTAGATATTGGAGTCACATCCTTACTTAAACTCTGGATTTAAGGAGTTGAGTTAAATTGAGGTTTAGGCTGCTAATTCCCTTAGACAACTGAAAAGCTTAGGAGAACATAGAATATAGTTTGGGAAACATACTCAGACTGCCAGTAAGGAATCCAGAGCAGTGGTTTACTACTACCCTTAGAAATCAAATACATTAATAATTCATAGGATCATAGAAGATTAGGTTTGGAAGGGATCTCGGGGTCATCTAGTTCAACCCCCTGCTCAAAAGAGACTATGAGAAATGGGAACAATTAAACAGCCCATTCCCTTTCTCCTCCCTGACTTCCATGCTACATCTTCCTTTTCACTGTTTGATATTACCGGATTGTATGTGGTTCAGCGCTGCCATGGCTAAAACTAGTTACCATGTTCTGTTTGCTCCATATCCCATGTGAACTGAACAAGTATTTTCAGAGCCTTTTCAATTGCCACTTCGGTTTACAGTTGAGTGGGGTCTGAACTGTTGAGAAATATGAATCCTGATCAACATTTTCCCAAGGTTTGAGGCATTTTGTGATGTAGATCTCTGTTTTCAGCCCATTTCTTATCAGCAGACTCTGTGGGAAACATGAGGATGGGCTAGTGACACCAGTGGAAAACCTAAAAATGGGCTCAATCATGGCAAATGAACTATTCTTACTTCTTTTATGCTTTCCTCGGCAGCATGGGGAAATAGGGCTAAACTAGTGTGAATGGAGGATTGTCTGTAACTTGAAGTCCTTAAATCATGGTTCGAGGACTTCAGTAACTCATTCAGAGATTATGGGTCTATTATAGGAGTGGGTAGGTGAGGTTGTGTGCCCCGAAATGTGCAGATCAGACTAGATAATCACGATAGTCCCCTCTGGCTTTCATGACTGAGTCTACTCTTTTACTTAGCTCCTCCAAGAACATTTTAAAAAAATCCTCCTGGGTATTATTTCTACTCCTGGGAATATTTTTACAGCAGCTGACCGTCTCTTGGTTTGTCTATCTGTCTCAAAGTAACGTAGACTGTCAATCTAACTAAAGTGGCTATATTTTCTTTTTATTAAAGTTAAACCTCTTATGATAGTGGATTTAATTTAATGCAAACTAAATTGTATCTAGACAACATGATCTGACTCTGTTATGGAAACTTGTATTTAATGACGTTCCTTGTGCACTAAATAATCGCTTTGTTACGGCATATTAATATAGTAAGCCTTATTCATTTTGCTAATAATGTGGCCTGTATGTTTCCTGTTTACAACTAGTAATAAGGTTGAATTTTATACAACCATAGGGAGATGCTTTGTTTATTTATTTATTTAGTAGTTAAAAATTAATAATGGATTTTATGTGTGTTTGGATGAGAGAGGAGAATACAAACAAATTCTATGAAATGTAATTAGCATAATGAGTGTTACTGGGGGTGAGAACACTAAATGATTACTCAAGGATGAAGAATAGCCTGATATCCAAGGATATAGCCTGAAACTGAGCAGAATGCTCCGTGAAGGACCTATTTTTACCTAAAGATCATTTTTGCTGATACTGACCTTGCAAGCACTTTCTGCATTATTGTTTTCAAGGGTTGTTCTTGTGCACTCTATTTATGCACTGTTATCTATGGGCATATAAAAGTAAGAGTGGATTAAAACTAAAGAGGGACTCCTCCAAAATTGAACACCTCCCCACTTCCGAATGTGCTTATGTATTTCCTCTTCTTCTGTGAGGGAGCACCTACATGCATTTTATTTTACAAATCAGTGAAAGTAAGCACATGTGAGAGTTTGCACATATGTTTAAAAACATCAAATAAAATGTGTTTATTTTCCTTTGATGCTTTTTGCATTAAAATTACTAAAGAAAAAATTAACAGATTAACTTTTGGTTAATTTTCCTTGGTTTTGGTCTTCCTTCTCTTTACTCAGTCCCTTTTCTTCTTCCTTGTGCATTGTAACTTAAAAGATTTTTTTTTTCCTGTCTCAATCTAGTTTAGCTGTAATGCCATAGGATTTTAGGGTGGGATTTTCAGAAGTGCCCAGCGTTGGCTTAACTCTTCTCCCTCTGAAGTCAGTGTTAAAATCTTCATTGATTTCAATTAGAGTAGCAAAGTTCTGCCGATCCTGTGCTGTGGTGAGATGTGGCAGCGGTTCAATAGTGTACAGCGCTATAAAATAACTTAGGACAGGAAGTGAGGAATCCTAGATTTGACTGAACCTGCAGGGAGATTTTTAAGTAGGCAGCATATAATTTACCAGAATTTAAATTGGTCCAGGATAATGGAGCTAACATTTTCTTGTAAAACATGTCCTGTGATCTTAAATAACCGTAAAATAACAGGATCTTGATTTTATTTCAGATGAAAGACAGTAATTCCACTAACACCATACTGGGGCATTTTATCAATACTGACTCAAAGAGAAAGTACCATCTGCTAATTCATCAGTGCTGTTTCCTGCTGCACCTAGATATTTCTTAGCCGTCTTCCATCCATCTACTGAGGGCAGGGCTACACTACCGCTTAAGTGGATCAACCTGACTTCACTCAGGCATGTGAAAAAGACACCCCCTGAGCATCACAAATTGCAGCGAACCAAGTGCTGGCCTCACTGTCGGAAGTTACTGCCTCTCGCAGAGCTGAAGTCATTATGTCGACGGGAGAGCACGCTTGATCGGCAGAGACTGTCTTCACTAGAGCACTACATTGGTACACACGGCCAGATTAACGCCCTTGTGGGTCCAGGGCTATCAGATTTTTTGAGGCCCCTGGCCAGCCGAAGAGTGGGGTCTCTGGCTCCTGGAGGACCATACTTACATGGGCACATGCTCCCCCCATCCGCAGCAGACAATCATGGGAGGGGTATGCGGGCCCATGTCCCGCTCTCCCCCTTTTACCCCCTGCCTGCAGGGTTAGGAAGAGTCTGCAGGTCTGTGTCCTGCTCTCCCTCTGCTGTAGGGCTGGTGGGGGGGCCATGACAGGCTCTCCGAGTGTCCCTTCTTATGCCCAGGTCAGGGTCAGAGGATACCCTGGCTCCCTGTGAGCTGTAACAACCGGGGCAACGGGCTCCTGCTCTCACATTCTCCCTCCAACTTCCCTTCCCTTCCCCTCCCCACATCCCCCCTTCCCTCAGAGTGTCCCAGGGCCATCTCTTAGGGGGATCGGGGTCCTGGGCCAATTGGCCTTGGCGCCCTCTGCCCCCACGCTGCTGGGGAGCGTGGCGGGCCCACCGGCCTGCTTCGCCCCCCAGGGAGCCGGCCCCGGAGGCCGAGGCCGCCAACAGGGAGCTGGCCATGTGGGGCAGGCCGGCGCAGAGGCTGCGCACCACACATGTGATCCGCCCCTGGGTCTGCCTGCTCCGCCCTGGGGGTGAGGAGGGCCGACCCAGGGGCTGAGCATAGCGCTCCCGGCCCAGCCCGCCCAGCTGCCTTCGGCTCACAACCAAAGGCAGCAGGGAACAAGCAGGGCAAAGCGCAGCCAGAGGGGAGAGCAGTAATGCAGGCCCTGCATTGCTCCGCTGGGAGCCCCGTTCGCCCCCCCTGCAGGCACAGCCCTGGAGAGTCCCCCCCACTCACAGCCTCCTCTGCTCCAGCCTCCTTCCCTCGGACCCATAACGTCCCTGACCCCTAATTCCCCCACATCACCTCATCCCCCCCTCCAGCCACCCACTCTCCCACTCCCATCCTGTCCTATTCTGCCCCTTTGACCTCCTCCAGCCCCTCACATCCCTGCTCCCCCCTCTGGCCCCATTGTCCATCCTCTCCACCATTCTCCATCTCCCTTGTGGCTCTGGCTACCAGGAGTCCAGCACGGAGCAGGCTGCATCTCCTGCTCTGCAAACAAAGGCAGCCCGGGGCAGATTCCTGGGGCAGCAGAATTGCAATCAGCTCAGCTGGGAGCAGCCTGGAGCCAATCTCCGTGCAGCTGGGGGCTCTGACCAGGAGGTTAGGCTACCTGGAGGGGGGGGGGGGGGGAGGAAGGTCTCTCCTACATTTCCTCCAAGCAGTGCCTCCCTGAGAGCAGGGCACAGCTAGCTGTGGCTGGAATTTTGTGCCCCCCACCCCCTTAGCCCAGGGCCCAGGACTTCAGCCCTGAAGCCCCTGCATTAATCTGGCCCTGGCGGAACAACAGCACCGCTACAGCCGTACCAATGTAGCGCTTCTTGTATAGATCTGCCCTCAGTCTAGCCTGGCCCAATCCTGCTTAAATTGTAAGATCTGTCTACAGTAAAGCACAAATGGGGTTGACTGCTTCTCATGTCTGATAAATCTTAATACTACTATTCCCTTGGTTAACATAATCAGCTATAATCTTGACGGATTTTTGTTAATGTCTTGGACAGTGTGATTTTTGTTATTTGGGAACAAAGTACCTCACACGATGGGATATGATCCTGATTGGCTGCATTAGTAGGAGCATCGCCAGTAGATTGAGGGAGGTGATTATTCCCCTCTATTCAGGACTCGTGAATTTAGAATTGGGCCCCCCAATACAGAAAGGATGTAGAGAAATTGGAAAGAGTCCAGTGGACAGCAACCAAAATGATGTGGGGGCTGGAGTGCAAGCCTTATAAGGAGAGGCTGAAGGAATTGGGCTCATTTAGTTTGCAAAGGAGAAGAGGGAGGGAGGATTTGATAGCAGCCTTCCACTACCTGAAGGGGGATTCCAAAGAGGGTGGAGCTAGGCTGTTCTTAGTGGTGGCAGATGACAGAACAGGGAACAGTGATCTGAAGATACAGTGGGGGAGGTCTAGGTTGGCTATTAGGAAAAGTTTTTTCACTAGGGCTATGTCTACACTTACTAAAGTTAGTTCAAATTAATTAATTCAAACAAGCTAATTCGAACTAATTTTAGTTAGTTCGAATTAACTTAATTCGAACTAGAAAAATTTAGTCAAATTCCAAAGGGGTAGCCGTGTTAGTCTATTGTAGAAAGACAACAGAGTCCTGTGGCACTTTTAAAGACTTGCGATAAATAAATCTGTTAGTCTTTAAAAGTGCCACAGGACTCTGTTGTCTTAGAAAAATTTAGTTTGAACTAAGCAAGTGCCATGAATTAGCAAATTGCATTGAGTTCAATGGGCTGGTTAGTTCGAACTAAGCAATTAGTTCGAACTAACATGGCCACATTGGTTAATTCAAACTAACTAGTTCGAATTAACCCTTAGTTCGAATAGCATATCCGAATGTATTAGTTCGAATTAAGGAAGCCCTTAATTCGAACTAATTAAAGCCTAGTGTAGCCATGGCTTTAGTTAGTTCGAATTAAGCTTCTTTAATTCGAACTAACTTGCCAGTGTAGACATAGCCTAGGAGAGTATGGAAGTCCTGGAATGCGTTAACTAGGAAGGTGGTGGAATCTCCATCTTTAGAGGTTTTTAAGGCCAGGCTTGAGAAAACTCTGGCTGGGATGATTTAGTTGGGGTTGGTTCTGCTTTGAGCAGGGGTAGAATAGTTGGCCTCCTGATGTCCCTCCGAACCCTAATCTTCTTTTATTCTATGATTCTTGATTGGTGGCCCTAAGAACTACGTTAGTTAGAGGACTAGATATTCTGATTTTATCAGGAAAGTCCCATCATTTGCAGCTTTTTCTTATATATGCACCTATTGACTCCTGTCCTGATTTTTCTGGTCGCCCTAACTTTAGTATCAAATATAGTCAGATATTTGGAATAGATTAATATTTGTATTTTGATCTGTTAGCATTTCTATTAAATCTGACAAACATCTGGAGAGTCTGCATGAATACAAAGTGCCTGTTCATCATATTTTTGTGACAGTTTGGTGAATCCTTGACATCCTAATGCTCTTAAGCCAATTTATGCCAAGTCTCAGATTAACTTGTAGGACTGCGTGAATTTATTTTGCCTAACTTTTGAGCCCACTTGCATACTGTAGACATGAAAGTCCAATTCTAGCATGAATATAATTGGGTTTTCATTCCACATAAGAAGGAGTGTGATTAAGGGGGCACCGGGGGGGGAAGGGGCGGTGAAAACGTGGAAAAATAAGCTTAAAAAATGAGTGGATATTTATCAAAAAGGAAAACTAATGCAGGGAGACTATGATTGAAGGAGCAGAGGGGAGAGAATTAAAATATATATTGCACAGGATAATAGGACACTTCTGTGGGGAGAAGAGTTTCTTATCCATGATGTGTCTATGTGTGTCTGATATGTCTATGGCTAAAAAAAAACCCTTAACATTTTAAAATATATTCACACTGTGGGGGAAAACAAAAAGAAGAGCCTTAAATTTCAGGTAAAAAAAAAAAAGACATTTGCAATCCTGAATTTGTTTTGTAAGCTCAATAAATAGAGAAGTTTGCAAAACCTTAAACCCCAAGAGGGCCACCTGTCCTTATTAATTAGCATCTGAAATGCACTAGAGACTAACTGTGAGCTACTAGGGTACAACATACAGGCATGCTCACGCACATGTGCCTACTCCCCATGGGCTTCTGCTGACACCATGTGAATTAATCTAGACTTGTCTGTCATCAGAATCTGGAGCTGCCTATATGCCTCTGTTTCATTTGTAACCTGCCTCTGTGGGCAGCAAGGTCATGTTCCCCCTGCATCTCCCAGTGATGCTTCCTTTCTGTCTACATGCTGGGAGAAAGCTCTGATTCTGTGGCCCCCTCCTAAGCCATGTGAAATAGACATAAGTCCATGTATGATGCTGCAGGAAACATACTATAGCAATACTGCAGAGCATGTTATGTGTATTCATAAAGGAACCCCATCTGCCACCCTGCTGACCCACACCGGAGACACCTACTGCTTTTAAATAATGCCCACCCTTCCCATGAACTTTGCTGTAAAGTTTGCCTTCGCCCCCAATCTTCAGGAGCAGCAGGAGAGTGGGGAGAAGGGGAAGGGTGGCAGGGGAGCAGTGCAGCTGGATGGTGGGCACCAGGAGAGGCAGCCCAGCAGCTGCATTTTCCCATGCTCTGTTCCAGCCCTGGGCCACACGCCTGAACATGCCGCAGGGCAGGAAATTGAAAAAGGCTCTGGCTGGGTCCCAGCTTCCAGGTCCATACAAACCAGGTGGAGGAAGTTGGGGAATTCACAAGGCAAGCAGGTAGACTGCCTGGGGCTGCCAGTGTGGTGCCATGAGCAGGGTCACACCAAAAAGGATGTGGACAAATTAGAAAGAGTACAGTGGAGGGCAATGAAAATGATTAGGGGGCTGGGGCACATGACTTATCAGGAGAGACTGAAGGAACTAGGCTTATTTAGTCTACAGAAGAGAAGACTGAGGGGGGATTTGATAGCAACCTTCAACTACTTGAAGGGGTGCTCCAAAGAGGAGGGAGCTAGGCTGTTCTCGGTGGTAACAGAGGACAGAACAAGGAGTAATGCTTTCGAATTACAGCTGGGGAGGTCGAGGTTGGGTATTAAGAAAAACTTTCTCACTAGGAGGGTGGTGAAGCATTGGAATGGGCTATCTAGGGAGGTGGTGGAATCTCCATTTCTGGAAACATTTAAGGCCTGGTTAGACATAAGTCCCTTCCTCCCCTACGATTCTATGATTCTATCTCTTTCTTGATCAGCTAAGTTAAACCTCATCATTTACATGTATAGTTGGGATTCTGTTTTCAAATGGGCATTACTTTGTATTTATCGACATTGAATTTCATCTGCAATTTTGTTGCCCAGGCACCTAGTTTTGTAAGATCATTTTATAAAACAAAAAAATGAGAAGGATGTAGATAAAGTTCTTCATAGAAGGCTTGAATAAATCACCTTTGTGTGATAATCTAATTAAATGCTCATGAAACACTTTTCAGTTTTTACTATGGTGGCCCCGGCATCCTACTGGGGGCCCTGAAACCTCCCTCTGTGGCCCTGGGGCCACACCAGGGCCCCTGAAAACCTCAAAAAGCCCCCCCCATGGTTCTCCTACCCCACCAGGGGCCCCAACCCCACCGCGACACCAGCTCCTCATGGCCGGCTCCCTCAGCAGTGTGGCACCCTGCTGGGCACCCAAAACCAGCTCTGGTGCCCTGCTGGGGCTCCCAATTCCCCCACTGCCATCCCTACGGAGGCGAGTGGGCTTCCCCCCTGATGCCGTGGGCCCTCCCGCTGCCTCCAGCATCAAAGGCAAGGGGTGGAAGTGCAGAGGGTGGAGCAGCCAGCCCACGGGCGGGTGGAAGTGTGGAGCCCAGCCTCTGGGCCAGCCCTTCCTTCCTCCCCCCATGCTGATTGGCCCTGGGCCCCGTCCTCCCACAGGGATACCCCTACCCCGCCCTTCCTCCCCCCGCTGCTGGCCCCCACTGCCTGCCATGTGTACCGCAGCTCAGGACAGGAGGCAGATGAAGCTTTTGGGTAGGTGAAGGGGCCGCCTGCTCTGCCTACCCCAAAAGCTTCCTCTGAGAGAACCCCTCCCATTGACATAGATACATTGAAGCACTACAGCTACAGTATTTTAAGTGTAGAGAAGCCCTCGAGTACATTTTCTTCAGTCTGACCAGAAGAGAAGTTTGGAATAAGAACTATCCAGATGTATATTTCCCTTGACGGATGCAGCTCTCTAATTCTGCTTTTCACCTCTTAATTTTAGTGACCGTATAACTCACCTTCAGAAGACATTTTATTTGAACGTTCATGTAGAATATGAGTAAATCCAAACAAGGTTCCTCCCACGTCCTGTTAATGCATGCTGTGAAGTTTGTTAGACATAATGTACTTGTCTCAGAGCTAATTGTTCTATCTTGAAGGTTGGTTTCCCCTCATTTTTCAGGTGACTTTTACTTAAAAGGTAGACAGTAAATCCATTCTTTTTTGGAATGTATGTGTTGTCCTGCAACAGGAAAGGGAAACAAAATTATATGAAAGGATTTTTGGTTGTTTTTTATTTACAATTACTTAGTGAGTTCAGAATTCACTATCCTTTAATTATGCATACAATTAACATTTTATTAATGGAAGACTATCAAAGCTGGGATTTTTTAAGTCACTTTGGGTCAAATTAATCCCTGGTTTAATAACTCTGTTGTTGTTAATGAACTACCATTGGGGATGAATTTGGTGCTATGAGTTTACATTGGTGTTTGCTGTAAAAGGGAAACATACAATTTTCACAGTACTGACCATCCTTTTATTTGAGAGTTGACCAAATATACTTTGATTTCACTTTTATAAAAAGAATTCTCTGTTGTCCATTAAAGAAAACCCTCCCAGGAACTAGAGTAGATTTTGGAAACTCAGATAAATGCACAAAAATGCTAGATAGGAAGTGAAATTTATGAAGACACTAAACATGCCCTTGACAATAGCTGTATCGATCAGGCCAAGTTAATAAATCAGCAATATCATGCGGGACTATTTAACACTCCTATATCTATATCTATCTATATAAAAATATTCCTGCTCTGTAGGCAAGGAATAGTGAAAATTCAGAAAGGTTTGAGTGTAAAAGATTTGCATCAAGACCAACAAAAGGGAACAATGTAGAAGCAACCTATTGCACAAATTGGAGTTTTAAGTGACATAGCTTTTATTTTTTAAACCACCTTTCTGTATTTGTCTAATGCTGTATTTCTTATTGATGGTGGCATAAAAGAGAGTACGGGATTCAGGATAGTTATTTAATTTTCAACACGATACCTTGTTGGGCCATTCCAGTCTCTCTCTCTCCTGTTTGAACAATGAGTTGACTCCTCTATCCCTCTGCTCCCCTCCTGCAGCCACTGGTTGATGGTGGGGGGTGAAAGATCTCTGGAGCTTGATGTATGTCGTGGCAGAGAGAAAGTTAGGAACCACTGCTCTAATGATAGAGGTTAGCAAAACTTCCTTTAGGGAAGACTGTCTTGACCTTTATGCAAGACCATCACTTGGTGCTGACAATCTAGGCAGCTGTAGAACTTTTTCTATCCTCCATTTCTGGTTAAACTATAGAGAAGACCATGGTGAGACAACTCACAGTATATAGACACCTTGAATATCTTTGACCTATGTCAGTCTAGATCTGTGTAGGGCCCTGAGACTTCACTGGTAGTACTAGTCAATGATCTACTCCTGGTGATGGGTAAAAATCAAGTGTCCGTGCTGATACTATTAGATCTATCAGCTGCCTTTAATACAATTAGCAATGAGGTGCATCTGACTTGCCCATAGATCCAAACTGATGTAGTTAGGATTTCCTTGGGATGGTTTGATTCTTTTGCTTCTGAGAGATCAGAGAAGGTAGGTTTGTGTAATTGCTTTTCTGGCTCAGGGCATTCCCTCATTGAGGTCTATTGCATGACCTTTCCTAATCAATCTGAATATGAAGTCTTAGGCAAGATTAATGAAGGGGTAGGGTTGACATATTTTCAGTATGTTAATGAAGCTCAACAATCTCTACATTATCTGATCTAGAG
>ML685779.1:27908927-28007157 GCA_007922175.1 Pelusios castaneus
AGAACATAATTGCATACTGTATTCAAGGTGTGGATGTATCATGAATTTAAATAGTAGCATTATAAGGCTATGTAAGGCTATGTAAGGCTATATAAGGCTATGTAAGGCTATGTCTACACTTGCACTTTTAAGTCGACTTTAAGTAAGTCGACTTAACTAAGTTGACTTAATTTACCAGTGTAGACGCAGCCCAAGAGTGTCCATACTGGATCAGATCAATGGTCCATCTAACTCAGTAGCCTGTACTTTTTCCACTTCGACTATATCTCTGTTGAGAAAAGGGAAGAACATAATTGCATACTGTATTCAAGGTGTGGATGTATCATGAATTTAAATAGTAGCATTATGATATTATGTTTCATTTGCTAATGGTTTCTAACATTCTGTTAGGTTTGGGGTTTTGGATTTTGGGGGGGTTTGTTGGGGTTTGGTTTTTTTTCACTCACTGCATGCTGAGCAGATGTTTTTAGAAAACTACCTACATGACTCCAAGTTCTCTTTCTTGAGTGGTAACAGCTAATTTAGACCTCATCATTGTCTATGTATAGCTGAGATTATGTTTTCCAATGTGCATTACGTTGCACTTATCAGCATTGAATTTCATATACGATTTTGATTTAGGTGGAGCTCATCCTTCCTGTACAGGCTCCTCCTATTCCAAAGGCTTCCCAGGTACTAATAAACCTAAATCCTTCCTCCAAACCAGTGTTCCCTCTAAGCTGTGCGGGTGCGCGGCCGCGAAGTGGCCGTC
The DNA here is from genome assembly GCA_007922175.1 of Pelusios castaneus. Taxonomy (NCBI): domain Eukaryota; kingdom Metazoa; phylum Chordata; order Testudines; family Pelomedusidae; genus Pelusios; species Pelusios castaneus. The sequence goes on from ML685779.1 coordinate 27,909,679, forward strand.
GCACCCCCCGCGCAGCGTTGAGGGACCCCCGTGCAGCCCGGCAGCCCCCGCCACTCCCTCCAGACCCCTGGGGCTGCGGCTTTGCCGCAACAGACCTGAACTGTGCCCGGCCTCTGGGCTGGCCCTCCCCGCCCTGCCCCCAGGGCGGAACAGGCAGGCTCAGGGCCGGGGCAGGTGCGCGGGCCTATCTGCCTGACCCACGCGGGCAGGGCAGCGGTGTGGCTGCGGCCGGGGCGGGCTCCCGGGCTCCCACCCGCCAACAGCCTCGACTTCCCGGCCCGGGGCCTGGATCCTCTGACGGCCTCGGCCTCCTGGCACGGGGCCGGGATCAGCCTCCAAGGCTGGGGTCTGCTCCGCCCCACCGGCGGCTTCCCAGGGCCGCGGTCGGGTCCCCCCCGCCAGAGGCCTTGGCTTCTTTCTTTCTTTCTTTCTTTCTTTCTTTCTTTCTTTCTTTCTTTCTTTCTTAAAAAAAACTTTTAAAAAATTAATTTTAAATAAAAACCTTTCTAAAAATTAAATTTCAATTCAAAATTCATTCAAATTCAATTAAACACAATTAATTAATTCTATTTACAATCACTTTAACTTCAATTAATGCCTATAATTTCTGTCGTGTGAGTTTACACAAAAATTTTATTCAGAAAAAGTTTTGCACACAGCTTGAAAATTTTGCACACAAGCCGCCAAACCTTAGAGGGAACATTGCTCCAAACACCATTGTTTTATCCATGAATTAAGACCCTGCAGTTCTGCCTGTCTTATTGGCAATGCATGTGGAAGAGGAAGCATTTCAGAGAATGGTACCATGGAGGTTCTGGTTTTTAATCTCTTTGGCTATGTATACACTGGTAATTTAAGTCGACTTAAGGAGGCTTAAGTCAATTTAAATAAAGCCACGTACACACTAGGCTTTCATTAAGTTGATTTAAGAAATTCCTTTAGTTGACTTAATGAAAGCTTAAGTCAACTTTATAACTACCACTCCTTAGGTTGACTTAAGCCTTAAATTGACTCCTTAAGTCGACTTAAGGACGGTGTGGATGTGGAGTAACCCTTAAGTCGACCTAACTTTTTCTAGTGTAGACATAGCCTTTGCTAGCAGCCTAAATTTGGCCTCCAGAGTCTCTTTCCTCCCTTTCCCTATCTCAGCGGTACCTAGATGTATCATGAACATGTGTTCCATCCCAGCAATATACATAAGCCGATCTAGATATCTTGAGAGATTCACAACCTTCATACCCGAGAAATAATTCACCATGCCATTCTCACAGTCATCACAAGTCCAATTCTCTATAGTTCTACTAAACTTATTTCCCCAATACTATTACATCTCCTTTCCTAAAAAACAGGGGTCCTCTGCCCCAGAGAAGTATCTTTAAGAGGATAACATGATGTCATCTCAAAGGAGGGTCCCAACTATGGGGTCATTTCCCTCTGCTCCAGCTTGATGTTTTCCTTGCCTAAGACTTTGATCCTCCTCAACAGCACTGAGACTGTCAGATGATGGGTGATCACTCCATTGGGTCTTAGTAAGTCTCGTCTGTGTACCTCTCTGCCTCCCTTAGCTCCTCCGGTTCAGCCACTCTGGTCTTAAGGGCCTGTACACAGTATCTGAGGGCCATGAGCTGCTCGCACCATGTGCATACTTAAACCACCTCTATGTAGGGCAGGTAATCATACATGCTGCACTCTGAGAATTTTTATTAAGTATACCCAGCCCCAATGCTACTTCTCTAAACTGCCGTGCAAAACTCCTGTTTGCTGCTTCTCTTCGCTAGCTCCTTTCCTTCTTTGCTAGAAATGTATTGGTTTAATTATCATAACTCTAAAAGACTGCATGCTTTCTTACCAACTTGTTCAGCCACTGACCTGAACTCAGAAACAGAGTCTGGGTCTTTACCCGATGCACTATGACAATTTGCACTAGTTGCGTATCTGCCTCTGTATATATTCAGTTGTATGTGTATGCTGAAAATACCAGTTTTATATGATATTTAGGAATGAGTACTACAAATTAGATTGCAAACTCTTTGGAGTAGGGAGCCCATCCAGTAGTGTTCTTTGTACAGCGCTCCAATCCTGATTAGCGATTCAAGTTGTTAGTGGTTACAGTCAATAACAACTAACTGTTTTAAGGGGAATTTGCTCATTACATTAGAGCTATTTTGACCCCTGTTTACCTGTATCAGAGGGGATGTTTACCTTTTTTCACTTGTCTGTCTGTGCCTTTTTATTTTTAGTGAGGGGAGAAAATAAAGTAGGTTGCATATTGGATACATTATCTCAGTATTAAACTGCCATTCCCAATCTCTTTTGGATAATTGGAACAAAGAATCGCCACTCCTCATCCATCACTTTAAATGAAGGCCACAGTAAAATAGCTGTGGTTGCTGGGAATCACAAATCGGAGCACTGTATCCATTTCAGTTCCCTTTTGCCTGTGAAATGTTTGAAGAGGTTTTAGCACTTTGAATGGCAGCAGAATGCATGTCTGCAGTTTTACAAGCCTCTTGGGGAATTGCTAAAGTGCCTTGTGAGGACCTCCCAGGAAGCATTTCATGTTCTTGTTTTGGTTGTTTGGGGTTTCTTTTAATTCAGCTGACATATTGTACAGTGCGCTATTGGTACCATTTGATCCTGGATTCTCATTGACCGTAAAGGTCACATTGAGCAAAGAACTAAGTGTCATTTCCTTGTAGAGTTCTAAACCAGGGTATTGTAGGGTGAGAAACGCTGCTGAAAGGTAGGTTTTCATGGCAGGTACTAGCGACCTAGTAAACCTATGTAATATGGGCTAATCAGGTAACTGTGGGGCAGCCCTCCTGCCAGTTACCCTCATGTGAATCTGGAGTAATTCCCTAGCTATCCTTTCATCCTTTATATTTTAATGGAATTAATTTCCTTATAATTTGAGAGTGTTTGTTACTGAGTGTTTTTTGGTTATTTATAGCCAGATAAAAGGACTTCTCGTTTCATTTCTGTGGAGTAAGGGCGAGGTTAATCCTAGTTTTGTATTCTCTGTATGTCTTTGAAGAATATAATCACTACCTTGTTTTATCTTGTTTTGAAAGCTGCCTGTTGCAAAGGACTAGGGTGTCGGCAGTCTGTCCTCGTCGTCACGGCTAGTGTGGACAAGTCAAAGGCTATGTCTACACTTGTTAATTTAAGTCGACTTTAACTAAGTCGACTTAGTGTGTCTACACTTAAAAGTAAAGTCGACTTAAAGGGGAACTTAGAAAGTCGACCTAGAGCGTCCACACTGGACACCTAGGTCGACTTCTAGGGGCTAGGGGGACCTAGGGCAGGTCCACGGGGGCAGGGGAGCACACCCTGCCCAATGCCGGGGACTCAGCCTTTGCCCCATTGTACCTAGGTACAATGGGGCAAAGGGGGACAGGGACCCTGGCAGGGCATAGGGGCAGGGTGGACAGGGCTCTGCCCTGCCCTGTGGGGGGCATGCCAGGCTCCCCCTGTACCCTCCCCCGGCAGGGAGCGCATTGGTGTAGCCCTGGGATCGACTTAGGGCTACCCCAAAGCTACACTGGCTTAAGTCGACTCTAGGGAGTCGACTTAAGCCTTAGGTGTAATAGAAAGGTGGTGTTAATAAAGTCGACTTAATTTTAATTAAGTCGACTTTATTTTCCTTAAGTCGACTTAAGCAAGCTGCTTAAGTCGACTTAAGGAAAGTGTAGTGTAGGTGCAGGGTAAATTAAGACAACTTAAGCAAGCTTAAATCCGCTTAATTTACCAGTGTAGACGCAGCCAAAGATAGCCATAAGGCAGTAGCGAGTGAGCAGGGAACACAGTAATTGCTAGGACCTGGATGGATAAGCAAGAATCAGAGTCTGAATCAGGCAGGGGTTGGCGATTAGAGGTATATCAAGCTGAACTGAGGGTGCAAGAATCAGGGTCAGAGTCAGGCTGGACTTAGAACCCAGAGGTCAGCAAATGAGGTGAAATCCAGAATCACAGCCAGCCAGATGTCTGTGCTGTTACCCACACTATTTTCTGAAGCACCCACTGGGCTTACATGGTATGCCTGGGCCAATCAGAGGGCCTCAAAGTATTGTCACTTCTGGACACTTTGGGCAATACGTGCCGTGGCATCGAATCTCCACAGAGTTTCTTGGAGGTCTCTCTGCATGGCTTACTGATGGTGATGTGGGAAGATCAGGGGTCCTAGGCTCCACCGACCCTGGCCGCAGGGTGCCACAGATCTTTATACCAGTCAAAGATAAATTGGGGATGAGGTGTGAGTGAGAGGATAATCTGTCTCTGGTGATGTTTGTAAGGTAGCTCACCAAATCAGGATCTGATTGCGTTCTTAATGAATATTCAAGAAAACTGAGCAAACTGTGCTTCAGGAGAGGAAGGATTTCCATCAAGTTACAGCTTAAAGTCTCTTTTATCATTTCCTCGATCCCCAGAACATCCATTTTTTTTATTTAGGCCTAAGAATGTACTTACCCTGACAGTGAAGCCCATGCAAAACTTTTTACTCAGGGGGTTACATTATTTTTCATACATTTTCTTTCGGACAGATCCTTTCTGCACTTTTGAGATGCACGAGATGCTGAAAGGCTCCAGCTTACAGGTGGCTTGTACGGAAAAATCAAACTTGTTTTAGTTATTCTTGGTTAAAGGGAAGGCCCTTTAAAAAAGGAAAGGAGTCTGAAAGACAAAAATGCAAGGAATCAAACACAGCCCAGCAGTGTGAGAGAATGTTTCACAGCCAATTGTTAGAAGATTACTAGTTGCTATAGCTCCAAACTAGCCAGTCTATTGTGCAAAATGATTTCAGGTTGTAATAATTTATATACATTTGATGATTTACTGTGTTGACCTTTCTATAATTCATGTCTTTGTGGTGTCTGAACACCTATGATAATACTTTGAATTTTTATAGCACTGTTCACCTGAGAATCTCAAAGTGCCTTACAAACATTAAAAGTATTTAAATTTACAACCCCAACAATAAGGAAATGAGATATAGAGCGGTTATGTGACTTGGTTAAGGCCATGCAGAAAGTCTGTAGCAAAGCTAGGAATAGAACACAGGTCTCTTTATTTCCAGTCTCATGCTATAAACACAGATCAGCCTTCCTCCCTGTTGCCTGATCGTTACATTCAGTCAACTTGCAAGGTGTAAGATGCAGTTATATATAGTGGTTCATGCTTGCTAGCTTATTTAATGAGTTCAACTCTAAGCTAAGCAAGACATGTGTATTCATACTTTTAGAATGCTTGTGAACAGCACCACTCGCATCACCAGCCATGGTGAGAATGGCCCTTGAGGGGCAAGGGAAATGAGCACAGAATTGCTCAGTTGCACAAAGCTGTGAGTATAGGGTAATGACACTGAACACTGGGACCATTTTCCACAGGTGGTGGTGATTTTAGCTAATATCTCACTTCCGGCAGTAACAAATGCACAGAGAACCTAGCTGCTGTTGGCCCCTTTACTGCAGTGGTGTCTACAGAAGTTCTAGCAGACTGGTGTGGGAAATAAGGCTGACATGCCTAGAAACCGGTGGGACAGAATTGCAGAGTACCTCCATCAAAGTCTCATTGAGATCTCTCTGGAGGATTCCAGGGACATACCTGTTGTATATAAGCAACCTGTTCCTCACGGTCCCCTGCCTAACTCTATAGAGGAATGAAGAGCAAATAACAAGGGTACCTCTCTTTGTTCTAACACTAGCTCTTCTAGTATGAGTAATAGTTGTGTCCTGCTAAGTATTGGGCATCATCAGTACATCATTGTAAAATATACAATATAGATTTACGTACTTACACAAGCTTCCTTCCCCTGCATTGAGCTTGCCCAGGCTCGAATGTCAGGGCTGACTGGATTGTGCTGGAGACGCAAACAGATCCTGGCTTACAGCACAGCTGGACCCTCTGGTCACCTGTCCCCCATCTTCATCCTCCGCCCCATCCCTTGGCAGGGGTTGTCTTGGAGGTATCCATGCTGGTTACATGGGGTTGTGGTGGGGTCTCCTCCAAACATGGCATGCAGCTCTTTGGAGAAGTAGCAGGTCTGCAGATCAGCACCAGATATAGCACTGCTATATCCCTTCTGCATCCCTCACACAATTTGCTCAGAGATCTCCACATCTGTATGGCTGGTCCATGGCTGGGACTACATAGCCCATTCTGCCACAGGCCCAGAAGATTCAATATCTTCTGTCTACTCCAGGCAGGAGTGCCTCTGGAACACGTAGCAAAGAATTCACACACAACAACATAGAGCTGCTAAATGTGCTCATCAAGATGAGCAATCAGAAAAAAGAATTTCAGAAATCTACAGGGCTTTTAAGGGGAGGGAAGCTGCTGATTTCTGTAACCCTGGGTAGCAGAGTTAAAAATTGTAACTAGAGTGGTTGGTTTTGGGCATTGTGCGACAGCTATTAGAGCCGACGTTGGTAACACAGTCTTTACAGTTGCACTGCATAGACTTCAGTACCATGGTTCAACACCATTCGGGGGCATCGATTTCAGTACCATGGTTCAACACCATTCGGGGGCATCGATTTCAGTACCATGGTTCAACACCATTCAGAGGAGGTAGAGTTACTGTGTTGCTCTAATGGGACACTTACAAATTTAAATATAGACACGTGCAGCACGAGGTTGACGCAAGGTAGCCTACATCAACCTAATTATAGTGTAGACCAGTCCCAAGAACCGTCATTTATACCAGCACATTTGTTTCATTTGCTGTTTAAGCTATATATCATGTGAATAGAAGCAGAGCCGCATTATCGCAGGGGCTACAGGGGCATCCCCTAAAACCCCTGCTGGCACTGGGGTGGTAGGGTCCTGGGGTCGGAGGCCAGGCTCCGCACTCCTGCCCTGCCCCTGGACCAGCTGGTCTGGCCCCAGGGTTGGGGTGGGATCGGCCAGCGCCTGTTCACTCCACGTGGGGGTGGAGCCGGCTGGCATGAGGCACAGCCTCCACTCCAGCAGCCTTCCAGGGTCCGTGCAGACTGGCTGGAGCAGGGCCGTGGTGGGAGTTTCCTCTGGCCCCAGGGACCCTCCCAGTGACAGCCCACCTGTGGAGAACAGGCCCTGTAGTGGGAGGTGAAGCCTCAGGTGGGAGAGGCCCCCATGGTGGGGGCAGCCGGGGGCCCCCAGGCCAGTTAATCTGGCACTGGGTAGAAGCAGCAGGCAGTTCTAAACTAAAGCTAGCAGACTCTCTAAAACTCACCTCTCTGTGTAGAAAATGTAAAATCAGTCACTGTTCAGAATGAATGTTTATAATGTAGCAGGTTTCAAGTGAAGTATGACCCTCGACTTGCAATTTATATACCTTTTTAAATGAAACTTGAAACAAAACAAAACAAAAAAAGTGAAAAAGCTTCCACCTAGATTATGTATAATTTACCTGTAATTAAGAACACAAAGTGAATGATACATAGAAAAAGGCACTGAAAATATGCTGATTATTGATTGAGTATTCTCTGTGGTCTATTGTGCGCTTCAGCCATTTCTGAAATGCATATTATTGATGAGATGGGCTATAATAGACCTTCTAGAGACCTTCTTGTCTTTTCATGTAAATAGGCATTTGGCAGAGTTTTAAAATGGATACTTGATAGAATTTTGTTTAATGCATTTTACTTTTTTTCATGTGTTCCTTGTTTAATTCCAGTGAGCACCTGACATGAAAGCTAAAGATAAAAGTGTGACATAGTACAATTAGTTTCTGTGAAGTCTGCAAAACACTAATGGAACACATCTCTTCCCTTTGCACAACTAGCATAATGCAGGCCATTTTTTAGTCATTTATGTTATACATGAGAAGCCTGAAATTAGCACTTCTGTGCTCCAGCACACACATAACCAAGGTCCTTGTGTCTGATAATATTGGAAATAATTAAGCTTTCCAAATATGCAAAGCAGTAATTTCTGCAATCAAGTCAGAGACATGTAACACTTGTAATGTAACCCTTTGTATAGCAAGAAAAATAACCTGGAATTTAGAGCAGAGTCCAGAAATACAATTAATAGCAGGAAGTTATATAAGCTGCTTTCATCTTTCTCCATTCAGTATTGTCTAAACTGTGCCTTATTAGTGTGTGTTGTGATTTCATACCAACTAATTTGTAGCTGTTTCTGGTCAAAGAAATACAAGCTTAAGAGTGCAGTTTGAAATCAATGTGCTGGACTTGTGCATTTAAATCCACTGAACCGTTAAGAAACAGGATTTGTGAACTTGCTTTGTGAGAGTGTGCTCCTGAAAAAGTTCTAGTATATTGGTGAGGCAGAATAGATTTGTTATTGGTGGCAAACCAGCAGGGATCTTCCCACTGTGGTCACACTTTATTGTTTGCTTTGGCCTAAGTAAGTCACTTTTCTACGTTTCATATTTATAATTAGAAATAGGTTTAAGCTACGGAATTTGGATCCACAAATGCAAACTTTCCTATATTTCATGGTATATTTCGGTTTAGTGCTGTGACCTGCTGGATACTGAAGACCGCCGCAAGCTGTGAAGTTTGGGACTGAATTTTCCCAAAGTTTGGAAGGGGATTGGACCTAATGTTGTATTATCAACTCACTTCTGGATATACTATGTGGATTCTGCTACAGTCATGGCATATCTGTGGTCCTGTATCTTTCAGGGTGCTGATATAATTTCATCTACCTTGAGACCATAGACTCATAGAAGATTAGAGTTGGAAGGACCCTTAGGAGGTCAGCTACTCCAACCTTCTGCTCAAAGATCTTTTCTACTATTTCCCAGTTAGGGTTTCCATATGCCCATTTTTTCTTGGATATGTCCTCCTTTTCGAACATTAAATCTCCATCTGGCCAGGTTTTTTAAATAGCAAAAAAATGTCCAGGATTTCAGCCAATCCCAGCTCAGCTCTGCTGGTGGTCTGCCAGCCTAGCAAAGTCTCAGTCACAGCAGGCTGGACTCCGGACACTGACCCTCACCCCACCCCCACTCACTGTCAGTCAGTCACCATGCTGGCCTTTGATGGGTCATTCCCCACATGGGCCCCGCCCGCTTTTTCCTTTTCTTGTTTGCAGTTTGCATGCCTTGCAAAAATGGAAAAAGTGGGTGGGGCCCGTGTGGGGAATGACCCCAGCATGCTGGCTGACTGACAGTGAGTGGTGGGGGCAGTGTCCGGGAGCCCAGCCTGCTGTGACTGAAACTCTGATTGGCTAGCAAACCTCAAGCAGAGCTGAGCTGGGATTGGCTGAAGTGAATCTTTTAATTTTTGAGTGACTTGGGCTTCTTTTCGGGCGAGTAAAAGACTTCCGAGAGCCCCCCTCACTATCACCCTGAGCCTCCCACATCTTCCTGACCCTGTCCTTCACTGTCCAGAGCCCCCATCTGCCCCCCCATAACCCTCAAGCCTCCTGACCACCATCATCCCCACCCATAGCCCCCCAAATCCCCCCATTCACTGTGCAGAGCCACCCATCATCCCCTCTCTGGAGTGTCCTCTTTTTGGAAGTTCAAATACGGTAACCCTAATTTCCCTTAAAACAATTTTAGGGATCTAAAGGTGTGGCAAAGGTTGCACTGACCGTGTCTGATGGTTGCTTCACTTCATTATGTTCTGTACCTTTTGATGATGTTCTTAAAGTTAATTTTAAAAAAATGCTTTATAAATCAGCCCCAGTACTTATCACAAAAAAATCACAACACGGCTTCCAAAATTAAAATAGTAACATCACATGTTTGAGCACTTAGAGAGACGCCCCAGATTGATTGTGTCATATATGGGGGTTGAACCTGAATGCTGGGGTACTTCTGGAAAAAGCCCTGTCTCCTACCCTGTGTTGATTACATATTGCATTTGCTGTTGTAGAAGATAGTTGTGGGGCAAATATAAAAGCTACAGGAGAATATATCCTGCCCAGTTTACTGGCAGGGGACAACAGTATTGATGTCTTCGACTCCCAGCTTTCAGTCCTGTGGAACGCAGGTTGGCAATGTTCAGTAGAGTATGCTGCAGTGCTCTATTGCCTATGCTGAGTGGCTTGGCAGCTGTGATGTGGCAAAGCTGCAAACTGAGAAATGTCTCTGCAGAACATCTCATCCAGAAGACTATGTTTTTCCCCTGTAATAAAATTTTTAACAAATTTTCATTTGAAATTTTTCAGTTAAGGTTTTTCCACAGGCAAATTTCCAAACGGAAAGATATTCAGAATTCTGATTCTAAACCCCTTTCCCTTTTATGTCTTTGAATTACAATGGAATTAATGATGGCTAGAGGATATTTTTCCCCCTCACTTTTTCCTCTTTCTCTTTGTTTTTTTCTCCTGTTGCCATTTTCCAAACGCAAAAATGTTTGGAAAAGTTACAGAATGGAAGAAGGAAAAAAATGAAAAAAAGCCCAGACAAAATCAAAGCCTGAACATTAGTCATTCCATTGTGCTTTCTGGGAATAAGAGGGAGGTGAGAAGGTGGGGAAACTGGGAAAAACAAAAAATTGAAACTATAAGCATTGGTTTTGAAAAGCAAAAATTTCAATTTGAAACCAACCACAAATGTTCATTTCAAGACTTCCCATAAAAAATTAATCAAAAATGACATTTTCAGAGGAAAAAATTCAATTTTAGCTAGAAAGTGTTTCTCTCAAGGACTATTGTTGTATCAGTCCCAGGGTATTAGAGAGACAAGATGTGTGAAGTAATATCTTTTTATTTAACCAAATTCTGTTGGTGAGAGAGACAAGCTTTCAAGTTTACACAGAGCTCTTCTACAACAGAAGTTGGTCTAGTAAGAGATATTACCTCACTCACCTTTTCTCTCTCAATGAGCATCTACCGGTGTTCCCCTAAACTGTACCCCAAGGGGTAGGTTCTTGTGGATTCACCAGATGCAGTCAAAGACCATTGAAAAGATGGATGATTTTTATTGAATGCCAGGATGAATACCCCAAGCAAGCAAAGCAAAGTAATAAGTGGCGAGGTTTACATCTCTTCAGCAGCCGGGGACCCCTGATGACTGCGGACGACCCCGAGAAGGTTCAGGGTCCTAGGTTACCAAGGTAGCCTGGTCCATGGTCCTGCAGCGAAGTCTACAGATTCCCAGTGGCTATGCTAACATATAGCATTTCAGGAGAAGGCAGAGTGATCAGGCCCACTTTCCCTTCACACACTGAGGCTCAAGGCCAAGCTAACTTAAAGAAACAAATAAAAGTACATCACAGCCAAGCCTTGCAAAACAGCAAAAAACAGCAAAACATCTTATATCAGGCCCCAGCCAGTTCCCACAGGAGACTGGCTCCAGCTGGTGCTTTGGGCAGGAAGCCCAGCATCAATTCACGGTCAGGTCGCTCATGGGGGGAGGAAGTTGTGAATGCCACTGTTACCTGTCCGTCACAAAATCTTCTGCTTTAGCCCTACAACCAGCTATACTGTTTTAGCAGTGGGCAAGCAGGGAGAGCAGCACAGGGAAGGCTGCTTTCCTATAGCAAACTTGGGAGGAAGTGGGGGAAAGGTTCTGACATCTTGAACTAGCTTTCCCACTTCTCTAGGAGATAAAAAGAGAACCCCTGGCACTTTCCAAAGCTCAAGGGGACCATTGGTGCTATTGGTGAGGGGTTGGAGATTAAGAGTAACTTGAAAGATAAGAGGCAGAGGGATACTCTGAGGTAGAGGGAGCAGTGAGAAATTTCATGGATTTGGCATGTAGGAGGAACTACCGTTGAATTTGATGGAGAAGCAGATGTATTTTGAGGCACTGGAAATGGAGGAGGGGTTTGCAATCCTGACAGAACTTGCAACTGGGGCAGACACTCCAAGGTACATCCACACTGGAGCCTTAGGTCAACTTAAGGAAGGTTAAGTTGACCTACAGTCCGCTGCGTCCCTACTAGGCACTTATTAAGTCAACTTAAGTGCTTCCTTAAGTGGACTTAATAACACCAACTCTTAAGGTCGACCTAAGACTTATGTCAACCTTATTAAGTTGACTTAGGCCAGTGGAGACAGGAGATAGCCATTAAGTCGACCTAATTGGCCTTCAGGCCCCCTTGCAGAATTCCCGGCCACTCCTCTGTTGACCTAGCACCTGCCAGTGTAGACGCAGGGCTGTGGAGTCTAAGTTGACTTAACAGAGCCTCTAGTGTAGATGTACCCCAAGAACATCTATAGAGCCAGCTTTTTCTCCCTCAATTGTGGGGGCAAATTATTCCCCTGGACATAGTGCAGCACGTGGTCATCCTGGCAGATGGGACTTGTGTGCTTTAGGGCTTTAAATACAGTTTCACTGCTTGTTCCATTTGTTTTATGGTTGCTAATACCGATAAACGCTTTTAATCTCTCAGCGTGAAGTAGGCTGCAGTTCTTGATAAACTGGACCTGCTGGAGCATCCAAAGCATCTTTTCAGCAGGAGCATGAGTTGCTTGGGAGGAACCATGAAACCAAATGCATGTCTAGCTGAACATTTAGTCCTGTGTGATTGTTGAAATCATTGTCATTCTGATTATGCCCCTCCAAGACTAGTGAGCCCATCTCCTTTCACTACATTACAGTTATGTTAACAACTCTGCAGAACTGCCAGCATAGCCACTGTGGCAAAAGACAACAGCTACACTGTGCTTTTTTTATTATTAGTAGTAGTAGTGTTCAATTTTAGGGGTTGCCAGACACTAAATGCTAAATCTTCACTTTGCAGTTCTATGGTAATTTGTCCTACAGTTGTAAATAAGTAGCTCTGTTTTTAATCCTGCTTCCTGCTAAACAAACACTCACCTTTTTTTTTACGAGACTGAGCAAACAGAAAATTGCCCCATTTTTATATAAACTGTGGTTATCTGAACAGACATTATCAAGGTTAAAAAAAAAAAGAATGTGGAACAATTTATTTCTGAAAATGCTGGGGGGTTATTTAATGGTGGTTCTCTTGAATTTTTCCAGAAATACCTTTTTTCAAATGCTGTTTGTATTGTAGGGTAGACATTTAAAGTAAGTCTGGGTAAAAATGGTATTTAAAGATCTTAAGCTATATTCTTGGACTACAATAACAAAAGCTGATAGCTGTCAGGTACAATTATTATCCATATATTCTTAACATTTTTATCCCATATATTCTCTCTCTTTCTGGTAGACGCCTTGCATTTCCAAGACTGAAAATCAGCCTCAAGGACTTGCAACTAGTGTTAGGTGGGGACAGACACCCATCAATCAGTCTACACCCTGGGACACAGATGAGCCACCATCTAAACAGATGCGGGAGAATGAAAACCCAGGTATGTTTTCAATTTTATTTGTAATTCTACAAGGGAAAATAGTTCAAAACAAATTCCATAAACTATCTCCAATTACCTCTCTAAATTAGACTTTATTGTAAGTCCCTTTTTTATACTACAGCTGGATTTTTCTCTCTCATTGTAAAGACCCCCTCGAGTTTCTTGTGCATGAAGGCTAATATAAATGTATTAAGATGCCTGCAAGTTCATTGAAGTATTTTTACCCTTCTCTGTTTTTGCCAGAATAAAAGTCACTGTGTAGTACTTTTATGTCCAGAACTACCTGAAACGATTTCTGGCTTCCAGACACATATCATGCATTGTGCAGCTATGCCAGATGCCTAATTACAACTTCTTTGTAGTGGCTGGAGCACCATTATTACACACGCAGAGTGTTTGTCAGGGACCTATGAAAGCACAGTGGGGAAAGAGGTTAATTTTCTTGGAAGCATGTACTTAAGCTGCATAAAGCACAAAATACATAAAATTGTAAACATGCTGCACGTTACCTGATCAGTATTTTACAATTGTACTCACATCACCGTAGCAATTTAAGGCACTTATCAGTTTGGAATCACTCCAGATCCTGCACCACTTTATATATTGTGAAGAAAAAGAGACCTTAGGTACTACTAAAAGGTTTCTTTATGAGCAGCATTTATATAAAGAGAAAGTTTGTGTGGGTTTTGGGGCCAAAATTGTTCTTTTTGCTAGCTTTCCTTTTTCCTCTCTGTCCCAGGTACAGCACCATGGGTTACAACAGTTGCAGCCGGTAGCCAGCCAACTCTTATAACTCATTCATATGGAATGACTCAGCCTCCCACCTTCAGCCCAGCAGTGAACGTCCAAGCCCCAGTCATTGGAGTTACACCCTCACTCCCTCCTCATGTTACCCCTCAGCTTCCATTAATGCCAGCTCATTACCAGCTTCAACAGCAGCCTTCACAGCCTCTGAGTAACATGGTTGTGAACCTACAAAGCCAGCCTTTGTATACTAATAGCCACCCAATCGCCATGTCCTCTATGACTGGGGTTGGTCAGGTGACTCACACAGGTCACACTACAATAGGGAATGGTCATATGACTTGCCCTATTCTGCCTCCACCGCCACCTGCTCTGCCTTCAGCTGCCCTACCCAATAGTGCTCCAGCTACCAATGGGCAGGCTACTCCTCAGCTTCCTCCCAACCAGACGGGCAATCAGGACACCACAAATGGGGTACAAATGCTGCGGACTATTGGTGTGGGGAAGTACGAGTTCACAGACCCTTGGCATCCAAAAGGTAAGTCAGACTGGACCTTAATGTCATTTTTGGTACGTGGTGCCACACAGTACACGGGCTCTCAGGGATGAATTAGTTCACAGGATTCAAGTTGTGCCAAAAAAGTTGTAAACAAAGCACAGCCTCGCCAATGAAAACATCTTTTCTGTTGGTGTGCTTGTGCCAGCACTCCAGCATCAGTTTCCTGTCTTGTGCTGTGCAGTAGCTCTTATGAATTAAAGATGACAAAACTAATTCTTTAGAGGGGAGAGAAAGCAAAGCTTGGACTCTTTGCAGTATGGAATGACACCTTTTCAGGTCCATCAAAGAATCTGGCATTCCACATCTCAAAGCACATGAGATACCTGTTGTTCTCGGTCGTACAACTCCGCCGGTTACTTTTGAGATGTAATATATTTATTTATAAGTCACACTACATTCTTTGGTTTGACTTGAGCTGAGTCACAAGAGTAAACTTGTTTTTAACTGTTTCTGCCCTGTGCATCTCAAAGAGAACGTAACAAGCTCCATGGGCTACCTAGGGAGGTGGTAGAATCTCCATCTTTGGAGAATTTTTTGGCCCTATTAGACAAAATCCTGGCTGGGGTGACTTAGTGGGAGTGGTCCTGCTTTTCAGCAGGGGTTGGACGAGATGACCTCGTGAGGTCCCTTCCAGCCCTATTATTCTATGATTCTATAAATTAAAGTTACATTATTGACTAGAACCAAAGAAAGCCTGGAAATTAAATGTTAAAGGGGAAGGTCTATGCACTAGCCACTTGATTGGCTTTAAGCGTTGCAATAATCTATGAACTGTGGATTCTGAAAGATTGATCTTTCCTGAAGAGCAGCTTTTAAATGTGCCACAATGCTGAGGCACGATGGAATGCTATGTTCAGAGTTTCTGTCTCATATCAGACCCTTGAATGTTGTTTTAATCTAGGCCATGTGTGATTAATAGTTTTATTTCACTTTGGAGGGGTTGCCCAACTTTTAAAAATATCACATGTGAAACAAACAAAATGTAATTTAAGAAAACACAAACACATATCTGTCCGCAAAATCTATTAAATTGATGCAAAAGACCACGTAGAATCCATTAGGTCAGTGATGTTATTTTTATATTTGTATTTAGGCAAGGGCCATGTGTAAATTACATACTCACTATGAGCTATTAAGGTCTATTGTGTAGATCTGTATTAAGGCCAAAGGGATCTTTATTTAAAAAATGGTTGGCCCAATAACCTTGCCGCTTATTATATAAATTATATTTTGGCATGTGCAAACCCTTACCAACATCTCTTGAAAAGCCAGTGCTGCACATGTTCAGCAGTCATTTTCCAAAGCAAAATATTTTGACTACTTTCAGTGGCCTCTCAGTCCAGACTACCAAATGCAACTAGACCTCTTTGCAGGCTGTTGGCCTTCCTTATTTTTCTCTCCTGTAAAATCTAAATGGGCTTTGAGTGATATAAACACAGACAGGAATTGCAAATTGGTAAACAGTTGTTTTAAGTGTTTTTTTGTCCAGGTTTTCCCTTTAAAAAAAGTCCATGTAGTTCAAGACCTCGTTTTCCCGGTTGGTTTTACATGTTATAAACCAATGGGAAAAAAGGATGAAAAGACAAAATCCGATAGATTCTTAACAGTATTGGTTCTTTAGGTCCTTCTTTATTTTGCTGAAGCCATTCTTTTCCAGAACAACAACTGAACCTTTATGATTAGCTACCCCAGTTTACCAGACAAAGGCGGTGACGACATTACAGCTGCTACATCATTACAGTGGCCTTCTACGTTGACGGAAGGAATTTTTCCATTGATATCATTAATCCATGTTTCTGAAAGGCCATCGTTAGATGGATTCTTCCACTACCCTAGCTCAGCTGTGTCTACACTGGGGGGTTAGGTCAACCCAAATTTTTTTCAAAGTCCTGAGAGACATAGCTAAGTCAAACTAAGTTTTAAGTGTAGACCAGCCCTCAGGCCCTGATCCAACAAAATGCATAAACATATACCTAGTTATAAGGACTTGTGCCTAGTTCTAAATACTGCTTACATGTCTAAAGTTAGGCATTTGCTTGTATATCTTGCTTAATCAGTGCCAATTAAATGTTCCAGATACAACCTACCACTCCCTGTCCAATTGTGTGCATTTAACTTGCAGTATAACCCTGGCTGCTTCAAACCATACTCTCACCTTACGGCAGAAACTATGTTAGCATGGCAAGCTTTTAATACTGGTTTTCAAGCTCTTGACTCTCGGTGACTGCTCCAAACCCAAGGCTTGCAATTGTTAAAGTAGTCTAAGTTTTGTTGTATGTTATAACATAAACTTATGAATGAGAGTCAAGAAGCAGTGGAATCCTTAAATTTAGCAGAGAAGATAATTAAGGTGAGAAGTTACGAAGAATGCCTGTCACGTGAGGTCAAAAAGTGGAATAATTTAGTACCCATATGTGTGGTTGAGAACCTTTCTTCCTAGGACATGGTCAGAAGTAGAATATGGGGGGGGGAGGGGGGTTGGAGCCACTGATTCTAACTGGTGATAAATGCAAACAGATGAGTCGTGCTATTTTTCATAAATTGCTGGCTAGACAGCTCTTTTCCCAGGAATTAGATTTAACTAGCTTCTCTATTTAGGGTCATCAGCACCTGATTAATTTCCTCTCTTTTAATGGTAAAAAGAGACAACGAAGCATGCATATACAAATGCTTCAAAAGCAGAGCTTGTTTAGAAAGAAAGAAAGAAAGAAAGAAAGAAAGAAAGAAAGAAAGAAAGAAAGAAAGAAAGAAAATCTTTCCTCCCCTTCTAATCTTAAAAGCCTTTACTTATAAAACAATCTTTTTGCTGGCAAATCTAATATCAAACAAGCATACACATTATTTTCTTTTTTAGAAAAAAAAAAAAAAAAGTGGAGGAGGGGACACAAGGAGAAAAGGGAAAAGAAAACTCAGTTTTGAAACCAGACCTTAAAAACTTGCTGCAGTAGAATAGGGTTCTTATTGTGAACCATGTTGTGGGTCATTTTTTTAATAAGTTGTTTTAATTTTCCTCTAAGTGATTTAGGGTTCTACAACCCAATTGATTTCACACTCTTACATGATAGCTTGCTCTCAGAGAAGAAATGGAAATAGTGTGATGTTATCAAGCTGTTGAAACATTTAAAGTCAGAACCGGTTCTTTACCAATTTTTTTTTTTTTTTTTTAAGATTTTCTCTCTTTTTGGGGGGAACCTTGGTCAGCAATATAATAAGCTGTGCTGCAGATGGCCTTAGGATCTATCTTATTAAATTCCTGAGATTTTCTATTTTATTGTTTGACTTGACAGTCCAGTCTTGCACAGGTCTGAGTAATTACAGAGTAATCCCCTTAGTGAAAGAACAGGTCTTGCCAGTCAGAATAAAGGGAGGAACCGATATTTTTAGACTTCATTAGTGAACTGATTGGAAATGTCACATTTTGTTTCCTATAATTATGTTTCGTTTGGCTGAGTTGTATTTCTGTAGGGGCCAAATTAGAATGCATTCACTCAAAACTGTGTTTCTTAATTGGCTACTTTTATTTAAAAATAAACAAAAAATTACAAAAAGTTAAAGATGCTATTGATATGCTGTTTCATTTGCAATAGGTCAAAGTCATCTTTTATAATGTATGACTGAAAAAGTGAAATAATTGATGTGGTTTCTTGAATGTTAACAAAAATCGTTACATACAGCAGATTTTCTCTCTATTTATGTTGTTAAGGGACCAGTCCTGTGATGTTTACTCATGCAAATAATTTTAATGTAATGTTTTGCATAAATAAATTTACTCATATAAGTTAGGGTTGCAGGCTTGACCTCTAAATCTTCCTTTCTAGCTGGGCTGTAGGAGAAGATTCTGTGAGGGCTTTTTTGTTTGTTTTCGTAACATATTAAATATGATTTTTTTTATTTAGCTTCGTTAATCAAATGGATTTCATATTTACAAAGCAGCTAAATTATGGGAAAAGAAATAGCATTTTTAAAATGATTATTGCTTTCATGCACCATGTGTGAAGAATTGCATCTCTGTGCTTTGTGAAATGTGGGGTCTATTACCATACATGATCAAAAGTAGTACTGAGATGTGATTGGTTTAGACAGGAATGTCTTTGGGCTGGATTTTATAGTAAGCATTTCTAGCTGTCATCCGAACCCAGGTCACCTTAATACAGAAATGTCACACAAATATTTTAGTACGGAATTAGTTGTTTCGAGTTGTGTTCTATTGTGGAAAGATAAGTATCATGTGAATTAGAAAGGGAAGTTTATTCAAAACTATGCACTCGGGAGCTACTAAAGCTCGTATAAACAAATGAGTACATGTCTTCTGTAGAATATGCAATTAAAGTGAGTCAAGAAGAATGTTCCAGTACAATTTTAGTATCCTCAGGCTAGATTGTCACTTGCCAAGCCCGCCTGACTGGCGTAATAAGGGGATGTAAATTGCCCTTTACTCCCTCACACGGGCTACCTGCAATGTGGTTCGTAGCACAAAGCTGAAGAGCAACCTCTTGAGGGCTGCTATTTCACATTGTGCACCGTTGAACATGGAATGGGCTGAGCCCAGCTGAGCCAAACATCATGAATTAAAAGCAAATGAGCATTATTGCACCATCACTGATCTAATCTAAGTGACTATTTATATTCTTCACCCTTGACCTAGGCCCTGTGTGGTAACTAAATAGCAGCGTTCTGTCACACAGACTCCCACTGATTTTAACTGCATGTACAATATCAGGCCCTTTAAAATATAATCTTTCCAAGATTAATTATGAGGGTTTTAGAGAAGCCTTAGGCACTTGGACACCACAGTAATCATCAGAATGAGATTCCAATCATAATTTTCCCCAATTCATGCTCCAACAGAATTTTTCAGAGTTCACTACGTATCTTAATGTTACCATATGTCAAGTTTTCACCTACAGAAAGTGGAATGGTCAAAGAGAATGTGTCCTATATCACTGACTTACTGAATGCACAGTATAAAGGATAGATATTTGATCTGTGATCATTTTTTCTTTTTTTGATTGATTAACTGGCAATTCAGTGTAAGTGTATGTCTTCTAACTGGATCATGAGCATCTATTTGCTTTAATATATTTTATTCGGCTATTACAAATTGATTCATAAGAATTGCCTAGCTCTCTGAAAAGCAATCTGCTGTTTGATACCTTGCTTATCAAATGTTACTTATTTTAATTGAGTCATAAGTACCAGATCTGATACTCTTGAGTTCACCTCTTCTTGGAAATAGTAACTCGGGCTATGTCTACACTGGGTAATTTAAGTCAACTTTAACTAAGTCAACTTAGTGTGTCTCCACTTAAAAATAAAGTCGACTTAAAGGGGAACTTAAAAAGTCGACCTACAGCGTCCACACTGGACGCTCTAGGTTGACTTTGTGGGGCTTAGGGGGACCTAGGGCAGGTCCACATGGGTAGGGGGGGCACCCCTTGCCCAATGCCAGGGGGCTCAGCCTTTGCCCCATTGTACCTAGGTACAATGGGGCAAAGGAGGACAGGGACCCTGGCAGGGCATAGGGGCAGGGTGGGCAGACTCTGCCCTGTCCTGTGGGGGGGCATGCCAGGCTCCCCCTGTGCCCACCCCCCCCGGCAGGGAGGGCATTGGTGTAGCCCTGGGGTAGCCCTAAGTCGACTTAGGGCTACCCCATGGCTACACTGGCTTAAGTCGACTCTAGGGAGTCGACTTAAGCCTTAGGTCTACTAGAAAGGAGGTTTAATAAAGTCGACTTAATTTTCATTGTCGACTTTATTTTCCTTAAGTCGACTTAAGAAAGCTGCTTAAGTCGACTTAAGGAAACTGTCATGTAGACGCAGGGTAAATTAAGTCGACTTAAGCAAGCTTAAGTCGACTTAATTTATCAGTGTAGACGCAGCCTCAATGTGAAGAATTATATCTTGTTTATGTCTTGTCCTGGGAGGTGATGTGCTGCTGCCACTTTAAGACCCTGTCCATGCTAAAGAAGGGTGTCTATTCGAAAATATGACTTTATAAAAAAAAAAAAACTTGAACAAATAAAATAGTTTCTCCCTCCCCCACTCCTTCAAACAATGGACAGATAGGAAGGCTTCAAGGGGGAGTTGATATGAATGTAGATGGCAACTCAGTGGACCAGGTTTAACTATATCCAAAACAGTTTTGAAAAACTATAAGCAGGGTTCCACAGAATGTGGTTTCTGAGCAGTCCTGTCCATTGCAATGTCAGTCTACTATATTCAAAATAAATTTAAGGGGAGTTATGTCTGTTTCTAATTTTCAAGCATTTCCTATTCCATAATTTGGTTCTGTTCACTCAGTATTGTAGCCACATGGAACAAGGTACAGAATTTTTAGTGTCCTGCTGAGGTCATGATATCCTGATTGCCCTTTGGATTCACATCATGTGAGAAGCAAATTCCCGGCATTAATCACCTCATGTGTCACCCGCTGCGTTTTCCCATTCTTTGGCCTTCCTGACACACTGACCTCACGCTCCCAAGCTTACCAAAAACTCTGCTCCAAAGTTCATTTGGATCATCTTAAAATCCCTTCATTGGCTCCCTTCATGGGGCATGTCCCCTCCCAAATCAAATTTAGATTCTTTGCTCTTCCCTTCCAAGCCCTTAAATTTACTTTCTAATTTCTTTGATTCTAATTCTCTTTGTTCCCTGCCTCTGCCCTGTCATCTTTGTTAGGATCATGCAACTTTGTATGGCTGCTCCTTTTCTATCATCTTCATGTGCCCACCTGGATACCTGTTTTCATGTTATGCCATGTGTTTAGAACAGCTTTCCTCACGTTTTGCTTTTTCAGTGACTCAGACACATTAACAAGGAAACCTCAGATTTCTTCCCTGAGCTTGGCTATCTCTGGTGTTTCTCTCAGGATTTCCTCTCTAACCTTAAGACCCACTTCCACGTCCTTTATAACTTCTTTAATTTTCTGGTAGAGTTAACAAACTGTACCCAAATATGCTGAGTCAGCAGAAGTGCAGCACTTTAGCAGCTCAGTATTAACCTGGGCAGTTGGCACCTCAAACAGGTGGCAATTGTCAAATATATAGGAAGCATCACAGGCAGTGCTGGAGGATGCTCAAAGGATGTAAATAATGCACCTCCACCTCCACCCTGTTCTGAGCACTTCAGTACCCTCTGCAGAGTCTGTCATGGTATCTGTCTGTAACCTGTGTCCTGGGAATGATCCCTGTAGTGTGCTGGTCCCAAAAGACCCACACAGTTCCACAAGAGCAAGCTTGTGGCCTCTAAGACTCAGAAACTGGGCCTTTGACACCGGTGATCCCTGTCTCTCTCCATGACTCCCTGTAGCACATCCACCCAAGCCAGATTCATGCAGAAGACTTGGATTGTTTCCCTTCAGGGCACAATGCTCTCAGTGAGTATTTACAGAGACACATTTTCAAAATATGGTCACTGTTTATTAGATAGCTGGCAGGCACAATCTGAAAGGGTAGCCCAGAGAGACAGAAGATCAGCCATAATCCATCATGGCCAAGCCAGTGCCATGATGAGCCAGTCAAGCTGTGATGGACTCCATTTGCACCTTTCTCTCTCTCTTCCCCTCCTCTATTTTCTTATCTGTCTTCCCAGGGTTTTCTGCAACTAGATACTGAAGGTTCAGTCATTGGGGCATTCTTTGGGCCAGTTTCATCCAGTTCTTTAATGATCCTATTTATTCCACCCATACAGCATGCATACTTCATGCCTCTTGCACTGTTTTAGCAGGAGACAAAATGCAGAGGCACAAGTGGAATTCATAAAAGTATTTCAGAAAATTCTCAGTTTGTCACAAGAACATCATGGCATCATGTCAACTGTGAAGCTGCGGATTTGGAACCCTGGGTATACCGACTGTATTATATAGCAGTGAAACCTGGGTGCTGAGGAGGCTGAAGAGTGATGGATTGACAATTCTTGTCATATCCATCAAATGTCAGGACAGGATCAGCGATGAAGATATTCACAGACAAATCTAGCAACCACATCCATCAACTCTGGTTTGGCTTTGGCAGCTTTCTTAGTATGAGCATATTATTTGGATGGAAGACCAGCAAATTACAAAGTGCATTTGTGAAGGAATGGCATTTCACAGTTGGCAAAGATCAATCTGGGTGGCGCTTGATCTGCAAGGAGGCTACGTTCCTTTGAGATTCGCCTTACTTATGGTGATGATAACATCTGCTAACAGGTAGAGTCAACAGAAGAGCCCAAGCATCCTGTTACTATTCAGAGATGACATATGCATTCTGGAGATTTTTTTGAAGTGGGCTGTCTTAGAAGAGAACCAGAAGTCTTTACATGTGGATTTATTGATATAAAGTTTTTTTTTTTTGGTCTGTCTACAAATAATGGGGAATATAGGTGGCCATTAGTCACTAATCTGAAACCAAGCAGAGGCTGAATTTCCTCCAGAAGAAGTGTGGAGGAATCGTTTCCTTCTTTTTGTCATCCAGAACAAGGATAAGAAGCACTCTGTACCGTATTAGATTGATTTTTTAAAAAAGTCTCAACAGGCTTGTGTAATAAAAACATTCCATAGAGAAGCTCTGCTCACCCTGCTGTGTCTTGAGATTACAGACGATATGCTCCTCTATTTCATGGTGAGACTGGGCTTTGAACAGCAGCTATTTTAATAATAGCAATACTGTAGGACTTAACCTAGCATTTTACATCTTCAAAGCACTTGACGAACATTAATTTTAAAAAAAATTAACTGCTTAACAGAAAATAATTGATGTTCAGATTTTGTAGACACGAGGACCTTGGCTGAAGTAAAAGGAAGAGTGACTATTGTAAAATTATATTTGGAGTAAGGACATATACAACAGCTCATTCGAAATGCTTTGTTGTGTCTTAGCGTGAGATATTCTCATATGTGATAAAGTAATAATAGATTTGTATTTTGTATGTTTAAAATCCATAAAAATACATTTTCCAAAGTAGGAAACTCTTTGGACAGCAATCATAGCGGTTCTTGTAAGAGAATTCTTACCAGCAATGAGTTTTCCTGATGCATTTCTGTACTTTTGCCATCAGTACATGCTATTAAGTCCTCCATGTTGTGATATTTGAGTTTAATCATCTGTGTAAACTTCTTGTACTCAGTCCGTCTTCCATGATGGGATATTCAAAACCTGTAGTTGTGCTAATTATACATCTGAGGATGACAATATATCTATATACCCTGCACCCCGACCAACACAACCTGATCTTTGTGTTTGTAATTAAGAGCAGTTGTTTTCCTAACTGGATGTTCTGAGAAGAGTGGAAAGAAAGGTAAATTCATCATAAGTAATGAAGTACGTGAGAGAGCAAGAATGATGCTTTAACATATAGGCAGAGCTGCAGTAAAAACCTTTGCAATATTGCCTTCTGTCAAATGAGTTCAGAAGTCACAGCATGTGTCAAAAGCAATTAGCTTTGCAAGTAAGAGCCTCACCATTGTGGTGGAAAAAAATCCATGGAATGTTTTCAGAAGCAGGATACTCAAGATAGGGCTTATTCTGAGAATAGAAGCATGCACTTACTTATACACAGAAAGCCAGTATATTACAGAGATAGTTTATCTGTTAAAGCCTAACACCAGTGAGGTTTCCTTCCATAGAAGCTTAACTGAGTTCCACAGTTCTTAATTGAAGCAACATATAAGTCTTTATGTAATGCATCATTATTTTACCTTTTTGTGAAGACTGTCTCCTTGGCACATCATGTGCAGCAGTACAAACAAGTGTACGCAAGGCATTATCAATCCAAGATCCTTTAATTCTCTTTCACGGTGACAAAGTGGTATGGAGAACGCCTCCTGACTTTCAGAATAAAGTCAGTTCAGAACTTCACCAAAGCCACAAAATCATTTTTCCCTTTCCTTTTCTTCCCAAACTCTTGGAATAAATGGACAGACTTGGATTCATTTGGGTGTGACAGTAATCCTTTGCATTATTTCAGTAAGATTTGGTATTCCTGAAGGATAAACTTTGCTTTCTTTTCAGGGCCTATGGGAAAGGGCTGGCAACACAGAAGCTCTTTGTACAAAGTATACTACTGTAGTTATTATTTATGAAGTGAAAGATAGCTATATAAGTGGATAGAAATAATTTCTTAGTATATTTACAGTGCACAATATAAATATTTATTATGGAAAATAAAGCCATTGTATGAGAGAAATGGCTGCTTCACATGTAGTCATTAAAATGATTTAATATAATACTTTTCATACCAAAGTCTCTTTGCAGACTTTACTGAGTTACCAAGTATATGCTTGAGCCTAATACCTTTGAACTCAGTGGAAGCAAGATTAGTCATGAGGCGTCGCTTTACTCAGTGTGTAGCCATCTCTGAGTTTAGCCATCTTTGGAGTATAATATGGCAACACTACAAAACTTTAGGACAGAAGATGAATAAGTATATTGGATCCAACTGAAACAAAAGGGAGAATTTTAGGAATGTAGATTATAATTATCCAAGAAACCCAGAATATCCTAATTACTCCTGGGGAGTAATGACGTGGGATATTTAGGATTTGGGTATTCTATCCCAGTGGGTTTCAAACCATAGGTCAGGACCCTGTACTGGGTCACAGACCCCTACCTATTAGGTGATGGCACCCCCTGCTGCTGCCGACAGACTGGAATGCATTGCTCAAAGATTTAATTGTTGGGTCGTGGGCATAAATGATTTTTTTCAACTGGGTCCTGAGGAAAAATGTTTGAAAACCACTGTTCTATCGCATTCGAGAGGCAAAGCTTCTGACAGTGTAGGATCAGCTAAGGTCACACTTAAGCATTGGTTCGTCCTGACTTCAGGCAGGTCTACACTGCCTGACCTTTTCAGTGTCAGTCAAACGGAGATACACAAGTTACCTAAAATAACTTGTCCATTTGTGTTCAGCTTCCCTGCTCCCAGCACATGTACTACACTTAGTCAACGGGAGGGGCCTTTCTTTGACTCAGTGCTACCCACTTGCCGGGGTGGTGTTCAGGAATCGAACTTCCAAATCAGTCAATCAGGAAGTTTGATGGGATGGCAACCAATTTGCCACTGTCAGTGAAGAGAAGCCCTTAGAGAGAAGAGTGCCGCTTTGATCTGCCAACACCACTTCCACTAGTACTTGGATACGAAACCGCCAGGAAAACCCAAGTGCTGACCCAGTTCCAGACCTGATCAGCTTCTGATGATCTGCTCACACACTTCCTTTTTTTCCGGGCATTGGTTTGGCCAGACTGTTTTTAGGAGGAGAACTCACAATGAAGAAATCCTTTAGATATCCCCCCACACACACCAGTTAGAGATACTGTTTCTTGTTAGTAAGGTTGTGGAAACAGTATAGGAAGGGTACTCTGTACAACTGAGTTTCATAAGGTCTTCTACAGAGGAAAGAGTACTTTCTTTTTCTGGTATATGATGATACAGTGAATTGGGGTGTGTGCATTTATGATAAGCATTACTCACTGTTAGATGGAATCAAAATTACTGAATTGTGTGTCACGAGCCTATACTATGAACAGCTACTGGAAATTCTCCTTTATTTCAAATGATGGGGCATGGACTTTTGGTGCAAAAGGATATGAGTTCTGTTACCATAAGCAAGACAGCTCTAAGTGATATTAACAAAAGAAATAGTCTAATTCACTTTCACAATGAGAAAGTGATGAAGAAATTATCTTCACATCCCTGACTGCAATGTTGGTGCACATCCATGTGGTGACTTGGCATCTAAGTGGCTGTGTGTATTAAATACTTGATTCTATGTACACATGCTGAGTATTTGCAAGCACATGTTTGGCCCAATTTGACTTGCCTAACTTTGTAAATCTGTCCCCAAAGACAATTTCCTTTGTGTTGCTATGATAAATGGCCCTCATGGTTCACATTGGCTTGGTAGACTGTTTATATCATTGAGCATAATTAAGTCTTTTACGTAAATTGTGTTCTCGTATGGGTCAGGTTGATCTTGTACCAACTGTAATAAGTGCAGAAGGGCCACCAATAAATTAAATAGATTCTCCCCCTCTCAAACCTTATTGATATGCTAAGGGAACAAAAATCAGAGGAAAATACATTCACATTAGTTTGATTTCGAAGTCCAAGTTTCAATCTTCTGTCTACTATTGGTAATTATCCATTAATTGACTGAATGACAGTTTTCTATTGAAGAAAAGGGTTTTTAGCTGTATCGTGATGAGAAATGATGTAATTACTATGAACCTCACACTGGAAATGATGAAAGCATTGCTTTTGTGAGACACTGCTTTTAGCCAGTATAATATAAAAAATGATAACAGTATGAAAATTGCACTGGCTGCTTTCATATTGCGTGTGTAGAATACCTTTGTGAAATGATACATCTAATGACAGATCCCTTGCTATGTGTTCATTTTTTCCTTTTTTTAGGTTTAATACTATGGTGAAATTAAAGCACAGCATTAAGTAAACCAGATATACCTGAATTCAAGTATAGCCCCAGCATAAGAGTCTGAGAACTGTTATATTTTGCTATTACTAGTTATGATTATAAATAGGTGTGGGACATTAAATCTTTTGTTTCTGAGTTAACAAGTTAAGAGGAAACATGATTTTTAATTTCAAACCATATTTGTTGATTGATCTTTTTTTAAATGAAATTCTGCAGAAGCATCTGCCCCATATCCTGGTCTTCATGATTTTAGATATTCTAATTAAAAATAAATACCAATGTTGTTTAACTTAGACAAGTGACTGCCAATACAGTTACTGACTGTGCTCTAACAGTATTTTCTTTGTTGCTATGGCTTGGATTTGCACTTTTTGCAAATACAAAAGAGCGAATACAGCACCTCATCCAAGAAAATGGGTATATTCAAGCTGAATAACCTACATTTTGCAAACTAATAAACTCTACTAATTGCATTTATCCTTATGAATTTTTACAATTTTAGCAAATCTATCCCAAAAAATTGCACATGTTTGACTGCATTTTAACTGAGCAAAAATCACTGTTATTTCAAGACATTTCAACAGAGTCCTGTGGCACTTTTAAAGACTAACAGATTTATTTATTCCATGCGCTTTCGTGGGAGAAAATCTCACTTCGTCAGACGCTTTGAAGATGGGAAACTTACAGCATGGGAGGAAATTAAAGGCAGGAGAGTGTATGACATTGGATCAAGTCAGACTGTAACAGCAAGTCAAAATAGGTGTTAGGATTCAAACACTGAGGAACAGCACATAGAGGAAGGTGAGGTCAAATCACCTGTTGTAATGAGAGAAAAATCCGTAGTCCCTGTTTAACCTCAAGACAACTGAGTCAAATTTGCATATAATTTAGAGGCGCATTTCTGGCACATGATGGCATAAATCACATTGGTGGATGAGCAGGTGAATGAGCCCTTGATGGAGTAGGTGGCTTGATTTGGTCCTGTGATGGTGTCTTCAGTGTAGTTATGAGGGCAAAGTTGGCAGCGTGGTCTGTTGCAGGAATATGTTCCTGCTTTAATGTTTCTGTTGTTTGATCTGTAGTTGCTGATGAGTATCCAGAAATGCCCTTTGCCTTATATATTGGACAAACAGGACAGTCTCTTTGCAAAAGAATAAATGGACACAAATCTGACATCAGAAATCGCAACACTACAAAACCAATAGGGGAAGACTTCAATCTCTCTGCTCACTCTATTGATGACTTGCTAATAGCTGTGTTGAAACAGATGAATAACAAATGACAGCTTCAAAGAGAAACTGCAAAACTTGAATTTATATGTAAATTTGACTCAGTTGCCTTGGGCTTAAACAGGGACTATGGATTTTTCTCTCATTACAACTGGTGGTTTGACCTCACCATCCTCTATGTGCTGTTCCCCAGTGTTTGAATCCTAACACCTATTTTGATTTGCTGTTACAGCCTGACCTGATCCTATGTCATACATTCCCCTATATTTAATTTCCTCCCATTCTGTAAGTTTCCCATCTTCAAAGCGTCTGACAAAGTGGGATTTTCTCCCACGAAAGCTCATGCAATAAATTAATCTGTTAGTCTTTAAAAGTGCCACAGGACTCTGTTGTTTTTCTGCAATAGCCTAACATGGCTACCCCTTTGGACTTTGACTGCATGGAAGGCACTGAATACAACCATTTGAAGTGGAAATCCATCAACTTCATGAAACAACTCGCACAGATCCAGACAGACATCATCTTCCTTTCCAAATGCAAACAATTGGACATTATACCTAAGGGCGTGAAGGTAAAGAATCCATTACAATCGACATATTCCACAGACTACAGTGAGAGATTGTGCCATAAACTCTCACAGAAATTAAGAAATCACCTTATCAGCATCCTGCACAGCAAACAGAAAAAAATTAGAAATGAAGTCTCCACACTGGAATCTCTCCTACAAAACCAACATCCAACACATTCTTCCCCCTGGGTGGACTTCACAAAAAAGAGAAAATCCATCTACAACACACACTTTGCTTTCCTACAGAAGAAAAAAGACAGCAAACTGTCTAAACTCCTATGCACCACAAGGGATAACAACAGTGACATCTTCAACCCACCCAACAACATTGTTAATCTTTCATGCTACACACTTACTCCAGCAGAGGAATCTGTGCTGTTTCGGGGACTTTCTTTTTGCCCCACCACCCCCACACATAATATTCTGCAGTGACCTGGAGAACTACTTTCGCTCTCTCAGACTCAAGGAATATTTCACCACCACCAATGTAGAATGCAATGACCTACTGATACCTTCCTCCCAGCATTGCAAGAAAAAATATTCAACGTGGACTCCTCCTGAGGGTCAGAACAAGAGATTAGACTTCTATATACATTGTTTCCGCCACCGGACAAAGGCTGAAATCGTGGACAAACAACATCACTTACACCATAACCTCAGCCATGCAGAGCACAGTGCCATCCAGAGCCTCAGAAACAACTCTGACATTATTATTAAGGAGGCTGACAAGGGAGGCGCCGTCGTCATCATGAAAAAGTCTGATTACAATCAGGAGAATTATAAACAACTGTCCAACAGAACATTCTACAAACCACTCCTCTCTGACCCCACTGAGGAATACCAAAAAGAACTGCAACACCTACTCAAGAAACTCCCCAAAGCAGCACAGGAACAAATCAAGAAAGACACACCGCCAGAACCCCGACCAAGGATATTCTATCTACTACCAAAAATACATAAAAAAGGAAACCCTGGACGCCCCATCATCTCAGGCATTGGCACACTTAACAGCAGGATTATCTGGCTATGTGGACTATCTCCTCGGACCCTATGCTATCAGCACGCCTAGCTATCTGAGAGACACTTTCCTGAGAAAAATCCAGTCCATTGGTGAACTTCCAGAAAATACCATCCTGGCCAGTATGGACGTAGAGGCTCTTTACACCAACATCCCACACAAAGATGGATTACAAGCCATTAGAAGAACTATCCAAGATGACGCCACAGCTAAACTTGTGGTTGAACTTTGTGACTTTGTACTCACCCACAACCATTTCAGATTTGAAGATAATTTATACCTTCAAGTCAGCGGCACTGCTATTGGTACTCGCATGGCCCCACAATATGGCCGACTTAGAACAATGCTTCCTCATGTCTCATCCCAAAGCACCTCTACTTTACTTATGCTATATTGATGACATTTTCATCATCTGGACCCATGGTAAGGATGCCCTTGAAGATTTCCATAAAGATTTCAACAATTTCCACTCCACAATCAAACTTAGCCTAGAACACTCCACACAGGAGATCCACTTCCTGGACACTATGGTGCAAATTAGTGATGGGCACATAAAGACCTCCCTATACCGCAACCTACTGATTGCTATAGTTACCTACATCCCTCGAGCTTTCATCCAAGACATACCACACGATCCATTGTCTACAGTCAAGACCTAAGATGTAACAGCATTTACTCTGATCCTTTAGACAGACAGACACCTTCAGGATCTCTATCAAGCATTCTTAAAACTACAGTTCCCACCCGCAAAAGTGAAGAAACAGATTGACAGAGCCAGACGGATACCCAGAAGTCAACTACTACAGGAGAAACCCAACAAAGAAAAAAAAAACAGAACGCCACTGATCACCACCTACAACCCCCAAGCCAGACCCCTTCATCACATCATCAAAGATCTACAGCCTATTTTACAAGATGATCCCTCACTCTCTCAAGCCTTGTGAGACAGACCTCTCCTCGCTTACAGACAGCCCCCCAACCTTAAACAGATACTCACCAGCAACTACAGATCAAACAACAGAAACATTAAAGCAGGAATATATCCCTGCAACAGACCACACTGCC
Source organism: Pelusios castaneus (assembly GCA_007922175.1). Lineage (NCBI taxonomy): Eukaryota > Metazoa > Chordata > Testudines > Pelomedusidae > Pelusios > Pelusios castaneus. The sequence continues at coordinate 27,940,491 of ML685779.1, forward strand.
AACTTTGCCCTCATATCTACACTGAAGACACCATCACAAGACCAAATCAAGCCTCCTACTCCATCCAGGGCTCATTCACCTGCTCATCCACCAATGTGATTTATGCCATCATGTGGCAGAAATGCCCCTCTGCCTTATATATTGGACAAACAGGACAGTCTCTGCACAAAAGAATAAATGGAAAGCTTAAGTCGACTTAATAACACCTCGTTTTAGGTCGATTTAAGCCTTAAATCAACTCCTTAAGTCAACTTAAAGCCAGTGTGGACGGGGATTAGCGCCTAAGTCGACTTTATTAAGTTGACTTAAAGCATTAACAAAGTCGACTTACCTTTTGCTAATGTAGACATAGCCCAAGAGAGAACCCCTGAATTATATATGGCATCAGCCTAAGTGACTGTACTTATTCACTTGGTCTCAGTCACGCTCCTTGTAGCTACACTGAAAGTCATGTTGTTGTGTCCACACTGTCAGCCCAATAATTTATAACACGAATTTGGAAGGCCCAGCTGCTGACAGCTATTGTTGAGAACAGTCTTTTGTAGAGTAGGAGCAAGATCAGATGATCCAGTTTCTCAGTAACGACCCCTTTGTTTGCTTAAGAAATAAAGTCGGCAAGGCCAAACAGGAATAACAGAAATCCAACCCTCTTCAGCAAATGCACCATTAGCACTTAAAGGGTAGTCCAGGAAACTGAATTTGAAGGTGCAGGGGAGGATTCTGGACTTAGACTTGAGCCTGGATGGTTCTTTGTGGTTCTCAGGTAAGAACTTGGATAGTCTTTCCCACACTGGCGTCTGAAACCCATTTTTCTCCATCAGATTCTCAAAAGGACTCTTATGACTTGTCTTCACACAAAAGTAGTAACATTATCTATACTTGCATATTTACAGTAGTGCAAAAGTAGTAACGTTATCTATACTTGCATATTTACAGTAGTGCAATCCCCCTAGCCTGGATGCTGATATACCAATATAATGATGCCAATACCAGGATGGCTGATTCCCATAAGAGAAGGAAAATAATCTATACCAATATAATGGCATCCACCGTTGGAGTTGTAATAGTATAACTATTGTGGTATAAAATCACAGCCCTATGTGTAAAATGTATTACATTGGTACAAATCTGTTTGTAGCCAAGGCTTTCGTTCAGAGCACTTTGCATTCTGGGATCCACAGCTTCCAAGCTCCATAATCAGGTATTGACACACAACAGAGTATAGTGCAGTTTCTAAAGTAGCCATGCCATTGATGTGTGGATTAACGGTCCCAAAGTGCACACTAAGGAAACCATTATCTTGTCCGTGATGTGTGGATTAGAGCTTTGCAGACACTGCTATGATCATACATAGAACACAGGATTTCAGTGACATCTGACATCACATTCAGTGATATATTTTCATATTACCCAAAGAAAATTTTACACACAAAACTCCACATTAAAAATTATGTTAAACGTTTAAGTTAAATGCTAGATGCCCTGAGAGATGAGAGAAGCAAGGCCAGGAGAGACGAAGACAACAGGGCCCCACCCCAAAAGCTAAAGATGCAAAAAGTTGAGTACATCCAACTCCGAATCACAAACCAACAAGCCATCTTGAGTAGATATAATTTTAACTCATGAGGGGTCCATGTCCAAATTCTCAGAGTCAATACCATCCAACCCCACAGCAGAGTTTACAGCCTACTAGAAGAAGGCAAGGCAGTGACAAAGACCTCCCTTCAGGCAGCAATGGACATGGTAGGTGCCACAGCTCTTTCCATGTCGTCGCATGGCTATGACCAACAGAGTTCTTGACTGCAAGCTTTGGGCCTTCCACACAAAGTCCAGCAGATGATTCAGGACCTCCCCTCTGACAGACCAGCACTGTCAGACAGACTCAAAACTGCACAAACTCAAGGACTCTCAAGCTATCTTGAAGTCCTTGGGCCTTCATACCCCAGCACCACAAAGGAACCATTTCAAGTCATAACCTCTGCCTCGGTTTTACCAATCCTAACCCAGGAAAGATTACAACTGAAAGCAGGACAGGAACTCTAGGAGAAGATCCCCGCTACCTTCTTCCAGCCAAGGATCCAGACCTGCAAGTCACTCCTCTGCTCCCAAACGGAACTTTTCAGGGTGCGCCAGAGGACGGCATATCAATTCATAACTCAGGTCCTTAACCCCTATATTTTTCAGGCTAGCTATGCCACTTCTACCATCTGTGAGCCCAGATCATATCAGATTGCTGCCTGGTAAACACAGTGGAACTGTGGTACTCACTTCAATTCAGTTCCCTCACTCTGTCCCACTCCCTGGCCACCCTCCCTGCCCCTCTTCTCATAAGCAACTTCTAATCCAAGAGGTTCAGGCACTCCTAAAATTAGAAGCAGTGGAGAAGGCTCCTTGGGTGCTTAGAGGTAAGGGGCTTAACTCTGCTACTTCCTAATCCCAAAAGCCATTGGCAGTTTCAGACCTGTCCTGGACCTTCGAAACCTCAACAGATTCAGGAAGAAGCTGAGATTCCACATGGTCTCTTTGGCCTTCATTATGCCCTTCCTGGATCTGTGGGATTGATATGCCACCATCGACTTGAAGAATGCATACTTCCACATGTCTATCGGCCCTAGTCACAGCAGGTTTCTCTGTTTCGTAGTCAACCAGATCCACTATCAGTTCATGGTCCTACCATTTGGCCTTTCTGTGGCCACTCATGTGCTTACCAAATGCATGGCAATTGTTGCCACGTACCTGAGAAAGAAGGTACCTGTTTATCCATACCTTGATGACTGGCTGGCCATAGGACACACCAAGCTGCAGGTAGAGGCAGATGTAAACTCGATAAAATCAAGCTTCAACAAGTTGGGCTTCTAGGTCAATGTGCAGAAGTCAACTCTCTATCCCACTCAGAGGATAGAATACATAGGGAAAGTGCTAAACTCAAGCTAAACTAAGTCTTTCCTTCCGTATTCCCATTTCCAAACTAGATGATCCATTATAGAAAATTTAAAATGTTACTGTACCACCACAGCCCAAAACTACCTAAAGCTTGTGGGGCACTTGCAGCGTGCATGTATGTAATTCAGCACGCAAGGCTACATCTCAGGCCTCTCCAGATGTGGCTGGTTGGTTTATCATCTGACTTGACACCACATAGACAGGGTAGTCTTGCTTACCTCTTCTCTGAACAAGACTCTCCACTGGTAGCTTAAACTGCAGTTGGTCCTCACCAGAGTCCTTTTTCTTATGCCTTACCTCTCACTATCATTAGTCACAGATGCCACGGCAATGGTTCGAGAAGCTCATTTAGGACTCAGGAGTCAAAGCCTCTGTTCCTAAGCCGAGCTATCATTACCTATCAATGTGAGAAAGGTTCACTTGGTCTGCCAGATCTTCAATCCAACCTGGAAGTCAAATGTGTGTCGGTCATGATGAATACTACAACAGCAAAATTGTATATAAACAGACAGGGAGAAACACGCTCCTCTCTTCTGTGCCTGGAAGCCCTCAGACCGTGAGACTTTTGTATAGCCCATGTCAAGCCCCATCATTAAACTCTGACCCCTCCTCCTATGGATCTGCTTGGGAGTCACTACTTGGAATCGACAGAAGGAAGCACTCAAAGAAGAAAGATAGTTACTAACCTTCTGTAACTGTTATTCTTCGATATGTGTTACTCATGTCCATTCCAAGACCCACCTGCCTACCCCTCTGCTGGAGACAGATGACATGAAGTAACTAAAGAGTTGGGGGGCGGCAGGGCCCTATATATGCCACCATGAGTTTGCAAATCCAGGGGATACCTGAGCTAACCTTATGGGTACCACTATGGTAAAAACCTTCCAGTGACTGTTCACACTTGGAATTGATATGAGCAACACAACAGTTGAAAAAACAACAGAGAACAACAGTTACAAAAGGTTAATTACCATTTTTTTTTTAGTTCTCTTACTGCCCATGCCCGTGCATATCATTGAGAGCTGTAATCAGAGTAGACCCTTAATTTTGCAATGCCTAAATATCTTTTAGAAATCTGGGCCTTAATGTTTGACTACATGGCATTTTATTGGTCTCTTGTAAAGTCCCATTGACCCAACTATAGATTTCTTATAGAACTCTGTCCATGAAAACCCAGCTGTGATACATGATGTAAGACACTCAATGCCTCCTAGAAGTTGCTGACCATCCTCATGTCTCAGTGAAGAGAGATCTTTTTAGGGCTGAGCTAGTTTATTGCTTATGAGACTGGGGCAGATTTAAATGCTGGAACTATTTCTGGCAGCCCGTTAGTTCTCCTCAGCTGGGAAAATGGAAAATGTTTATTAATAAAAACCTTTGACATGCAATGCATGATATGTGCCCTCTCACTAGGCCCATGATTAATAACACTAATTATGAGGAGTTCATTACAATCTCATGAGGATACGTTGTATAATTCAGCCAGGGAGTAACTGTAAATGACTATTATTGTCCATTTTAAGTACAGCAGCGATGTATATCAGGCTGGAGGACTACAACTGTTAAACACAATAACACCACTTTTTTACTAAACTGTGGTATGATTTTACCACTAAAGAGTATGAAAATATAGTACCCCTCTCTGCAGCTATGGCACCCCGTTGTGATTCATTGAAGAATGGTGCAGTAAAAAGCTATGCAATAGTATTTCGGCAGAGGATGCTACGTTCCTTGCTAAAGCTAGAGAGAAATGAGTCAGTTTTAAAATCCGTTTCAGAGTGGCAATGATTCTTATTTTATTACAGATGAAGCAATATAGAAACAGATGGATTTCCCACTCAGGTTCAGAAAAATTATACACTGTGGTCTGGCTCCTCAGCAGGTGTAAATCAGCATAGCTCTATTGAAGTCAATGGTACTACACCAATATACAGCACCTGAGGAGCTAGGCCACTGTGTATGTTGCAAACGTATCACTTTCCTGTGTTTAGGCTTTATTGTTTACTCAAATAACAATAACAAAACATTGTCCAATGTAAAGGTAAATTAAAAAGCAAGTAGAAATGATCAGGAATAAGGCTTAAGGACTAGTGAAGCAGATCAAACCAGCAGGCCTGAGCTGGATAAATGGTCAAGTTGACAGGAATAGTCTGACATCATAGAAACTGGCAAGCAGTCAGCTGCAGGTACAGCAAGAGTGGAAAGGTACCTGAAAGGGAGGAGGCGTTTGGCCTAGCGCCAAGGAGATAAAGGTGATGTTTCGGTCAGACCTGAACGTAAGGTTTTCGTTCAAACCTGAAGGGAACGTTCTGGCCAAGTCTAAAGGTAATGGCACGGTCAAATCTGACACCCTGGTGGATGGAAATGTCCAGTGATCAGATCTATGCGTGGCATCAGAGAAGGGGTATGTGAACCAATCAAGATGCACTTCTACCCCAAAGGGGGCTGAGTCAGTGGCTCCGAGTAAAAGCAGGAGTCCGAGAGCCCAGATTTTGTGCAGCCTGAGAGGGTGACGGAGAGTCCTGTCGTCAGTTGAGCAGTTCCGTTGCATTGCGAGCACGAATGCTGCCAACAAATCTGTTGAGAGAGATTGTTTGCCATTGTGAGGTATTGGCTATTGCTCAATAAAAGGGGGAGTCCTTTCCACTAAAGTAACTTCCATGTCTACTTTTTCTACATCTAACGAATTTCTTGGTTTTGTCCCTAAGCTTGAGTTTCCTAGGAACTCCTTTCAAGACCTCTTCTGTTCCGGCCCCTATTTTTCTCTGCTCATGAGAGACAATCCATCCCTCTTAGATTGATTCATGCATCAATCCACCCACCATGAGTCAGATGTAATTTCTCTGCACCCTTATGCAGGGCTCTAGTACCTGAGCATAAAGTGGCTCAACACGAAGACACTGTATTCCTGTGGAGAGTCCTTGAAACTGTCACCAAGAAATGTGGCCATTTAGCACCAATATGTGAATTTGAAATATCTAATACCTGTTGTGTTTTAAACACTGTACTTAGCATTCTCTTGTTCTACCATTGAAGTGCCAGCACCTTTGGCATGGAATATAGCATCTGTTAGGCGGCATCCAGTAACAATAGTTAGTGTAAGAAATAAAAAGAATACCACATCCAACTGGAAGTGTAAAGAAAGAATTGGGATTCGGCTAAAATTCCAGGTTTTATAGTCTTACTTATGTTAAAAGTGCCTTGGGGTTATTAAGAACCATAACCAGTCATAACCGTTCTTTTACATCTTGTCTACTGAGCGCAGGTCTTCACAGATGGCTGCAAATTCGCCGCCATCAGCTTGATCTTCCGAATCGGCTGATCAGTCTGTGAAGACCCACTCAGCCAATCAGGAAGCTGATCTTGTAAGACCAGCTCTGCAGAATGAGTAGGAGGGAAGGCATTTCCCTGTGACTCAGCACACTGAAGACACCATGGTAAGTAGGCAGTAGGCACTCGTAGGCTATGTCTACACTTGTTAATTTAAGTCGACTAAGTCGACTTAAAGTCGACTTAGTTAAGTCGACTTAGCATGTCCACACTGAAATTTTAAGTCGACTTAGGGGGAACTTACAAAGTCGACCTAGAGCGTCCACACTGGACGCCTAGGTCGACTTCTAGGGGCTAGGGGGACGTACGGCAGGTCCACGGTGCCAGGGGGCACCCCTTGCCCAGTGCCAGGGGGCTCAGCCTTTGCCCCATTGTACCAGGGTACAATGGGGCAAAGGCCGACAGGGACCCTGGCAGGGCATAGGGGCAGGGTGGGCAGGGCTCTGTCGACTTAGGGCTACTCCAAGTCTACACTGGCTTAAGTCAACTTTAAAAAGTCGACTTAAGCCTAAAGTCGAATTAAAAGTAGGTTTAATGAGGTCGACTTAATTTTCATTGTCGACTTTATTTTCCTTAAGTCAACTTAAGCAAGCTGCTTAAGTCGACTTAAGGAAAGTGTAGTGTAGATGCAGAGTAAATTAAGTCGACTTAAGCAAGCTTAAGTCGACTTAATTTACAAGTGTAGACGCACCTGTAGAGAGATATATATGGTATTTTAAGTACTTTGCTTATCTTCCCTTTGACTGCTGCTGAAATCCTGCGTAGGTGTAGACCAGCCCTGAGCCACTTACAGCAGTACAGTGTCCACTAGTTAATATTGAGCACTCGTCTGTATCGATACAGAGTGATGAATGCCAGTGGCTTTTTACACCAGTACCAAGACCTGAATCACCACGATGGCCTCCTCTCTAAGAACTCACCTTGCTTATCTCTTGAGAGCTGAGCAGTAAAACCATTGGCTTTCTTGGGGGGCTGATATTAAAAATGCTGAGCACTGTTTTAAAAATGTAGGGACAGATTTTGCCTTCATTTTTTCCCATGATTTAAAAAGAGAGCCAAATTTTTCTAGTTGTCTGTCAAGATGAAGGAAAATAAATAAAAAGTAACCCTAAATACCAATTTTCATTTTGATAACCTGTCATTTCTTTTCTATTCTATCTAGGTATTTACATGGTCCTCTTACTGTACTGTTTGAATGCCCCTCTTGCTGTGTATAGAGTTTATTGAAGAGGAAAAAGCCTTGGTTGACAGTCTCTCAGATGGTATTGAATGTCCTTGCTAGGAAAAAGAGCGAATCAGTTTTATGAGTTGCACAACTTCTGGTGTTCAGATTATTCCTGCTCTTTAGACAAACATGACAAACACAGATGAGAGGAAGAGAAAGGATGAAGAAGAAAGGTAAACAGCTTTCTCACTGATGCTTGCTTTACTCACACTGAACAAGCATCTGGTACACAGATAGGTCAGTGGCAAACAGGTCTACTTTAGCCTCTAGACCCCAGGTCATTTCCCCATTCTGGGATGACATCTGGCTGGTATGCTCTGGTTTCTTCCCACCTGTGCTCTTATGCTGGGCCAAGGCAGCTCATGCTGTCTCCGCCTATTATGCTGGTTTTGGTGATGACACCATGCAGTTAAATTAATTTCAAAGCTGCTCAGGCTTGGAATCAATTAGACAGGAGAGAGAAAGGAAGATAGGAAAGAAATAAAATAGAACAGATATGAAGTAGCACAGGAGGATGAGGAGTAGAAGGAATGTTAAAACTTACGTCCCCTGGGACTGACACAGCTACAAGACTACACATACTAAGGGTTGCTCTAGATCCATTCAGGACTGCAGCAAGAGTCTCTCATCCTCTCTGGTCCTCTTGCAACCTGGATATACCAGAAATCATACTGGGGTAACCAGATCTCCCAATTTTAGAGGGACAATCCAGCTGTTCAGGGATTTTTCTTATATAGGCACCTATTACCTCCCATTCCCCTGTCCCGATTTTTCACATGTGCTCTCGGGTCACCCTAATTCATACCCAAAACACATATTGCCTATTCAATGAGAGGACAAGGCCCACAGGACCTCCACAACCTCAAGGGTGATCCTATGCCTCTCTCCCTAGAATGTCTAGAAGGCGTGTGGTTAGTCATCAGCTCAAATGAAATGCTTTAACCTGAAATGACTTTGACTTTTTGATTTGCTCAACATTCAGGAAAAATTCGTCTTCAGTTTGATCTGAAACAAGTTTTTTTTTTTAAATAATTAAATTGCCACTCAACCAAAAAAATCCATTATTCACACCTTTCTAGTTACATCAAAGATTCTCTGGAACTCCTACTATGTGAGCAGGTCCCTTTATGCTTAGAAAACCCCACTGAATTCAGTGGGGTGTGTGGCTGCTGGGGTTTGGCTGCAAAGTCAATTGCAAGATTGGGGCCTTGGACTGTCAGCTCTTTGGGGGAATAGATTGTCATTTTACTGCGTGTCATTTTGCACAACGGAGAACTACTCCTTGTTTGGAATGTAGGTGTTACTTTACTATAAATAATAATCTCTGCTGTTTTGTTCTGCCAACTTTTTATTTTGTAAATGTTCTCAGAGATCAGTTTACCATTACATTTAAGGCTAAAGAAACTCTGTTCATATTCTAGCTCACTTTTGTACATTTTAACAATATATATAATATATATATACATACACAAAATCCATCTTGACCATTAACTGTGTACTCTCTCTATATATACACAGACACATGTTGAATGGTCAAGAGGGATTTTGTCACCTTTTACCTGCTTCGGATCAGCAATGTTTATAAAAATGTATACAAAATAAAATTATTTTTACCCCCACCCCCTTTTTTTTTAAATAGAAGGGTTTTGTGATAATTGCTCTCCTGAACAACAGTAAAGCAGGAGCTAATGCACAGGTCAGTCTTGGAGAATTAGGATGAATAAAAGTTCCATAGTGCTTATCGCTTAAGTAAATTATTTTATTGGGCTACCTTTATTTTCTCTTAGTACAAATCAGCCACGTCACCCTGCTCTTTTGCTCTGGGATGCAGGGCAACAAAATGACAGATTAAATTCAGTGTTGATAAATGCAAAGTAATGCAAATTGGAAAAAATAATCCCAACTATACATACAAAATGATACGATTTAAAATAGCTGCTACCACTCAAGAATGAGATTTTGGAATCATTGCGGGTTGTTTTCTGAAAACATCTACTCTATGTGCAGCTAACCGGAAAAAAAAAAAAAGGCTAACAGAATGTAGGGAATTATTTTAAAAAATGGATCGATAATAAGAAAGAAAATATCACAAAGTCACTATATAAAACCATTATATGCCTGCACCTTGAATATTGCATGCAGTTCTGGTTGCCTCGTCTCAAAAATATATATATTAGAATTCGAAAATGTACAGAGCAGGGCAACAGAACTGATACAAGGAAAGATTTAAAAGACTTGGACTATTCATCTTAGAAAAGAAACAACTGAGGGGGAATATGATAGAGGTGTATAAAATCATGAATGGTGTGGTGCAAGTGAATAAGGAAGTGCTCTTAATCCCTTCATATAACACAAGAGCTAGAAGTCATCCAGTGAAATTAATAGGTAGCTGGTTTAAAACAAACCGCATAAAAATGTAAGAATGGCAATACTGTGTCAGACCAATTCTCCAACTAGCTCAGTATTCTGTCTTCCTACGTGGCTGATGCCAGGTGCCTCAGAGGGATTTGAACAGAACAGGTCATCATCAAATGATTGATCCTTTGTCACTCATTCCCAGCTTCTGGGAAACAGAAGTATGGTTTTGCATCTCTGCAAATCCTGGCTAATTGGTGGACCTATCCTCCATGAAATTATCTCGTTCTTTTTTAACTCTGTTATGTTCTAGGCCTTTCCCAACATCGCTCCTGAGTGCCCCAAAACCTCCAACTGCCAGTAGCTGGGACTGAACAACAGACGATGGATCACTCGAAATTTTCCTGTTCTGTTCATTCCCTGTGAAGCACCTGGCACTGGCCCCAGTCAGAAGAGAGGAGACTGTGAATAATGGTTTGATCCAGTATGGCTATTCTTCTGTATTGTAATTTATAGGATGTATTGTAAAGTAACTACTTTTCAAATTTATCACCAGAAGGACAAAGACTAAAACCACAAGATAAATAAAGATCCAAAGGGGTAGCCGTGTTAGTCTGTTGCAGAAAAACAAACTAAGTCCTGTGGCACTTCTAAAGACTAAACGATTTATTTATCGCATGAGCTTTCGTGGGAGAAATAAAGTGGAATCATGGGAGTGGTATCCTGCAGGCCAGCCTGCTCTTTCTTGTCATCTCAGTGTGAACTGTGGAACAGGATCTTGAGGTGAGCGGGTGTAAAAAGAAGAACAAAAAAGGACAGGGTAACGTGACTGTTGGTCTGAGAGTCCCTCCCACTGACACACATGGTGAGATAAAAGTTGTGTTGTACTGCAGCTATTGTTCTGCACACCAAGTGCAAAGCTCCACTAACACCAATGTAGGCACCAACAGAAGGCGCTCCTGGTGTAAGGACTCTTCCAGTGGTGAAGAGAGGGTGTCGTAGCTCTTACCCTGCTGATTGCCTGGGAAGGGGGTGTGGTCATGGAAAAGGAGACATAGCCAAGTCTTCCATGTATCCTAATTGTTGTCAGCCCTAAAGGCTGTTCTAAATGATGTCCGTAGACCAGCCAGTACATAGCAAGCTTGAGAGTTAAAGCCACTTTTTTCTTTTGCTCTTCAATCCTGCATCCTAGTGGATTCTCTGCACCTTGAAGTCTTTAAAACATCATTTAAGGACTTGAAGAACTCAGTCGTAGGTTAGGCGTCTGTTACAAGAGTGGTGGGTGAGGTTCTGTGGCCTGCTTTGTGCAGCAGGTCAGAATAGATGATCATACTGGTCCCTTCTGACCTTAAAGTCTATGGCTATGTCTACACTTGCAAGTTAGTTTGAATTAAGGAAGCGTAATTCGAACTAACTTAAGCCTTGGCCACACTAGGCTTTCATTAGTTCAAATTAAGGGCTTCCTTAATTTGAACTAATAAATCTGATTGCTTAGTTCAAACTAACCCTTAATTCGAATTAGTTAGTTCGAATTAAGTCAACGTGGCCATATTCGTTCGAACTAACTGCTAAGTTAGAACTAATCGGCAGATTGACCTTCATGCAACTGATTAATTTGAACTAAGCAAGTGCCCTGCATGGACATGGCTAGTTTGAACTAGCATTGTAGTGGGGCCATGCTAGTTCGAATTAAGTTAATTGGAACTAAATAAAATTAGTTTGAATTACTTAGTTCGAATTAACTAATTCAAACTAGCTTTTGTAAGTGTAGACATAGCCTATGAGATGAGCTGTGTGCTGCTTGGCTGAGTCTGTGTATTTTATGCACAAAAATACTTCTCAGTGCAATGCAAAGTATTATATTTTAGTCATATGATCTCTCATTACAAAATATTTTTCCCGATCACATGATTTGTAGAGAGGAAACCAGATGTAGGGAGTCTCAAAAAATGTTTCCTAATATATATCACAATCAGTTCATACTTGGAGAAACTCTGAATCCAATAAAACAATCAGAATGAGATTTTGCAGAAATCTGTAGTGCTGGGTGAATTTGAAACAGGTTTCATTTGCTAATTTAAGTTTCAAGGAAACTTGTTCATTATGAATCAGTGACTAGTTTCTTGGGAATAGACTCTACTACAGCAATCCTCACCAAACCTAGATTAATGTACTGCAACTAATTCTGAATTTAGAAATTACTTTCCAAGCTTCAGCTTTAGGGTTTTTATTAGTAACCTTTTCCTGATGTTTATTCAGTTCATAAGGGGGAAAATAATCCATAGACAACAGCAGAATTAGCTAAATCACAGCTTTGTTTATCAAACTGTATATATATAAAAAAAAAAAAGCACTAAAGATTCTTCGGCTGTGCTGGAAAACCTCAGTACTTTAAAAGCTTCTTCACTAAACCACTGATAAAAGCCTCAACATAATAATGCTCAGCAAGGTAAACAGGACCAACAGCCCTTCCCCACCCTGACTCCATGCTTCAGTTTGTTTTACAGCCATCTGTCTCAGTGCTGGTTTTATTATTATTTAGTTACTATGTAGGTACACCTGCTCTACAAGGTTTAAAAAATAAGCAAACAAAAGTACTAGTGCCCTGCCCCCAAGGAATTTACTATTTTACAAGCCCAATCCTGCAAACACATAAAACCAGGTATGCTGGTTGGCTATGTCTATACTTGTTAAGTTGACTTAACAGAGCCTGTAGTGCACACTTACCCATCTACACTGGCTTTAAGTTGACGTAATAAGGTGGACTTAAGCCTTAAGTCAACCTTCAGAGGAGTTGTTATTAAGTCAACTTAAGAAAGCTCTTACGTCGACTTAACAAGCTCCCCCAGTGTGGACGCAGAGTGCTGTAGGTCGACTTAAGCATCCTTAGGTCGATTTAAGGCACCGGTGTAGATGCACCCCTTGTTAGTCGGAGTGGCCCTATTAAAATCGGTGGTGTTACATGTGTTATGTCCACAGGCAGCTTTTGGGATAGGTGAAGCAGGCACACGCCTACGCCCCAAGCAGTAAGGGGTCCCGTCGCCTGCTTCACCTACCCCTAAAGCGGTGTCTGCCTCGTTGGCAGCAGCAGGAGGAGCTGGCTCCTGGGCCATAGCCGGTGGCAGGGAGACGGGGAATGGGAGTGAGGAACCCAGGCTGTGGAGGGAGGCCGGCGGTGGGGCCAGGGCGGGGTTGGCGGCAGGGAATCGGGGCCACAGAGAGGGACCCCCCATGGACCCCAATGGGCCTTTGCCTAGGGCCCCCAATAGCCAAATGCCGCCTCCGATTATGCCTGGTCATAAGTATTTGTTGGGTGAGGCCCTACATTGTACCACATGAAACTTCAAATGCACGTACCACAACAAAAAATGCTTATAAGGTTCTTGAGGTTATTTGTCTAGCTTCAAGTCTGAGCATCCTCGCAAACACTCCTCATAGTCTATTCTTATCCTGTGCTTTTAGCTATGATCCCAGTACATCCCCTAGGCCTCTTAGCAATGTTCTGCCTCCTTACATTTCGTGTCTGCAGGTTAACAGAAGATTTATTGGTCTGTGCTAGTTTCTAAGTTCAGGCTCCTGTTTCCAAGTGCAAAGCTCCAGTTTCCACCTTTGTGCCAGGGGTTATCTGAGCAGTCTCAGTCCTTAAATCCAATTCAGCTTTCAGTTCTAAGCAGTTGCTGTTCCATTCTGCAATTAAATTACATGAGGAAAACTGTAACTTCCAATGGATAGGAGAGCTGCTTAGAGGTACTAGACATAAAAGCGCCTCTTTGAAAAGTTTCTCATCAGCATACTAGCTGGATTGTGTGAAGCTTGGCTTTTGAGCTGTCTTTGCTCTTTACTGGCCTCTCTCTCAGTCTCAGAAATTGGAAAGAATACAAGACATAGCAGATTTTGCCAAAGCTCATGGGAACCAGAATGGGCCAGAACACAAATGCAATAGATACTTTAGAGGGATAAATTCAAACTAATCGGAGTTCCTATATATTGTTGTAGTAGAGTCTAGATAGTTCAATATTTCGGGGGAGGTGGGGGGCAGGGAGGCTTCCCTGTGCGAGAGACAGCAACTTCACTGACTAATTTTATAACCTCATCCTTTCATATGTTCAGAACATTCTGAAAAACTCTTCCGTGGAACTTAAAACTTTCCCCGCTTGGTCTCAGCCCATGTGTGAATTTTTGCTTTTGTACTAGTTTATATGTGTGTTTGTGTGTACATGCTATGCACACATGCTTCAGGAAAAATCTCTTCAGTTGCAAATAGAAATAAACTTTCCTAGTAAGTTTGGATCCATTTTACTGCCCAGCCATTTAAAAATGGCTTCAGAGCAAAACTCCATTCCCTGCATGTAAGTAGCACTTATCGAGGTATCTGTGCTTACTAGGTTTGGATGCCCAATTTTAAAATAATTGCACTTCAGATCAAATTTAAATTTCTTGACTAAATATATGAGTTTTAGTGAAACTTTCATCAGGAGATTTTCTCAGGTTACAGGATATATATGTATAAATGAGAGAGAGAGAGAGAGAGAGAGAGAGAGAGAGAGAGAGAGAGCTGGGCAATTGGCTGTTCTAGGATGGGGCTCTCTGCTTTTTGGGGCACAAAAAGAAAAAGAACCCAACCCTGAAAGGTCTCGTTTTCATTTAGTGCAGAATAAAAACAAACTCTAACAACTTTTTAATTTTCCATGAAACAGAATTTGTGTTTTCCACCCGGCACTAGACCCCGTGTAATTACCGTCCCTCCCTACATCTTAAACATGATCTCCTCTCGCATCTGTTCCGTGTACAACACCAGCATTGGTGCCCCTTCCCTCTCCTCTCACAAACATTTCCTGTGCCTTCTTCATTCAGGGCATATTATCTTTAGTGACTGCCACCAAATCCACCACCAGTCACCAGAAAGAATGGAACCGTGGAATTCTCTCTGAAGCAAAGACCTCTCCCACTTGGGAGTGAACTGAGTGACTCCGTTAGAGGCTAAGAGTAATAGGCACTTATCCTCTATGTAGATTGCTTTAGATCAGGATAGGATTCACTTAGCCAAACTCCCTTCGTATCGCCCTTTGTCAATGAAGATAGAACTCTGGATTTTCAGCTCTAAATCATGCACCTCTGCAAGCTGAACTAAAGGTGTGCTAGGCTGTCATCTTCTCTGTGTGTATCTAGCAGCAAGCCTCCTAGCCCGGGCAGACAGACTAAGGGCTAGTCTCCACTTAAAATTTCTAGTGGCACAGCTGCATCGGTACAGCTGTGCCGCTATAAGAGCGCTTGCATGACTACGTTATCTCAGGGGAGAAAGTTCTCCTGCCACGATAATAAAACCACGTAAACGAGCAGTGATAGTGGCGTTGGTGGGAAAGCATGTCACGTCAACATAGTGCTGTCCACACAATCACTCATGCTGGCAAAATTTACGTCGCTCAGCGGGTGGTTTTTTTCTCACACCTCTGAGGGTGCGTCTACACTTGTAAGTTGACTTAAGCCTGTTTAAGTCGACTTAATTTACTCTGCGTCTACACTACACTTTCCTTAAGTCGACTTAAGCAGCTTGCTTAAGTCAACTTAAGGAAAATAAAGTCGACTTAAGGAAAATTAAGTTGACTTTATTTAACCTACTTTTAATTTGACTTTAGGTTTAACTCGACTTTTTAAAGTCGATTTAAGCCAGTGTGGACCTGAAGTAGCCCTAAGTCGACTTAGGGCTCTCCAGGACTCCCCCAATGCCCTCTCTGCTGGGCGGGGGCACAAGGAGAGCGTGGCATGCCCCCCTAAAGGGCAGGGCAGAGGCCTGCCCACCCTGCCCCTCTGCCCTGCCAGGGTCCCTATCCCCCTTTGCTCCATTGTACCCTGGTACAATGGGGCAAAGGCTGAGCCCTCTGGCACTGGGCAAGGGGTGCCCCCCCACCACCATGGACCTGCCCAAGGTCCCCCTAGCCCCTAGAAGTTGACCTAGGCGTCCAGTGTGGATGCTCTAGGTCGACTTTGTAAGTTGCCCCCTAAGTCGACTTAAAATTTAAGTGTGGACATGCTAAGTCGACTTAACAAAGTCGACTTTAAGGCAATTTAGTTCAGTCGACTTAGCTAAAGTCGACTTAAATTAACAAGTGTAGACATAGCCTGAGTGAGCAGTGTTTTGCCGACAGAAGTATAGACAAGACCTCAGTCTCGCAGGAATGAGGCAAGCGCTATGTGCAAACAGCACTTTGAAGTCGGAGCTTGGGCTGGAGTTCAGGGTCTGATCCCCACCACGCTCCCTAAGCCTCAGAGTCAAAGTCCAGCCAAGTCACAGTTGCCAAGTGCTCTCTATGCAGCTATTTTTGGAGCGTTTGCACAAGCGCTGGTAGCCCAAGTTTGTTGACCTGGGCTGGGAGCCTTGCTACTGTGAGCTGAACGTACCCTGACTGTAGCAACCACTAAAGGGAGACATGACACAATAGTGTGTGTTACATCTACTTTATTGCACTAAGGCTTCCTGCCTCGCCATTCCACTACCGTGTCAGTTTCGAACTCTCACTTGTCAATTCGTCTCTGGATTTAGGTTGCAAACTGTCCAAAGCAGATGCCATTTCATTACTCGTTTTTTGTGAGGCACCCTGCAAACTATTGCAAAATAAGAAACACATAAAGTGTGGGATTTTTGTTTTATTCTTGAGAATTCTCAGATTGTTTTGTTTCAGCAGTGTTTTAAGTATTTGGCTCTACCGGTGGATGTGAACAGTCAAACATTGAAATGGCATGTTTATTCATGCAAGGATTTTTTTCCTGCTTTCAAAAATCAAGAAACAGTGCCTGCTGGGGGACTTGATCAGACCATAGCATTGCTGAGCAACACCCTGGTAGATTCTATAATGCACTTAACTTGGCTTACAACATGGCCGTCAGGCACATTAGCTGAATCCTTTTAGATGTAGACCTTACAGTTATATATCATGTTTGGCTAGTCTTCCCTCAGGGGAAATTGGCTTTTTGGTGGCTTTTCCCCTCCCTGATACCCAGTATAAAATATTTAATTGATTTTAGAAGTCTCATTGTCATTAGGACAGTGGGCACTTTAATTGGCTTAAAGGAGGCACTCCTGTAGAGAGTTTATTGATTAGCATTTTCATGTCAGTGTATTGTTAAATGACACCACTTCCAGATGCATTTTTCTTTTAACATTCATGGAATGTTAAGGCAGTAAACAAAGACTGTGGACTGACATGGATTTCTAACTTCCACCGGCCCTTCTCTTCTCATTCTCCTCAATTCCTTTTTTTTTAAAAAAAGCAAAGGTTTAAAGATTTTTTAGTGCCTCTTTTCCACAGTCCCTCTATGACACCTTGCACTGGACTCTAAATTAGTCATGTGATGGTGTTATCCAGATGGAAGCAAGCAAAAATCATCGCAGGTAATATGATTGTTTGAGAGATTTGTATGCAGGTTTGAGTGTCTTGCAAGATCTCATTAGTTTTTTTGGAAGCCGGCAGTCTGTCAGAAAAAGAATTTTAGCTTATTTATTTATTTTGTCATTCAAGAGAAGTTGAAGTATCTGTTTTATAATGGTTGCAATATAAATTTTTTACAGGAAAACCTTGGTGACCTCTGTGAGGTCTTTGTCCTCTCTGGTTTCCTGTAGTTGCTAGATCTGAATAAATCACAATTACCAATGTCTGATGTGACAATCCCCAAAGTTGAATCTATAGAGTCAGTAGAGTCTATTTTCTGTTCTACAGCTGTATCAAGCTCAGTTTTCACTTGTTAATGGTGTTACCAATGACCTAAAGTCATGTTTGCTCTATCTTCAAGAGCATCTCTCGAAGACTGTTTTTTCCATTCATGCTACAGCTTTTGCTCTAAAGAGTATTAGTCATCTTCAAAACCAGAAAGTGCTCTCAGGTCTCTCACTCTTAACTAGCATGCTGAATGTTAGAATTTCAATAATAAGATGGCAGCAATATATGTTTGTGAATTTTTATTTCATAATAACAATTATTTCAACAATACAAACACTCAACTTATGGGACCTTTTTTACCACTAGAGAACAGAACTACTTGAGAGCAAAATTGTTGAAGTGAAGGCATCTCAGGGGTGAGCCCAAGCCAATCTTAGAGCTTAGAGGCAGAATATTTTTGAGCCAGGGTCTTACTTTCATACATTTAGTCTGTACTTTCCTTTATAGAAAGCCTCATAATGATAATTTCCTTTGCCTAGAACTTAGACTTAAAAGTATTTTGCATCCATCTGGACCCTTGAGACGGGTTTAATTTTAGAAATGTTTCAGAGGTTTCTTCTGGCCAGTGAGGCACTAATTTTAAGAAATCATCATGAACTGCTTTGCTTTTTCAGCATGGTTCAGCTTTATCCTCAGTCAATATACATCTTATCAGTCCTTGTTCAAAGGCACTCTCTTGCTTTCCCTGGGCTAGTGCTGGTGACAGATAAAAAGTTTTCAAGCCTTCATTGTAATTTGTCAGTCTCAAGTTATTCAAGGGAAATGTACAATAAACAAATGTTGAAAGCCCACCCAGTTCCATAGAACTGTGAGCAGTCATTTGGCAGTGTGATAGCGTTTCAGTGGGCTCTTAGCATTAGAGCTCGGTCCATGATGATGCATATACAATCAACACTTTTTGATTTGACAAAGAACACTTTTTTCATCTTCACAAAGAGATTGCATCATGCAGTCTTATGGACCTTCAGATCTTGCTATATCTGAAAAGAAGATCTAGCATCTTTTAGGATGCCTAAGTATACCTTTCAGAATCCCCTTACCAAATTGTCCTTTGAACTGGTAGGTTCAATTCGTTAGTAATCTTTCTTTCTTTCTTTCTTTCTTTCTTTCTTTTCAAGGGTCATTAAAGATTATCCCTAAAGATCAAAATAGCAGTGTCTGTTGGCTACCATGGGTTTCTTTCCTGTGGTTAACTTGGCTTGATACTTGAACCAAGATATAATTCTTACCATCACTTTATCTTAATCCTAAAAACTTCCCTGTAGAACAAATTCAATTTCCCTTAATGTCCGTATGGGTAAAAAAAATCACACAACTGAATGGTTCCATAAGAGCAATTTTTCTCTGTTAATGTTCAGAATGTTTTAAGGCTATGAAACTAAAGTACTATTTCAGACATAAACTCTTTGATACTTCAGTAGTAATTAAAGGTCATTTAAAAAACTGTACACCTTATTGATTTCTCCATTGGTACATTAGAAAAACATAGGCAAAGCCTCCACTTTAACATACATTCAAATAAAACATTCTACAGCCAAGATACATTCTGTAAAGGAATAATTGTAATCACTACATCCAGCTAACCAGATTTGTCTCCCTGATTCCCTTCTATCTGATAGGCTTTCAACACAGCCCTTAGTCCAAAATACACAGACATCTCCAACCAGAAAAATTATAAATAATTCCTGAGTTGAAAAGTCTTAACAATCTTAGGATGCCCCAGGAAGAAAAAAAATGCCAAAACAGGCATTAAAAAACACATAGATTATCTCTGATATGCAACATGTTCAGTCTAAAAGAACAAGAAAGGACTTCAGAAGTGGTGTTTGTTAGGGTCAGAGAGTGAGGCGGGTGCAATGGGTATAAAAAATAGAGATATATGGTGAAATTCAGTGCAAATCATGTCCATATTAACTCCACTCAGGACCATGTTGCTCTGGGTGGCATGTACAGAGTGGTCTGCCTCATCCTCATGGATGATTCTCTAACAGACATTTTGTAGATGATATTCTAACTCAGAGCCTTAAGTATTTTCTAGTGCTGAAATATCTAACTGGGAAAATGTTCAGATTAACTGGTAGAAGTTCCTCGAGGAATAGTAGCAGAAGAAGCCATGGCCATTTTTTCCTGAATACATGGTGAAGGTTATGTGGATGGCTAGTTTTCAGATCCTTCTCTTGCCTTCTAGATCCTTCTTTGGTCATTGCCTGTTCTTGCCATGAAAAAAAGTCAGATTTGTAAAAGGTAACTATCAGAACAGGAGTTCCTCAGTCATCAGTCCTTAAGGATACAGTATGATGAGTGGAACTTGAGAAAGAAGGTCAAGTTTCTGGAGGGATCTAGTTCAGCATGGCACCGTGGTTCTGCAAGTGGGATACAAACCACTTGCACACATATTCTAGAACCTCATCCAGTAACTCTGGACACTGAGCATCCTGAAAAAAAAATCTCTTCCATATATATCTACCTGCCACATAACTTACTATTACTGAAACAAAACAGTTCCCATGAAAAACTGACTTTAGAGTGTTCAAAACTGTTATAGACCTATCTTCTTCAGGTTAAAGCATTTATAACGGGGAGTGTGTGTGTGTGAGAGAGAGAGAGAGAGAGAGAGAGAGAGAGAGAGAGAGAGAGAGAGAAACTGAGCACTGAAAACTGTTATTTAGCTGAGGGAAACCAGGCATACACTGGCCTGATTTTCAGTAACAGATGTTTAAAAATTTATGCATAATTACAGCATAATTGGCTTTTTGACTAAACGTTTTGGCTTACTAAAATGCATACACAGGAATATAGGAGTTGCTATACTGAATCACACGTCTAGTTCACTAGTTCACTGTCTAGGCCTCAGAAATGGAAGAAGAAGCTAAAAAAAACCACTCAGGAGACAGCTATGGGTTAACCTTCTCCTAAACTTGCCATGTTGTCTAAGTGGGGGACACCATTTGAATGTTCCTCCAGTGCTCACTGCAGAGTTTCTGCATAAGGAGGGGGTAAAACAAACCCAAATGTTGGATGGATGGAAGTAATAGGGTTTTCTGTCTATTGGAGGTTATATTTTTTTTATGCTGAGTTAAAGTAATAGTTATTTCTGCTGCTTGGATTTTTTAAGAGATTATGTGCTATGAATTTTATCACTTGGTATTGTTTTCCTCTATGACCAATCCAAATTGCCTTGGGAAGTCGAGAGAGGTTGTTTTCCTTTCACTGGAATATACGGGCCAAATGCTACCCTCATCTGTATCCCACTGGCTTCAGGTATAACTGAGGGAGGAATTTGGCACGATATCTTTTTAGCTCTGTGGGTATAGAATAAAGCAACTAAGCATAAAATACAGTTAATTGGAATGGTACAGAATAGAGTAGACTGAATTAAGAATACTGCTTAGGGAGTAGCAGTTGCTTAGAGCTAAACATTTGTGGAGGAATAGTCTCATCATTCTGTAGGCTAGAGTTAGCGTTCCTGGCATGGCTGATGGCTTGATTGTCCAGGATATTTTCATGACTTCAGCACATCTGCTGATCACAGGCTGAGAACAAAGCTCAGGCAGGCTTTGATTCTGCCCCAACTTCACAATAACAAATCTTCAAAACATTCTTTTAAAAATAACCCTCTAATATGTTTAATTGCTCTTATCTAAGGATCTCAGTCATTTTATAAAGGCAGATATTACTATCCCCCCTTTTTAGGGAAAACTGAGGCATGGAGTGGAGGTCTGGCCCATGGTCACATAGCAAACCTGTAGCATAGATGGGAAAAGAATCTGGGTGTTCTGATTCTCAGCGCCCCTCATATAGCCATTTGTTCCCTCCCCTTGTGAAGTGTGTATATTTACAATGAATGTATACAACACATAGGTATTAAAGGAATGTATGAAATGTGTGTTTATATATATAATATAATCGTATTGCTAGAATTATACTATAAATGGAATTGTAATTTGCACCTTCCAATACATTGAAACAATTTGTAACTTTCAGTTTGAAGAAACATAATGAGGCCCTGATCCTACAAACACTTGTGCATATGCTTAGTTTTATGCATGTGAGTGGTACAGAGGTAGGACTTAAAAGAGTCAAGTATATTATGTTGTTTCGCTTTTAGAATGGCATCTCTGACTCTGTGGATTATGCATCAGGACTATTACAATGATTATTCAGAATTTGTCCGTTTGGATGGGCTTGAATTTGGAGTTAGAATTTAATCCTGATGGTAGGAGGAACTGAAAAATGTCTGGACTTGAGAAGCGTTTTCTTAAGACTTGGTAAAGTAATTTATACTGGCGTGTGATGTCAGTGTGTATTATGTTATCATGTGCTGATATACTTATCCTAAAACCCAATTTTAAAAAAAATAAATCTCAGCCTTAGAGAGGAAGGAGTGAAGCAAAGTTTGAACTAGCCTGATGCTAAATTACTTTTCATTCCTGGAGTGGTTTCTCTATGATAGGATTAAAAGAGGTTGTCAGTCCATAGTCAGGCTGTAACTGCCTGCCCTGTCCTCTGGCTAAGGATAACTAGAGGCTTGGTGGCTTCCAGAATATGTTGTTTAACCTCTACAAGTACCAATGTTTACACAGAAATTTTAAACAAAGCATTCGGCCTTTCCTTACAGAGGAGTAACCGGAACACAGAGTAACTAGTCATGTCCATTGCATGTCTCTGTTCCCTGGGGACAGGGGTTCCTTTTCATTATCTTCAAGCTGTTTCCTTTTATTTAATGTGGGAGTTGAGTTATGAACTAGTCAGAAATTCTGGACCCATTACAGGAGTGTGCTTTGCAGAGAACGCTCTGTGTTAGTTATTCAGTGTTAGCCTGTCTCTTACCCAATGGAGTGCAACATAAAAAGAAAGATTCACCATTCTGTATTATACAGCTCAGGAGTTCAATACTAATGGTTACTCTACCAACTGTACAGTTGAGGTTGTATCCTGATTTCAATTTTAAAGCCCTAGTTTTCTATTTCTCCTAACTTTTGCTTGGAGGAAATTTTTTGGAAAGTGTACATGGTTAAAATAGCTTAGGAGAAAAAAAAGTTTGAATATTTGGCATTTAATTGCAAAATTTACCTCTGCATTCTCATGATAGTCCTCCCATGTTTTCTCAGCAGAGAACAGAGATTAAAACGGACTGTGGTGAACTAGTCTTCTTACAAAACAGAGTTTTTAAAAGAAAAAAAAATAGTTTACTACTAAATATTCACATCATGGAAGGATCTATACCAGGCAAGCTGAGATGGAAATATATAACTTGATTACAAGTTCCAAAGGGGTAATCATGTATGACTTGATCAGCCACTTAATGTGCTACAAAGGGAAACAGGATATAACCTTCCAGACCTCTAAGCTGATGTACCTTCGCAGCACAGAGACACTGAAGCATGGCCTTTAGCAGATCTAGAGGCCCTCCAACATCCCGACAGCTTCCCTACCTGCTTCCCCTATGGCTCCCTGATATTTCTGCCATTTCTACAACTCCCATACTGCTACTTGCTGCTTGCTTGCCTACTGCTATCCTACAGCTCTCCCACTACCGTCTGCTTCCCCCGCTTCTGTGCCGCCTACCCCACCCTCCCCCAGCCTGTTTTGTGCTATTCAGCTTTCCCCTCCTGTCCCAGTACCCCCCTTCTACTTCCCTTCTGCTCCCCAAGGTTGTTTTGGTGCTGCCAAATAAAATTTCCACTGTTTGGCGCTGTGACAGTGAATGCCGTTGTAACCTTTGGGTGGGCTAAAATTCATTTAATTGCCCTTCTCGAATGCCTCACAGAAATACACCCCAATCCCTGTGGAGAAAGCAGCTGGAGACCCAGGATCCAGTCTGTAAGGGACTCACAGCAAAGATTGTTCTGAGTTACCCTCCACATTAAAATACTACTAACAACAAAAATAACAATGAACTTTATTAACTACTAACTAAATAACCTTAGCCTAAGAAAACAAAATGCAATTAACCAAGAACAATCCCTACAGAAACCCCCGCATGAAAGATACCCAAGAGTCCCAAAGTCCAGGTGGAGTTCACCCAACTCTCAGCTACAGTCTCTGTTCCAGTGTAGAGGTTTGAGTGGCAAGAAATAGCTGTCCTCTTCTTCCTTTGCTGGAATCCTCTGTAGCATTCCATGCAGGCTTTTTCTTCTCCTTTGCAACCAGCCCTCAGTCCCATATGCATGTCTGCAAAATCTGTTGCATATGACTCCATTAGAGGGAGAAAACATCTTGTTCACTCCTGGCTCAACTTCTCTCCTGAAAACTGAGCACATGGGCTCTTCTCAAAGCAGCTCTAGCCCGCTGTCTGCACAGACTGCTGCTCTCATGTCATCTGACTGATCACACCAGCAGGGCATCCTGTGGAACATGCTCAAAAAATGCTACCACTCCCTGCTTCCAGAAGTTTCTGCTTGTGGGTAGCTAATCTGCCCAGCAACAGTAACCCACCCTCAGTAGGTCTCTCAAAGAGAGGCATATGGGTTACACTGTGTTAAGCTTAGGGTCACATTTGTATATTTAACCTTAGCTGCATCTGACGAAGTGGGTTGGAGCCCACGAAAGCTTAAGCCCGAAGAAATCTGTTAGTCTATAATGTGCAACAGGACTCTCGTTGTTGTTGCTGTACACAGACTAACACGGCCACCCCTCTGGAAATTTTAACCTTCGCTGGTGATTTCCCCAATTTGTGATATTTGTGGGGGGTTTCATGTGACGTGTAGCAGCAGTTCTTCTTTTGACTACTTAGTACTTGGCAACT
Organism: Pelusios castaneus; assembly: GCA_007922175.1. Lineage (NCBI taxonomy): Eukaryota > Metazoa > Chordata > Testudines > Pelomedusidae > Pelusios > Pelusios castaneus. The sequence goes on from ML685779.1 coordinate 27,964,807, forward strand.
TTAAATGCTAGCTGACTAAGTCTCTTGTTCGGTAATATTGTACTCATAGATTCTTAGGTTTTGTGCTAAAGGACACAATTCAACTATATAGTATGATCACCTATATATCATAAACCATTACATTTCACCCAGTTACCTCTTACTGGCTATGTCTACACTTGGAAATTTAAGTCAACTTAACTTAGTGAGTCTACACTTAAATTTTAAGTCGACTTTGGGGGGGACTTACAAAGTCGACCTAGAGCGTCCACACTGGATGCCTAGGTCAACTTCTAGGGGCTAGGGGGACCTAGCACAGGTCCACGGGGGGAGGGGAGCACCCTTGCCCAGTGCCAGGAGGCTCAGCCTTTGCCCCATTGTACATAGGTACAATGGGGCAAAATGGGGCAAAGCGGGACAGGGACCCTGGCAGGGCATAGGGGCAGGGTGGGCAGGGCTCTGCCCTGCCCTGTGGGGGGGGCATGCCAGGCTCCCCCTGTGCCCCCCCCCCGGCAGGGAGGGCATTGCAGTCCTGGGGTAGCCCTAAGTCGACTTAGGGCTACCCCACATCTACACTGGCTTAAGTCGACTCTAGGGAGTCGCCTTAAACTGAATTAAATCTAGGTTTAATAAAGTCGACTTAATTTTCATTAAGTCGACTTTATTTTCCTTAAGTCGACTTAAGCAAGTTGCTTAAGTCGACTTAAGAAAACTGTAGTGTAGATGCAGGGTAAATTTAGCCGACTTAAGCAAGCTTAAGTCGACTTAATTTACAAGTGTAGACGCACCCACTGAGTCCAAACATTTGTATTTAGCTGAAAATATCTACCAGAAAGACATCCTGTCTTAATTTGAAGATCATTTGATTTTTACATTTCTGTTGCTCTCTTCTTCTTCTTCTTCTTCTTCTTATTTATTTGTATTGCCGTACTGCCTAGAAGCCCAAGTCATGGACCAGATGCCCATTGTGCTAGATGCTCTGCAAAAACAGAACACACATTCCAAAGGGGCAACTGTATTAGTCTAGTCCAGCAAAACAAACGAGGAGTCCTGTAGCACTTTTAAAGACTAAGAAATTTATTTATCACATGAGCTTTCGTGGGAGAAAATCACACTTTGTCAGATGCTTTGAAGATGGGGAACTTACAGAATGGGAGGAAAAGAAATGCAGGGAGGTGTAATTCACGATCCTATGAAGATGGAATTGAAGGTGCCAATAGTAATCTTCAAAGTCCTGAATGGTTTGGGTCCTGCCTACCTGAATGGAGGCCATTGCTTTTAATTCTGGCATAAGAGTGGAGGCCAGCTGGAGCACTCTTACATAAGACTATCTATATTATGGAACCTTAGAGGAGGGAGTTTTGGAGTTCACCTTATCCACTGGCTGGCAGAGCTCATCTGCGAGGCTTGAGTGCATGGTGTACAATCCTTTTCTTGTCTTACTGTTTTGTCTGATGGGGGTGTAGAGGGTGGGTAACTGTAAAGACTAGCCCTTAATATTGACTCAGTACAAAGTTTGTTGACTAGTTTTATACAGCCATGGACTATATGGTAGGGTGTCTTTGTAAATCAATTAATCAAATAAACCTATCCCTGTTACAGATATTACATGTCAGGAGAAGAGCAAAAACATTGTATTATTTTTTTTTCTAAATACACAGGAAATGTTAGTGATTTGAGGAATATTAAGTTAAAATTTTTAAAAAGAACTCCACAGCACCTTTCTTACACTGAATTCAACAAATTTTCACTCATGGCTGGGCTGCTTTCAGGTTCAGTTTCCAAACTGGGTATATTAAATAACTTGTCAGTCTAGCTTTCCTGCTGGAAATCAAAACTTTGAAAGCTTCACACAGTTGCTCCTGAAGAACGATTGAATGTGCAATGGTAGCTGAGCTGACAGGGGAATTGGAAGGAAGAGTGGGAAACAGTTGGTTTGGTGTATTCGGGAATGGAAAGCAAAAAGAGTTACATATGGAAATACTTTTTAAAAAATAAAAGCATTTGGAGAGATTTTTTTGTGACCTTTGATCATCCATGCGTCATAGGCACAGTGAATATGAAACTACCATTTAATGTTAAATCAGATTAAATCTTTATGAAATATGATCGAATAAAGCTTAGAATGGCAATGATAAGTTTATATAAATTTCATAGACTTTGAGAAGGCTTTTGACAGAGTTCATAGGATCAGCCTATGGCATAATTTGTGGTCTGACGGAATCCCTCTTCATATAATTAACATAATTAAAATTTTCTATCCCAACTTTCCATCAAGATTTGGTCACAGTGAGCTCAGTTTTAAAGTCAGAAAAGGAATGTAACAGCAGTATATTTTGCCTGCAATCCTCTTTAACATTGCCATTGATTGGGCAATGCAGCATACAGTAGAAGACATGCTGATAAGTTTTAGATAGACACAATTCTCATCCCTTGAAGATCTGAACTTCCCATATGATCTTGCTCCTTTATCACACACCCATCACCATATCCAATAGAAGATAATCCAATTTAACGTATTCAGTCAGCAAATTGGACTAAAAATCAACTGCAATAAGACAGATATCATGACTTTTAATTTTACCTCACCATCACCACTATGGATAGAGGATTACAGCAGGGGACTGGACTCAATGACCTCTCATGGTCCCTTCCAGTTTCTGTGATTCTATGATTCAAAGGGAATTTTCAGTGTAACTAATAGATATAGGAAGGTCACATTCCTGTTTTAGATAATGGAGGGCTTTGGATCACTGAGATTTAGGAGGCGGCTGGGTTAGCTCCTGCTAGAGCACAGTGACTGTCCATCTGCATTACAGGTTCTAAAAATGGAGAGTCCGTCTTTAGCCAGAAAGATCGTGACAAAAACAAAGAGAAAAGAGGGTGTTTTGAGGTAGGGGAGAGTATAATACAGAAAAACTGAAGAGAGATCCTCAGGTTATGAAAGATTCTTGCTTCCAGTATAGTAAGAGAATAAAAACAAGGAATTTTTAAAAATCTGGAATTGCAGTGAGTCACTGTGAGATGTGTTTTATGGGGCTATATTAGGTCTACTCTGGGGCTCAAAAATCACATGCATCTGGTCAGATCACTTGGTAATGCATGTACTGTAAAAACCTAAAAGAATGCATTTCTTTTAAAAGGAAATTATACTCCCACTACCGTCTGTCTAGCTAATGTCTCCTATCTTTCTTTTCTGAACGTTTTGTAATTCTTTTATCTTATTTCTAAGATGCCTTTCGCATTGGTATCTATCTTGCAGTCCCCCAGTATGTACAAAGCCAATTTAGTACATGGCTTAATGCTTTACCTGTCCTTTCTGACTGTTTAGAACTGGTTTATTGGGTGGGCTTTGTCTCCGGCTAAACCGCTCATTTTGCATTAGGCTCGTGTGCTCGTGTTGAAATATCCAACCATACCCCTCAGCAGAAATATCTGTGTCAAAATGAAACCAAATGTTAATCGGAGGGGGGGGAAATTAATTTATTACCAATGCAGGGCTATTACTTGGACCATATAATCCAATGTAAGTATGTGATATTACCTCCACCAAAGTGTCCTGTATTCCTGATTAAAAAGTGCTAGAGGGGAGTGTGTGCCTCACAACCGCTTATCTGTCCAGTTTTCAATTTCGTCTGCTACAATATTCCATTTGGACTCTTTCTGAAAATTTGCTAGCTGAAGTGAAATATTTGACTTTCAGATTGCGCTGCTGTTTTGGGGTGGGAGGCCAAGCGCTTGGGGAATTCTTACTCTTTCCCTTATATCCTCCTATGCCTTCCCCCCAAAGTACACTTTCAGTGCCCTGGGCAAAATGGTGATTAGCTGTAATGGATATCAGTCAGAGGGAAATTGCTGCCTTTATGAAGTGGTATTTTTCAGTGTGACTGTACTTGGTTACTTCCAGTCACTTAGCCCTCTATGGCCACAAAGATTTGTTTATTTTGATTTATAATTGAAGGGCCTCTGTGCCCAGTGGTACTGTTTTAAAAAGAGACCATGAAATGCACAGTATGTACCAAATGGAATGGAATTAGCCACATGATACATCCACTATAATAATAAACCCATATAAACCATCCACTCCAGATGCCCATGGAGAAAGATGCACTTTGCAGTGTGAATGGAAGGTTAACAAATACAGGCTCTGGTGTGCCAAACGAGAATGTTAATTGCACAGTGAAGGTCCAGTCATGGAGAATGCATTGTGAGCAGCTCCTTTCCCATTGAAGCTTGACTGTGAAGACATCCAACGTGATGAAAGGTGGTTTCGCTAGCAAGCAAATCCCAAACCATGTAAATCTTTTTAAACAACACCTTAAACTGAAGCCAAGCACAGCTCACAGACCACTGATGTCATATATTCTTAGTGTGAAACAGTAACCCTTGAGTAGGTGCCACATTCTTCTCTAGGTTCTTCTCCGTAACATTACAGGCTAGCTTCCAGTACGAACAGACAGATCTCTCTTTGAATCAGCACCAGAGAAAAGACTGCCACGCCCTTCATGTCTATGCCCATCCTTGTTATAAACACTTCTACGTTTTCTACCATATGCTATTCCGCATATTCAATCCGGCTTCAATCAGTCTGCAAATGTGTCCAGCACAATCTCTATAAAAGGCTTATTGCAGTCTAGCTGAACTCTTAAAGGAACTGTAGGTGTAAAGATAAAGCCTGAAACTATGCTCAGATTAGCCATTCTCTTTTCAATGCACACCCATTCCCTTCCAGAAGATGGAAAGTCCTTCTTCAGTCCAAGCATGAGGAAAGTGAATCCCAATTGCTCTTTGAAGTCAGTGGGTGGGGGGAACACTCTCAGGGATAATAACTCTGTCGTATCCTTAGTGCTGATTGTTCTGATAATGTAATTTACCTTAAAAGCTTTTCTGCATGTTTTACATCTCCATCTTGCATGTGTAACCATCTGGCGGATACCTCCTGTCTGTATAATTTTAACCAGATCCACAAAAGCTGTTATTGAAAGTATATGTGTTTAATCTAAAGAAGGACTCTTTTTATTAAATAATATTATAAAAAGGATTAGCTTCAGTCACCAGTCATGCCATTCCTGATGATACTTCCATGGGGTTAATCGTTCCTATATTAACATGCAAATAGAAATTTCATACTGATCAGTCATTTTTCTCATTGAGCACACTATAACGTTCATTTGTTCACTGAAAGACGTAGTACTTAAGCTGAGCATATGCAATGTTAAAAAAAGAAGAAAAAAAAGGAACTGACTGTGATCTGTGACCTTCAATGACAGCAGCTGTCCCTGCTGTTACTATGGTAGCCTGTTCATGGACATACATGGACCTGTGAGAATCCTTGTTCTGTTGTCTGAGGGAGGAGTCATGTCCTCTCCAAACCTTATCTAAAAACCGGGGGACAAACTTCCCTGTGTAACTGGAGAGGCATGCCCCTGCATGCCCTGACAGCAGGCTGTTCTGAGAAGCACTTCACAGCCTATCATCATAGCAGCAAGGAGGAAAACTGGTTTTGTGGTAGAACTGAGATATTAGACACAGCCTATAAAAAAATCATATGTACATATACTGAAAAAAATACATTTGCTCTTATCTGTCACACTCAATTCTGGCATTGTGTTTTTGCAGAAGGCAGGAGTATCTGCCTTTCTTTCTCCTACATGAGGGTGCTGTACGTAGAGAGTATTCTTACACAAAAAGAAGTGGAGTTCTTGCTATTGTTTTCTTTCCTCAAGTCTAGACAGAACAGTGTCAAGTTTTCCTCCGCTACCTCAAATTCCCCCCCTTGTATTCAACTCATGTGCAAAATCCTTTCAGGTCATGCACAAGACTCTGGGTCTTAAATGCATCTAAAAGAGTATTTCTATTAATGGCCACATAAGTACTCCCTTATTTATTATTGCTTAATTATCTGCAACCTGTTGCTGCAAAATGCTATGTGTAATTGATACTTGTGTATATAGCTTCTGTTAGCCACCTATAAAGAAAATAAATTTTGTTTTAGTCAGTTTTGTATTACAGATGATTCAAAGTGATTTTATTTTCACGTCTTTTCTCTAAATGTGCTTTTGATTTTTGGAGTGTTAGCGATGATATTATTACGTACATCTCTGTTAGCTAGTGACTGAATGATTGCTGTTGTATTCTGAATGTGCTGATGCTGAAAACCTGCGATATAAATAAATTTCCTCTGGTAACATCATTATAATAGCACAAGCAGCAGAAATTTTTGGAAAGAACAGATTAAATGCTTAGACTTAAATTCTTCAGTGTGCAACTCAGCTTAAACTGCTGTGTCTGAATTTTGAGTTGCTGAATCAGGTGGAAAAAATCAAAACTGACACATCGCTTGTCTGTGCATTTTTACTATGATATATTATGCTACTGAAAGAAAAAGCTCAAAAGCTACCATTGATAATTCTGGTAAAATTTGGAACATAAATTATTAAAATCTGTAGTTTCTTTTCAGAATGACCTGGGACTTTGTGCATATATCACTGCAAGGAAACGTAACATCAGTATGCATGTATGCATTGTAACACAGGGCATTTTTATGTATGTAATAAATCAGTGGCTTTCAACCTGTTGTCCGTGGACCCCTGGGAGTCCACAGACGGTGTCTAAGACTTCCGAAGGGATCTGCACCTCTATGCAAAATATTTTTTAGGGGCTACAAAGGAAAAAAGGTTGACAATCACTGTAATAAAGTATTCACCATATATAACTATGTTTATGAAAGGGACAGATATGAAGATCAAGAAATTAACATGGCTAATTATACAGATGAAGCCAATTAACATATAACAGCATTACTCATAACACATAAACATTTAGAAAACGATCATCATATGAAAAAGAATCATAATTAATGTTGGTTACCAAAGGATATTTTATTTATTTATCTATTTAAATTTATAAGAATTTCTGTTGATGCCCATTCAGTGTTGTGGACACTTATCTCAAATATTTAAAATGCACCATAAAAGTATATTATATTATATTATATTATATTATATTATAAAAGTATAATATCAAGAACTTTCCATAGATCAATATACACCCTCCAAACATTTCCAATTCTCCTATGTAATCTGTTCCCTGCTATGGAAAAGATTCCTTCAATGTCAGCTTTACTTAGCTGTTCACAATTAGTTTCTTAGGCTATGTCTACACTTGTTAAGTTAGTCGACTCTGTTAAGTTGACTTAACAAGGTCAACTGTATGTTGACTTAAAGTCGACCTTGTTAAGTCGATTTAACAGAGCATCTACACTTAAAGTCGACTTAAGTCGACCTTGTTAAGTCGACTTAACAGAGTCTGTAGTGTAGACATACCCATCTACACTGGCTTTAAATCGACTTAAGTCGACTTAATAAGGTCAACTTAAGCGTTAAGTCGATCTTCAGAGGTGGTGTTATTAAGTTGACTTAAGGAAGCTCTTAAGTCAACTTAACAAGTGCCCAGAGTGGACAAAGAGTTCTGTAGGTCGACTTAAGCGTCCTTAAGTCGACCTAAGGCAGCAGTGGAGATGCACCTTTAGTTACTTATATTTTTTGTTGAGTGTCAGAGCTTTCCATAAATAAACTGAAATATAATATTGCAATTATGTAATATGATTTGGGGAAAAAAACAACTTTTTCTGGTTTGCTAGTAGAAGTAAGTTTGTTTACTGTCTCACAATCTCTTTATTGACATGGCAAGTTACACCAGTATAATATGCACCTTATGACATTCACTGCTAAGGTAATCAGTGGTCACTATACTAGTTTTGTGAAATTTGGCCTATCATCTCACAGGTCACCTTTGGCTACATCCACACAAAGTTGCTGCTGACAGATCGATCTTTTCGGGTCGACTTAGCGGTCAGTTAAGACATGCTAAGTTGATCTGGAAATCAACTTAGTAAAACTACTCCCTCGGTTGATGCAGCACAATGAAGATGCCACATTGAAGGGGAGTTAGAAAGTCGACGGGAGTTATACAAGCTACTCTGCATAGCTTGTGTAACTCTTGTTGACTGTCACCGAATTTTCTCAGCAGCGTAGACTGGGCCTAAGACAAATAGAACAGCAAGATTTTTAAGTCTAGGAGCAGAAGGAAGTGGGGCTGGAAATGGTGAATAGCAATTAAATTATTAAAAATAAAATTATATTTTACTTATAGAGTTGTAATAGCTCAATTTAGTACAAATAAATTGCTCAAATGGACAGGTGTGCAAAAGTCAGAGAGTATACTCATTTATAACAATTATTATAGCAACATATTAGCGATGCTGTAGATATGGCTGTATGGGAGGCACTTTCATACTGTATATGCCCTTATTTTCAGATATTTATAATTGTTTTGGGGGAAGAGCCCTTTGGGCTGAAAATGCTCCTACTTACTCTGAGCCCTGTGGTGCATGGTTAAATTGACAATGTTCTCTTTGGCCATTTCTGAGTTATCGGTGCAGGGTAAAACTGTTTTTCTCTAGTTTAAATTTTTCAAATATTTGAGGGAGTTGTCTGTTTGTTTGGGGGGCCTGGTACTAAGTTTGGTTTTGGTTTTTGATGCAAGTTGGGTTTTGATTTATTGAAGTAGAAAGGGGGTTTGGTTTGAGTTTGTAATTCAAAGTGGACTTCAGTTCTGATCCTGCATGTGCTGACCATGTCTCATTTAATCAATGGAATTTAAGCCTGTGCTTAAATGTAAGGGAGGAGGGTATGAAAACTATGAAAAATCTACCCCCTCCCCACCAAGCAACATGGTTATATCGACTTGGCCCCTGGTGTAGATAGCACTATGTCAATGGGAGAGCTTCTCCTGCCAATATAGCTACAACCTCTTGAGGAGGTGGATTAACTGCTGTGTTTAAACATGTCCTAAATTTCCCAGTCCTGAAGAAAAGATCTGTGTAAACTCAAAAGTTGGTCTCTCTCACCCACAGAAGTTGGTCCAGTAAAAGACATGACCTCAACCACCTTGTCTCTCTAATACCTTGGGAACTGATGTGGCTATGACAATACTGCATATAAAAAAATCATCATTTTCTCTTAAACCCTATTCAACTTTTCCATAAGAGTAACAATGATTTCTCATTCTTCATACAAACTCTCCATTTTGATGAAATTGATGTGATTCATCAGACATCAGCACTAAAAAGTAATCAGTCCTTTAGGATGAAAACTAATGGAGAGCAGAACTATAAATTAATGCTTCATAGTTAATTTTAATCTATAAAACCAGAATATGTCCTGGTAAAAATAATTTGTAACCCATAAAATGTAAAAAAAAAAAAAATATCAGAAAACTTACATTATCGTGGTTGCCGTCACATGAACTCCTATGTTGCATGTTGGGTATAATATTCAAATCACTGGCTATAGGTTGACATGGTACTGCTCAGCCTCTGCCTTCTACACTCCCATTATAGGCCCTGATCCACAAAAGCATTTCAGCATATGATTAAAGTTTTACACATAAATAGTCTAACTGACTTCATTGGAACTACTCATGGCCTCAAGCTAAGCACATGCTTAACTGCTTTCTAATTATAAAACCAAAATAAGTGTATAATGTGTCTGGGTGTATTTTTTTCCACCGTAAGGAAACTTTTCTGATTTACAGAACTTCTAATGAAAGGTTCTATGGAGGTGCATGGTGGGAAGGTTATTGTTGTTAATTACTGGCTAAGTAATGGCCAAGTCTGGCCAAGACTGGCTAAGTAGACTTTAAGTTGACTTAAAGGACTTCAGGGCTTCCCCACTGCCCGCCCTGCCAGGGTAGCTGGCACAGGCAGAGCCTGGCGTGCCCCCCACAGGGCAGGGCAGAGCCCTGCCCACCCTTCTCCTATGCCCTGCCAGTGTCCCTGTCAGGCTCAGCCCCCATTGTACCCAGGTACAATGGGGCAAATGCTGAGCCCCCTGGCACTTGGCAAGGGGTGCCCTCCCTGCCACCGTAGACCTGTCTCAGGTCCGCCTAGCCCTTACAAGTCGACTTATGCATCCAATGTGGACGCTCTAGGTCGATTTGGCAGGGTCCCCTTTAAGTCGACTTAATTTTTGAGTGGGGACATGCTAAGTTGACTTAACAAAGTCAACTTAAAGTCGACTTTGTTAAGTCGACTTAGCTAAGTCGACTTAAATTAACAAGTTTAGACATAGCCCCAGAGCTCTCATCATTGATCAGGACCCCATTGTGCCCAGCACTATCCAAACACAGAACAAAAACACAGTCTCTGCCCCACAGGGCTTACAGTCAAAGCATAAGGCAAGAGACAACAGATGGATATAGGGAGAAAGACAGTACAAGGAAACAATGAGACATTATGGGGCAGTGCAGTAGGCACACTTTTTTTTTTTTTTGTAGGCAGCACAGCAAAGCAATGTTTTAGGAAGGGATATGCAGGTGGATAATGAGATACGGTTTGCAGATATTTATGGGGAGCACCTCCCAAATATGTGAGGCAGCATGGAAGAACGCACAAAGGTGTTTGCTTGAAAATCTAACAAGTGGGCAATGAAGGCTTGTGTCATGGAGGCAAGCACTGAGAGCTCAGCAGGGAGGGGGAGATGACAGATACGCTGAGAATTGACCATGGAGGGCCTTCCAAGTCAATACAACATCTTATGTTTTGTGCAATAAAGAAGTGGGAGCCAATGGAGGGATTTAATGAGGGACGGGCAGGGGCCATGATCGAAGTGATAAATTAGGTAAACAATCTCTGCAGTAGCATTCTGAATGGATACGAGAACGGCAAGGTTGCATTTGTCAAGGTCAGAAAAAAGGACATTGGAGTAATCAAGACGTGAGATGATGAGAGCCTGAATGTGCATGTTAGCTGTGTGACTGAATAGGAAATGCCATAGCTTAGAGATCTTATGCAGACAGAATCAGCAAGATTTAGATAAAACCTGGAGGTGAGGACCTAGAGAAAGGTCAGTGTTAAAGATGATGCCCAGGTTGTAGGCCTGAGTGACAGGTAAAATGGGATGTTGTCTACTGTGATGAAAGGAGATGGTGGGATGCCTTGTGGCGGAGCATGGAAAGGGGCTGCTGTTGCATTGGGAGAGTGTGTGATTGCAGGAACCTGACAAAGAAAGGGAGAGATGAAACTTCAATAGAATTTGGATTCTAGTAAGATTTGGATGACTTTTAGATTTGTCTGTCGCTTGTCTCATTGTGCTACAAGCTTAGGCATTACAACAGCACTTTACTGTGGTCTTTTCAATATGTATTTTCAGAGCTGGTTGGGTTAATGTGCATTAGTTTTTCACATTGCTTCCAGCAAGCAACTGAATGTGATGTGCTGTAGAAGATGGCAGCTTTGGTGAATTTTTTGAATAGGTCATCCGTAACGAGACCAGATCTTGGTCACCAGGAGATTGCAGTGACGAAAAAGGCATTTAATCATTTGGTTACAATGGGGATAGAGTGGAAAGCGCATTTCTTTTGCTGTGTCCTAACTACAGAGCCAGAAGTCACAAGTACAGGCTTCCTTCCATCTGCTCCCTTCTTTCCCCAGTTTTCTTATTTTTGTACCGGTTTAATTACGAGAAGCAGAGGTGCTTGACAGAAGCTCTTTGTTCTGACTGGTGTACTGGGCCCCTTAATTTGGAATGCCTCAAGCTTTAATTTCTACACTCCTCCTGCTGTGAACAGCAGAGAAGCACTACAGAAGCAGAGAGAGGTTATAATCTCTGGAGGTCCTCCTTTTTCCCCTCACACATTTGGAAGGACAGGCACGTTTTTCCCCCAACCCTGTCAGATAGGATACTCTGAAGTGGAACTTTGAAACCTGTTTCTCATGTTAGTATGCAGTGTTTGATGCTTTCATGTTTCTCAAAGGCTTCTAAAGCTGTTGAAGCTTCGTGACAATTTAGCTATCTCTGGGATCAGAGGCCTCGGCATCTCTTGGGCTTGCCACATCTGCTGGTTCATTTGGTAAGGGGAGCACTGGTTTAGAACACTGACTCCCACTTCCAGAGACAAGCCGAGGAATACATTAATGGCAGGGCATATGTTGTCATCAGTGCATTCTGGAATAATTAAAGTTTCCCAATTTCCAGTACAAGCTGACCCTGTGATTCTATTAAACAAACCAGCAAACCATTATTTCAGAGTTGGTTGTCTTTGAACTGTGAGAGACTAATGATGTTAAAATAATTTAATACTTTTTGTTAGTCCTTATTTCTGACCTGAATGTGCTACTTGTACAATATTCTGAAAGTGACATTTGTAAAGTTTTCTAGGAGCTATGCTACGCTGTCAGCATCTGGCGAAGTGGGTTATAGTCCACGAAAGCTTATGCCGAAGAAAATCTGTTAGTCTATAAGGTGCCACAGGACTCTCGTTGTTTTTTGCTAAAAAAGCTTGAATAATAATAATGCTTCATTTCTGTAGCAAGTTTTATCCATTGTCTCAATGCTGTACAACTGTTCTCTCCAGCTCGCAAAAGGGAAAACTGAGGCTAACTGACTTGGCCGGTGTTATATAATGGGATGGTAGTGATTTCGGAAATACAACCCAGGATCCTGTTTCTCCTATTTTAATCACATCCTCCAAGACTGGATCAAGGGATACTTGCAATCATTCCTGTGTTAGCACAGAGTGCAATATAAAGAGCAGTGAATTAATGCTTCTTCTTCGAGTGCTGCTCATGTCCATTCCCACTGTAGGTGCATGCGCCCCCGCGTGCACAGCCATCGGAAATTTTTCCCCTAGCAACCCCTGCCTGGCGTCCAGCGCCCCCTGGAGTGTCCTGCCTCCACTGAGGTATACTAGGGGACGCTGAGACCCAGCCCTCCAGTCTTCTTCTTTCCGCCTCGTGGCAGCCATCAGGACTCCTGCTTGCTCCGGCAAGCCTCTCCCCTTTAGTTAGCTAGTATCTAGTTAGTGTAGTTAGCAATTCCCTTCTTATTTTGTTGCAAAGACGAACTCTACTCTGGGACTACCAAAGTCCCCAGGATTTAAGCCCTGCTTGGGCTGCGGTAAAGCGTTTCCCCTGCTTGAAGTGCCTAGGGAAAACGCACACCGCAAGGACAACTGTCCAATTTGCAGGGGTTTTAAACCCCGAGCTCAAAAGGACCGGGAGAACAGACTCTCCTAGAGGTGGCACTGCTGCCGGCTCCAGCCACCGGCTCGTCCCCCGCTCCGGCGGCGGCAACTCCCTGGACCTCGATCTCCCCCGGACGGCAAAGTCTGCCCCGGGACCATCGGTGTAGCAGCTCCCCCAGGGCCACGGCGGCACCGGGGTCGAGCTCCACCCAGCACCCTCAGAGGGATCAGGATCCACGGAGCCAGCCTCGCCTGTACATGGCCCCAGGCTCTCCCAGGGATGCGAGGAGCTCCCTGCTGCGGCAAACCCCCTCCACGCTGGAGGCGTTTTTGGCCGCCAGGTCCCTAATGGACCTTCCGACCCCCCCCAAGGCACCGGGGGGCTCGGCACCCAGCCCGCCGCGGTGCAGGAGACCGCGGCGCCGGCTGCACCGCGGGACATGGGACCCATGCCAGCCTACCTCGGTCCCGGAGGCCCTAGTGCCGACTCCACCCCGGGAAGTGGACTCTGGTACCGGCTCAGTGCCGGCCGACTCGCTGCTGGATCCCCCCGGTCCTGGAGTGACCGGTGCAGCACAGCCCGGTGCCGCAGGGAGAGCTCCTCCCCAGCCTGGGACCCACGCACAGGGGAGCCCGGTACCGAAACCCCGGTACCGCAGGGAGAGCTCCTCCCCAGCCCGGGACCCACGCACAGTGAAGCCCCGGCACCGCAGGCAGCATGGCTGACGCTCTGGCCGGCAGGCAGCAAGGGGCTTTCCTCCTGCCCGGAGCTGCATTCCAAGCGGTCCTAGTGCCGACCTGGTTCCTTCAATTCAAACCCCTCGGCACCGTTCCCAGGGAAGGGACAAGACTGCCTGGACCAGGCAGGGCTCTGGGACTCTGGACTCGAGCCCAGCTCTCACAAAGCCCCCTCAGGCACCAATGAGCTTGCCCCCTATAAGGGTCGCAGACCCTGGGCACAAGAAAAGAAAGTGGGGACCAGGGAAAGGAGGTCCTCACCTTTCCCCCTCCCCATCCTCCACGATGAGCTCAGCCACACCAGAGCGCCGCTCTGCCAGTTGTCACCGGCACAAGCGGCAAGGGAGTCACAAGGTGCAGAACAGGTCCAGATCCCCAGAGGGAATAGACTGTAAGTGCAGGCGCTTGGTCCCCCCTCCAGACTCCCACCGCCCTAAAAGGCATGAGAAGCCCCAGGGTAAAAGACGGAGACCAAACAAATCCGTGGGTAGTGACTCAGGCTCAATGGCCATACTGGATGTCATGCGTAGCCACGGAGAACTCCACCTTTCAGTCACTCCCATCACTACATAAGAGATCAGCCCCCTAGCGCATTCCACCCTTCAACGTGGAATGCTGTGACTCCCAGAGGGCCAGTTCTCCTGGGCAAGATGGGACTACACTTTACATCCCACAAACCACTCCTGAGCCCAAACTGGGAGCCGCTGCCCAGGGACCTTCTAATGTCCCGGACGATTTCAAAACCTACCAAGACCTGCTCGGGAGAGTAGCGTCAAATCTAAACATGCAAGCGCGAGAACTCAGCGAGACTCCAAGACAGCCTCTCTGATGTACTGGAACCCAGAGTGGTGCTGCCGGTTTATGATGGAGTTCTCAGGATCATAAAAGCACTGTGGCAAACGCCTGCTTCTGTGCCCCCAACCTCCTAGGCAGCAGAAAAAAGATACTACGTTCCCGCCAAAGGGTTTGAATACCTGCTTGGACATACCACCCTGAACTCCCTAGTGGCGGACACAGCGAACCAAAAGACGGGCAGGGGCAACCGAGCCCAACGCCCAAGAATAAGGCCCACTGAAGACTGGATAACCTGGGAAAGAAGTTTATTCAACAGCGATACTCCCCCTCCGTATCACTAACCACCAGGCACTCCTGGGAAGGCACAACTACAACCTGTGGAGATCTCTGAAGTGCTTCAGTGAGTCCCTCTCCCAGGAGCAGTTGCAGGACTTCCTCACGATCCAAGAGGAAGATTTAGCGGTGGCAAAGGCTTGACTCCAGCTTCTTATGACTCCACCGACACTGCTGGAAGATCCATCACCTCAGCTGTCTGTATGAGAAGGGCAGCTTGGTTACTCTCCTCGGGCCTCTCTCTAGAGGTCACCAGAACATCCAGGACCTTCCCTTTGAGGGCCCAGAGTTGTTCTCCAAAAAAGACTAACGAAAAGCTGCATGGCCTACAGGACTCGCGGGCCACTCTGAAATCCCTGAGCTTGTATAATCCAGCCCCATGTGATGGGCATTCAGACCTCTACCTGCGGGGCCTCAGCAGCAACATAGATTCCCCTTCAGAGATTTGCTCCCTATAGACAAAGGGACAGAAACAGAAACTCAGGGAGGCGACAGCAAAATGCAAGCGCATCTTCTACAGTCCTTCAGCAAAACCGTTCAGGACCCCCACCGGGCACTAGGGAACAGTTTTGATGGTACCTCCGGGGGTGCCCAACCAGTCTCACACCACATCACCCTCCTGTTCCTGGACCGCCAGTTCCCCTTTGTCCGGGAATGGTCCAGGATAACGTCAGACAGATGGGTCCTAAGAACCATTGCCAGGGGTTACTCTATCCAATTCTCGTCAATGCCCCCCACCTCCCACCACCTTCGTCCCTCCCCAGGGAGCCCTCCCACGAACAGACACTTCTCAAGGAAGTGCAATCTCTACTCTCGCTGGGAGCGATCACAAAAGTTCCACCTCAGGAAAGAGGAAGAGATTTTTACTCCAATTACTTCTTAGTTCCCAAGCCAAATGGAAACTTCACACCTATCCCGGCCTACGAAAACTGAACAAATATATTGTGAAACAAAAATTTCAGAATGGTGTCTCTAACGCCCATCATTCCGATACTCGATCCCGGAGACTGGTTTGCCGCCCTCGACTTGAAGGACGCTTATTTTCATATAACTAACCTCCAGCTCACAGGTGCTTCCTTTGTTTCAGCCTAGCAGGAGAACACTACGAATTTACCGCTCTGCCCTTCAGCCCTTCATCGGCCCCGTGTGTTTTTATGAAATGCATGGCAGTGGTGGTGGCTTACCTCCGTCGCAACTGGGTGGACATATTTTTCCCTATCTCAACGACTGGCTAATTGGGAAAATCCCGAAGCCAAGTCAGGTCAGCCGTGGCGCTAGTTTGAGCACGTGCCACAGACTGGGCCTCCGCATACACAAACAAAAGTCCACTCCAGACCCGGCGCAGAGCATAAATTGCATAGGGACAACACTAGACTCTCGTCGGACAAAGGCATTCCTGCCAGTGGACCACTTCGAGACAATGGTGGACCTGATCACCACCCTAGAACATTGCCCAACGACAACGTCCAGACACTGCCTACAAACTCTGGGCCACATGTCCTCTTGTACCTTGGTGGTCCCCCTAGCTCGCCTGAAATTCAGGCCCTCCAGATTTGGCTAGCAACGGTGTACCGCCCATCCCTTCACTCTCTGGACACAGTACTACCATTCCAAGTGGGGTACTGTCTCAACTAAGCTGGTGGAAGGATCCAGGGACGGTCTTAAAGGGAGTCCCCTTTTTGCCAGAAGCTCCCTCACTAACATTAATATCGGACGCCTCGGACCTAGGGTGGGGAGCCCATGTAAGTTCGGGAGGAAGGACCCAGGGAATACGGTCCCGGACGGAGAGGGACCTGCACATCAACGTCAAGGAACTAAGAACCATATACTTGGCATGCAGAGTGTTCTGCCACCTCTTGGGAGGAAAGACGATCAGAATCCTAACGGACAACTCAGCAGCTATGTGCTATATAGACAAGGTAGGAAGGGTCAGATCCCCAGTTTTATGCAAGGAAACCACTGCACTCTGGGATTTCACTATAGCTCACCATATAAATCTAATAGCGGTACACCTATCGGGGATAAAGAATACAAAAGCAGACCGATTAAGCAGGATGTTCTTACCGCCAGTGCTCTCTTCGCCCCAAAACCACATCCAGGGTCTTCCAACAGTGGGACTTCCCCCAAGTAGACAGTTTTCGCCACTCATCAACAGGGTGATTCTGAAAATCAAATGGGACAAATCGGATATTATACTAATCGCCCCACCATGGCCTTCCCAATCCTGGTACACGAAAATACTGGACCTGTCAATAACGCCCCCTGGGAACTCCCGGTCCTTCCAGACCTACTCTCGCAGGATGCGGGTCGGTTCTCCATCCAGGTGTCTCCAAGTTGCACCTCAAGGCCTGGAGCCTGCATGGCTGAATCAGGAGGTGTGATCTTGCTCGGAGGCCATTAAGTGGGTGCTCCTTGGTAGCAGAAAACAGCCCACACGAAGTTCCTATCGCTCCAATTGGACACGGTTCTTCAATCTGGGCACATCCCATGAACATGGCACCCTCACCGGCCCTGATTCAGGGAATTCTGGGCTATCTCCTGACACTAAAAAATAGGGACCTCTCCCTGTCATGTATCAGGGTACATCTGGCAGCCATTTCAGCCTTTCACGTTCCTATTCAGGGAAGGTCGGTGTTCTCCCATCCTATGGTTTCGCAGTTTTTCTTTTAAAGGAATAGAAGGGCTCTATCCCCAGATGTGGAACCCAATCCCGCAGTGGGACCTCAATTTGGTCCTCAAGCAGCTCACGAGCCCCCCTTTTGAGCCGCTGGTCACCTGCCCTCTCCTGATACTTCATACAAGGTGGTGTTCCTAGTAACAATAACCTCCACAAGGAGGGTTTCAGAACTAAAAGCCTTGACATCTGAACCGCCGTATACGGTTCCCTTCAAAGACAAGGTACAGCTCAGACCACACCCGGCATTCCTCCCCGAGGTCGTCTCAGACTTCCACTGTAATCAGGACATCTTCATACCAGTATTCCACCCTAAGCCGCACCAATCTGAACAGGAGCGCAGGTGGCATGCGCTGGACAAGAGGAAGGCACTTGCCCTCTACATTGACTGCACAAAGCCCTTCCGGAAGTCCCCGCAGCTTTTGTAGCCATCGCGGACCGGACAAAGGGCCTCCCGGTCTCTGCTCAGCATATTCGGCATGGGTGAAGGACTGCATCAAGTTATGCTGCACCCAAGCTAAGGTAACACCACCAGAGATGGTGACGGCCCACTCTACGAGGGCGCAGGCCTCTTCGGCAGCCTTCTTGGCCCACTTATCTGTTCCAGACATCTGTAGAGTGGCAATGTGGTCCTCCGTCCTTACCTTTGCCTCACATTACGTGATAGTCCAGCACGCCAGGGGCGACACTGCCTTTGGGAGAGCGGTGCTGCAGACAGTAAACCATTAACTCCTCCCACCATCCAGGTATGGCTTGTGATTCACCTACAGTGGGAATGGACATGAGCAGCACTCGAAGAAGAAAAGACGGTTGCTTACCTGTAACTGTCGTTCTTCGAGATGTGTGCTCATGTCCATTCCATACCCGCCCACCGTCCCCGCTTCGGAATTAGCGGAAAGAAGGGACTGGAGGGCTGGGTCCCAGCGTCCCCTAGTGTACCTCAGTGGAGGCAGGACACTCCAGGGGGCACTGGACGCCAGGCAGGGGTTGCTAGGGGAAAAATTTCCGATGGCTGTGCACGCGGGGGCGCATGCACCTACAGTGGGAATGGACATGAGTACACATCTCGAAGAACGACAGTTACAGGTAAGCAACCGTCTTTTCACGGTGCTTACTTAAGAGAAGTTAAGCTTCACCAGTTAAGCAATCAGATCAATCTGCCTTCCTCATAAGTTCATGCAAAATGACTGGGTGAAGGTGAAAACATTTTGGTTCTTAGATAAACTCTAAACAATGGCTTTTGGTTCCTCACCATGTGCTATCAACTACAAATAGTTTAATAGCATAAGAAATTACTTTTGTGTCTGGACAGCCCTTACATGAGGGTGTCAGAAGTAAATGAAGGCAGAAGAACCACTAAAAGCAAATGAAAGAAATATGGGCTGGATACAAAGAGACATTTCAGTTGTTGAAAGCAATTTATTTTCAGTTGCTATTTGAAACCACAGAGGACTAGTCTTCACAGATGGCAGCAAATTCACCGCCGTCAGATCGATCTTCCCAATCGACTGATCGGGTCTCTGAAGACCTGCTCAGCCGATCAAGAAGTTGATTGTTGAAGACCACCTCGGCAAGTAAGTAGCGCTGAGTCAAAGAAGGACATTTCCCTTCGACTCAGCACACTGAAGACACCACAGTAAGTAGGTGGCAAGCAATTGAAGGGAGATACACAAGGTATTTTAAGTTCTTTGCGTATCTCCCTTTGACTGCTGCTGACGTCCCTCCACGGTGTAGACCAGCCCAGAGTGGCAAGTGGCAGGAGCCCCAAGATGGCTCCAGGCTGAGTTGCCAGTTTTCCCTGACACACCTACTGGCTCTTCATGACACACGTTTGTGTCCCAACACAGTGGATGAGAACTACTGTTCTAACGGATGGAAAAATATTGTAATGGCTGTTATACTTTGTACTAAGCCTATCTTATAGGAGTCACATCTTAACAATGAAAGTGCAGTATCTTTTTTCCAGGAAAGTTTCAGGGTTACTGATGAGTCCAAATGACATAGTAGTAAACGGGGATATGCCATAATGAGCAATGTAGCCGATTGCTTAGATTTTTTTCCCCCCTAGAGTGTCAACTGGTAAAATTCCATGTAATAATAAAAGAGTGTGAAACCCGTACTACTCTGAATTCCTGGATAGTATGCTGCTTAGCCTTTAAATGACCCAGATCCTCAGTTCCCTAATGATTTTGAATAGTAGCAGACAGGATGGGGGGTTACATAACAGATTTGAACAGATGAGTGACTTTCTTTGCTGACATTTTTATTTATTTTATTCTTTTAACTCTTCCTATTAATTGTCTTTCGTTTATTCAAGAGAAGCCAGAAACGATGCAGTGGGGTTGACATTGGCTGTATAATGTGATTGAGTGTTCCACAAAATGTTCTTCTCAAACATCAGTTTTAGCATAGATTCAAATAAAATAGCTATTTCTAGCAAAGACTATTTTTACTTAGCAAACCAGTTAGGTTTCTCAGCAGATGAAGTGAATTGGTTGTGGCTCCTTCACATAATATGCTGTTGGGGGCTATATGCCAGAATATATACTTATGTGCAAAGATTTCTCTAAAGCCCCTGCTGGTAATATGCCCATGGACTATAGGGAAGTTATAGACACTTGGAAAATCAAAACAAAATCAGAAGAAAACACATGGCAATTTGTCCAGTAATTATATACAAGCTGCAGTTGCCAACCCCAAGAATACAAAAATCATGTTAAACTCCCAAATATCATAACTTTGGCTTTAAAATCATGATTTTTTAACAGAACAAATGGATTTGGATTCTTGTTATTTGCCTTCTGGTTTCTGAGCCTTCAGGGTATGCTTAGCTCAAATTTTTAAGCTTTTCCCTGCAACCACAAGTTGAGAGACTTAATTAAAAATAAAAATTCAGCTGAGGTTCATACAAGCCCAGAAGCTGGGTCTTTAAGAAAATTATCATCTCTTCTGAGATTTGCACTTATTTGCAAGACATAG
Organism: Pelusios castaneus; assembly: GCA_007922175.1. Classification (NCBI taxonomy): domain Eukaryota; kingdom Metazoa; phylum Chordata; order Testudines; family Pelomedusidae; genus Pelusios; species Pelusios castaneus. The sequence goes on from ML685779.1 coordinate 27,985,331, forward strand.
CAACACTGCAAAAGGTGGTCAGAATTTTTGTTTAAAAAAAACTACAGCTGTAATTTCAGAATAAAAAAAGATATTTCAGCAAAATTTTTATGCGTTTCCCCCCTTTTTTTCTTTGTTTGATCAGTTGTAAGGCATTGAGACATCTTTGTTATAGATGGCTTTTTTATGAAGATTGCCCTGTCTCTATGCTTTCCAGGAGCACAAGGAGAATAGAATAAAAATCCATACGTGCTCAGAAATATACAGTCCTTTTTTAGTTTCTGGAACTGTGGGTTCTTTCAGAGAGTCTAGATCAGTGGTTTTTAACTGGTGTGCCATGGCACACTGGTGTGTCGTGAGAACTGTCCAAGTGTGCCATGAAATTTTGTACAAAGGTAATGATAATCAATGTAAAACAAACATTGTTTCCTCTTAAAAAATATTCTATCCAACCAAAATTACAACTCATAAACTCGTGAAAATTAATCATCAAATTAAAAGCGAGGTATCGTTCTCTATTCTCATATATAAACATTCTAAACGCAGGTGGTCAAAGGACAAAGTTGAGATGATGTGTATTTTTTTCCCAGTGGATTTGAAACATTACTGCATTTGATCCTTCTTTAGCTTGTTGTATGCACTGTGTTGCAAACCACTCTAGTAAGACTGTAATCGTAGTAAATGTGAGGTGTAGGAGCAATCAATTCAGCTGAAAAAGTGAGTGTGCCATGGAATTGTTTGGCTCACTGATGTGTACCATATTACTAAAAAGGTTGGGAACCACTGTTCTAGATAATCTGCAATATCTGTTTTGTTTTCCTTTTTGCAACCCTATGGGCTGCTGATTCAGTTACAACCCAAGTACAGAGGATAAAATCCAATATTTATAGTTCAACAACAACAAAAAAATCTGTCTGTTAAGAGCTTTTTTGTCCTAAAACCTTCACCAAAGTGACTGATGGTTCTCACTCACACGTGCTTTTCATCCATTTTTCTTACAGTTCCATTTCTGTTGAGTAGTGAGGGACTACAGCTTTTAATTTGCTAAGACTCATACAATATCCTGTCTACAGAGTTGGCAGTTGAAGTGTGAGTGTGTGTAATTACTACTATTGACAGCAGTTTTGGGTACATTTATTAGAATATTAAAAGGTAGCTTTAAATAACAGATATTGATTTTTAAACATAGAAGGAGAATTTTCAAAATGTCATGGAGTCATGGAAGTTCTAGACGATAATTTGGTCCAAGATGAGGCAAGATGGCTGAAAACAAATTTCTGAAATAATCTAGATGGAAAATTAGTAAATTACTAAAACTTCTCTAATACCATCAATGGCTAATATCAGTGATAAATTATGGGAAAGGGATTTGTTAAGTAACTAGAAAGTGTTTTGGTAATTTTGAAAATAATAACAATCATTAATAATAAATATTCTTGGACCAGAATGTTAGAGGATAAGACAGTATACTTGCTTGTATACTGTAACCCAGAATACTTGAAAACAAATTCCCTTACCAAGAGAAAAATGGCCCAAAATATCCTTCTAAATCATTTTCAACTAGTAAGGAGAAATTCAAGAAACTAATCAGGATTGAGCAGTCGTGATCTTAAGCACCTTGAGCAAATATGGGATTTATTTCACTCAGACGCAATATCTACAGTGCCTTATATATGTCAAGCACATCCTCCTGCACCAAGTGGGTCATACAGCACTCAGCTCTTCTAGAGCCAGAGAAATAAAAGCAGATTGTTTACCATCTAAAGTTATTTCAGGCAGTTGCGGTTTTTTCCATTTTATTTAGTGCTGTATTTTGAAGGAATCAACAAGCATTTTTATTTTTTTTTAAAGATAGGCTTAACATTAGCTCATTATTTCATTTTATTATCCAAGGCAAAAGCTGTGTCAATCCCTTAAAAGATTGAGGGACAGGGTTATGGCAGTAATGGAGCAAAACCATTATAAATTCAGGCAGCTAATGAACTTGCGAGGGTGCCGAAGAACTGTTACCACATTAATCAGAGGGCGGGGGAAAGACGGGATTTTTCAGAGGAGAAAAACTATCCCATTTGTAAATTGCAAGGTCTCCCAGTTTAACTGACAGATTGGAAACAACCTGCAAACTTGGAGGAGAAAGGGTTGTCCCTCCTACGGAACTTCACTAGTGGTTACTGGTTAGTAAAGCTACCTTGGTTTCAATAGCTGCCTCGATTTAAGACTACCTGGATTTTCACAGCAAAGACTATTACTCTATGAATAAATTATTTCTTTGTCATTGTTTTTGTCAGCACTGTTAACTATGGAATAGATTCAGGCTGGTCATTTTAAGTGTCCCTCTTATCAGTATTGTGCCTGGAATTCATTATTCTCTTATCTCCCTGCCATTTCTCTCAGTAGAGAGGTAACTGGATTGATTACTTTCACTGCTGAATTGCTCAGGATGCACAGCAAATTCTCTTCAGCTTTACAGTTCATTCATCATGGATATCCCCCTCTCCCCACCTCCAACTTAAATGTTTAATTCTGTTCATATTCAGTGGAAACTATGAGCAAAGAGAAGAATCCAAGGAAAGTGCCTTTTATCACACATTTACTGCAAAATATTGCCATTGAAAAGTGATGGCTGTTTTCTTTTATCCCTGATTATGCTGCTCAAAAGGAACTGAGTACCTCTGAGCCTCTAATTTAGTAACATATGCATTCTCTAAAGTATTGACATGCGCATTGCAGTTGATTGCATAAGAATTATTGGAAAACAAACAGAAAATGTCCTCTGAGAGGTGAGCTCCTCTGCATTGTAACTTCATGGAGACTGACGGCCATTGCTTTTTCTACATTATGAATATTTCCTCTTTAACTCCGTCTGGCATTTGAAGGCAGTGACACTGTTCTGCTCAGAAATTAAGGGTGGTATTGGAGGTAAGCTTGCTAACTCATCTTTATACAGCATAGTACATAAAACAGCTCCACTGAGCACATACCATAGCTGTGATGCAGAAGGGTGTGGTCTGATCAGGAGTCAGAAACTGTGAAAAAACTGACAGGTCTCTGGCACCAAGGCATGCTGGGGTAGACGGCTTCCCTGGAGCAGTTGCAGTCCTGGCTCTTGTTGATCAGCTGGGTGCAATTCCTCCTCGAGAATTGCCATCCTTAGCAAAAAAAAATGTCCAGGCGTCAGCAACTTGCCTTTATCTATTCCGGTCAAGGATCAAATAAGCAGCGCTCTGTGGGGCGAATTAAAACAATCCAAGGAGACCCCACACACACCTCTGGCTTGTCAGGAAATTCCTTATCAGTACCTCCGTTATGTGAGTAGAGCAAAAGGACAAAAGCGAAGCAAAGTTCAGACCTCTCTGCCTCTCCAGGAGAATGTAGGCCCAAGTCCTTTCTTTTTCTTTGCACTATCCATTTTAAACTCAGAGTTGCAGATATTTCCTAATTTCTTAAAACTCTGGCCAAGGATGCTTTTAATGTGCCAGGTTCCTACCCGAAGCACTGGTCTGTAAAGAAGAAGAGAAAGGTCATGAATAGATAACCGTTCAGTTCCAAGCACAAATGTCTACACCACAATTAAGCAGTCCCATAGTCCAAGTTAATATTAATAGGCAGCAGGTTTAAAACAAACCATAGGGAGTAATTCTTCACACAACACACAGTCAACTTCTAGAATCTGTTGCCAGGCGATATTATGAAGGCCAAAATTACAACGGGGGTCCAAAAAAGAATTAGATAAATTCATGGAGGATAGACCCATGGCTGGCTATATTAGCCAAAATGGTCAGGGATGCAGCCCAGGCTATGGATGTCCCTAAGCCTCTGACTATCAGATACTGTGACTGGGCGACATGGATGGATCAGTCCATGAGTGCCCTGTTATGTTTTTTTCCTCCAGTGAATATAGCACAGGCCACTGTCGGAAGACTCTGGGCTAGATGGACCATTGGTCTGATCCAGTACGACTATTCTTACATTCTCATGTATGTTCTTTCTGCTTCTGCTCAGACAATACAGGGAGTCAGGAAGCAGGGAAAGCTGTTGTTTTGTACCGCATTATATTTGCTGAGGTACATTGCTTATATATCTATATCTTCGTAAAGTTTTTGCCTGGCACAATGGGCTCTGATTCTTATTGCAGCCTCTAGTTATTACTGTAATATAAATAACGATAAATTAAGAGACCATGATTATCAGGCCTCGTCAGCCTAGCAGAACTGGACCTGTTCCTGCAACTCAGTACTAGTCTTCATGGATGGCGGCAGAATCGCCGCCATCAGCTTGACCTTCCCAATCGACTTATCGGGTCTGTGAAATCCCACTTAGTCAATCAGGAATTTGATCCCTGAGGACTACCCCAGTAGGTAGCATAGGAGTGAGTTGAAAGGAGGGCCCTCTTTTCGACTCACCATGGTAGACATTCTAGGCATAGGGAAATCAGAGGGAGATACTCAAGTTACTTTCTAATTCAGGTATCTCCCTTTAACTGCTGCCGAAAACAGTGAATTGTGTAGACCTGCCCTTAGAGAGGGCCTGTTTACCTCAATTCCCATCAAACAACTCAACTCTGACAAAGATGATTATCTAAAATTTAGAAGGAAAGCATCTAAGAGGGGGCAGATAAATCTTTACTTTTTTGGTTTCTAGAGAAAAGTCTACCAACAGACCTGTTTAAGCTGGCTAAAGTTTAAAAACCTGTGAACTAGTAGCAACAATTTATCAAGAGAAGAAAAATATATTGCATGCTAGTATTATTTCAAGTCTTCCTCTGGATTTAAAGACACTCAATTTAAAGTATCTGCTATGTTCAGTGTACTGGGAATGTCCAGGGGGAAGAATATATCACTTCAGCCAGACATCAAAATCTCTCTAAGCAGCCCCTTCGTTATGTCTCTGTCTCTCTGACATGTCCTCTTGGGTGCCTTGTCCATATCTCTGTCTCTGACATATCCTCTCAGATGTCTTGTTATTGGCTTCAGTGGAACATGGCCCAAACCAAAATTCTGATCCTTCCTTCCATAGTTTTCTCATTACCCTTCCATCACATACAACAATACCACCATCTTTCTCATTGCTTAGCAGTAGGCATATTTAGAGTTACATTTATCATGACAGGTTAGATTTCAATATCCAGAGCTATAAGCATGCTGCAGGCCCATCATAGAACCCATGGAGCTTACTGCTTGAAGATAAAAAAAAATCTGGTAAGCACCTGTGTATTTTCCTATATGGAGTTGTTAGTAAAGGAACCAAGTGAGATGGGGGAAAAAACTGAAATTGTTTTTATCTCCAGACTATCTTAATTTGTGCCAGAGCTGTTAACATCCTTACCACTTTTAACGTTTCCTGCATTTTTCACAGTATGTTGACACCCTTTGCTTCATGCTGCCATGGGATTTAAATGTAGGTCAGAGAACAGGATATTTGTTGTTTTCAGAAATGACATTTGTCCTGTATCACGGTATTTGATTTCCTGGCACCTTTAACTCAACTTCACAGTTCACAGTGCAGGTAACACTCTGTCTCAATGATCCCATCGCACTGTGGCACAGCACTGTAATTATTTCAGGTCATATGTGCCCATGAGAGGAACAGTTAAAAGATTCAGACATTAAATTCTCCCACAAAGAATGTTTTGTATTTCAGCTGAACATTTCTTTATTTGAAATTTGACAAACCCAGACATGAAGTGCGGTCATACAGATGCCCAGAAGACAGATGCAGTTTTCAGTTTATCAACACCCTCTTTTCAATTTAATCATCAGGCAAACTAAAAACATGTTTCAGGCTTGCCTGGTTTGTGGGAACATTCGATTTAAAAAAAAAAGAGAGAGGAAAGAAGGAAGGAAACCCTCAAACTTACATTAGCAATATTCCCTCGAGATTGAGAGCATATTGTCACTGTGAAAGCCGCTCGGAGGAAGAGCCCTCTGGGTCAGCTGTATGCTATCAGGGTCATCTAACATAGCAAGGTGCAACAATTTGCTAATTATCTCTGTATCTATACTTTCTGGGCAGATGCCATAGCCTAGATTCTACTCTCCTTTGAAACACAACATGATCTTTTAAAGCACTACTATCTTGTTTTGTTTCCTGTGTCCAGGGCCGTCCCGTGGGGGGAGCGGGGCCCAAGGCCAATTGGCCGAAGCAGGTCCCTGCCCCTATGTGGAGGGGAGCGTGGCGGGCTGACCGGCCGCTCCGCCCCCCAGGGAGCCGGCCCTTAGCCAGAAGGCCGAGGCTGCAGGAGCGGGGAGCTGGCTCCGACCCCGGAGACTGAGGCCGCCTGCGGGTTGTTTTGTTGCCTCTACAAAAGTCTCACAATCTAGCACTCTGAACACTGAACTGAGCGCCACGAACTCCTGAATTTTGCTCCTGACTCTGACCCTGATTATTCTGTGGCTTAAGTCTCGTGATTCATAGAATCATAGAATAACAGGGATGGAAGGGACCTCACGAGGTCATCTAGTCCAACCCCCTGATAAAAAGCAGGACCACTCCCACTTGAGCCTAAGCTTTTCAAATTTGAGAGCCTAAAATTCTCACCTAAAAAGTAACCTGGTTTTCAGAGGTACTAAGAACCTACAACTTCTATTCCTAATGGAGCTGTAAGGCATCACGCCACATACTTTGGTGCTGAAGTATGAATTTGCTATAGATTATGATCCATTAACTGGATTTACTTTAGGGCCCACAAGTTTGACAATATTGGCCTCAGTTTCTTTTTGCCTGCTTTCTAATGCATGAAAGGGCAATAACACTACTTCCTTAGCCCAAGCTGTCTTGTAAGTAGAGCTCTGTGAAATACGCAAGGAAATTTGAAAATAGGAACATTTTAAGATTTTATGGGGGGAGTTATGAAATTGGTCCAGTTTCAGACATAAATATAGGATCTCCCATTAGCCAAGCTTAAAATATTGAAAATTTTCTTTTGTTTATTAGCTACCACCTATAATTTTCCCATTTTGATTTTTAGAGGAAATGTCACTTAGAGAAAATTATAGTTCAGAATATTTTTTTTTTTAAAACCTAATAAAAATATTTGCCACTCTTGTATAACATTAGCTGAGAGGATAAATTCATTCCTTGTTAAAGGACATTGTAGATTAAAAGCTTTACACGTAGGTGCTAGCTATTAACATTATTATTTAAAAATAATTTGAAAAGCAGTGTTCATTGAACTAAAGTTTCATAATATGTTTTACATTAACTTTATTATTTTGGACTTATACTACTGTAGTGGCATTTTACTATTAAGAGATTTCTCACCATTTTTCCTAGAAGAATAGTCTCTTTGTGTGCCTTCAGATTATACCAATGTTTCCCCTGAAACACTGACACCTAACGTAAGAGGCTAACATCAAGGTTTTGTTTTGTTTTCTCTATAGCTATCTTGGATAAATACTGCATAGTCTAGCTTTCATGAGAACTTTAAATCTTATGACAGAGACACTGAGTGTTTTTATTTTATTTGAACTTTGAGGAGACTGTTTTCAAACTGTGATGGAATTCTAAACTGTTTCATAGTAACTTTTTATACAGGATAAGTGAGATAGAAAAAAACCTACTCCAAGTTTCACATTTAGGCTTCTAGGCTAGACATAGAGTTCTGTTATTTAAACAACGTCAATGCTTAGATTGAATTAAATGTAATATGTTTTAAATTACATATATTTTACACTCACTCATGTGTTTCTTTCTGCTAGCCTTGAATGGCTTTGGAGTGTGTAAGGGGTTAGGCCGTCCCTCCCTATCTTTCTGGAAAGGAAGCTATCCCCGCTTGCTATGGGTACAGAAGCTGGATGGGGAAATTAGCATACAGGGGGCTCTGGGCCTCTGGCCCCTCTGGCAGGGCCGTCCCTTGGGGGGAGCAGGGCCCTGGGCCAATTAGCCTAGGCGGAGCCCCCCCCCCCGCTGCAGAGGAGCGTGGCGGACCCACCAGCCTGCTCCGCCCCCAAGGGAGCCAGCCCCAGAAGCCGAGGCCACCGGTGTGGGGAGCCGGCTCCGGCCCCAGCCTGGGAGGATGATGCCGCAGGCAGAGAGCCAGCTGCATGCAGCCGTGTGGGGCAGGCCAGCCCAGAGGTCGGGCCCCACACACATGCTCCGCCCCCAGGCCTGCTTGCTCCTCCCTGGGGGTGGGGAGGGCCGGCCCAGGGGCCAGGCATAGCGCTCCCAGCCCAGCCCAGCCCGCCCCACCCTGCTGCTGAAGGCAGTGGGACAGCCATGGGAGGAGGAGCTGCGGTGTGCGCGGGGCTCCCCTGAGAGCAGGACAGCGTGGGGCCCACGTAGCTACGAGGCCTGGGGCGATCGCCTCGTTCGCCCCCCCCAGGGACAGCCCTGCCCTCCGGCAGGGTACAAACAGTCAAGCAAGTCTGTGGCCCGGGTCCTCAGGTTGGGAACGGCAATCAAGCAGTCTCTGGCCCCACTCGGGGGAGTGAGTTCTCACAATCTAGGGGCTGACGAGCAGGGAGATGAGCTCCATCAAAGAGTAGGGTTTTGCAGACAGAGGTTGAGCAAGCTGGCACCTGAAACGGGTTGGCAGGGTGGGAGGGAGTAGGAGAACCTAGCCCCACTGTATTCTACCAGGTCCCAGCCCAGGGCACTCACGGCGGTGGCATGTTCCACTCCTGGGTTAGTGAGGCGGCGTCACAAACCGGACAATTGTCTGGTTTCCTTAGGCTCCTTCTTGCCCCTTACCTAGAGTACTTGGGCTTCTGGGACACCAACCGTCACCCCAGGGCAGACTGCAAGTGATCATCTCAACCGCTGCTCACGTTCCAGGTGGCTTCGGCAGCTCCCCAGCAGTGCATTGATCAGACTGGAGCTCCAAGCCCAGCTGAGAGATGTCCTTCTTCTCTGGCAGCTCCAGCCCAACTGAGCGAGAGGGCTTGCCTTTTATACTTCCAGTACCACCGCTCTGCTTCAATGGGGCAGGCATGGGGGTCCGACCTTCTCCCACAAGCGCTGAGGTCATCCCTCCCTGTCTCTGAGGCAGGCCATGCCCCTCCCAACAGCATGCCTGTCCTGGTTGCGGTGTGTCCTGGTTGCGGTGTGCCCTGGTATGTGGAGTTCAAATGCCTTCATGGCTGTTGCTGCTACTGCTGGGTGAGGGGGTGGGAGCAATAAGTTCTGACAGAGGAGCAGCAAAATATTTCATTGTCATTGAGAGATTCAGGCTGCAAGATTGAGCTGGGATACTTTACCCAGGCTGGCTGAAGCTTTAGATGTTAAAATGGCATGTGTTTGGTTGAGGAAACTGACCCACATCACTTTAATGACAACATTAGTTTAGAGAGACAGACAGACATTTGGCTACCATGTGAATGCTGCTGACGAAGGAGAGAGAAAAGGTAGATGAGGTAGTATCTTTTGCCGAAGCAACTTCTGTCAGTGGAAAAGACAAGCTTTTGAGCATCCCAGAACTCATCCTCAGGTCTGGAGAAGGTAATCAGAGAGCCCAAACTAAATACAAGAGGTTCACACATGCTGCAGGAGGCCACCTAAAATGAAGGGAGCAGCTAAAGGGTAGCAGGTAGTAGGGTGTGTATGCAAAGTGTTGTAATGAGACATAAAACCAATGCTGTGGTTTTAGTGTCCAGCTGATTTATGAATTTAAGTTCCCAGGCTCATCCTTCTAAGGTGTTGTGCAGGCGCCTTTGAAGATGAGCTCTGCGAGATCAGATATAGAGTGATCACTTTGTGAAAAGTATTCGCCCACAGGTGACCTGGTGTTTTGTCACTGACTATTTTTCTGTGTGAGTTCATTCGAAAGCATAGTAATTGACGGGTTTCACCTACGTAGTTGTTGTTGTTGAGGCATTTGGTGCAATGAATGAAGTACATCAGATGGTGTGATGGGTGTGCATAGGACCCATGGATCCTGAAAGTGTCTTGTAGGGGATACCATCTTAGCAGCGGTGATATGTCTATAGGTTTTGCATCTTTTGTTCTAGCAGGATCTGGTGTCACGTCAAGTTGGTGTGTTCTGATCTATGTGAAGCTATCTTCTGGTGATATGCTTGGCAAGGTTGGTGGGGTTTTAGTGTGGGGTCGAAGGTGACAACTAGGAGCGTGTGGTCTGTGCAGGGTTTTTTTTTTTTTTTTTTTTTTTCTTTTTTCTTTTTTCTATATTGAAACAGGTTATTACAGGGTATTTGAGTGGTCCATTGCATGAGGCAGTGTCCTTTTCTGGTGGAGTGTCCTTGTTTAGGAAGTTCCAATGGGGTAGCCGTGTTAGTCTAGGTCAGCCAAACAAACAAGGAGTTCGGTGGCACTTTTAAAAACTAACAAATTTATTTATCGCATGAGCTTTTGTGGGAGAAAATCCCACTTCAGAGCGTCTGACGAAAATTTGTTAGTCTTTAAAAGTGCCACAGGACTCCTTCTTTGTCTTGCAGTTTTAAATGTGTTCAGGTGTGTAGCCTGGACTTTCTCTTCAGAGCAAATTATATGGTATCTGGCTGTAGGTAACAGAATTGTTGGTGTATCAGCAACGAGGAAAGGGAGTGCTGAATCTGTAAGGGTAAATATGATGGTCCATGGGTTTCTTGTATATAATCAAGTTCAAGAAGGGTAGCCATGTTAGTCTAGTTCAGCAAAACAAACAAGGAGTCCTGTGGCATTTTTAATGACTAACCAATGTATTTATTGCATGAGTTTTCGTGGGAGAGATCCCACTTCGTCAGATGCTTGAAAATGGGCGAGGAGGGGGTGTATAGGAAGGAGGGATAAATTCAGTGAAATAAATGTAATCCCAGGATAAGGTCAGATTACTTCAGCAAATTAAACAGGTTGTATTGATTCAAACTGAGGGAACAACAGATAGGGAGGGTGAGAGGTGACAATCACTGTTTATAATGAAAAAGCCAAGAAATATCCCTATTCACACCTAAGTTGATGGTATCAGATTTGCATATGAATTTTAACTCTGAGATCTCTCTTTGAAGCCTTGACCTAGAATAAACATGTTTAAGGATAGCCACAGATAAATACATCACAGAGTGGCCAGGGAGATTAAAGTGATCTCCTATTGTTTTTTTAATGTTGCTATTTCTGATGTCAGATTTGTGTCCATTTATTCTTTTGCGCAGAGAAAAGTCCCGTTTGTCCAATGTATAAGGCCGAGGGGCATTGTTGGCACATGATGGCATATATCACATTGATGGATGAGCAGGTGAATGAGCCCCTGATGAAGTAGCTGGTTTGATTAGGTCCTGTGATGGTGTCATTAGTGTAGAAATGTGGGCAGAGTTGGCATCAGGGTTTGTTGCAGGGATATGTGCCCAAATAAAACTCCCATACTTTGGAAGTGTTCAGATACAGAGTTTTAACTCAGACCATGATAGAAAAGGAAAAAAAAAGTGATCTGTGTAATGACAGGTCTTTTAGTCTGACCTCAGTAATATGTAAGGTCTTGGAAAAAAATTTGAAACAGAAAGTAATACCAGATATTGAGGTTCACGGTAACTGTGATAAAATACAACATGGCTTTACAAAAGGTAGATCATGCAAGACCAACCTCATCTCCTTTTTTGAGAAGAAAACGGATTTTTTTTGAACAAAGGGAATGCAGTGGATCTAATTGACCTAGATTTCAGTAAGACATTTGATACAGTTCCACATAGGGAATTATCAGTTAAATTGGAAAAGGTGGGGATTAATATGAAAATAGAAAGATGAATAAGGACTGGATAAAGGGGAGACTACAAGAGGTCTTACTAAAAGGTGAACTGTCAGGCTAGAGGGAGGTTACTAGTGGAGTTCCTCAGGGATCAGTCTTGTGATCATTCTTATTTAACCTTTTTATTACTGACCTTGGCACAAAACGTGTGAATGTGCTAATAAAATTTGTGGATGACACCATGTTGGGATGTGTTGCCCATACAGAGAAGGATCAGAATATCATACCAGAACATCTGGATGACCTTGTAAAGTGGAGTAAAGGAACAGAATGACATTTAATAGTGGAAAGTGCAAAATCATGCATTTAGGGACTAATAATAAGAATTTTTCCTATAAGTTGGGGAAGCATCAGTTGAAAGTGATGGAGGAGGAGAAGGACCTGGGCATGCTGGTTGATCCCAGGATGACTAAGCCGACAATGTGATGTGGCTGTGAAAAAAGCTAATGCAGTCTTAGGATGCATCAGACGAAATATTTTCAGTAGAGATAGGGAGGTGTTAATACTGTTGTACAAGGCACTGGTGAGACCTCACCTGGAATATTGTGTGCAGTTCTGATTCCCCATGCTTAAGAGAGATTAATTCAAACTGGAACGGATGCACAGCAGGGTTACAAGGATGATCTGCTAAATGGAAAACCTGCCTTATGAGAGGAAAATTAAAGAGCTGGGCTTGTTTAGTCTAACCAAAAGAAGGTTGGGGGAGATATGATTTCTCTCTATAAATACATCAGAGATAAATACCGCTGAGGGAGAGGAATTATTTGAATTCAGCACCAATGTGAACACAAGAACAAATGGATACAAACTGTTCATTAGGAAGTTTAGACTTGAAATTAGATGCAGGTTTCTAACCACCAGAGGAATAAAGTTCTGGAATAGCCTTACAAGGGAGTTGTGGGGGCAAAAAACCTAGCTGGCTCCAAAATTGAGCTTCATAAATTTATGGAGGGGATGTTAAGATGGGACAGCCTAGTGTGTCTGTTGACCTATCTTTGACTGCTGGTTGTGGATATGCCAGTGGCCTGAAATGGAATGTTTCTTGGGGTGGGTTCTGCAACATTACAGAAAATTCTTTTTGGATGTCTGGCTAGTGAGTTTAACAGGGTTTAACTGACTGCCAGATTAGGGACAGAAAGGAATTTTCCCACAGGACAGATTGCAAAGGCTCGGGTATTTTTGTTTTTGTTTGCCTTCCTCTGTAGCATGGAGCACGGCTCACTTGCTGGTGGATTCTCTATACCTCAAAATCATTGAACCATGATTTGAGGACCTTAATAACTCAGTCTTAGGTTAGAGGTTTATTACAGGAGTGGATGGGGGAGGTTTTGTGGCCTGCCTTGTGCAGGAGGTCAACTAGATGATGATATTGATCTCTTATGAACTATGAGTCTCAGTAAGGGTACATCTACACTGCAATAAAAGCCCCATTCCACAACTGTCCTGAGTCAGCTGATTCAGGCTCATGGGGTTTGGGCTGCAGGGTTAAAACTTGCAGTATAGATGTTCCAGCTTGAGTTGGTGCCTGGGCTCTGAAACCCTGATCTGGGGGTGGTCTCAGAGCTCAGGCTCAAGCCTGAGCCTGGATGTCTACACGTCCATTTTTAGCCCTGCAGCTCAACCCCACAAGCCTGAGCCCTTTTACTGAATACCCTGCAATTTTTTTATTGCAGTGTAGACGTAACCTGAAATTCCAATACCCAGGGGACAGAGCGTTCTCCGCAATTGACTGATGACTGTGATTGACTCCCGTAAGATATTAGAGCCACCACAAGCCCCCTTCTCTCCAGTTTGAGATCAGAACCCAAAATCCAATGTTTGGCCTAGTTTTCCTTTGACAATCAAAACAAAAAACCAAACTCAGCAGTGTGAGGGTGCATAGGAGGCAAAAGGAAAGAGATCTTCTACTGTAATCTGATAAAGTGCTCCTTCCACTCAAGCTGTTCTGGGGGCTTACCAAACTGAATGTCTTGTGGAGGGAGAATTCTGGCATTTCCCTTTCCTTTCACATAGACTGGTTCAAGCTGAGTAATTTTCTGACATCATATCATATAACAATGGTAAAAATTCTTAGGAAAGGTCATTCCTTTCTAACTGAACTAGGAACTTTATTAGAATAAAAAAATGGTACTATCCCTAACACTTCTCTGTCTCTCTCTCTTCGCTTTGGAGCACTGGCTTTTAGAATCCTTCTCAGGCTCTCCTTGTTGACTTACTGATATCTATTTAAAGGAACAGTACACATCCTTATAAACTGTGTATCTCAACTGTGTTGATTCTGAACTTACTAATTATTTTTTTAAAAGTCAATATTAACTTTTCAGCTGATCAAAGCGAACAGGAAAGAACAGTTCTATGAAAAGCAACATAACTTCTATGAGAGGCATTTACAAGAGGAACTACATGTCGGTAGAACTTAGTGTAAAGCCCATGAGAGCATAACAATTACCAAACTGACTCGGACCAACTGTCTGTCTACAGCAGTATCCTGTCCTCCCAACAGAGGCCAGTGCCAGATGCGTCAGAGAATGAACAATTTATTGAATGATCCCCCACCTGTCATCCTGCCCCAGCTACTGGCAGAGCTCTAGGGTCACAGAGACTATGTATACACTGACGTTGGCAAATTACTTCCACTCAATCGATCTGGATAGATCGATCTGATAGCAGCAGAAGTCCTTATCAATCGATCCAGAAATCAATTTATTGAAAACACCTCCCCAAAAAGTGTAGCACTGCATCTATAGGTATGCATTTCCCATTGGCTGAGTACAGTGGAGACACAGTGCTAAAGGGAAGTTACTAAATCAACGGGAATTACACAAGTTAGCCTACATAGCTTGTATAACTCCCGTCGACTGCCGCTGAATTTCGCCAGCAGTGTAGACCAGGCATCAGAGCATGGTGTTGTGTCCCTGCCCATATTGGCTAATAGCCATTGATAGACCTGTCCTCCATGCACTTATCTAATTATTTTTTTTTTTAGCCAGGTTATATTTTTCTCCTTCATAACATCTCCTGGCCACAAGTTCCACAGCCTTCCTATACATTGTGTGATGAAGTATGTCCTTTTGTTTGTTTTAAACCTGCTGCATATTAATTTCATTGCGTGACCTCGGGTTCTTACGGGGTAAATAACAGTTCCTTATTCCCTTTCTCCACACCATTCATAATTTTATAACTTCTATCATATCCTTCCTTAACTATCTCTTTTCCAAGCTGAACACTCCTAATATTTTTAATCTCTCCTCCTATGGAAGCTAATCCATACTCCTAAATATTTTTTACCTGCTCCTTGCTTTTTTCCAATTTATATAGATATGTAAGAAAGAGATAGGGTAATCAGAATTGCTCACAATATTCAAGAGATGGGCATACGATAGATTTATATAGTGGCATTATGATATTTACTGTCTTATTATCTATCCCTTTCCTAATGGCGCCTAATTTTCTGTTAGCTTTTTTTGTCTGCTGTTACACATTGAGCAGATGTTTTCAGGGAACCATCCACAATGACTCAAAATCTCTTTCTTGTGTGGTGACCACTAATGTAGATCTATCATTTTGTACGTATGACTGGGGTTATTTTTCCAGTGTGCATTACTTTGCATTTATCAGCATTGAAATTCATCTGCTATTTTGTTGTCCACACAGTTGGTTTTGTGAGATCTCTTTGTAACTCTTTGCAGTCTGCTTTGGACTGAACTATCTGGAGTAGTTTTGTGTCATCTGCAGCTTTTGCCATCTCACTGTTTACCCATTTTTCCAGATCATTTATGAGTATGTTGAACAGCGCTGGTCCGCGTAGAGATCTCTGGAGGTACCACTATTTATTTCTCTCCATTATGGAAACTGACCTTTTATCCCTTCTTTCATTTCCTATCCTTTATCTGATTTCTCGAAATGAAATGACCTTGTTTATCCCACAAGTGCTTACTTTGCTTCAGTGCCTTTAGTCAGAGACTTGTCAAAGTCTTTCTGAAAATACAAGTACACTATATGCACTGGATTATTCTTATCCACATATTTGTTTAGTCCCTTAAAGAATTCTAATAGATTGGTGAGGCATGCTTTTTTTCCTTTTTTTACAAAAGCTATCTTGACTTTTCCTCCTACAAATTGTTTTCACCTATATGTCTGATAATTCTGTTCATTATTGTTTCAATCAATTTGCCTGGCATTGAAGTTAGGCATGCCAGCCTGCATGAGCCTGGATTGCCTGTGGAACCTTTTTTAAAAATCGGTGTTACACTAGCTATCCTCTAATCATGTAGTACGGAGGGTGATTTAAGTGATAGGTTACAGATCACACTTAGTAGTTCTGCAGTTTCATATTTGAATTCCTTCAGAATGCTTGAGTGAATGCTGTTTGTTCCAGATAACTTATTACTGTTTAATTTATTAATTTGTTCCAAATCCTCTTCTGTCGACCCCTCAATCTAGAACAGTTCCTCGGATTTGTCACTGAAAAAGAATGGTTCAGATGTGGGAACCTCCTTCACATCTTCTTCATTTTAGACCGATGCAAAGAATTCATTTAGCTTTTCCACAAAGGCATAGTCTTCGTTGCAAGCTCTTTTATCGCCTCGATCATCCAGTGGTTCCCCTCATATTTTTATCAGGCTTCTGCTCTACTTAAAAAAAAAAAAATTGCTGCCAGGCTTTGTGTCTTTTTCTAGTTGTTCTGCAAATTCTTTATTGGTCTGCCTGATTATATTTTTACATTTGACTTGCCATAGTGTATGCTCCTTTCTGTTTTCTTCAGTAGAATTTGATTTCCAATTTTTAATGGATTTGAGTGCGTGCGTGCGTGCGTGCTTAGTTTTCCATGCAGCTTGCAGGCATTTCACTTTTGTGACTGTTCCTTTTAATTTCCATTTAACTAGCGTCCTCATTTTTGTGTAGTTTACCTTTCTGAAGTTAAACGTTACTATGGCGGGCTTCTTTGGTATTTCTGTCTTTTCCCTGAATGATCTTACATTTAATTACATTATGGTGTTATTACTGAGTTGTTCAGATAAATTCACCTCTTGGACCAGATCCTGTGCATCACTTAGGACTAAATCAAGAATTGCCTCTCCACTTGTGGGTTCCATGAATAGCCACTCCAAGAATTAACGATGTCTAGAAATTTTATTTCTTTATCCCCTCCTGAAGTGATACTTAATATGGGGATATTTTAAGTTCCCATGATTACTGAGTTTTCTATTTTTATAGCCTCTCTAATTTCTCTTTGCATTTGATAGTCACTGTTACCATCCTGATCAGGCAGCAAAGAGTATATTTGTATTGCTATAATCTTGTTATTCAAACATGCAGATTCTATTCACAGTGATATTATGATGCAGTTTGATTCATTTAAGACTTTTATGGCATTTTACTCTATGCTTACTTTCACATATAGTGCCACCTAGTCTGTCATTGCTATATGTTCTATATACTGATACTCTCCTGTACCACTGATTGTCATCATTCCCATCATTCCATCAAGTTTCTGTGATTCCTATTAGATCCATATCCTCGTGCAATACTATGCATTTTATGTCACCCATCTTACTGTTTAAACTGGTAGCATATATATACAAGCACAAATAAAATGTGTTGATATTTAATTGTCTGCCTTCATATGACTTAACTGAATGGGACTATTTTCATTTGACTCTTACTTTTCAGCTCATATCTATAGTTCATGAACTTCTCCCCTTTCCTCTTTCTGGGATGTGGAGACTACCCCATAATAGATTTTTTTTTTCCCCCAGAGGAATGTTACTGTCCAAACCATATGCTCCTCTGCATCTGTCAGTGTCCCCCAGCAATAAGTTTAAAAGCTTTCTGCAACTTTAATTTGGCACACCAGCAATCTGGTTCCATTTCCCTTTGTTATGTCAAGGCTTCCTATAGGGATTAAGGATCAAAGGATGGCAGGTTAGAGCCTTGTTAAGAAGCTCTCAGCCTTGTCTAGCAGGCCCCTAGGTCCAACCACAGACCCTCAAAAGTTCATGGACAGAGCTAATGATTATGTAACCTTCGGGTGGGCTAAAATTCATTTAATTGCCCTTCTCTAGTGCCTCACAGAAATCAATCCCAATCCCTATGGAGAAAGCAGCTGGAGACCCAGGATCCAGTCTATATGGGACTCGCAGCAAAGATTGCTCAGAGTTACCACCCCACATTAAAATACTACTAAAACCAAACATAACAATGAACTTTATTAACTACTAACTAAATAAACCTTATCCTAAGAAAACAAAATACAATTAACCAAGAACAATCCCTACAGAAACCCCCGCATGAAAGATACCCAAGAGTCCCAAAGTCCAGGTGGAGTTCACCCAACTCTCAGCTACAGTCTCTGTTCCAGTGTAGAGGCTTGAGTGGCAAGAAATAGCTGTCCTCTTCTTACTTTCTTTGCAGGAATCTTCTGTAGCATTCCATGCAGGCTTTTCCTTCTCCTTTGCAACCAGCCCTAAATCCCATATGCATGTCTGCAAAATCTGTTGCAGATGACTCCATGGGAGGGAGATAACATCTTGTTCATTCCTGGCTCAGCTTCTCTCCTGAAAACTGAGCACATGGTCTCTTCTCAGAGCAGCTCTTGCCTCCTGTCTGCACAGACTGCTGCTCTCATGTGAGCTGACTCTGACCACACCTCATCACACCAGCAGGGCATCCTGTGGAGCATGCTCAAAATGCTACCACTCCCTGCTTCCAGAAGTTTCTAGTTGTGGGTAGCTAATCTGCCCAGCAACGGTAACCCACTCTCAGTAGGTCTCTTAAAGAGATAGCCCTTTTTAGGCATATGGGTTACAATTACAGTAATTTTTGTCCCCATTTTAACACCTGGACTGTACATCCCAAGACTAGACACAAATTAGCTGTTCTTTGGCTCACAGGTTATTCCATAAATGTCTCCCACAAGGTTTTTGCATTTTCTTCTGACATATCTGGTAGTGACCACCATCGAGTATATGATACAGTAAGTGACAATTGGTCTAAACCAGTGTGGCAAGTCCTGTGTTTCAAAATGGATGTTTTTAAGATAAGAGAGCCAGATTAATGTAAAAGTTGCCCTTCCTTTCATTGGGAGAGCATGAATTGTAGAAGAGATGAAAAGCAGAACGTGACATTTGGACTGAATCAAGCTAGCAGCTTGGATGTTTTTAGAGTGACCAGATGTCCCAATTTTATAGGAACAGTCCCGATATTTGGGACTTTATCTTATATAGTTTTTAAATTTGCTATCTGATCACCCTAGATGTTTTAGAAATACCACTTGCTTGCTTCAGAGGTGAAGGTATTGTCACTATTAACCCAGAGGAACATGATCATGTTGTACAAGTTAACAACTCTAGATGTCAGACTTCCAATTATTGTGAAAAATACCTTTGTCCACCGCTTTAATTCTAACTGCTTAGTGGATTGAAGAAGCTATCAAAGCTGACATACCACGAAGCTGTACAAGCACTTCCAAATTTGGTTCAAGAATGAGGTGTAAGGCAGCCTTCTCAGATTTTCTTCTGAAATACTTCTTAGACAAATGCATTCAAGGTGGCCTGACATCTGTGGGATGACTGTTCAAAGAAACATCACTTGTTTTTCAGATTCTCTTTATGACAGCTGCAAATCTCATTACTATATAAATATTGATTTGCTCATTGGATACTGCTAATACTTGGTTATTACTAATCATTGATTGTTCTTGAGTGATTCTCATGTTTGATTCGCAGTTTGAGGAAGAGAAAAAAAAGGATTTTAACTTAGACAGAGGCATTTTATTATTTAGAACCACAGTCCCATGGGGAGATAGCCCTGATTCACCACTCTGTTAATACAGTTTTTTCTTGGTGTAACTCCAATAAAGCTGGAGGAACAAGATGGTGAACCAGGCCCATGAAAATTGAGTATCTTCTAACGAAGTCAAGATGTGAAATCCAAGCAGTTTGAGTCCTGACAGTGAATGGATAGTGTGTGTGTTGATAAGTTCCTGGGTAAAGCAGTTCTTAAATACCTTTACAGGGATTTCTGAAAAATTAACAGAGCTTAACTGCAGAAATTCCCCTCTACTTCCAACCCCTCCTCTTAAATCCAGACAAAATAGGCTTCAAATGTTCAAGAATATTTTCCAGGAGGCAGAGTATTGATGATAATAACTTTAATAAAGAAAGAAATTTTAAAATTGCATGAAATCCTTTGGAGCATGCTGATTTCTTAGGTTCTTCCTTGGAATTGCAGGCAGTTGATTCCTTTGTGATTTTTTCATTCTCTCTCTGGAAATATTGGGGCAGTTCCTTTTCTTCAGGTTTGTTTGGTTTGTTTGTTGAACTAGTTATGGCTTTAAGATAATGTGTCCAACAGGGCAAAGAAGGGGGTAGTAAAAGTTTAGTTTTCTTCAAGATGTTTAATAAAAATTAGGTAAGTTTTTAAGATATTTAAAAGTATTTAAACCACCCTCCCTTTTTGTAAAACTGGTAACATTGTCAGTAGCTCCTTTTTTTACATTTTAAAAAGGAAGATAGAGAACTTCAACTATAATTTCTCGCGAATAAGTAATTTATCCTTATGAAACTGGTAATAGAAGTGGGAAAATTGCTATTTTCTGTTTGAAAAAATATGTACTTTATTTGTCTTAATGGCATGAAAAGCTATTTGAAAAGTGTTTTTGCTTTTAACGTGATTAAAATGAACTGACTTGTTTTAAAAGCTCCTTATGCAATAATCACAGTACACAGAGAAAACAGTCTGAAAAGCTTAATTCACTTCCAAAAAAGTGTTGTAGTTCAGAGTAGGCTTGGCAAGGCAGTCTGTCAACCAGTCAAATAATGTCAATTGATCAGACTTTGATCACCTGTTGTTTTAGAATTCAAATATTCCATCAATATTCCCTGATTTAAGCAGTGGCCTATCTCTTTAATAGTACCATGTTGCTATTAGTTAGCAAGCCTACTGGACTGTTGTGATCACTAAATTTACTACATAACGGTACCTGTTGGGGAACAAGGGGACTCATCTAAAAACTGAGCATTTGCTTGGCTGAAATCTTCCAGAACAAATATTATATGAATTTATGTATAACTTTAGTTTTATACCACGCCATCAACGTACATGGCAGTTTACAAAGCACATTAAACAAGTTAAAAGACACAGTCCTTGCCATGAAGAGCTTACAAGATAAACTGAGTAGACAAACATACAGAATTAACTCAGAAGGGAGTCAGCAAGAGAAGGGAGGGTTCACTGTCATTAAATTTCTTTTCCCAAGTTCCAAAGAGGTAGCCATGTTAGTCTAGTTCAGCAAAACAAACAAGGCCTGCATCTACACTGGTAAATTAAGTCGACTTAAGCTTTGCTTAAGTCGACTTAATTTACCCTGCATCTACACTACACTTTGCTTAAGTCGACTTAAGGAAAATAAAGTCGACTCAATGAAAATTAAGTCGACTTTATTAAACCACCTTTCTACTCGACCTAAGGCTTAATTCGACTGTTTAAAGTCGAATTAAGCCAGTGTAGCCCTGGGTTAGCCCTAAATTGACTTAGGGCTACCCCAGGACTGCACCAATGCCTTCCCAGCTGGCGGGGGGGGGGGCACAGAGCCTGGCATGCCCCCCAAAGGGCAAGGCATGTGGGCAGGGTGTGACACTGTCTGGATTTAGGGGAGCATTTATGATATTATTTTCAATGGATATCTCATAAATCCTATAATCCATAGGAAATCTGTCATGTTTGGTATCAATAGAAAGGTAGTAATTTGCTGGGAATGATTATATAGTTTATGTCTAGGAATTCTATTTTGATTAGAAGTTAGGAAATTGATTTTATATCCATACTTTAACTTGTGTCATTCTGAATGAATTCCTTAGACGGGAGGGTGTGAACAACCATTGCCTCCTTAATGTTAAGGAATCTGCCAGGTGATATGGTCCCAGGGAGTAAACTGATGAGCCATTAAGGACACAATGGTTGTATTCTTTACATCCTTAATGGCTCATCAGGATACTCCCTAGGACCATTCTACCTGGAAAATTCCTAAACATGAAGGAGACAATGGTTGTTCACACCCTCCCATCTAAGGCACTCATCCAGAATGACACAAGTTAAAGTATGGATATAACATCAATTTCATAACTTTGAATCGAAATAGAATTCCTAGACATAAACTATATAATCATTCCCAGCA
>ML685779.1:28021909-28100094 GCA_007922175.1 Pelusios castaneus
ATTGTGGCAGCAATGGCGTCTTTTTAATACGTTTATATGGATATTCTGCAATCACATTCTTAGCTCTTTTTCATCATAATGTAGAAAGAAAAGGTGTTAAAATAACACACCAGAATTATGTCTACAGCATACACTGGAAAATGTCACCTGTGCAATGTGTGAAGAGGTTTCTGTCCTCAGAGTACATCCTAATGTCAGCTCAGATGATGTAAATGAACTGCAAATTGGTGTGGGGTGGGGGGTGGAGAGAAAACGATGTTCTAGTATTCCAGAGTTCTGAGTCATTTGAAGAAGATTAATAGATTAATTACAGCTTCTTTCTTATGTGAATAGTAGTTCCAGTAACTTCAATGGAGTAGTCCATTACTCACATGGAGAAGGCAAGCAGGATTTGGCCATATATGAGTAATGGAAACCATATTTAGCACCACAAGTCATCTGATCATCACTGACACTCTTGCAAATGGGAAAATCACAGAATAGGAGATGTAGTGTTTTTTGAAGGAAATGATCTTATATAACTATCTATCCGTTCAATATTGGATTTTAAAATGATCTAACACTCTCCAGCAGCTCGGTTATTGCTTTCTTTGCCAGCATACATATTTAAAGTTGTCCACAATACCAAGCTGACAGAAAATCCAATCAGTGAGTCCATGTCTGGGGTTTTCGTTCCCCAGTACTTGTCGTGGTGGTTTGGTTTGGTTTGTTTTTAATTGCTTGCTTTGTCTGCCATAGAGCTTTAGGAAAGTGAGCTGCTCATAACGTTGACCAGAAATCGATATGCATTTTTAGCTGCTTTCGGAATCACAGTGGCCGAAGACACTGGCTCTGCAGCAAGCTGCCTATTTGTGAGGAAGGTTGGTCTGCTGTGAAGAGATCACAGTAAACCTCTATAATCCTACACACTATGGAGCAGAGCTTTATATAAATGATTCTCTGCTTTGTTCTGTCGCCTCCCTCCCTTCCCTTCCTCCTACCCCTGCTTGTGTCTTATAGCCTGAATGACAACAAAAATGAAGATGAATATGTTTCAGGCACTGACTGAGGGTCGGTTATAATTGTAAAAAGCATACTAATGAATACCTAGAGTGCAGAGATACAATTCATGCCAGGAGCACAGGACAATGGATAGAAGCCATCTCCTCCCTGTGTTGTTGGAAAGGCACTTGTTCCCCTCCCCCTCCTCCTACTGTTTTCTTGGGAGACAGGAGAGAATGATGGGCCTTTTCCAGGCCTGTTAACAGGCAGATCAAGAAGGCAATTGCTCAGGGGCCCTGCAATTTAAAAGGGCCAAGGCAGATGGAAGGATAACTATATACCCGCCTCCCCTCCACACCTGCTCTTCCCCCAAGGCCTCCACCACTTGCACCCTCTGCCCCACCCCAATGCAAGCTTCTTTCTTTATGTACCATACAGGTACTCAGGCAATTGAGGCGGTGGTATCCTCTATTCACCTTCCTGGGTTCATCAGTAATCTCTCTGGGTGCGTCTACACTTACAAAGGAGGCTTAAGTTGACCTAAACAAAGCTGAGTCTACACTGGGCTTTTCTTAAGTCGACTTAAGCATTTCCTTTAGTCGACTTAAAGAAAGCTTAAGTTGACTTAATAACACCTACTTTTAGATCAACTTAGGGCTTGTCGACTTCTTAAGTGTGGATGCCCTAGTAGATGGGCTGGGGAGAAGGGAGCTGTTGGGGTTGCTGGCTCTCCGCCCAGCCGAGGAGCCCCAGCGGTGGGGAAACTCTCACACTCTGGGCTTCCAGCCGCGCGGGGATGCTGGCTTCCCATGCAGTGCTGGGGCTCCAGTGGCAGGGGAACCCCGTCAACCCAGGGCTCCAGCCACATGAGGATGCCAGCTCCCATGCGGCAGAGGAGTCCCAGCATCCCCGGGGCTGGGGGTTCCCCCCCAGCTGGGGATCCTTGGCCGAGTGGGAGCCAGCATCCCCACCTGGCTGGAGCCCCGGGGTTGGGGGGTTTCCCCCGGCTGGGGCTCCTGTGCCACACCAGAGCCCCGGGGCAGTGGGGTTCCCTCACACTGGGGCTCCCCTGCCACACGGGATCCAGCATCCCCGTGCAGCTGGAGCCCCAGGTTGGCAGGGTTCCCCGCTGCTGGAGCCCCGACGCTGCATGGGGAGCTGGCCTCCCCTGTGCTGCTGAAGTCTTGAGGTGGTGGGGGTTTTCCCGCTGCTGAGGCTCCTCTGCCATGTGGGGAGCCCCAGCCGGGGCCGCGAGGGAATCCCTCACTGCTGGAGCCCCAGCTGGGGAGTCCCACATGGCTCCCTCATCCTTGGGAGCCCCTGGGCTTCCCTCGTCTAGTGTAGATGCACTAAGTCAACTTAACAAGGTTGACTTTAAGTCAACCTAAATATCTAGTGTAGACACGCTAAGTCGACTTAATTTAACAAGTGTAGACATAGCTTCTGGGAGTCCTAGCAACTCGGGAAGCTTAAAAGCAGTTATTGCCTCCTCATCTGCCTGGAAACCTACATGGCACATAATAAATAAATAAAAACTTCCAGTGGAAGCCCACGCAGACCTCCGCCATACCTTTCTAGAAGGGGAGACATTAATTGTTCTGCTCTAGGGCCTCAGATTCCTGTTGGTAGGCCTGAACCTTTCCTTTCCCTGACTCATAAATACAAAGCTCTTATCCACGGAGATGTTTGTGTCTTCCATCATACAGGATATTTTCCAGCTGATGGCCCGTCTGTCAAATGGGCGAATGACCAGTCTCCATATCAGATCATCATGCAGTGATTGGCAGAGTCAGACACATATGCAGTGTCAATATGCCACCTTGGAACAGCTTTAGCAGCTGCATAGCGAGGGCAGCGTAGGTGCCTCTGGTGGATGAGTCTAATCTAGTTGAAGCGTACCTACCTGGCTAAACCAATCCTGACAGTATTGTAATTGTCAGAGTCAGAGGACCAATTCAACGTAGCATTCCCCATTTTTTTCCCCCTTTTGCATGTCCATGTGTGTGGGGATGGAGATGGAGAAGGGCTTGTCAAAAGATGCCAGCAAAACATGAGACCCTGTGAAATATCCTTCCAGCCCACGTAACAGGCTCTGGTTCTGTGAGTAGCCTTCCAAAATAAAAGTGCATCTCAGCAAAGGGCAGACAACTTGTTCTCTCATGGAGCCACTTACGTGTTGCAGGGGTCACTACTGGATAAACTTTCTTGTTGTCAAAACGTACCTGTCTGACTGATTGTTTTTGCTTCATAACTGAACTTCTCATTTGATTGCCCGAAATCTACCAAGGCAAGTCATAATGGGCAAGTATGCAAAGTGCATCGGTGTGGCTAAAACACCTATTTATTGTAACAGATTACTTTTAAATCATAATCCTGAGAAGTAATCTCTACTTTTCAGACCAAACATTCTTTGGATTTTACTTTCTGCAGCTTTTTCTTGGTTAGCCTATCTTTCCTGTCCTGATCATGAATTATGGTGACATGAACTCGGTATAGGCTCCTTTTCTGTAGCTCTTGCACACATCTCTCAGGAATAATCAGCAATGTATCACTAATTGCTTTTGGTAATTTTTAAATGGATCCCTTTTTCCAGGCAACTTTTAATAAGTGCTTATTCTGGCACCCAAATGTTCCTGCTGTCACCTTTTTAATAAGGGGCACCCTTTAGAGTTCAAGCTAAATTAATGAACCCATTTATTACAAATGGAAGGAAACCTGAGGGCATTATTAAGAAGCAAGTCAAAGCCTCTATGGATTGTGTAGCCGGTGCCCACTGTTTGAAATACAGTCTAACATCAGGTAACAGGTTCCTTTATTGCCTCTTGTAGCAGTGTTATGGATCGTGTGGAGTAGGGCTTTCTAGTTTACTTCTGCTCCTTTTCCTGGATCTTCAGGAGCAGAACATAAATAATGTTGGTCCTACATACCGCATGATTATTGGGCTCTTTGGGCTCAGTTTGTAATTTCTCAACGGAGTGGGAGGAACTGTTGTGCAGTGGTTACATCTGGAAACTCGGAATCAGATCTGCTGAAGTCTGTTCTGAAGACTTTGCTACTGATTCACTCTATGACCTCAGCAGAGTCACTTCAACATTCTGTGCCTCTTTTTCTCTTATGAACTGGGGATAACTGTGTTTAAAGTACCTACCAGCCATGTCATGAAGGCTAATAGTGGTAAAGCATCTTTCACCCCAATCTTTGTGGAGCTGTTCAGAGGCAGGCTTTATGTCTGTGTCCCTTTTGTGGTTTTACTGCCCATAGTCTAGTGCCGTAGCCCACAGAGCAGTGGGAAAGCCACAAGGATTCTCTTCTTTATCATGCATCATCAGTTTTCAACTGCACTCTGAATACAGACCAGGTAGGCATACCCACGCTAGCTTGACTCAAGCTAGCTCGCTAAAAACAGAGTGTGGCAACTGCAGCAGAATGGAGTAGCCAACCACATATGACCCTGCCCATGATCTGGGATGCATGCTTGGGCAGATAGCCCTTTTTGCTGCTTGTGATACCATGGCTATGCTGCTATTTTTAGTGAGCTACCTTGATCAAAGCTAGGTCAGGTAAGCCTAAAGGTGCTGCCATTGCTCCTCCCTATTGCAGTGTAGACATTTCCTTTCCAAAATTCCTCTAGCTGTCATCGCACTGTGCACAGAAGCATGTCCCTTTAGAAGGGAAGGAAGAAAGGAAAAAAAATGACTCCCTCTTCAAAAACACAGAAATCAAAAGCATAGATGAATAATAATAAATACCCAGCCGGGTGCCTTTATGATTCTTTTAGGGAATCCCATCTTTAGAAGGAAAAGATGAAAATAGGTACTCCAAAACACAGAGAAGCAGGGGAAACCTCAGATCATTTTTCACTGCCAGGACTGCAGTGTACAATTCATCGGCAGGCATTATTACCTGGTGAAAAAAATTGTTTTGCAACTGATACTGAGTCCTCATAAATCATTAATGCCTGGCTAAGCACAATATGAGCACTACAAATATACTGAGAAGCAGGATACATTCTGATATAGCCTTGTATCCAATAGTAATGCCTGTAATAGTAATACAAAGGGGGCCTCGGCAAGGAAGATCAATGGAATCAATGGAGGTTCTGCCTTCCTTCTTTCTTCCTTTTCTTTTCTCCCGGCCTTCTTCTCACTTTGATTCAGAAAGTGAGCTACATAACAAAAAGGATTGTTCAGGGCAGTTTAATGGGTCAGAGAAGAGAAGGCAGAACTATTGCCTCAAAATTGCAATGGCAAAATATAAGGCTTTTCTGTTTCTTCTCAGGGTTTGTTCAGGTTTAAATATTTAAATATTGCTGCAGTCCTGTGTTTTGTGGTTTGCATCCTTTAATGAGTGCACGTGCAACTGCTGCTTACAGTCTAGGCAGAATGCCTACACACAGCTGGTAGGCACAGCTACAGGGTTGGGTGTAATTAATGAGTGCTGCATAAAGCCCAGGTAATCAGGCTTTGCACAATGTATTGTGTAGCAGCACTTCAGGCACTAAAAATAGCTGCCCCGGATGTGGGGAACAGCCCTTCAGTAGCCCCTTTTCCAGCATATGAGGTGATAGAGTGGCTGAATTCTGAATTCCTTTATGAAGGAGTTCTTGGCTATAGCCATGGATCCAATGGCTCACATCATTGTCATCTTTAATCTACATACACACATTTGTACTGCAGCAAGTTCCCACCACTGTCCATCCCAGCATATTCAGACTAGTATGAAGTACCACCCACCTACCAAGTCTGAAGGAGATGCGTGGTTTCTCTACCTCCTTCCCATTATCATGAAACATTATAAATTCTCAACTCGGGGATTAAGTTGTGTTGGAGTGCCTTATACTGACCTTTTGCACAGAAGTCAGCTTTAGTCTGTATGACTGTGTTAAAGGAAAAGAAGTACAAAAATCATAGGATCTGTCTCCTTTCCCATCACGTGGACCATTTTGAATGACTAGGATGTGTAGGTACAGCTACAGGGGAATTGAGTAGGGGCTTGAGAAAGGAGGAAAGGAAACTGAATGGGGAAATCTGAAAAAGAGAAACAAAGGATGAAATATATAGGAGAGGAGACAGAGAGAATCGGGAAACAAGTTTGAAGGAGAAAAGTAACCATCTTTAAGGTATGAAATAATAGAAAATTGGTTGGAGGAAAAATCCAGTTACTGAAAATAAAAGAGGAAAAGATGGGCCAAGATTGAGGAGATCTAGAAAAATGTGGTGTACATATGTAAAGGTAAATTAAAAATAACTAAACCACCAGAGGTTGAACTAAAAATAGCACAAAAAGATGTTCTTGTGGAACCAAAGACCTCAGTCTCTTAGGCTATGTCTACACTTGTAATTTTAAGTCTACTTTAACTAAGTTGCTTAAGTCGACTTAAGAAAACTGTAGTGTAGACGCAGGGTAAATTAAGCAACCTTAAGTCGACTTAATTTACAAGCATAGACACAGCCTTAGGCTCTACTCAAGCAAAACACCCATTGGTGTCCCGTTGACTTTTGACGGGGGTTTTGACTGAACAATGCCTGCAGGGTTCAGACCTTGTTCAAACTTTGGTCCATGTTCTAGAGTCCGTTGTCAAATGTTTGCCACAAGCAAAAGCTTAAAACTTCTCGAGGTAAGAGCGAGAACACTTTCAGCTCCATTTAAGTTTTGACTGGCTTGAGCAATATATTATGCTTTAGTTCAAATGAATGTGTTAAAAATAGTCCATGTGTAGCACCTACAGGACAGAGTGGTATATTTTCCTCTGTTATAGATCAGACACACTCCTACTGTTATTTCAGTGCCCTCGCTAATGATCTGCTTGCTCTCTGGAGAATGCTGACCATTCCAGCACAAAATAATTAGCCTTTCAGACACTACTGTGTTTCCATTAAATAGATATATTTTTGCAAGATGACATTTATTTACTGAGTCCTGAAAAGTGTGCACCACAGATGTTGGAGTTTGATTGGATTTCAGCTTGCTTTTTAATGTAGCAGTTGAGTATTTGTAAGCTTTGCTGTATTTCAACAATTGAAACTTTTTAAAAATTATGCTTGGTGAGTTTCATTTTGGAGGCAGGGGAAACATGATTATGGCATAGGATTTGGGCCTGCTTCTCTTTTACACTCAGGCCCCTTTATAGCACTCTACAGTATATTGGGTATAAGAGCAAATACTTCCCCTTTAACACCCCTTTATATTGTGTAGAGGGCATATATGTAAATGAGAATTGGATGGTTTAGGTGTAATGATCTACCTAAAAATGGAGCTATACAGGGTTTTATGTTGTTTAAGTTCATGAGTATGTTGACCTATTGCAAGTGTGTGTGTGTGTGTGTGTGTGTGTGTGTGTGTGTGTGTGTGTGTAATGTGCTTATATATATTTATATATAACATTAATAGTAAAGTTAGTTTTACCATCTTGATCACTGTCTTCACCTCCACCAGACACCCTCAGGTTAACTGTATGTTATTTGTCCTGCTAGTCTTTTCTCATCTCTAACCTTGGTGAGAGGTTTTCACCTAAATGATCCAACAGGCGTATAGGTTGCTTAATAGATCACATTCACATATGAAGACATTCTCTCAGTACCGGGAGGCTGTGTGACAGGAGGCATCAGGCGAGGTAGGTGCTTACAGCAGGGCAGAAATACTCTCAGAGATTATTTTTGTCATTGTGATTTTCCCATGGTGTGTGAAAGTCAATTGTTACTGTAAATGAGTCTATCAAAGGCTCAGAATTAAAAATGCTGAAATGATGAAAATCCTCTGAGTGTAAAAAATGGGAAGTAGTATAAAAGCCAATAATTTATTTTCCGCTTGTGATTTTTTTTAATAACAAGAATGCTATTAAACTAACCTTTTAACAAATTAAATTGTTACCAATACTATAAAGATATTTTATGAGATGCATTGATAATCGTGGTTACATTTGAATACAGTATAGTATACTAATAACTATTGGATTTTGTTGATTGAGGCACTTCACACATGCTTAATATGTGCTATTTTTGCAGGGCTTATGGTTTTATTCTTTTGACCCATACTGTTCATATTACCTCCAAATGCCATGTTGTTACTTAGTATTCTTCTAATACATTCAAAAGTTATTTGCATTTGGAGAAAAATTGTGTGTTTCTCACATTCTGTTATAACAAATTATTTTTAACTTTTCTGTGATAATGCGTTATCTGTGTGTCTGATTTACTGATGCTCAAAGTTTATACATTTTGGTTTTTAACCCTTCCAAATTTAGGATTTTTAAAAAAAATTATTTAGACCTACTGGCGCCTGCTTTTTTTTTTTCAATACCCTTTATGTTTGTTATTTCTTTGACTGTCGATGTTGAGCCAGTCTTGCCAACAAACAATATCAAGTGTTTCCTATTTCTCTACTTCTTTACAAGAAAAATAAATAAATAAAAACTCTTAATGGGAACCCTGGCACTGTCTGTCTTCTCTGTTCTGCAGAAATGTTGAAGGAGTTGAACCAGCAACGCAGAGCGAAAGAGTTTACAGACCTGAAAATTATTGTTGAAGGCAAAGAGTTTGAAGTCCACCAAAATGTTCTAGCTTCCTGCAGCTTGTATTTCAAGGACCTGATTAAAAGGTTTGCCTTCCTTCCAGCTGTGATCTGGTCTGTTCTTTTGTAGGGCGCATTTGTGTCGCTTTTTTCCTCCCCTCTCTTGCAGGTTTATGAAGATTGAATCTCCTGTCACAGAGCCAGTAGCCATTCTTTCCACCTCCTTTGAATGTATTTTCAAACTGAGACTCAGATCCATTTGTTACACATCTGACTCGTACAGTGTAATTATTTCTGATCAGTAATGGCCTATTTTAGCTGAAGGAAGTGTTCCATCTCTGAGAATTCTAAGCTTAAAACACACTATTAATAGTGACCCAGACCATAAGATAGAACTATTGCTATCAATATTTTAAAGGATTCCATTACATAGTACAAAACTTTATCCTTCAGGCTACTATAAGCTATAAGCTTTCCTGTGAATTATGTTTAAACATGATACTAATAAAGTATTTAGACTACATTAACCCCTTTGCCCCTGAAATCTTTGTTACATGCCATGTACAGCACATAGGGGAAAGAGGAGGGTTAATATATATAAATATATTATATGGGGGTCTTTTTAAAGGCAAAAGGTCAAATTTTCATAGGAAAAACTGAAAAGACAATTTTAGTTCAAAAATATAACTCAGTCTGCATTCTAGACTGAGGAGTTTTTCTTTAGCAAACACTGCTTTAACTTAGAGTAGATTTAATATGAACATTTCTAAACTTCATGTCTCCGCCTTTGCATTTTCCCCCCTCTGTTTCTAGCTGATTGATTCTAAACAGTGCATGATAATCTTTTTTTTCCATTACATTGATTTTTCAATTTGTATGCTTCATATACTCAATGGGAATAAATTGGTACTTTCAGATTATTAGTAAGTTAGAGTAGCAAGAAGGGAGGGATAAAAAAACAAACCACCACAAGGATAACTTTCATTTTTCTCTCAATCATCAGCAAATTAATGCCGCTGCTGATTTTGCCTTGCAGTATTTTCCTAAGCAGACAGAGCCTGGACTGAGCTAAAAAATGGAATTAAAGAACATTTTGCTTGCTTTCAAATTCTGTATTTAAATTTTGCCAACTAACACAATAGTGACTGTATTTTATTTCAGGATGGCATATTGGCTGGTATCTCCTTTCCAATGTATTATGTCCTTTCGCACAAAGCTGGTTTTCTAATTGTGCATATATATTACACTTCTGTGATGTAATTGTGCTTGACTGCCTTATCAATTATTCATAAAAAATATGTTAGCCGGTTAGCATGTTATTTTCCCTCTCTAAACCTAATGATTGCTAGCTCTACCTGCGATAGAACTCTGTTCTGTCCTTTTTTTTCTGTCTGCTCATTATTACTTGCTAGTTAAGGCTCCAGTATGTGCCTCTTTCAGAAATAAGGTATGCAGTCTATAGGGAAAGGAGATCTTAGACACCATTTATAGAAACCCAGTAATTGACTGGCCAAGGAGTGTCATTTGGATACATCTGTGAAATCATAAGGCACTATCTCTTTCTAGAGAGAAGCTGGGGAGGGTTGTAATTTAGTTGCCTAATGAAGATGAACCATAGACTGAATGCTGATTTAACAGAGCAATCTTTTTTTTTTTTTTTATAAACCTTCTTAAATGCAGTTCTCCTCTGCAAAGTGACTCTGGGAAAGTGGAATCCTAGAGTTCCATACTTACTTATCTCTCTGTGACTCACATCGGACTTGCTCAGTTTCCAACTGAAAAGGGTGGGATTTATTCCCCCTGAAATGCTGGCTCTGTAAACTCAACCAGGAATTTGAAAGTCAGCTAATGTTCTTTTCCTTCTCACACGTCAGCAGTAGGAGGAAAAAGTTCTCATGTCAAATTCTGTCCTTAATTACAGCTGGTCAGCCCCACTATCTTCAATACATGGCCTCACTTTCACTCACATTAATCTTGATGTACACTTGGGGGGCTACACAGGTATATCCAAGGCAGCAACATTTCTATTATTGATGACGACACTTGGATAGGGAGGAACCCAGGTTGATGCCAGATTGAGGTTTCAGGCTGTCTGACGGGGAAAATAGGAAAAATAAACGTTCCCTTTTTGACTTAGCAAATTTGTTCAAGAGTCTTTGAGAGACCTTAAACCTTGAGGTGCCATTTTCAGGGAACTAGGCTGGAAAGGAGTGACCCTATAGAAGTTAATGGGAGCTGAGGACATTTAGTGCGCAAGAAGCAATCAGCACTTTGGCTATGTTAAGTCGACTTAGTGCGTCTACACTTGAAATTAAAGTTGACTTAAAGGGGAACTTACAAAGTCGACCTAGAGCGTCCACACTGGTTGCCTAGGTCGACTTCTAGGGGCTAGGGGGACCTTGGGCAAGTCCACAGTGGCAGCGGGGACAGCCCTTGTGTGCAATGGGGCAAAGGGGGACAGGGACCCTGGCAGGGCATGTGGCCAGGGTGTGACGCTGTCTGAATTTAGGGAAGCATTTATGATATTATTTTCTATTCATATCTCATAAATGCTATAATCCATAGGAACTATGTCATGTTTGGTATCAATAGAAAGTAGTAATTTGCTGGGAACGATTATACAGTTTATGTCTAGGAATTGTCTTTGGATTAGAAGTTAGGAATTTGGTGTTATATCTATACTTTAACTTGTATGATTTTGTGTAAACACCCGAGACAGGCTGTCTACAACCATTGTCTCCTTAATGTTAAGGAATCTGCCAGGTACAATGGGCTCAGGGAGTTACCTGATGAGCCATTAAGGACATAAGGAATACAACCATTGTGTCCTTAATGGCTCATCAGGTTACTCCCTGGTCCCATTGCACCTGGCAGATTCCTTAACATTAAGGAGACAGTGGTTGTAGACAGCCTGTCTCGGGTGTTTATACAAAATCATACAAGTTAAAGTATAGATATAACACCAAATTCCTAACTTCTAATCCAAAGACAATTCCTAGACATAAACTATATAATCGTTCCCAGCAAATTACTACCTTTCTATTGATACCAAACATGACATAGTTCCTATGGATTATAGCATTTATGAGTTATGAATAGAAAATAATATCATAAATGCTTCCCTAAATCCAGACAGCATCACACAGGGCTCTGCCCTGCTCTTTGGGGGGCATACCAGGCTCCCCCTGCGCCCTCCCCCCCAGCAGGGAGGGCATTGGTGTAGTCCTGGGGTAGCTCTAAGTCGACTTAGGGCTGTCCCACGTCTACACTGGCTTAATTCGACTTTAAAAAGTCGAATTAAGCCTTAAGTCTACTTAAATCTAGGTTTAATAAAGTCGACTTAATTTTCATTGTCGACTTTATTTTCCTTAAGTCGACTTAAGCAAGCTTCTTAAGTCGACTTAAGCAAAGTGTAGCGTAGTTGCAGGGTAAATTAATTTACAAGTGTAGATGCAGCCCTTGTGGGATCATGCCCTTAGTTTAGTAACATGAAATCATTATAGCTCACAATGACAGTATATTTATAAATGTAGCGTGTTTAAAATGTTCTCCCGATAATGGCCAGGTGTTTACCATAAGCTCTTTTTAGCAAAGATAAAACACAGATCATACTTAAAGCTCAATGTGATTTTTTTGGCACTCTTGGTACTATCATAAAAATAAAAACTGAGACGATGGCATTAAGTGGCTGAAGAATAAGTAAATGTCTTTGTATTTCCTAAATATTTATATAAACAACATTGAGTTCAGTGATATAGTATATATATAAGGTCTGATTCCACTCCAGCTGAAGTCAACGAGAATTTGGTCCCTGACTTCAGTAGGAGCAAGATCATCCCCATAAAGATGCTCTGTGTGTGTGTCTGCATGTCCCATATTTGCAAAATATCTTTCAGTAAACTTGCCTCATATATCCAGGACTAGGAACAAACTGCTGTCCTAACATGTCTGATTATCTGCCCCTGGAACCACTGAATGTTGTACGCAACCATTTAAACGCAGAATAGCAAGTGGCATCCCAAATGAGATGTTAAAAAACTATCAAGGCCAGTTGCAACGTTTTTTAAAAACCCAACCCCTAAGGATAAATCCAGCATTCAGTCTCAGTGCACCACGTTGTAATGAAAAAGATGCAGTCAGATTTGACTGATTCAAAACTTAACATACCTTTAAAAACAATTTATTTTAATTAATTTATTTTATTTAACTGCCATTAAAATATGTATATTTTTAAATAAAAATGTATTGTTCTCCTGATCCTGGAAGATCTATTGGTTCTCAAAAATGGCTCGTTTCTGGAAAGTGCTGAGGCCTCTCTAGATCCAATCCAGCAAAGCACATAAGTACATAAGTAATCCCAATGACAGTGCATACGTACAATTAAGTTTGCTGGGCCAAATCCAGAGTGCACCAGACTGAGCCCAAAGAGTCAGCTTTCAGTCACTGTTTGAAGAAGAAGAAGAACTAGGCTTCTTCACTGTCTGGCATTCTTGCCCCATCCTGCTGGTACACCTATATGCTTCATTCCTGCCGGCAGGCAGCTTATTGAAATGTGCCCCAACTCTGCTCAAAGTTTCTTGTATACTATAGGCTCAGCAGAATAAAGTAGACAGGCACAGCAGAAGCATGGGGTGATATGTAGATGCATGTGTCCCCATAAACCAAAGCACAGCTGGCAGGTCTAATTATGGTGCTATCTCTCCTGAGAATGTCCCTTTACTTTGTATCTTTCTTAAACATCAGCCTGGTGGAACAGCATTATGAAAGGATTTTTTTCTTGGGGGCTCTTTTGGTTGATGCTTAGAGCTTTCCTTATAAGACTTATGGATTTCATTGCCCAATTTTATCACTTGCTCCTAGAGTCATAGAGCCAGCATGCTACATAGGCAGCAAGTTCAGCCCTTGTTGAACAGAGTTCTCTGGCTAATCAGATGGTATTGGTGAACAGGAGGTTACTGCAGAAGATGACCTCGGGCATTGGCCAACAGGAGGTTACTGCAGTAGGCGACCTCAGGATCTTGGTCAAGAGGAAGTTACTGCAGTAGATGACCTTGTGGGGGAGTGAAGGTTAAACAGGGATGAGAGGCAGAGAAATGGGAGGCAAATCCTCTGTAAGGGACTAAATAGTCCCTACATATGTTGTATGTGTGCCTTGGAGTTGGCCCGTTAACAGATATCCCAAACTGAATTCTCTCCAATTTAAGAAGTGTAGTTAAAATCCAGACCAGTATCTGAATCTGAGATCTGTGGCTCTGGCCAGGTCTGTATTTGTATATTTCAATTATATCCATGATCATCTCTAGGGATGCATCTACACTTGCAAATTAAGTCGATTTAAGGAGGCTTAAGTCGACTTAATTTACTTTGCGTCTACACTGGGTTTTCCTTAATTCGACTTAAGCTGCTCCTTAAATTGAATTAAAGAAAAGATAGTTCGAATTAATAACACCTAGTTTTAATTCGAACTAGCGCTTAAGTCGACTTTATTAAGTCGACTTAAGCAAGTGGAGAAGCAGAGTAGTGCCTAAGTGGACCTTTTTAAGTCTACTTAAAACATTAAGTCAACTTAATAAGGTCGAAAAGGGGCCACATCTACATTTGAAAAGTTAAGTCCACTTCTGTTAAGTCGACTTAATAAGGTCCACTTTAAGTCGACTTAAAGTCAACCTTAAGTCAATTTTATAAAGTCGACTTAACTTTTCAAGTGTAGACATAGCCTAGATGACTAAAGATGAGCCAACATCCAGAAAGCCCTCCCTCAAACTTTGATCCATCACCCACATAATTTTGAGTGGGAGATAGGGGGAATGTTTCAGAATCCAAATCTGAATTTTTGCACAGGGTTTCATCTCTGTAATGGGCCAGACAAAAACCCCATACACAGACCTCCCTCCCCTCCCAACTTTGACAGGATTGTTCACATTCCAGATCCAGATTTGCAGCTCAGGTCCTTTTGTAAATAGAATTCCTTTCTTTGAGAGTACATACGTTTTAAGGGGTTTTTTGGTCTTTGTTTTGATTTTGTATGGCTATGTCTATACTTGTTAATTTAAGTCGACTCGTCGATTTAACAAAGTTGACTTTAAATCGACTTTGTTAAATCGGCTTAACATGTCTACACTCAAAAATTAAGTTGACTTAAAGGGGACCCTGCCAAATCGACTTAGAGTGTCCACAGTGGACGCCTAAGTTGATTTGTAGGGGCTAAGTGGACCTGGGACTGGTCCACGGTGGCAGGGGGGCCACCCCTTGCCAAGTGCCAGCGGGCTCAGCATTTTCCCCATTGTACCTGGGTACAATGGGGGCTGAGCAGCACAGGGACACTGGCAGGGCATAGGAGCAGGGTGGGCAGAGCTCTGTCCTGCCCTGTGGGGGGGCATGCCAGGCTCTGTCTGTGCCAGCCACCCTGGCAGGGAGGGCAGTGGGGGAGCTCTGAAGCCCTTTAATTCGACTTAAAGTTGACTTAGGGCTAATCTGCGTCCTCACTGGCTAAGTCGACTTAAT
Source organism: Pelusios castaneus (assembly GCA_007922175.1). Taxonomy (NCBI): domain Eukaryota; kingdom Metazoa; phylum Chordata; order Testudines; family Pelomedusidae; genus Pelusios; species Pelusios castaneus. The sequence goes on from ML685779.1 coordinate 28,036,904, forward strand.
AAAGTAGACTTGGCCAGTAAAGTCGACTTTAAATGAGGTTTTATAAAGTCGACTTTAATTTTCCTTAAATCAACTTAAGCTGCTGCTTAAGTCAATTTAAGGAAAGTGTAGTGTAGACGCAGATTAAATTAAGTTGACTTAAGCAAGCTTAAATCAACTTAATTTGTAAGTGTAGATGCACCCTATGTGTCTTCTGAAAGAAACGAATGGAAAATCCCATGTTGTGGTATAATATTTTCAAACTTCATCCTAAGTAGACATATACAGCTGCCTTATCAATAGAATGTCTCATATGTCTGGGGCAAAGTGAGCTTCACTGCAAGTTTTTAATTAACTTTATTTTTTTTCCTAAACACCAAGCCCTGGAATCCTTACCAAATTCACATTGATAGGAAGTTCTTGGCTTAAAATCCCTTTCTTGGCCCAAATACTGGCTCTTATAAGCAAACCTCAAAGTTATATTTTCTTTGTGAGGCAGCAGTGCAGAGAAGTTCAAATAGTATTCTGTACCTTTTAACTGTTCAAGATTTGCTTTTAATGATGCTCTTAACTTTGTAGCCCTGAGGGCTGGCTAATTCCAGTAGCGTACACCATAAAATACACACAGCAGGAGATTAGATCACAAAGCCAAGAATTTTGATGGAAAGTAATCTTGCAACACTCTGGTCCTCTTTCTTGTCCAAAAGAGCAAAGTCACTGAGTTCTGGACCAAATTATTTTTCCAGCATAGCCTGCCTTTTTTCTCTACCTCTTTGTTTTTTCTAAAATGGGGTAGCAGGTTTTCTTTTGGTGCCTGAGTCTGGCTGGTAAAGCTGGAGAGGTAGAGAATTTTGGACTATTAGGACCAAATTCTGCTTTTTCTTGCCCTTTTCACTGAAATCATGGGTGTTACTCTGGATTTACACCAGTGTAAAAGAGGGCAGAATTTGGATGCAGGACAGAGAAATCAGCCTCTCTCAATCTGAAACAGTCTGACAAAACTGCAAAAGCATTCAGGTGTCTGGAAAACAGACTGTCTGATTTGTGTTTACATTATGAGAAGCCAAAAATGAGAAATAGCACATGAAAGAAAAATCCATTCTTAGCAACCCCTTCCTGTTTTGCTTATTATCAAGAATTTTTGCTTTTAACCCCAGTTGAGAAGTCAGGAGAATATCTGCATCTGCTTCCTTCACTTTCTTTTAAAGATAAAACGTTTGTGAAAGTAAACCCTTGCATTTTTTTGAAAGCAAGCAGTTCTTGAAAACCAGATACGTTTTCCAGGTGCAATGGAAGATGTACTATACAAAGCGGGATATCGTCAGTCATTTCTGTTAAACCATTCATGAGGTCTATGAAAAAGGGAGAGTTAATGGAAAGTACAAAATGTACTGTTCCTTCACATTGGAGGTGGAGTTGCAAGTAATGCTGTAGATGCCTTTCCTCGTAAACAAGTAACTCGTGGCTACAGTACGTTGGGCTTGAAATACTGGCCTGGGAAATAGATTTATGGTTTTACAAGTGGCACTCTTTTTTGTCACTGACGTTCCGTTGCAGCTTGTTTTTTGTTAAGCAGCAGCGACAGTTGCACCCTAATGTTACAGCTGGCTGCTAGGGTTTGATATTACGCAGCTGCCAGCATGAAGAACATGTTTTCACTGAACACAAATTCACATCTTTCAATATAAATGAACTTCAGGTTACAAATACTGAACTGTGCTTCTGAACCAAGGGCCAAGGAATCGACACAGAGTCCAGAACAGAAGTTTCTGCCTGTCTGTACTCAGCAAGTGAATGCAGTTTTGGATTGGTGGGGTTACAGCCTTGCACTGGATGCTTGTTCTGCATTGACAGGCAGATACATTTGCTCTATTTTGAAGAGAAAACCTGGCCAGTGAAGCAGGGGGGTCCCATCTTGAAGCTCTATCTATGGCACAGAAATTAAGCCTGTTTCAGGACAGTTACAGCTTGTAGAGGCACCATGCAGAACCACTTAACCTCAGCCTCTTCTCAGCAGCTACTCTAATTCTTGTGGACCTGGGCATCTGACTCACACAATTTCTAGAGAGAACCACAAACCATACAAATCTTATCCCAGAAGTGACAGTCTAATCACTCCCTGGCTTTTGCTCTAGCTAGACTTATCTGCGAGCCACGCTGCTCTCATGCAACCCACTCCTAAGATGATGATTTGTGTGACCTACCTATATTTACTTACACCCGATGACCCAGTCTGAGCCTGACTGTATTTTGTACTTACAGTTTCAGGGCAAAAAGAAACAATTATGTAACAAAAGCCAGTTAAAGCCAAATGGATCAAAGATGGAAAAACTGCACAGTCCTGGAACTGGAGCTACAGTCTTGAACACTGTTCGTTTTGGTCACCTCCAAAATCATGTCTTGCCCTAAAGCTAAAATAATCAAATATGATTCAGGGTGGTAGCAAGTAGCTATAGGGGTCAAGGGTGATGCTGACCTCTTCCTGTCCAACCTGTGGTTACAACAGAGCTCGACAAGACCCGGGCACCATGGACTGGCTCCTGGCTCCTGGCTCCGGCACGAAAATCCATTGAAGGAGCGCCCTCTAAAGACCAAAAATAAAACTGCTGGCACCTATCTGGGGGCCAATTTTGTCAAGCCCTAGATCACAAGACTGCAGAAGTGCATTTTGAGGGTGGGATTTATTTATTTATTTTCCATTTCTTTAAAAATCAGGTATTGGCTATTGCAGGAGTAGGATACTGAATTTAAGTCAATTATTTGATCATCTTCTGGTAAATCCTTTGTTCCTGATGCACTAAACAGCGATGGGTAAAATGTGCAGAGCAATTTTTGCAGGTTTGTTGTTGGTAACAAACTCCCCATATCAGTAATAGGAGATATGTGCCCATTTCCTTCATACCACACTATTTGTTAAGTGGTATCATGCCTTTCACTTATATATATTTTTAAAAGTGGCATTGTCTATATAGGGACAATCAGGAAAGTTAATTAAGCTAAACTGAATTAAAGCTACTTTAATTTTGAATTAAAGTACTCACACAAGTGTTTAATACAGTTTAACTAATTCATTTTAAATTCACATATTTAGTTAATTAATATTAATTTTCCTGAGTGTCCCTGTATAGGCAAGCCTTAACTACATTACAAAAAAATGCAACAGTAGGACCCTATATCTGAATGTCAAAGAATTTTGTCACCTTACAGAATTCATTCTACTCTCCAAACTCCCAACTGATACCTAGGGGTATTACCTTAATGTAAATATATAATTGTAATAATTGATAAATGAATATTGAATTATTCCACCCATTTAAACTTTGCAGCATTAAAATGGAGCCTTAGATATACCAACATAAATCCTTCTGTAAATTGCACCACACCCAGTGAAACAGATTTGTTATTTGAATAATGTCAACTGTGAACTAAGCTATTTTATTTTATTTTATTTTATTATGCACTATACGATCAGAAGTGATCACATCTGACTGGGGTGAGAGGAACCTTTAGTTTTTCAAGAATTAACTGTTATCTATCATGACATTCATTTTAATTCTTCTTCCGTCCTCTAAAATCTCCAAAGCAAAATTTTTGCTCCTCAACATATTTTGCTGTATTCTGCTCAAATGAGGCTTTTGCAAGTATTTTCATGCCCAGGCTTTTAATACTGTGGCCCAGTTTTTCATTATTCCACAAGCAGATCCTTAGGGAGACTCACTTGTCCCCAGTGCCTAGCGAAGGAGTCCAGGGACAGGGAATTTTGCTCTTCCAAAGGCACTTGGCTCATTCTCTTGCCACTTGTTTAAGCCAACTTCTTGAATGACGTCTGTTTCTTTCAGAAATCTCAGCAGGGGACAGATCTGTGTTTCAATCTGTGATCCCAGCCACTATAGCCTTACACCCTTCGACTGATCCTGACTCTGCTTTTTGTAGCAGCCTGTACAGAACAATTAGACCGTGCTCCATCTTTGAACTGTCTTAAAAGCATATTTGAGATTTGCCTCTTCTGTTTGTTTTTGCTTTGTTTTGGCCCTGTCTTCCGTTAACAAAAGCATTTGTTGTTAATCCTATCATTTGCCTTGGTCAAAAAGGATCATGTGTGGATGGTTCATTAGCAGAATATGGCCAGTGCACAGACAGGTTTACCCCCATGGAACTCCGCTCACTTTACTGGGGTTGAACAGCTGCAAGCTGAGATCATTTGCCCACAGAATGCTACACCAGCCATGCCAAATTCTATTCATCTGGACAAGTAATAACATTATCTGCATCAATGTCCTGGTAAAGGGTAGACAAGTAGATTTGGTGCCTGGTCAGGTAAATTTTCATGATGAATTTGGAACGCTGTGTTTAAACACTATAATTTATTTAATCTCATGATTTTACTTATTCTTTACCCTAATCACAAAAGCGCCATTACAGTACACGTTTTTCTTGTCTCATGAGATAGACAGTAGCTGAGGCTCCAGATAATATTTATCTCTGAGATAGTGTAAAGAAGGCAGAGATTTGCAAGTTAATACACTTTGATACCGATAAAAAATTTCAAAAAAGAAGCAATGCTGAGTATAACTTATTTTTAAAAATCCTATTTAATAGAACATCCTCTGCCTTACGACATACATATTGCAATGATGTTGCTCTATAAATGTCCCTTGCTGTCATCATTTACATGACCGATTATCTTGCAGCTGTATAAACTCTAGTAACTCAGTAAATAATGTGAGACCATAGTGTGCATGTGCATCTTGTGATCTGTGTTGTGTAAATCCATGTTGGTGTGTTTATGTATCTATACATTTATGTCTCATGAGCCTATAATTATATAGAATTATAAATCAAGCTCTTAGGCATGAAACATTGCTTTTCATGCAGAGAGTATCTGTTCTCTACTTAGCTAGAGGTGAGCTATAGATGTCATTAAGCTTTTTTTTTTTATTATTATTTATCCCAGGATAAATAGATATGTGACTTTGAACCATTTAATAATTTTAATGATGATGAAAAGTCAAACAGTGGATGGTTAGGATTCAGTAACACTGCACTTTGCTCTTATTTGCCGGCGATTTCAGTACCTCCAGGATTATATTCCACAGTAAACAAGATATTCAGCCTAAATTGTATAGACTTGAACAGGAGTTTTTAATGAGCGCATAACAGACAGACTCTTAAGCCTCATGAGAAGCTGCCAGTCCCAGTCTAGTGTTCTCTATTTGGTAATCAAAACATTTTGACAGAGATAAAAAGAAGTAGCTGCTCTTGATTTAAGTGCTTCACCTCATATTCTAATCTTAGATTTCCTGTTTCCTTGAGACCCAAACAAAGTGTCCAGGGAATGAAGCAAATTAATTTCTGGTTTTCTTTTTATCCCCATTGGTAAAGGTTTTGCTCTTGTGGAATGAGACACAAATATTTGCTCTTATATTAATTATGTCCCTCACTATGAAACCAAACCAATAAGAATAGCGTGTCACATTACATTAAAGAACCAGGACAGAGGCTAGAAATTCGTTAGGTAGCTAGACATGGAAAACAGCAAACCAAAGGGGCATACACTATGCTCTCTGTGTGCAGCTTCCAGCCACATCAATGGCGTCAAGTGGGCAATATCATAGCTCTCAGGTGCAGGTATCAATGTATGTTGTAAAGCAGTGGTTCTCAACCGCTGTGTCAGGACACATTACTCTGTCGCCGCACAGTGGTAAGAATGTCGCAGAAAGCCGAGGAAATGGCTGGATTCGGCCTGGGGTGGATGGGCTGTGTGTCCTGTTGGGTTGCGATATGCCGCCAAGCATGTCTTGACTTATAAAAGGTTGAGAACCACTGTTGTGAAGAACTGTACATCCATTCGTTCCACTGCCCCGGGGATACACTCAAAACCATTCAATTCTTTTGGCCATTGGGCCTACCAAGTTAACATGGATCTCCTTTATTACAAGTAGTCGAGGTATGTTCATGTCAGTTGAGGGGTATCTAAGTTCCATTGCCCTTTAATTCCAAGTGGCCATGATGTGAGGGAAATAATCAGTATAGACGTCAAAGGGTCCACATTTCCTTTACAATACCTGAAACCTCTGATATAAAATAAATTTAATTTTTTTGGCCGTTTAAATTTTGTTTGTTGAATTATGATAGATCCTGGATAGAGAAAGGGGCAGACTCTAACCACCACAATACCAGTGGGGGAAAAAAGACATTCAAACACATAATAGTAAATTTGTCTTTAATTTTAGGGTTAATCTTTTATTCAGTGCACATTTTGGGAGGGTGGCGCTGTGGAATAGGAAATGCTTTTGAGGTTGCACCTCACAATGGCTGCATCTACACTTGTAAATTAAGTCAACTTAAGCAGGCTTAAGTCGACTTAATTTACCCTGCGTCTACACTACAGTTTCCTTACATTGACTTAAGCAGTTTGCTTAAGTCGACTTAAGGAAAATAAAGTCAACTTAATAAAAATTAAGTCGACTTTATAACACCTCATTTTAATTCGACTTAATGCTTAAGTCGACTCCCTAGAGTTGACCTAAGCCAGTGTAGACGTGGGGTATCCCTAAGTCGACTTAGGGCTACCCCAGGACTACACCAATGCCCTCCCTGCCAGGGGGGTCGCAGGGGGAGCCTGGCATGCCCCCCCACAGGGAAGGGCAGGGCCCTGCCCACCCTGCCCCATGCCCTGCCAGGGTCCCTGTCCCCCTTTGCCCCATTGTACCTATGTACAATATGTACCTATGTACAATGGGGCAAAGGCTGAGCCCCCTGGCATTGGGCAAGGGGTGCACCCTGTTCCCGTGGACCTACCTTAGGTCCCCCTAACCCCTAGAAGTTGACCTTGGCGTCCAGTGTGGACGCTCTAGGTTGACTTTGTAAGTTCCCCCCAAAGTCGACTTTAATTTTAAGTGTAGACTCACTAAGTCAACTTAAAATTACAAGTGTAGACATAGCCACAGTCAGACTGCTTCAGATGTGAAGAGATGCCACTAAAAGATCTATTAGTCTCCCTGTTCACATACATGATGAGGCCACGTGGGATGAAATTGAACTAATTGTTCCTAGTGAGAAATATACATTTACATAAAGTGTTTCACTTCACAGTATTCATGTGCATTCCTTGCAGGTGGATCCATTTTGAATAGCCTGAATTTATTTTATGCAGTGTTGTAGCCATGTAGGTCCCAGGATATTAGAGCAACAAGGTGGCTGAGGTTGGTCCAAATAAAAGATACTACCTCAACCACCTTATCTCTTTGAATTTGTTTTATTGTGACTATAGCTTGTAAACAGAGAACAAACTTGTTTTCTACACTGTTCATAAGTAGCTTTTCTTCTGAAGTGAAACTGAGTAAGTCTATAGCCCTCTATAAGTGACAATCAGTTAATCAAAACAATCTGGCAAGCCAGTTGAAGGAAGCATATCCAAATCATCAGAAAAAGTGAGAGGCAGCAATATCATTTCCTGTAAACTGATGAGTTGAAATACTAGGAGCACTCCCTCCATTACTTCAGCTGGAGCCTAAATGATGCTCTGAAACTAAAAGCGTCTCATTATAAAATGTTTTGTACTGCATCACAGAAAGATTATGTTAAAAGAACATCTTGATAAGAATGATACAGTGAAGTTATATATACACTGAGTGCATTATCACATGAATAAAAGTTTATATATATATATAAAACTTTATTCAAGAGATCATGCAGAAAACTCAGTTTTGTATGTACTAAACACCACTAATGTACTAAATGCCACTAGTGCATTAGATCTCAGGAAATGCATTGAAAGGACAATTAATACCAAGAATTCAGAGTATTCTGATATACATATATAATTTTTTTCCGGCTCCAGAGAATAATTCTGAACCTGTCTTCCCGCCCCCCCCCGCCCTTGAAACAGTAATCCTTTCATAACAGTGTGCATTTCTATTAGCTCCCCATATAGATTAACTCAAAGAAAGAGACACTAACTTTATTCTTTGGGTTCCAGTTAATAACTGAGACGCCCTTTGCTTTAAAAGTGTTCCTGTGCTTATGACCTCTCTACCTTAAATTATTAAATGGAAAGTTGTAGCTTAGCTACAGGGACAGAGCATGCCCAATGACATTGAGGTAGATGTAATTATTCCAAACAGTAAAAGGTCTTGTTGTTTATTTACTCACTCTGTACTCTCCATGCAGACCTAATATGTGGTTTTGCTCATCTATTCATTAAATTCTGTTTGAGGTCTACCAATCACCCCACTGGAGGTTTTAAGATTTGTAAATCTGAAAAAATTCCCTGACAGCTACTATACAATTAAGCTGTTATAGAATTCTCTTAACTTGTTTAAAAGTAGACCTAATGTAACCTCTTTGCTGTTTAGCCCAAAATAAATCTTTTTAAAGTCCTGTTCTAAATCACATCCTAATTTTAATGAGTTTATATATCAGGCACCACTGGCTTTTTACTCTATCCATTCTCAGAGATTGCAGCAATGATAAATTAAGGACTAAAATTGTTTATTACACATTATTCTTTGGAAGCAAAAATTTTTCCCCTCAGTGGCTGTTGGGAGAATTATTGATTCTCTGTCACAGTGTGAAATGTTTGACCTTTCTAATATGAGCAATGATTAGAAGGCCGATAAAATGACATTATACCCTTTAAACTTTAGAGTTCACCGGGCAAATAGCAAAATGTGCTTTGTTTAACTATGTCCATGGACCAAAAAAATACATTACCTGGCTTCAAGCTAGAATAAAATGCAAAGGAGACAGTCCAGCGGATCTCCCAAGTGCATGGTATATATGCACATTCATATTTATCTCTATAATGAGCTTACATTAACATGTATTAAGTGTGTGTCCACATGTGTGTTTGTGCTTACTTTTTTCACTTATGGCCAAATTTCTCCCCAGAGAATTTTCTATTGACTTCTCTCAGAACCAGGTTGGAGTGGTAGGGTTTTGTCTTCCCCCCACTCAAGTGAGACAAAACTCCTACTGATTTCAGTCATGCAGTATCAGGTTCCTTCTGCGTAAGTGTATCTATATGCACAGGTGTGCTTTCACTTGGTCGTAAGCACTTACAGGGCTAAATTCTCCTGTTGGTTGTACTCGTACAACTTCCTGGATTCACCGGAGTTGCACCAATATAACTGAGAGGAGAATATGGCCCGCATTTGTTAGACGACCTTTATATTAACTTTGCTTTGTCTGTTCATCTGTCTGTCTGTATGTATTCCCTGTGCTTTCCCACCTTTCACCAATAGATGGTGTAATGTTTATAGGTTTTAATGGCAATTTATGCCCAGCACAAAGCTTGCTAGATGGCTGGCCCTATGGTATAGGGGTTAGGTCAGGTACTTAGAAATCCATAAATTGCTGGTTTGAATCCCATTGGGGGTTGAAAGCCTGCTGTTTGTAGGATTTGATCTACCTTTAGTCTTAATAATAATAATAATATTAAAAAAACAATTTTTTTAGAACAGACCTTGCAAAAGGTCAGCTGGCCAGTGTAGCAAGTAGAGTGGCCACCCAACCTTTTGCCAACAAATGCATTCACGGTGCTTAAAATGCCTCGTACAAGAAGCCTGAATTGCTTCTGTACTTGTTTTATCCCTTTTAGTGCATTGTTTTAAGGTCGTCTGTTCTAAAAAACTTGTTTTTATATGTTATTTTACATTTATGAAGTATAATGGGTGTACAGAGAATCATTATATCCTGCTGTATATCAAGTAAGAAACACAGGAATCACTTTAAGGATATAATTATACAATATATCAGTGTTAGAAAGGAAAGACCTAAGAAAAATTCTATTATAAAACCATTTCAGTAAATCAGATCCCAGAATCCCCTTTCAGACCACAGTAAGCCTCTCCGTGATGTTTCCAATCATAAGTCTGTCTCCACACATATTTCTCTTTCACTGTTGCTTCAAAAATTCACTGTTGATCCCTTAGGACCTGCTTCAGCCAATAATCCATTTGGTTTCCAGGCTGTGTAAATCTACAGAGCCCAGGTCATCAGCATGGAAGCCATGTGAGCTTTTTATTTTAATGTATTGGCTGAACCAGGCCAGTTTTCAGCATGCAGCATGAGTAAGTGATGCATCTGAGCTGTGCCACTGTCGGGTGCATCATTTAAAAAGCCGAAGCACAGCTACATGCCACTTTGAAAGCGTCACAGAGGCAGAAAAGGCAGATTCCATTTCTGGCTGTTTGTATCATACAAATAAACTCTATTGCTTTATATTCGCTGTAAGTGGCTTTTCTGATTGATTAAGCACCTTGGCTTTGTTTTGGCATTTAATCAATTCCAGCAGCCATTTATTGCTCTGTGTATTACAAAGGAAAAGAGATTATAACTTCATTATTCGAAAGAATAACAGCCAGGAGTTGTTGCTTAAATTGGTATTTTCTTTATTCTAATGTCAGTAGCCAGGTATTGGTTTTCCTCTGCCTCTCCTGTTCACTGTTGCATTCACAGTAGGAAACTGCACATGACAAGTCGCTCAAAGAGCTTTGTTACCATGTCAGTGCACGCACTCACCCCCAAGACATTTGCTAGCACAAATCGAATTAATATCACAGACAAATATTTGATTGCAACAAGGTTGTCTACAGTGCAAGGACCCAATCCTACCACTTGCCGAATGCCATAAAATCCCATTTCAATTAGTGAGCATTCTGACCCAGATTGCTAAAGGTATTTAGATGCAGTAATGCCTAACTGATTTAGAATCCTAAATCTCATTTTGCAAAAGGGATTTATGCACACAGGAGTCTAAATTTCATCACTAGTCAATGGGTGTGTCTACACTGGCAACTTTGGTCGACTTAAGGACGCTTGAGTCGATGTACACAACGCCATGTACACGCTGGGCTTTTATTAAGTTGACATAAGCACTTCCTTCAGTCGACTTAATAAGAGTTTAAGTCGACTTAATAACACGACCTCTGAAGGTCGACTTAAGCCTTAAGTTGACTTCTTAAGTCGACTTAAAGCCAGTGTGGATGGGGAATAGCTCTAAGTCAACCTTATTAAGTCTATGTCTACTGTTAAGTCGACTTAGCAAGGTCGACTTAAAGTGTAGTCACTCTATTAAGTCGATTTAACAAGGTTGACTTTGTCGACTTAAAGTCGATCTTGTTAAGTCGACTTAACGGAGTTGACTTAACTTTACAAGTGTAAACATAGCCAATGAGATTTAGATTCCTAAATGAAACAGAGATTTAGCTCCTAAATCAGTTAGGTTTGCAGCTTTGAGCACACCTAAATTCCTATAAAACAGTGGTTCCCAATGTTTTTGACTTGAGGACCACAGATATCATTTTCACAGCCCTGAAGGGCCACCAGCCTGTGCCAGCAGCCCACCGCCCCAAGAAAAGCAGTTTGCCCCCTCGCTTGTTGATCTCCTGTCTCCCTGGCTACAGTAGGGAAACCGCATGCATTCTATAGCTCTGCGCACTCTATCTGGGTCCCTAGGCAGTGGCTCCCTTCTGCAGCCAGGGGGACGGGAGATCAGTGCTCCCCTCCCTCTGGCTCCAGCAAGAACCCCAGCACCTATGGATCTAGACAAAGAGCTTTGCCGTTCTCCCTGCTACAGCCAGTGGGAGGGAAGCGCTCATCTCCCATCCCTTTAACAGCAGCAAGGAGCCTGCACTGGTCACTTAGCCCCATGGAAACAGGCTCCACCTGGGTCCTTAGGAAGCCAGCAAGAGGGGAGCTGCAGGCCACTTTGAAAGCACTCTAGGGCCACTTTTGGCCCCCAGGCCACAGGTTGAGAGCCACTGCTATAAAAATCTGAGTCTCTGTCCCCAAACACTGAATAACATTAACCAGAGCTGCCTGATGAACTCACGGCAAACAGTTGCTTGAATGAATGAATGAATGGTAGCACAAGAGAACGTTTTATCACAAGATATTTCAGATATTATAGAGTCACCTTGATGCCGTGTTATCTGAAGTACCTTGTGGTAAAAGGCTCTGAAGCATAGGGTGGGGACAGGGATTCAGAGCCCAAGTTCCAGCCCAAGCTGCATATTCAAACTATGGTCTCTACAGCTGTTTTTAGAGTGCTAACATGAACCCTAATAGCTCTGGTAAGCTGACCTGGGAGGGCTGATCCCAAATGCTGAGTACACATCTGTTGCTCAGTTCCTCAGCTGTAAAATGAGGATAGCAGTGCTTCACTTCCTGGCTAGGGTATTGTGAAGATAAAAAGATTAGGAGGTACTGAATTGCGATGGTGAGTGAGGTTCTATAAGTACCTTGAATAGAAATAGGAAGCCAATTTAAGACATTAGTCCTGAAAAAACATATGCATGTGCTTATCTTTACTCACTGAAAGTACCATTGACTTAAATAGCACTATTCACCTGCATCATCTTTTGTAGGACCATGCTCTAAATATGGCTTATTGTAGGTGATAACTACCTGAAACCATTGTCTAACTCAGAGGTATACAAAAAAGTGCAAAGGCATGCCTCCAATTTACAGATCTCCCAAGTTGCTTTCGGGATTTGTCTGTATGTGTTTATGGGGAGAGGGGAAGAATCAGATTATGAATTTCTACAAGGGGAGAAAATCTGGCCTTGTTCGCTTTGTCAGCTGGTTCCAAGGCTAGATGGGGATATCTGACTATGAGCTTCCTCAACAGTATTGTGAACATTGAAAATGGAGGCTCCACACTGTTGCTGGAAGTGATTTTTGCTCGTATTTAAAGTGGGCCAATGGATAGTAATGTGACCATCTATTACGAAGACTTTGGTGGTCTATCTGAGGCATATCAGTGCTGGTCACTCAGCGGTTTTCACAAAATCTGTAGCAGTAATGGAGTGAGCGGACTTTGCTTGTCTGGTCATTAGGAGAAACTAATGTTGGTGTAAGAAAGATGATGAATGGCTCTAACCATTAAAGGAGTTTATTTTCTTACTTTAACAGATTCCCCCCCTCTCCTCCCTTCCTGATGTTACCAAATTTATTGTCATTTTTGTCTTTCAGGTGTTACCCGTCCTTAGTGTTGCAGCTACACCAGCCAACCATGCATTAGGAATTGGGCCCTTATTTTAATATATTATTATTATTATTATCATTTTTTGTCCAATAGTTTCACAAGCACTAATGCACACTTCAAATGCAGGAGATATTTTGATCCCCAAATTGTTTAGCACTTTATGCAGGAAAAATCGTAGGCCACCGTCATGAAACTCCTAGAGGATGGCTGCTGGCTTCCTGTGGCAGAGCTGGTTATTGTTCCCCCTCCCTTCTTTGCTCTAACCATTATGTCTGTCTATCTTGTCTTGTATTCAGTTTTCAAAGCAATGCCATGAAGGGCTTCCTTTTTTAGTACCTAAAAGGGAACAATATATTTTTAGAACAAAAACATATATACAGCGACATTAACATTCATTGAGAAGTCAAGCCAAAAAGAAAACCATTTTTTAAAATGTTCCTATTATTCTGGTGGATAGAAAAGGTCCTTAAATAGATCCCTAACTGCAAATGACCTTTAAGATCTCATTCATGTACTGGATGGGGATATGTTCTTGAAAAACTAGGTGACCTTTTCTCTTAAAATTTAGAAGTGTTTTTTCCTTACCATGTTATATTATGCACAAGAGATGAGATGTTAATACTGAACGTTAAAATGTATTGATTCCCTTTGAAAGCTAATCCTGGTCCTCATTTTCATTAATGTTGGCTCATTCTTTTCTTTTCTTTTTCTTTCTTTTTTTTTTTTTTTTGCAATCTTTTTTGCATGAAAATGCAGAATAGCAATAAACAGATTTTTTTTTATTTTGTAAAACTTGCTTTAAGACTCTTCTCTTTCAGATCCAGTTAAAGTCTTTAAGTTCAATTATTTTAAAGTATAATACTCTTCAATTCCTTAAAAAAATGGAAAAGTTAATTAATCAATTTTCTAGCCCTCACTAATTGGTAAACAACAACAAAAGGGGGATGGCATAATGTCCTATAAGAATGTTATTGTCTGCTGTTACCAGGTCACCACGAGACAGTAGCAGAGGCGGGGAGAAGTTGGAATTGGCCATGTCAAACCTCACTGCGGAAGTCCTGGAATTACTACTGGAGTTTGTTTATACAGGTTCTTTGATCATAGATTCTGCCAACGCAAAAACTCTTCTGGAGGCTGCCAGCAAGTTCCAGTTTCATACGTTCTGTAAAGTCTGTGTGTCGTTTCTAGGTAAGTATCAACCCCATTCCATTTTGTGAGCTTTTTGGCCTTTGGATATTGGTATTTTTTTTAATTGCTGCAGGAGTAAATTAATGTACAGTCAGAGAAGTCATTTGTTTGTGTAGCTGAAAGAATTATCCAACTGCGTTGACATCTTGGATAGACTTTTTGTTCTTGATATTAATATCCCACTTGAGTTGACAAAGATTGCCCTTTATGCAGACACTGAATGCCAAAATGCACATGCATATCCCATTCATATGGTCAATATAGTAGACTATAGAAGCTACAGACTAGGCTTATTATAACAGGAGGTGAATATGGACTCCTCCTTAAGAGTCAGGGTCTGCTGTTTTCTTGCACACCTGAAAAACAGAGTTTAAGAGTCACCTGGAGGATCCTAGTGTTACTGAGTAATAGTCCTGGCACTGTCCAGGGTCTTGTAAATGAGATCCATGCTAACCACAGGAAGTAGCATGGTCATACTTTTATATTAAGATGTCATGTATAAAAGGTTAATAAATGATTAATAGTTATTATACATAATAGCTATATGTTATTATAGAGTCCCAACAGGAAAATAAGTTTCTTATAACCAGGCTTTATGATTATTAACAGTATTATTTTATGTACATATTAATATGTATTATTAACTATTAACTGTCTTGCTATGCTAATAATCTGTAATGTATAGTACTCATTTCTGTAACATGCTTATAACATCTATTAATGTTTTGATAACCCTTTATAAACCATTTATAAATGGAATCTTACTAATATAAGGGGTGACCCAGATGTTGCGTTGCTTTCAACATACACTGTATCAAGACTTTTTCACACCCTCATTCTTTTCATCCCTAAAACACACCTCTTAACTCTTCCTCATTGTGAGACATGTCATTCCATTTGGAAACAAAATTTACTTCTCTCCCACATGGACCTGACGTCATCCCAAGAGTTTGTCATTGTAAATTGACATCGGGAATGCAGGATCTTGAAGATGAGCGTTTTAAAAAGTTATACATGTTCAAAAAATCAAAATCCAACAATGGGTTTGATTCATCACTGTGTTACTGACCAGTGCTGCACTGTCATAAATGTTGACTGCAGGGGGGCTACATGAGTGTAAAACTGGAGCAGTGCAGTAATGAATCAAGCCACTATTTCAAGCTCCCTCTTTCAATAATTTTTATTGGCACTTGTTTAAAGATGTAAAATTCTTGTTTGAAATGAGTGTGCGATGGCAGGTTGAAAACTGTCTGTCTCAGGGCGTCTACAATGCCAGTAGCAAGTTCACTTCCTAATTCAATTGAGGGATCTGTGATCAGGAAGTTGATCGCTGAAGTCCACCCGCTCAAGTGGAGTAGCACTGAGTCAAAGGTAGGACATTTCCTTTCGACTCAGTGCAGTGTTATAACTTGTGTATCTCCCTTTGACTGCCGTCAAAAATAGTAGCAAGTGTAGACCAGGGCTCGGTCCCAATAAGTTGGCTGTGAACCTTTAGGAAAGGTTCTTGTGCTGACATTACTTTTCTATAGCTACCCTTCAATACCTTTTAAATGAATATACCTTTACAGCTGTCAATGAACTGTAGCTGTACTTAAGTACACCATAACTAAAGATTCACCCACAAAACCAAAATGAATTTATTTCACTAAATTGGAGATTTCCCTTTTTCTATATGTAATATGTAACTAGAATGAGTGGTGTTGTAGTATAAGCTAGGAAAGTTGGCTATGAGTTCAGTGATTTATGGGGAGTCCCCAGAGTTTTATTCTTCCATTTGGAGAATTCACAAATTCATTTGGAAAGTTAATTTATAGCTTTGATTGCATGCAGATATAACCGAGCCTTTGCTGTATAAATGTTTAGAAAAAAGCTTCTTTTGTGTGTGTGTGTGCGTGCGCACGTGCGCACACACCCACGCACAACACATTAACCAAGTTCCAAAGGGGTAGCCATGTTAGTCTAGTTCAGAAAAACAAAGAAGGAGTCTGGCGGCACTTTTAAAGACTAACAAATGTATTTATCACATGAGCTTTCGTGGGACCATTCATCTGTACTTCTCCGTCTTCTAGAGTCTGATAAAGTGGGATTTTCTCCCATGAAAGCTTATGCGATAAATACATTTGTTAGTCTTTAAAAGTGCCACCAGACTTCTTATTTGTTTCACATGAACCAAGAATATCATAGCAGAAACATAACTTTTCAGATGCTCCAATAGTCTTCATTGAGCCAGAGACTGGTTATCCCCCTCTGAATTTGCCAGACAGACAAACAGACCCAACGGATAGTCATATTTCTTAATCACTCACTGCCATGGCCATCTACAGCTTCTTTCTCTCTCTCTATTCTACACTTAGTACTCTGCTATTGTCAACAGCACGCACAATGCCAGCAGTTCTCAGTTGTGTTCTGACTGATGTAAAAAAGCCTCTGTGTTACGGCAGGGTCCAGATGATGGCAGGCTAAATGCTAGATAACTGCTCAGAAATGGCATGGGATATCCAAGGCATTTTCTCCTCTTCCTTCAGTCTTAGGGCTTGAGGGTTGTCTTCTCCAGTGGATCCCTATTCTCTAAAGAATCTAGCACCATAAGAATCACAAATCAACTGATCTTTTGGTCTCTTTTTGTACAACTATCCAGTGTCACTTTGTTACCCTGTCAAATAAGTTCTTTCCAATATCCAAAGTCTAACATGTATCACCTTCCTTTCAGCTTTAGTAGTGATCCTAGATTTCAAAAAAAAAATCAGAAATTAGTTATATGTAGAGCCCTGCAGATCCACGGGTATCCGCTTCAGATCCGTGGGTATCCACATCTGCGGATGTGGGTGCGGATATCCGTAGACCCATTGTTGTGGATTGGAGCTCGGGTGCGGATTCTATTTTTATCTGCCCACCTTTTCCTTTTCTTGTTTGTGGTTCGCACGCCATCAGAGATTTCACTGAGCAGCCAAGGAAGTCTGATTGACAGTACGGCACACAAACCACAAACAAGAAAAGGAAAAGTAGGTGGGATCCATGTGGGAAATAAGCCAATCAAAGGCCAGAATGCTGACTGAGTGAGCCCAAACTTGAGTGTCGATGCGGATACACAATAAATCAGGTATGCAGATCGCGGATCGGATAGATACTGATGCTGAGCAGATGTGGATCAGATTCGGATCCACATTTGTGTATCTGTGCAGGGCTCTAGTTATAGGAGCACCCCAGAAAATAAGGACATATGTATCATGGCACATATGGAGGCATCCATGCTAACATTGGGTACAACCAGTTAGCATCTCCCAGATTTCTCAAAGGCATGGGATTTATAATTATCCCCCAATACCAGCCAACTAAACCTGCACAACAAACAAGGATTTCTGTGGCACTTTTTGGCTATGTCTACACTTACTAAAATTAGTTCGAATTAGTTCATTTGAACGAACTAATTCGAACTAATTTTAGTTAGTTCGAATTAGCTTAATTCAAACTAGAAAAAATTAGTTCAAACTAAGCAAGTGCCATTCATGGCATTCATGGCACTTGCTTAGTTCGAATTAGCGATTTCCATTGATTTCAATGGGCCAGTTAGTTTGAACTAAGAAATTAGTTCAAACTAACATGGCCACATTGGTTAATTCGAACTAACTAGTTCGAATTAACCCTTACTTCTAATACCCTATTTGAAGTTATTAGTTTGAATTAAGGAAGCCCTTAATTTGAACTAATTAAAGCCTAGTGTAGCCATGGCTTTCGTTAGTTCGAATTAAGCTTCCTTAATTCAAACTAACTTGCCAGTGTAGACATAGGCTTAAAGACTAATGATTTTATGTGACGCATAAGCTTTCATGGGTGCAATCCCACTTCATTACACACGTGAAATGGAAATTGTAGTATTCAGGTAGATATATACATAGAGTGAAGTGTAGGTCACAAGGTCAATTCAAACAGTTCCAGAGGGGTAGTCTGCTAGTCTAGCTCAGCAAAGCAAACAAGTTGTTTTGGTTCAAACAGTGTGGAAAAGGGGCCTGTAACAGCAATAGCTGAGAAGGTGTGAATGTTAATAGAGGGGAAATCACGTTTTGTAATGAGTTACCCATTCTAAATCCCTATTCAGACCCACTGTGACAGTGTCTAATTTGCATATAAATTCCAGCTCCACGGTTTCACATTCAGGTCTATTTTTGAAGTTTTTTTTTGCTGAAGTACTGTAACTAGCATGTTTTTTACAGCATGTCCAGATAGATTGAAATGTTCCTCTACTGGTTTTTGAACATTTCCATTCTTGATCTTTGATTTGTGTCCATTTATTGTTTTGCACAGAGACAGTCCAGTTTGGCCAATGTGTAATGCAGAGGGGTATTGTTGGTACATGATGACATATATCACATTGGTGTATGCACAGGTGAATGAGCCCATCATGGAGTGGCCAGTTTGGTTAGGTCCTATGATGCTGTCACTTGAATAGATATATGGACACAGCTAGCCATGGGGTTTGTTGCCCAGAGCTGGAATTCATATGCAAACTAGAGACCTTCACACTGGATCTGAATAGGGATTTGGAATGGCTCACTCATTATAAAAGGTGATTTTCCCTCTATTAACATTCTCACCTTCTCAGCTATTGCTGTTATGTGCCCTTTTCCACATTGCTTGAATCAAAAGAATTTGTTAGCTAGGCTAGCAGACTATCTCTCTGGAATTGTTTGAATGACCATGTGTCCCACCCTTTTCTGTATGCATATCTCCACCTACATACTACATTTTCCATTTCATGCATCTGATGAAGTGGGATTACGCTCATGAAAGCTTATGCATTAAATACATTTGTTGGTCTTTAAAAGTGCCACAGGACTCTTTGTTTGTACTGCTGAAATAGATTAACACAGCTAACCCTCTGGAACTAAACCTGCATAGAAATTCATGTCTCTAGGGGAGTCGCATTTGACCAAACTTAAGTGAAATATTTATATCTAGCTGGCTCTGCTGTGCTCATCATCTAGTGTATCATCCAAGCAAAGATTTCCCAAGAGTATGGGAGAGGAGATTGCAGAATTGGAAAATTGCCTGCCTTTTTGGACATAATGGCTTCAAGCACAGAGTGCATATCCTGGGCTGTGTTTGCTAGTAGTTGATGATAACAAGGATTAAAGATTTTTCTTACAGTGCCTTGAAAACATTCTGGTGCATAAACAAAGAGACAGGGTGGGTTTCTTGTTTTATATGAATTTTGCAGTGGAAACTAGATTTAAAAACAACTCCTAAAAGCCACTCTGGGTTGATTTGTCTATGCCCCAATGTGGGGCATGTGAACTTAACCAGAATGCAGAAGATACATCAGTATCACAGTTGAGGGTCTGGAGGGGGGGCGGTGTTCTGTCACAGGAGTCAACTACATATGTAGGATTCTGGTGCCTACAGTAAAGTCTGGAACAGTAGATCAAAAAGCATGTTGAGTGTGTAAGAGCTCCTTTCCTCGGTCTAAAAGAGACGGTGGGTCCCGATAGACGTCTGTCTGTCAAGGAGGAGACCAGGGAAACACAGAATCTTAGATTTTTTTTTGAGAGAGAAGAACAAGCTTGTAAAGAAGACTGGGAGGAGTAAGTGAAAGAAACATTTGGGAGCCCAGCCTGAACAGAGGCCCAGCAAGACCCTGATGAGGGGTTCTGTGACCTAAGAAGGTGTTTTTGGATTGTTTTCATTTACCCTAGATGGAAAATGTTCAGATCCGTTGAAGAACCAG
This sequence comes from Pelusios castaneus, assembly GCA_007922175.1. Classification (NCBI taxonomy): domain Eukaryota; kingdom Metazoa; phylum Chordata; order Testudines; family Pelomedusidae; genus Pelusios; species Pelusios castaneus. The sequence goes on from ML685779.1 coordinate 28,056,784, forward strand.
ACCACCCAGTCAATGAGAAAACTGAGGCATTGGACAGTTTGAAGACAGGAAAATTACATCCTCACAAGGGCCTTGCAATATGCTGAAACATAAATTACATCCAGCAGCCTTACAGATATAACCAGACTATATCCCATTAGATGTTTGTGTGAACAATCAAGGAAGGACTCCCATTAACTAAATAGATCACAGCCTTTATCAGAGAGGTGTGAATGTTTGTGCTGAGTTTATTGATGCCTAGCTCAGATTCAACACACCTTCCTAAATGAAAAAGACAATATTCAATGCAAACAGATGGGCTCCCACAGTAATTATTGAACTCCTGTTAAATTGTTACCATGATTCTTTCATGCATTCTTTCAATCTCTGCCTATACCCCTGCTCATCCATCCACCCCATCACCAGATATTTTGGAGAAAAGATGGTCTTTTCAGCATGCCTAGAAGTTAACAAACACAGGCTCTGGCAGATCAATATAAGGAATGAATACCGATGTTAAAGGGCATAAGTAGAGAAATCCCTTCCAGCTCAAGTGCCTTTGTTTAGCTCAGCTGTAACAGTCTGGCAAGGGTGGAGGAGTGTTCTTGTATTTATCCCGTTATCAAACTATTCAGGAATTCATAGGTTAAAACTGACATTCTTAAGTCCCACCCATAAATCTGTCAGCAGCTAGCTTGGAGCACTGGTGTAATGTGCTCCCTGCTTAATACTTGAATGGTCTTGGGGTGGAGCGCCAGGAGGAGTGCAATTCAAGTCTGGTCTTGAAGTGACAAAGGCATGGATAACTGTAGCCAGGTCTGCACCAGAAGGAAAATGGTGCACTCTCCTAGTCAAACATAGATGGAGTAAAGCATTCTCCAGACTTTCTTTGTCACCTGGCATCCAGAAGTATCTCAAGATCCCGTTACACACCTTCATAACAAGCTACAGATGCAGGTTGTGGGTGCACCCTTTCAATTAAATGCATTCAGATAATTTTTGTCAAATGCTTCAACTGCTTCCCCTAAGCTACTAACATTATTTCAGGCCTACCCCAGTTGGACTGCACCCAGCAAGCCCACATCCCAGTTGTAATCTCACAAAAGCACCAAGTCATTTGCTTTGCTTTACCAGCCAAGTTAGAATTGATGGAGTGTCATCAGCGTGTTGGCTATATCGCATCCCACATCTCCTCACAAACTCTCTTGATGGCTTTATATCAATGTGGAACAGGATAATGAAAAAGAGCCCTGTGGCAGGCCACAGAAAGGTTTCTCAGGCAAGAACTGCAATTGGTTAGCACTACTCTCAAAAAGGAAAAACTGGGCCAATCAGAAACAGCTGTGTATGTCTACAAGGGATTAAAAATAGGTTGGCAAAACAAACAAGAAGTCAAGTGGCACTTTAAAAGACTAGCAAATTTATTTATCACATGAACTTTCCTGGGAGAAAATTTTCATGCGATAAATACATTTGTTAGTCTTTAAAAGTGCCACTAGACTCCTTGTTGGTTTTGCTGAACTAGACTGACACGGCCTAACCCTTTGGAACTTTAAGATAGATTGGTAAACTAGCGGGATCAGATCTAGAAAAGTCAGCATAGACATTTGAGCATCGTCTCCCATTCAGAGAAGATCAGCTCCAGCCAATGCAGTTGTCCTTTCCTCCAGCCTGTTACCTAATAAATGGAAATCTGAGGACACCAAAACCCCAATCCCAAAGGGTATCTGCTGTTGTCCAGTGACGGCATATTCCACAGATGTTTGCCACAGTGTAGAATGAAAGGCTATGTCTGCACTAGAAAAGTTAAGTCAACTCAACAAAAGTCGACTTAACTTTTCTAGTGTAGACATAGCCCCTTTTCGACCTTATTAAGTTGATTTAACACTTTAAGTCGACTTAATAAGGTCGATTTAGACGCTAATCCCCGTCCACACTGGCTTAAGTCGACCTAATAAGATTGATGTAAACGTTAAGTCGACCTAAAACAAGGTGTTATTAAGTCGGCTTAACTTTTCCTTAGGTCGACTTAAGGAAATGCTTAAGTCAACTTAAGGAAAGCCCAGTGTAGATGCAGAGTAGTTTAGGTCAACTTAAACCTCGTTAAGTCGACCTAACTTGTAAGTGTAGATGCACCCAAAGACGTATATGGGGCTGTACCCTGGCAGTCTGGCTTGAATATTTTTTTTAAAAACCACAAGATTAATGTGGCTCCCATGTCAGATTTGCCTTTTGCTTTTAGTGTTTTACAGGTGATGTTGGTGATAAGAATTTAGGTTTCTGTGATCTGATTACTTTAACCACCTAGTTTTAAACAGTTTAGTATGTGTATGTGGGCTTGTCCACACATTACAATTAATCCAGAATAATATAGGGTGTGAGTTTAATACTGATAAACTATTGCTGGTGGACTCTGTGTATGCACACACTATTCCACAATAAGAGTGCCTTATGTTATGGAATATTTTTAATATTTTCTGAAACCCAGTGAGGCGGAATATTGGAACCCAAGATCCAGCCTGAGAAGGAACATCTATACTGCTATTTTTTGCTCCGCAACCTAAGCCCCACAAGCCTGTGTCCTGGGCTTTGATACTTGGTGCTGCGGGGGTTTTTTTTGTAATGTAGTCATATCCTCTGAGGCTTTCTGCCCTGAATATTGTATTCTGTTAATGGCTTGGCTAGTAGAACTGAAAGCCAAGATCCTGCCAGCCTCTCTTGCACAAATTTCCTATTGGTGTTTTTCTTTAGCAAAAAGGACAGCAAAGCGTACAGCATAGCTCATCCTCAGCATAATACAATACACTGAGCAGCTACTTCAGTTTGCCAGGAAAAAGATAATGCTGTCTGCTCTGTGCATGATCTGCTTTGAAACGCCACTACACAACATTTAACAGACGCCATTCGTATAATCTGTGTTTTGCACGAGGAATGTCATTACAGTCACAGTAGCAAAGTTCCTGTGGGGAAATTCATTTTATTATTATTATTTGAAGTGGCTTAGTAGCTAAGCAGGAAAAAAATTATCATGAAGCAATTGTAGCATCTTCAAAAATGCCCTCAGAGCTATTTGAGTGTATTCTTAAAGCATCTGCATTCGGGTTTACTTTTTTGTTGTTTCTTAAAGGAACATGGCAGGCAGTAGAATTAACAGTGATCTTGCTCCTTAATTCCCACTAGAGAGGAGGTCCTCAATAATGTACCTGCGTTAACAGTTTTTCCCAGCCATACCACTAGAATATACACACACACAGAACCAACAACCCAAACCAAAATACACCCTCCACTTAGTCTACCCCATTCAGAATTTTAAAATGGAGAGCTAGAGTAACTGTATTTGGTAGACGTTTTCTTTACATGGTGACTCAGGCCTGGTCTACGCTGCTCGCAGATTTTGGCAGCAGTCAATAGAAGATATTCAAGCTACATATAATATCTTGCGTATCTCCTGTTGTCTTATGAACTTCTACTTACTATGGTGTCCCCCCTTTACTGCACCAATGGAGATGCCTTCTGGTCAACGCAGCATTATTCTTCTTGCAGGGTGGATTAACAGCATCAACTTCCGAATCGATTGAGTGGATCTCCACTGCCGCTCAGTCAATCCTGCAGAATCGATCCTGCACTGAATGCCCCTGGCAGTGTAGGCATACCCTCAATGGCATAACCGGGGTGCTATTCAAAGTCAACCAGAGTTACTTTCATGCATAGCACCTATTTTTTTCATGTTAGTGAAATAACACCATTTTTATTCATTCGTTTATGCTTTATTTGCTCCTTTTAGAAAAACAATTGACTGCTAGCAACTGCTTAGGAATATTAGCCATGGCTGAAGCTATGCAGTGCAGTGAACTTTACAACATGGCCAAAGCATACGCCTTGCAAATTTTCCCAGAGGTGGCCAATCAAGAGGAGATCCTTAATATCTCAAAAGATGACTTCATTTCTTACATGTCCAATGACAGCCTGAACACCAAAGCAGAAGAGCTGGTATACGAAACCGTGATAAAATGGATTAAGAAGGACACTGCAATCAGAGCGCAGGTAAAAATAATCTGAGAAACCACTCTTTCCTCCATTCCCATAAACACCTCTTCAAAGTAGAAACTGTCCCCATACAATTTTAAATGCGGATATGAATAAAAGATAGGTTTGTAACACTGTTGCAAAAAAGCAAACACCATTCTAGGATGTATTAACAGTAGTACTGTAAGTAAGACATAATAGTAATTCTTCCGCTCTACTCAGGCCCTGATTAAGCCTCAAATGGAGTATTGTGTCCAGTTCTGGGTGCCTCATTTCAGGAAAGATATGACAAATTGGAGAAAGTCCAGAGAAGAGCAGCAAGAATGATTAAAGGTCTGGAACACTTGACTTATGAGGGAAAATGGAAAGAACTGGGTTTGTTTAGCCTGGAAAAGAGGAGACTGAGAGAGGACATGATAACAGTTTTCAAGTTCCTAAATGGTTGTTACAAGGAGGAGGGAGGAAGATTATTCTCCTTAACTGCTGATGATAGGACAAGAAGCAATGGGCTTAAATTACAGCAAGGGAGGTTTGGGTTGGACACTAGGAAAAAATTCCTAACTGTCAAGGTGATTAACCGCTGGAATAAGTTGCCTAGGCAGGTTGTGGAATCTCCATCATTGGAACTTTTTAAGACCACGTTAGACAAGCACCTGTCAGGGATGGTTTAAGAGGGTACTTGGTTTTGCTGTGAGTGCAGGGGATGGGACTCAATGACCTCTCATGGTCCCTTCCAGTTTCTATGGCTATGTCTACACTTGCAAGTTAGTTCGAATTAAGAAAGCTTAATTCAAACTAATTTAAACCTTGGCCACACTAGGCTTTCATTAATTCGAATTAAGGACTTCCTTAATTTGAACTAATAAATTTGATTGCTTAGATCAAATTAACGGTTAATCCAATCCGTTAATTCGAACTAAGTCAAATGTGGCCATATTAGTTCAAACTAACTGCTTAGTTCGAACTAATTGGCAGATTGACCTTCCTGCAACTGACTCATTCGAACTAAGCAAGTGCCCTGCTTGGCCATGTCTAGTTCGAACAAGCATTCTAATGTGGCCATGCTAGTTCGAATTAAGTTAATTCAAAATAACTAAAATTAGTTTGAATTAGTTATTTCGAATTAACTAATTCGAACTAGCTTTTGTAAGTGTAGACATAGCCTATGATTCTGTGATTGTGGAGGCAAAAAGAAAGCAAGAGAATTCAGGCTATGCACAAATTCTATACAATTTCAGAATCCAATCCCCATAGCTGATCATTTAGAATTAAAAGCTTCTCATTTGAAACACCTTTATTGCAAACACATAGTCTCATTGGGCAGGAGGCCGCAGGCCTGGGGAGAAGGGAGCAGGGGCTCCCCAGGACAAGGGAGCCACAGTTACTCCTTTCTGCCAGGGAGCCATGTGATGCTCCCTTGTCCCCCCTGCCCTAAGTCGACCAAGTCGGCTTACGGTGTCCACACTGCTGAAGTCGACTTAAGAAGTTGACTTAAGCAGTAAAGTCGATGTAAAACTAGGTTTTACAAAGTCGACTCTACATTTCCTTAAGTCGACTGAAGCAACAGCTTAAGTCAACTTAAGGAAACTCCAGTGTGAACGCAGAGTAAATTAAGTCGATTTAAGCAGGCTTAAGTCGACTTTATTTAAAAGTGTAGATCCACCCAGTGAGTGGCCCTGGTCTGGCTGCAGTTTGCCTCAGACTGGCAGCTCCATCCTCAGCTGATCCCACTACATTTCCCCAAAGAAATCCAGCCAGGACTTAATCCATTTTAGGGTATGTCTACACTGGAGCTGAAGGTGCAATGGCTAATCCAATGGTTCTCAATCTTTTTCGTGTCCCAACACACTTGTTGGTGGGATGCGACTCTACAGGACACACCAGCCTGCCTCCCCCAGGATGAATCCAGCCATCTCCCTGGCTTGCCACGACACACTTCCCACTGTGTGGCAACACAGGAAAGTGACCCAGCCATGGTTGAGAACCACTGGTCTAATCAAGCAAGCACACTACAAATAGAAACATAGCTGCAGTGGCAGGACAAGCTATCTGCCGGAGTATGATCCCATCCAGCTATGGAGTTGGGTGCTGGTGGTTCACACTGCCACAGCTATGTGTCTGTTTTTGCATGCTAGAGCAACTAGTGGTAGCTTAGACATGACTATCTGAGCTGTAAATTACACCTCCAGTTTTGGTATAGCAATTTAATTAACTCCCCTTGGACTCTTTCATTCACTGGACCATCCTTAAAGAAGGAGGATGGTCCAGTTTTTGGGATGCCAGCCTAGGAGTCAGGAAAGCTAAACCAAATCACGTAGTCATTTTGAAGATAAACATATTGAAGACAGAGGTGCTCAGTTACCGTGGTAATGACTTCCATATAAGTATCTAAGGTAGGCATGTGGCCACAAAGGACTCATTCAATGGTGGTACATTTCCTGCAGTCATTCTGGCTGCGGGGAGACTCCTCAAAACTTCTCCCCTCCTCTAATGGACAATGTATATGAGACTCTGAGGTGACCCTCATAGAGTCTTCCTGCAGAGTGCCATTCATTTGCTGAAATGGACGCCTTCTCAGCTCCCACTAGTCTTGGGAAACGTGCCATGTTAGAGTGTGTTTCTCTCCTTGTTTAAAGTTTGATGAAGACAGTCAGTTCTGAGTTGCTCCTTTACTGAATCAGAACTTAATACAAACTATGGGATGATTCTCAAGGGCAGTAGCAGAAGGAGCCTTGTAGAATAAATCTATTTCCCTGTCACAAACAGAGGGTTTCTGTCACTGTGCAATCTAGGTTATGTTTTCAAGATTGCTGGTTTAAATATTTCTTTCTGCCTCCTGCTGTGCTGATGTTATGAATTTATTTTTAAGTGGTGGTATTTGTTTTCCTTCTCACTGTCACCTTCTCTACTTTCACTTTCACGTTGCAGCAATTGTTGTGGGGTTCTTTTTCTCTCTAGTTATCTTCATTTCTCTCCTGCCTCTGAAGTGCTTCTATAGTTCATGGTGGAAGCTTTATTTGTTTCTCCAAATTTCTCACTGTGGTGGTTGGTCTCATATGTTCTTCTTTCAATGGCTTTTAATTTTTTATATTATCTATAGGGAGATGAGTGATTTGAATTTAGTTAATGTAAAGGTACCAGTAGCTGCCTGCTTTCATGTCCAGTCCTACTGGTAAGACAGCTTTTAAGGGTGGCTGGCTGCTCTAACTTTTTCTTTCCTCTCTGAATCCTATAAATAAGTATCTGTATTATAAATAAGGCTCTTAGTCAGATAGACGCTTATTTTCTGAAAGCAGAAGCTCTTGCTTTTTAGATTTGCCACGAAACACTCACTCTTTAAAATTTTATAACGGCGTCTACGTTTTCAGAGCTCAGAAACAAATTACTCTGCGGATGGATATAAAGTCAGGCTAACCAGTCTGTTTTCTGATAGAGATGATCCCTGGAAATGTTGACAATACTTTCTTCTAGCATGAGAAATACATAGCCCAGTCCAACCAGATGCGTACTCCCTGAATTCATTATGAGTCCAGGGTGCTCAGCATGGTACACAGTCAGACGCCCCATTTCTGCCAAATTTGTCAGGGCAACGTTATGTGTCCAGTGAAGACATCTGGAACTATGAAAGTCTACATCTCGTTGTTTGGAGTGGCTCATGACCGTGACTGTCAATCAGAGGGCACAAACACCAAACTGGTTGTGAGCTCTGTACTTAGGTTTCACCAACCAAGCATCAGTTGGGAGCTCTTCAAGCACTGTTAGGGTGCGTCTACACTTAAAAATGAAGTCAATCTAAGGAGGCCTAAGCCAACGCAAACTACGCAGCATTCACACTGGGCTTTCCTGGACTTGACCTAAACAGTTCCTTAAGCCAACATAAGGAAAAGTTAAGGAAACCTAATAAAACCTCCTTTCAGGTTGACCTAACGCTTAAGGCGACCTCATTAAGGCGACCTAAACCAGTGTAGACACACAGTAGCCCTATGTTGACCGCCATGGCCTCCAGACCTTCCTCCATGACCTCCCTCCCAGAGTTCCTGGCACAGGAAGAGCCCGCCTGGACAACCACAGGGCAAGACTCACCTCTGACCACCCTGCTGCTTGGGAGCAGGGCAGAGCAGAGCCAGCGCTGCAGGCAGGCCCCATCCTGGAGCCACCAGGACATCCTCAACCTGTTGGCCATTTGAGGGGGACAAGGCAGTCAGCTCTCAAGTGCAAGGCAGCCATCACACTCGGGAGATGTATGCATCTATCTCCCAGGCCCTGGCTGTCAAGGGCCACACCCGGAAAACCCAGCAGGTCCAGGTCAGGATCAAGGACCTCCACCAGGGCTACCAAAAGATATTACCAGCAGCTGGATGCCTGTCTGGGCCATGAGAGCCACAGCCTGCCAGCCCACAGCATCGAGTCTGCTGAGCCCCCCTCCCTCGACGACGACCAGGAGGAGGGATCGGGGAACGAGAGGGGTGGCCAGTGCCCAGCAGGAGCAGGAGGATGGCCACCAGAGGGTTAAGCAGGGGCTGCGGAGGGGCGAGCAGAGGCTGCTCAAGAACATGCTCGACCTCATGGAGTGGCAGACCCAGTCCCTGGAGCATCTGGAGGAACGCCTGTTCTCTCAGGGCCCCACCCTGCACCCCAGAGGCAGCCCGGGACCCACCTTCCGGAGGCCACTAGCACCGACCCCTCCCCCTGACCCTCTTCCTTCCCCCAGAGTTCAAGCTAATAGGATGAGTTCATGTGCATGTCTCCTCTTTATTGGAGAGGCAATAACAATGTATTTTGTCCTCTGATGTTCCATGATGGCTTGTCTGGCATATATTGCCTTTGGTGGGGGTGGATAGGGGTGGGAATGGGGGGCAGGAGATAACACCTTCTATGGCAAACTAGTATTTCACAAACTATTGTAGAAAGACAACAGAGTCTTGTGGCACTTTTAAAGACTAACAGATTTATTAATCGCATGAGCTTTCGTGGGAGAAAATCCCACTTCGTCAGACTTCAAAGCGTCTGACGAAGTGGGATTTTCTCCCACGAAAGCTCATGCGATTAATAAATCTGTTAGTCTCTAAAAGTGCCACAAGACTCTGTTGTCTTTCTACAATAGTTTCTACAATAGACTAACACGGCTACCCCTTTGGAATTTTAGTATTTCACAGTTGGTAATGCTTCACGTCTGGCTGGTGGTTTACAGTTTCAGAGCAAACACTTTTACAGTCACAGAGCAATATTTAAATATTCTCATATAAAAAGGGCTGCAGATATTATCTGTGAGATTAATACATGCAGCAACTCATAAGTCTGAACACTAAACACATTTTAATGGACCTAATGCCTGTTTTTAATAATATGAAGACACGGGTGAGCCTGGCTAATTCAGCTCTGTATTCGTCGGTGTTGAATTGAGGCCTAGGGTCTTGGCATGAGCTGGTGACTGGCCTGACAGCATCACAAAATGCTCCGACTTGTTTCAGGGTATAGAAGGATTGATTCACACAGGCCCTGTTGCTGTCTTAATGTCTCTTCAGCAAGCCCCATGCACAGTCCGGCACTACCCCCATAAAGAATATTTGATGGAACATAGTGGTTTAAGGAGCGTGGCCTTCAGACTCTCCACCATTAAACTGCAGACTCCTGGCCAGCTGTACCACAGAAAGGGTTCACCCTTGGTGGTGGACAGCTGTGCGGGTTTCACTGTACCTTCCAGCAGCAGTTTTAATTTGTAGCTGGAGATCCACAGGAGCAAACCGCACTAGCAGAGGCTGCCCAGAATCAGCAAGTCAACTGGCCTCCCAGGCAGAGCCTCCCACTTCGTTGACTTTGCTGGCTGGTTACTGATGTGGATGCAGTGATGCCATGCACCAGCTGGTTCCCTACACCGAGAGCTGTGCAGCAACAGGGCCTGTGTGAATCAATCCTTCTATACCCTGAATCAAGTTGGAGCATCTTGTGATGCTCTCAGGCCAGTCACCAGCTCATGCCAAGACCCTAGGCCTCAATTCAATCATTTTAATCCAGCAGGCCCAGCTCTGTTTGGCATCTGTAAACCCTTTGCCTCAGGAAGCCTCTGGCAACAGCTGGTTAAAGTGATTCAAAAACCGCTTCTTCAAAACAAAGCATTATCATTCACCCAGAGGTACACAGCAGGCAGACCGAAGAGTAAGACCACAAAGGCCGATACATCTGGCTCTTACCTGGACCGCATTCTTTCCTTGCAAATGCTAGGTGTGTTCCACTTAACCCAGGAGTCCCTACTCCAAGGCTAAGAGGAGCAGGCTGCCTTCTGTATGTCTCTGTCAGCTTCATCTCCTCATACCGAGATGCTGGCAGTCCACTCTCCTCCCCCGCCCTTCCTTTCTAGGCCTGGGTGCCTTTAATGGTTTAGTATCCCCTTTGAGCCTAGACTCAGGGATGGAAATTATAAACCCAGCCTGTCTGATTGAAGACAGGCAAGGGCATCCCCCAATTAATAGCTCCCCCTGTTCTTCCCTTAAGGAGTCTTATTTCTGTCATCATCTTGTTCCTGTTTGTTTCCTCCCAAAGGCCTCCTTTGATTGAGCTCCATGCAGTCAGGCAGGATAATCTCAACCAAGTGAGCTGAGATGATATTTATAAAAAAATACACCTAACTCTGCATTCTCCACAGCAGGGAGCAGGTAGGGTGACAGCTCCAGGGAGTAAAATCTCTTTGGAAAGCTGCTACTGCTTATGCACAAGCTTAACCACTCAAGTCCTCATATTGTGTTAGCTTCTTGGGAAGAGAAGAGGCGGCATCTCTTCAAAGGCACAAATGGGATTCAGCTCCCTGCTCTCATTGAAAGAGAATGGCAACTGGATGCCTCACCTAGCTAGTCATTGTGCTGTTCAAAATCTCCTTGAGTATCAAATTCTCTTAGTGTTGTTAATCCTTTTACGGCCAAGCTCAGAGTTTCAGTGGGGGCTCCTGAATGGACACTGGCTGTGGAAAGAAGGTGAAAGGATATACCCTCGCCGTTCTTAGTTCTGTAAAATATGCCATTTATATGCATCACACAGAGCTGCACTGCCATACAGAAAACACCTTCTGAGACGTGCTACAGAGACAGAGTAACGGAGCTTTTATAGGTCACCGATCTATCTACATACGACAGATAGTGAGTTTGAATTATGAATATTTATTAAGCTAATATTTGGTAAATAACTGTACTCCAGTGTTTTGGAACTGGATGCCCCAGCTGGATGTGGTAACATGTATGGAATTATTTCAGCCCTGCTGGGAATGCAGTTGTATAAACTCAATCCAACTGGAGCAATGACATCTGACGTCAGGCTCCTGAATGGTTAGGTAACTTCCTATGGCGGGAAAGCAGACTAGTGATTTTAGAAATTATTTTTGATTGCTTGTCACTCGATGGAAAGGCCACAATAGACTGGCATACCTAAATAGCTGGATTTGATGGTTTTCTGTTTATTTCTCTTGCTGGCTGATTGATGAGATGGCAGGGTTAGCGTGCTAGTTCTTCCTTTTAGGGTTATTTTAACTCTGGAGATATTATGTATTCTATAATGAGGCACTATCATCTAAAAAGCATCATGATGTAGTAATCCAAGCACAGGCAGGGTTTGGTGCTAGAATCTCTTGTGGGCTAATCCTAGTCCCACTCTTTACCTCCACTTCCTGCTCTATAAAATGTGGGAAAATAATACCTATCATGTGGAGTGTTGGAAGGATATACGTGATATGGGGCCAGATCCTCAACTAGTGCAAAATGTTAGTAGAATAACAGTCAATAGATTTATGTCAATATACTCACCCTGAAGATCCGGCCCAATATCTATTCAGGACATTGAAAAACTACAGTAGTAAATTTATTAACAGGTAGAGTGCCAGGTTTTATGTTACTTGTCTCTCTGTTCCATACGAATACTATAGTGTGCCTTTTTAAAAAACAAAACAAAACACTGTTTAACATCAAAATGTCCAGTTATAAAATGAAATGTCTTATCTAGAAAAATATTAATGAGCAGCCTATGAACTGGTGTCCTCAGAGAAAACTCTGTTTAAATAGTATCTTAATGGCAGCTGAGAGCAAGAGCTTTGTAGACAAATTGAAGGTAATTTAGAGAAGAGCAAAACAAATGATTGAAGGACTAGAGGCATTGATTTAGAAGGGAAGATTAAAAGGATTGAACATGCTTGACATGGTCTAACAATAGCTAAGGTAGGATAACAAGTATTTGAAGAGGAAAGGAGAGGAATTACCTATGGTGGTGCGAGGGAGGATAACCACTGAGGAGGCAATAGGATAAAATTCAAGCAAGGCAAATGTAGGCTGAGCGAACACCCTACACAACGATAAGATGGTATTTAGGATTATGGAAAGAGAAGAAGATGTGGAGATGGAAGAGTGGCATTCTGTCAAAAGCTATAAGTGCCAACAGACTACCTTTTAACAGTCAAAGAGAATGACAATAACAATTATATGGGTTAGGATGCAAGTAATAAAAAATAAAGGCGCAACAGTGGAAGAAAGAAAAATGGGCGACTCTCAAGGTACTTGGATATCATTCTCATGGGGAATTTTAAATACTCAGATACACTTACAGCCCAAACACACAGCATCTGAAAGGCCAGTTTAATAATCCAAAAAGTAGAAAAAACACTCTTGAGTCTTTTCCTTGGCACAGGTTAGAAAATGAAAAATGATGACATTCAGTACTAGGAAGCTACTTAAATTCATTATAATTAGTTATGAATTCACTGAATAATATTGTTCAAGAGTGCTAGGCTTGAGGAAAGCAAATATGGGGTAAGTATGAAATGAAGGTTGAGATTTTCAAAGGAGCTGATGGGAATTAGGCACCCAACATTTAAAATTTAATGAAATTTGAGTGCTTAGATCCTTGGCCATCCCTACGGATTACAATAATAGAAGAATGTGTTGAAAGCTTCCCTGTTAGAAAGCAGAAGTGTCCTAATTAGTAACTCAGGTGCAACAAACTCCAGTTTCTCTTAAAGTGAAGAAGGTAAGAAGTGAGACGTAATCATTGTGTCTTCACATAGTGACAGACGGCTCAAAGATGTGAGGTTTAAATAAATGCTTTTCTAGTGGGCCAATCAAACAAGAACATTCGGAACCAATACAGGCTCAGGAAACAGAATGAGTGAGTTGCTACTAATCCCAGGGGTCAAGGAGAATAAAGAAGAGAAAAAGTGGTAGGAGAGAAAACATGCCCATTAATTCAGAACTGAGTATAAGGTGGAGTTTTTGTTACTCACTAATAGCTCGTATATGGAACTTTAAAAAAAAAAGAAACCAACAGAGTTCTGGGGCACTTTTAAAGACTAACAGATGTATTTATCGCATGAGCTTTCATGGGAGAAAATCCAACTTCGTCAGACACTTTGAAGATCGGAAACTTACAGAATGGGAGGAAATAAATGCAGGGGAGTGTATAACATAGGATCAGGTCAGGCTATAACATCTACTTAAAATACAATTTATTTATAAAAATTTGAAAGTAGATTTGGGAGCGACACCCGTCTTGAACACCCCTCTCAGTTTTTGTGGCTTTCCAAACACATCTTGCTACTTTTAACAGTACGTTTCTCTCTTCTGTTGCTGAGGAAACTGAATGACTAAAGCCTCAATCCTGCAGACACATACACAGGCAAAGTGGCTATACACATAAGATTACTTGCACTGCACATAGTCACATGTTTATGTCAGTGGGAGAGTGAGGAAGAGAACTCCTGGCTCCCAAGTCACCCGATCCCAACATTAGGCCACACTCTGTGCTCTTCTAAATGGAAAGGGAGATGAAGTTCACCACTGTATTATAAATAGGAAAAATTGTTTATGTGTGTGTCATTATGCGGTAGATGTCAGGAGCTCTCTTCCTTTTCAAAGCACATTACAAACACCGACTATTTAATTTTGGCAGGGTGCCTTTGTGGTGCTTACATGTGTGTGTATTGGTAGGTGCGTGTTTATAATCAGAACAAACAAAATGTCAATCATTGGTAGGTGTACCTTTTGTTACTTTCTGGAGACACTTATTTTGGTAGAGCGTAATCAGCAGAAGGAGAAGTTTGTGAGATTTTTTAAAAAAAATCTGAGGGTGAAAGAACTCCTGTGTGTAATGAATTAATGATTCATTACCCTGTGTGCTTAAATATAACCTCATCACGTTACAGCTAGAAATACATGTTCTTGTGCTGCTCCATAGACTGTTTGGAGAACAGGATAGCAGCGCCTTTTATGCAATGCTGATGACATTATAGTGTTTAGTCAGCTGTGCTGCCATAAAGATGTCATGTTAAAACTTCATTTTGAGAAGCAAGGCGGGTGTTCTTCTCCTCTGGCTGTGCAGCGGGTTTATACATGAAGCTCCCACCCGCTGACTCTGTGTGAGGCGAGGGCCTGGGACCCACACTTCCTTCCAAATGTTCAACTCATTATGTTTTAAGGTTTCCAGCTATATTGATGCTCAAGTGTCATAGTTATTGGCTTTTTGGTTTGAGGAAATTGAACCATACAGGCTAAACAGTAAAAAATAGTAAACAAATGCCGTGCACACCAGTGAGCAGAGATTTTATTTGGCCATGTCCTAAGACTTGTAAATGTGGAAGACGTTATTAGAAAGAGCACGTGCCCTTGTGATACATACCCCTGGGCAGTATGCACTGAAAAGTGGTTACCTTAATTACCAGTTAGTGCTATGGTACCCCAAAAATAATATTTTGCTTTGTTCTAGTGAAGCTTCAGATCAGTAACTGGTGGTGCTGTCTCTGAGAGCAGAGAGTGCTCAGAGACTCTATTTCAATATTGAAAGCACAGTCAGTTCCCAACTGGTTTGACAGTAGAACATCTGCAGTTGTGCACTAGGGAAGTGGTCTTCAGACTCAGGGTCGGGATCCAGTGCTGGATCACAGACCCTCAGGCACTGGGTCATGGTGCCTCCTCTGCCACTGCCAGAAGACTGGAATGCATTGTTCACAGATGTAATTTCTGAGTTCCAGGCATAAATGGATCTTTTTTAACGGGGTCCCGAGTAAAAAAAAGTTTGAAAACCGCTGGGCTAAGGCTTTGGGGTCATGCAGAGAGTTAAATTTGAACCCAGTCTCTGTCTGGGAGGGCAAAGAAATCTTTTTTAGGCTGTGCTGTATTAATCTTCTTAGTCTCTGTGAGGAATTCAATGTATTCCTAGTTGAATTTAAAATGCTAAAGAATTATGCATAAACAGCTGAAACAGCAATTTTTTGGACTAAAATCCCATCTTAATATGACTAATCTTACTTCTGTATTTGTACTTCTAGCTAAAATCTGTTTCTTCAGGAAGCTAGCACAAATGGCCTTTTGTATGAAAGACTGGTAAAACAGAGAGACAGATGAACTATAAGGCATCAGGGAAACATTATTTTGACCTCTCCGGGCATTACTTCAAAAATGTCAAAAATCTTGATAGCTTTCCAGTGTAATATTTAAGGAGCAGGAAATTTGATTCTGCAACAGTAAACATATTTCCTAAAACTAACCACATACTGTTATGCTGTAGCCTAAGCAAAAGCTCAGAGATCGTCCTTTAAAGAAGGCCTGTGAGGATTGTACTAGCTTGGGGATTTGAGAGAAAGAGACTTTTTTTTTAATGTGCTCCTGCTTTGAAAGTTAGGTATCAGAATAAAGCCAACTTTCTATGAACTGCTACTCATATAAGTATAATTAGTAAGGGAAGAAAGGTCACAAAAAGTTTAGCAAAGTAAACACCGTCATTCAGGCCACCAAGCAGCAGTAAAAACAGCACTAAAATATGCTGTGATTCCACTGTCCTGACTGCATAGGTGGAAGAAGCATATACAGAAGTTATGTGCATAAACTATGCAGGGTTAGATATATAGATGGGACATTGCCAAGCAGTCACAAATGGCCTTGTTGGCATAATAGGAAGTACTTAGCACCGACCTAATAATATTTTACACATACGTAACAATTTATATCTTCAATTTACTTTGAAAACGGTAACCTGCCAATGTCCCATCATAGTCTGGGGCCTTTATGCTGTCAGAGGAGATCTTCAACACAGGTCATTGACCCCGTATTGTCATTAAAGGTCCCACAGGATAGGGCCATTAGCGACAAAGGCTTGGCCAAATTTGAGTTTAGCTATCCCATGCGACCTTATGGTTAGCTAGTCTGGCTCACTGTAAGCTGTATGGAGCAGGAACCCTGTCTGTTTTACAACATAAAGCTGTATTATCTTGGGTTTCATAAATCATAGAATCATAGAATAATAAGGTTGGAAGGGACCTCACGAGGTCATCTAGTCCAACCCCCTGCTAAAAAGCAGGACCACTCCCCTTAAATCAACCCAGCCAGGGTTTTGTCTAACCAGGTCTTAAAAATCTCCAAAGATGGAGATTCTACCACCTCCCTAGATAGCCCATTCCAATGCTTCACCACCCTCCTAATGAGAAAGTTTTTCCTAATATCCATCCTTGACCTCCCCACCTGTAATTTGAAACCATTGCTCCTTGTTCTGTCCTCTGTTACCCTCGAGAACAGCCTAGCTCCCTCCTCTTTGGAGCAACCCTTCAAGTAGTTGAAGGTTGCTATCAAATCTCCCCTCAGTCTTCTCTTCTGTAGACTAAATAAGCCTAGTTCCTTCAGTCTCTCCTCAGGACGCAGTCTATGTGAAGAAGCTGCTGGTCAGTTGAGTCAAGGAAATTGTTAGCAGTCTGGGAAGAGTATATGTCCCATAGGGTGCGTCTACACTTGTAAATTAAGTCGACTTAAGCTTGCTTAAGTCGACTTAATTTAATCTGCGTCTACACTACAGTTTCCTGAAGTCAACTTAAGCAGCAGCTTAAGTTGACTTAAGGAAAATTAAAGTCAACTTTATAAAACCTAGTATAAAGTTGATTTTACTTGCTAAATTGACTTTATTAAGTCGACTTAGCCAGTGTAGACGCAGATTAGCCCTAAGTCGACTTTAAGTCGACTTAAACGGCTTCAGGCTCCCCCACTGCCCTCCCTGCCAGGGTGGCTGGTACAGCCACCGCCTGGCGTGCCCCCCCACAGGGCAGGACAGAGCCCTGCCCACCCTGCTTCTATGCCCTGCCAGTGTCCCTATCCTGCTCAGCCCCCATTGTACCCAGGTACAATGGGCAAATGCTGATCCCCCTGGCACTTGGCAAGGGGTGCCCCCCCGCCACCGTGGACCAGTCCCAGGTCCACCTACCCCCTAGAAATCGACTTAGGCGTCCAGTGTGGATTCTCTAAGTCGATTTGGCGAGGTCCCCTTTAAGTCAACTTACTTTTTGAGAGTAGACATGCTAAGTTGACTTATTTGGCCAAGTGTAGACATAGCCATAGGAACCCATCCACGCCAAGTTTGTCTAGTCCCGGGGAGGTCAATGCTCGGCATGCGCGCCAAACCTGGCACACGTGTCTAGTCTCAGCGGCGCGCCGCTACTGCTCCCTTGCTGGCCCCACCCCCAGTGGGGCCTGGGCCTGCAAAAACCACACATGCGGTGGCCCCTGTCCCTCTACTACCCCTGCACCCCAGCTGGAAAGTGGGACCAGCAGGGGACAGGAACCATGCACAGGCTGGGACCACATGTGCGGCAGCTCCTGGCCCCGCCCTCCCAGCTGGGAAATGCTGGCCCTGAGCCCAGGCATCTGCTGAGGGTGCGGAGAGCATGGGCTGGCATGGGGGCTGGCAAAGGATGCTCACCCCTGGTCTACTCCTTCCCTGAAACCTTTCCAGTGGATCTACCTTACTCGTGAGTTGTCAAGCCAGCTCTTTCCCCCTTTGAGAGTCAGTGACTGTGACAGATCCTCAGCCAGAGTAAATCAGAATAGTGTCATCGACATCAAAGGAGCCACACCAGTCTGCACCAGTTGAAGAGCTGGCCTGTCTGTTTCCACACATATACCTCATCTTTCCTTGAAATGCATTTATTCAACCTAAACTATAAACTCCTTGGAGCAGAGCCTTTTGTAAACAATGGGCTAAATTTTTAAGGGTCTGAGACCCTATGAATTCATAGAATTTAAGGCCGGAAACGGCGGTTATAATCTAATCTGACCTCCTGCATAGAACTGCATACACCAAGGAACAGCAAGCACAAATCTGAATATTTGCAGCCCTGACTACCCAATTTGCATTCAGAGAGTGAGAGAGGGCATGCTCTAAAATTTGCAGCCACTGCTGAATTACAAGTGCAAACAGTTGGCCCAAAAATTGCATCCACAAAAATGGCGGCAGCTGTTTGAAAGTTTTGCCCATTTTGAAGAGTCCTTCATGTCTATTATACTATTGTATTAATAGTAATAATGTAAAAGAGAACAATAGAGGTTATAACAGCGAGAGATCTGTGGCACCTTAAAGACTAACCCTACTTGGATTGGAGCCCACAAAAGCTTATGCCTGAAGAAATTTTTAGTCTTTAAGGTGGCACAGGGCTCTCATTGTTTTTGCTGTACACAGACTAACACGGCCACCCCTCTGGAAACAGAAGTTATTTAAGTGTGTAAGGAGCAAGGGAAGGACAAAGAAAAGGAGAAAAAACAAATAACAGACAGTAAGACGGTTGAAATGCTTGATAGTACTTATTCCACTCTCCAGTAAAAAGGATAATGGTGACAAGATATTTAATACTATCATAGCTAACAAGACTGAAGCAGTCACAAGGCAAAATCACAACTGAAAAGGCTACAGAATCCCTAGACACTTGAATATACTTAAATTAGCAAAGATAAATGAAACTTGCCGTTGACTCTAGTGCTTAAAGTAGCCAGCATGAAAAGCCACTGGTTTATAAAATCCTTTGCCATCTTCTAGAGGGAGTGAGATTATACGGACCCTACAAATCCCTTGGTACAAAATAAAGAGATTATACAGATCCTTAATGTCGGCAGTGATCAACCAGAGCAGCAACTGCCTGCGCTCTCTCTTTCCCACATAACAGCTGTATTTCTGTGGCTGTTTGGGTGGGGAAAGAATAGGAGTGAAAAGTGACATTAGCTTTGATATGTGAGATTAGCTTTCATGCTGATGAGAAAGCGACATGTTCTAATTATTATTAGCCTTCCCAATGAGCCACAAGCTCAGACAGAGAGAGGGAGAGAAACAGGATGATAGTTTCTCACTAATCTAATTAAAGAAAGGTGGGCGAACGAGAGAGAGTGTGTGTGCTTTGATAATTCCTCAGCCATTGCCTCTTTTATTCTACGGGGCGTGGGGAGGGAAGAATGTAATATCTTGGGGGTTGAGTGAGGACAATTGCCTCTAGGTGCTCTCCCCTAAATGCCAGTATAAGCTAAACATGGAGACACCCTGGTATCTAACACCAGGTTCTAATTTAATGACGTGAGTATTTGCATGTGTTTTGTCTTACTTGACAATATGGCTGCTTACTGTACAGAGCCTATGGGAGAGACAGAAGCGGCAGCTTTCTGATGTACCACCATGCTTAAGAAGGTTGGTTGGCCAGCCTTAGCTGTAGACTTGTGCATCGTCCAGTTTCTCCCTTATTTAAACTATTATTTAGTCATTCCTTTTAGTTCATTAGAGCAAGGGGATTAGCATAGCTAAACTTTGATGTCCCCATCAATATCCTCATTATTCCTGGTGTCCTAATTCTGCATTTCATCTTGGCTCTTCTGTAAGGTTAAACGCCCCCAGACTTCTTTAAAAAGGCACTTCCTGAAATCAGAGCTTTGCCTCCCACTGCCATATGTTGACTATGCTCCCTCTCCCACAATTTAGCATCGTTTTATCGACATTAAGACGGCTGCAGCCAAGCCACTGATATTTCTGACTCTAAGAAAGGGGCGTAACATTTTTCCCCCCATCTTCAATAAATTATAGTAGAGAAAATGAGAAAGAGTCCCTGTAGAAGCTTTGATTTCACCAAATGGAATCTTTTAAGGCAGGTGTTAGGGCACAGGGAACTACTCCACTAATGGTCTGCCAGCCACAACTGAGGGGCACAAATGCTCTCACTGAATCTCCATGAGGCTGCTTCTGTGGGACCAGCCTAGAGTTCGGTGTAGATTAGAGTAGGCTGTCTAGTCAAAAAGAGGAATTGGCAGAATCCAGTCAGATATACTGACCAGACAACAAAGTCCAGTTACTGCAGGGGAGCATCTAGGGGAGACTCCGGGTCATCAACCTGTGCCAGTGCCTGCTCACCCAGGCTGCCTCCTACCTGCATCTCATCGGCATACAGGCAGGCTACTCATCAGGCTGCAGCTTCTGCTCCAGACTCAGAGTAGAGGGAGACCAGCTAAGGGCCAGGGCCGAATCAATGCAGGGGCTTTAGGGGCTTAAGCCCTGGGCCCTGGCTTAAAGGGGGGACCGTGATCTGGCCTCCTCCACCCTGCTCAGGATGGCAGAGTGCCAACGGGATCAGGGAGGCGCTGGGAGGGCCCCTGTCAGCACTGGGAATGGCGGAGTCCTGGGTCAAAGGACAGGCTCCATGTCACTCCCACCCCACCTCCAGGCCAGCTGGTCTGCCCATGCGGGTGGGGCAGGGTGGTGCAGTCTCCAGTGCAGGACCCTGGAAAGCCATGCTGGAGGCCACACTGCGCACCAGCTGGCCCCATCAGTTGGACTGGGGCTGGGGTGGGAGCACCCCGGAGCCCGACCTCTGGCCCCAAAGCCCACCAGCACAGGCCCGCCACCCCCAGCCACCATAGTGGGAATCCAGGGCCTCAGGTGGGGGCCACAGTGGTGGGCAGCTGAGGCCCTGGCTAGGAGGAGGGGCCCACAGTGGTGGGCAGCCCTGGGGCCCTGAGGCTCCTTAATCCGGCCCTGCTGAGGGCAGGGAGGCAGACGGAGAGGACTAAGCAAAGAGGAATGGGGAGGGGAGAGAGCAGTGAGCGACGGGGGTGAGGGAGAGGAGCTATCTGGGGCCAAGGCTTTGGAGGGAAGAGGTGGAGCAAGGGAGGAGCCTGGGGAAAGAGGGGGCAGGGTGTGCGGTCTCAGGGAGGGAAGAGGCGCAGCAGAGCCTAAGGAGAGGTGAGACAAGGGGAGGAGGACAATTCTTAGAAATTAGCAAATTGGCAACCCTAGATTAAAGCAACCTTGTGTCTGCTCTAATCTACACAAGTGGCTTTTACCCCCAAACAGCCAGATGGGAATTGTTGCAGGCCAGCTTACTAACACCATACTAGCTGCATGCCTGTGACTTACCCCCCTACACTTAGGGACAGTCCCGGTATTTGGGGTTTTTTCTTATATAGGCACATATGACCCTCCAACCCCATCCCAATTTTTGGCTATGTCTACATTAGAAAAAGTTAGGTCGACTTTGTTAAGTCGACTTAATAAGGTCGACTTTAAGTTGACTTAAAGTTGACCTTATTAAGTCTACTTAACAAAGTGGCTACCCTGAATGTGGACTTAATAAGTCGACCTAACTGCCCTTAAATTGACTTAATAAAGTTGACTTAAGGGTTAATCCATGTCCACACTGTGCTTAAGCTGACCTAAGGAGTCGACTTAAGGGTTAGGTCAACCTAACCAGTGGTTCTTACTAAGCCGACTTAAGCTTTCATTAAGTCGACTTACGGAATTTCTTAAGTCGACTTAATGAAAGTCCCGTGTGGACGGGGAGTAATTTAGGTCGATTTAAGCTACTTAAGTTGACCTAAATTGCCAGTGTAGACATACCCATACACACTTGCTATCTGATCACCTACCTTCACTGCAGGTTGTAGGATGGGTGCCATAGAACCCAATGTATATGGCTCTATACTCCCACCCCAGAAGGAGAAACCCCTCTGTTTTCTACTCCCCTCACACCACTTTTCTTAGGACCAGTGGATCATAGTGAGGCTCAGAAATGAACCTGAAGGGTCCTTTGTGGAAGAGTGTGACCTTATGCAAATGCACCTCTGAAATCTCATGTTGTATTAAGGATGGCTCTTGGATTAGCAGTTAGGACGGGGTAGTCAGAATTTGCTTTTGGTCGTCTTGGGCAAGTCACTCTAATCATTTTGCCTCAGCTTCCCCATGTGTAAATCCTGCCTGTCCCCTGGAGTGTTGTGAGTCTCACGGTAATTAATGTGTGCAAAATGTTTTCAGATCCTCAGACAAAAAGTTGCTACCTAAGCGTAAAGTTGTCATTACTATGTTATTTATTACAGTTGTTACGTTCAGGGGCATTATTGCTGTGCAAACAAGGACTCATCTCTTCTCAGAACCTGGGCAGTTCAGACTGCTAACCCTTTTCATCTCTGTTACACTCTGTTAAATGAAGTGATTGGATTTTATGAAAACCTGCATTCGTCTCTCTGCCAGACTGAACCCATTTCAGTCAAATCACATGCTCATTTTAACTTAGCTTATATCATCCCAGTGACATGGCTCTACGGAGGTAGGTTAGTGCAAACTCCTACTGGAAAGAGATAATTGCATTTCCTTCCAAACTGATCCCTGTATTTAAAATGTATTAGAGGGAAGTGGGAAGTTGTAGAAAATGTTCTTGGTATGAGTGTGATCGCTTTATCACCTAGCAGGGTGGAACCAATTGCACACACTACAACTGAAGAACTATTTCTAACCAACCGTTGCTCACTCATCCTTCCTTTTCTACATCCCTGTATCTCTACATTTGTCCTTTGCAGCAGCTGTGACCTGATTCCCAAACATTGTAGGGACACTCACATACTAAGGTGATGAACATGGTTTAAACAGCTAATAAGACAGATGGAGTCAAGAAAGTAATGAGCCCCTTCAGCTCACTGCAAGTTTTGGGGGTTCAGCACCTCTTAAGATTACCCTCTTCAAGAATATTCCTTGCCTCTTGGCCCCAATCCCAACTGAGGCCTTTGGATGCTCCCAGAATGTAAATGTTCACTAATAATACTAATCTTTGCTATTTTTAATAGTCACCTTTCTTTTATTGTCCTCTTCTAAATATCCATCACTAGTTCTTATTGTCCTGATATATACCCTATACCCAACTCTCTATGGTGATGTCTACACTAGAAAAGTTAAGGCGACTTTGTTAAATTGACTTAATAAGGTCGACTTTAAGTCTACTTAAAGTCGATCTTATTTAGTCAACTTAACAAAGTCGCCTTAACTTTTTCTAGTGTAGACATACCCCTTGTCGAACTTATTAAGTCGACTTAATGCTTTAAGTCAACTTAATAAAGTCGATTTAGGTGCTAATCCCCATCCACACCGGTTTAAATCGACTTAAGGAATCGACTTAAGCCTTAAATCAACCTAAAACTAAGGAACAGCTTAAGTCGACTTAGTGAAAGCCCAGTGTGGACAGGGAGTAAGTTAGGTTGACTTAAGCCTCCTTAAGTCGACCTAACTTGTAAGTGTAGATGCCCCTATATGCTTCCTCCAGCTCTTCTATCTCTCACTGTGATACGTTGTAGGATAAACAGCTATTTAAAATCAGTTCTCAGTGAATGGACTCTCCATTTATCATTTGCAATTTTTTGTGGGTTTTTTTTCCTTTAAGCCATAACCAGTAACAGACAGACCTGGAAGATGGGTCTAGGGTTAGTATTTGTGTAGCATCCTCTAAAATCTGATTTCTAGCAAAACTTTGAAGTGCATGATTTGTGTCATCAACAAATAAATCTTATCAATTAAAAGGTATTTAACAAATTGTATGGTGTTTTTCAGTCTCCACCAGAGAGGCTATTGAAACCCAAGCTGTTCATCTACTATTGTGTTACACAACATACTAGGAAAGTCATTTGCTTTCAATGTAGCAACCAGTCTTAAATGTCAAGGTGAATTCAGGAAGCTAGGACGATTAATTCATGTCTCCTGTGCATAAGGTGTTATGCTCAGAATCTCCTTTTACAAAGTATCTGTATAACAAGAGTTGCCATCTTAGGAAGATTGTTTTTGTCTGCTCCCTCCCATACAAAAAGAAAGCCTTCAGAGAGGAGGTAGAGCAGCTAAGGAATGTCTTGTCTTCGTGCTACCTGAACAATAATCAAGGTTTGGGGTATGCAGGATCTATGAAAATCAGGACTGTGCACAGCAAAACTCAGGTAATGGTCATTCAGAACAGAGTAATAAGGGGAAATGTTTGTGATGAGGAGGAAATGCTGAATGGTGAAATCAAGCTCTAAAAGTGTCCATGTATTCTTTCTCCAGTATGCTGCAGAGTTGCTCGCAGTGGTCCGCCTACCTTTCATCCATCCCAGTTATCTGCTAAATGTTGTTGACAATGAAGAGTTGATAAAGTCTTCAGAGGCCTGCCGGGATCTAGTGAATGAAGCAAAACGTTATCACATGTTACCGCATGCCCGACAAGAGATGCAAACACCAAGAACCCGGCCCAGGCTATCAGCAGGTACAGCAAAGCTAGCTTAAAAGAAAAAGCTTTCTGATCTGATATCTCCTGCAGCTGCTGACTGAATGGTTCAGACTTGTATGGTTTGCATAGGAAGGGAGGAATAAGTGTCATTCCTCTTCCTTTCACAAGGATTTCAGAGAAGAGCGATGGTGTGAGTACGGGATTGGGAGTCAGGGAGTCCAGAGTTCTAATCCAGATTCTAATCCTGATGCCTTCTGTGGCATTTAGGCATCCACTTAAGGTCCAGAAAGCCTCGCCCTCTTTTGGCTCACTCTGTTTTTGGGAAGCCTGACTTTTTAGACATCTGCATCAAAATTATCAAAGTTGGGTGTCTAAAGCTAAACACCTGAATCCATATTTAGGCACCTAAATGGGTGGTCTGTTTTTCAAGAATTATTAACTTTAATGACACCGCTGGCTCAGGACCTCTGAAAATGGAGCCCTAAATATTTAAAGCTGGGCACCCACACCTAGACAACACTGCTAAAAATTTGGTGCTTGCCTTCTGTACCTCAGATTCTTCAGGACAATAATATATATTTTTTACTTTCCTCTCAGGGTATTGTGTGGATCAGATGATAAATAGTGGTGACTCAATTTTTACTTCCACAGCACTATGTAAATGTATTCTTATTTCAACACCACAAGTCTTATAATATCAGATCAGTCTGTTTGTAAAACAAATGGATCACACAAGAATATATTACATTTAAAAGAAAACCCACACACACCTCTGTGGAGAAAGTGCCACTTCAAGAAGCTTTCCACATGGGGAATACATGTGTTTTTTATCTACCAAAAATAAACAAAAAGGAAGCCTCCAGTGTAATAAGTCAGTCTATATCAAGGCAGTGTTAGAAGATTTCTAAATACTTGTTACTCTGAAAGTTAGTACAAATAGTATGCATCAAACTACAAGATGGAATCAGATGTGGAAGAAATATGTGAAACTTTCCTATGTATTATGCTTCTTGTTTCTTCTGGGCAAGAACAATGACGACATTAAGCAGACTTCCTGATGAAGCTAGTACAGTACTGGATAGCAAGCATCATCCTTCGCAGCTTGTGCAGACTGCCTAATCAAACACTTTTCAGAGGGAGGAAACATAGATGATTTTCAATAGCAATCCACACTCAAAAGTCCTTCGCTGAAAATGGCCAATGGTGTCATGTTTGAAGGGATTTTTGAAAGCGCTTATTTCATCTTTGTAAATAAAATCGTAGACGTAATGCAAACTGTTTTCAGAGGTTTGTTGATAAGGAGAAAGTAATCCTCTTGGGTTATGGGAGAGCGATTTTATTTTGGGGGTCAGAATTTAATTGTATAGAACCATGTCATTTTCCATATTGTCTACATTCATGGCACACAAAGGATGTCAAAACACCCTTTGTGGATCCTCTGCAATGCGTGAGATACCCTCTTGAGGTCATTTATTATCTTTAGCACATCTGATTATTTTCTGGTGTATACTAAAAATAATGATCTGTCTTTATCTAAAAATACTTATTTAAAATGGTATCATATTTTAGGTTCGTACCTTAATGAGAGTAAGCTTGTTTGAATGACACTTAAATATATTTTTTTTAAAAAGAAAATCCAGAGGATGGAAGACGACATTCTAATATTCTGAATGAATAGTACTTTGCACCACCAGGGAATTCTGTTTCTGCAGTTACACTGAGCACAAAATACAAACTATCTCAAGCACTTGACAGTGAGTGTTTCAGGCCAGCAAGTATCAAGCAATTAAAATGTGATGTACCATCAGAACCCAGTATAGGGACAAGTCCTGAGAATCTTGCTCAGATTTAATCCAGTCTGGGTGCTGAGTAAACTGTGAGTTAAAACCACAGAATAGGGGCCCCAATAACTACAGAGGAGTGTCACCCATCCATATCAGCAGTGAATTTGGCTCACTGTACACCTAAGAGTAAAGTTTCAGGAAATCTCCAGCTGTGCAGGTAAATCTAAATCAACAAGCTCTTTAAGAAATGGATTGCATCTTCACTATGTGTTTGTACAGCACCTAGCACAGCAGGGCTTTGATCTAGGACTGCGCACAACCACAGTGCAGATATAACAAAAATAATTAACAATAACAAGATATAAAAAGCCAAAGTTTGTTTGGGATAAGAGTATTTGGGAAAAGCCCTTTGAAGGAGTGGGTGGGAAATAAAGTTAAAAGTTAAAGAAATGCAGCCAGGAGGGATAAAGCCTAAAACATTTCTATACATCAGTTTTGGTGCAAGGATACATTAATCAAGGAGAGAGCCAGATGACAGTCTACATGGTTAAGGGCAAATTTTGAGGCCACTGAAGTCAAAGTCCATCTTATCTTTCCCAATTACGTTGGTGGCTTTTTATATCCCAATACAGTGACTGGTGCCAACCCACCGTATTACACCTTGTTATGTTTATATTGTTTCTCCACACCCACCATTATCATCATATCCCTTCACCTTCTCCCCATACCCCTTCTGTTTCATCATACAGTCTACAATATTTTTGTAAGTAAGTATTTAATAATTTTCTGAACTGCAACAATATTCAAGAAATCAAAGGGTAAATGATGGGCTAGCTGCAGACTGTTGGACACCCAAAAAAGACTTGTTTTTCCAGGTGTCATTTTAATGGGAATGGAGAAATCGATTGAGTGCAAAATGCTTTTAGATAGGTTACCGCCTTGGTGAGAGATGATGCTTTCTTAGAACCTATTTTGGTTAATTACATCCTAGGTGTAGCCGAGGTAATAGTCCTAGTGGGAGGTCGTCAGATGATTGGCATGAACCAACGAGCTTTAACGGCAGTCACTTGCTTAAATCCTCAAAACAATAAATGGTACCCACTGGCCAGCCTGCCTTTCTACGATCGGGAGTTTTTCAGCGTAGTCAGCGCTGGAGACAACATCTATCTTTCAGGTAAGCAGCATACAAATTGGGCACAGAAAAGAACTAGCTCTTCACAAACAGTGCTATGCCGTCGAAGCAGGGAGGAATGTGTGCCAGTTTTATCCAGCCGCCATGGGGGGAAGGGAAAAACAAACGAACATGCTTGTATCTCTCTCCATTTCACTTCAGTGCCATTTTTGTCCCAGTAGTCAACAACACATTTTCCATTAAATAGAAAATAGGTTCAGCAACCATCAAGCCTGTGAAGAAGTTTCCATTCTGTCGTAACACAGTTTAAAATGGTGGCTGAATGGTGGGTTGTTACATTTGGGAGAGAGTGACTGAGCCGCTGGATATGTGGCCTACACTTACAATATTTATTTACGAGAGTGTTTCCACGTTGTAGACATCTCTCTTTTGTTAGGACACTGTAGCCCTATAATCCAATTAGGCTCAATGAAACTGAGCCCACATTCCTGAAAATGGTTTATCTAAAAGAGTTGCCAACTACAGTTAGTGCTTGTACTATAAATGTGTCTGTTTGTATTCAGTCAATTGTACTTTCCCTTGGATGGGAGGGAAAAAGCAACCTCCACTGGGTATTTGTCAAGATCTCACTCATGGTCCCTGGGTGTAAGTTTGATTATGTCTGAGATGAGAAGGAATGTCAGGCAAGGGGCAGGGGGGTTTAATTCCCCCATCTCTTCTTTTTATGCTGGCTGGAGGGACGATAGAGACCCCAGGAGATGAATAAAAATTATTGCTACCTATTTACCAAATTTCTTTGGCTATGTCTACACTTACTAAAATTAGTTTGAATTAGTTAGTTCGAACTAACTAATTCGAACTAATTTTAGTTAGTTCAAATTAGCTTAATTCGAACTAGAAAAAATTAGTTCAAACTAAGCAAGTGCCATTCATGGCACTTGCTTAGTTCGAATTAGCGAATTGCATTGAGTTCAATGGGCCGGTTAGTTCGAACTAAGAAATTAGTTCGAACTAACATGGCCACATTGGTTAATTCGAACTAGTGAGTTCGAATTAACCCTTACTTCTAATACCCTATTTGAAGTTATTAGTTCGAATTAAGGAAGCCCTTAATTCGAACTAACTAAAGCCTAGTCTAGCCATGGCTTTAGTTAGTTCGAATTAAGCTTCCTTAATTCGAACTAACTAGCCAGTGTGGACATAGCCTTTGTGTTGCTACTAGAAGTAAATTCCCCAATGGATGTCTTTGTGCAGCCCTGGCCTTTTTGTTAACCTTTTTCCTATTAGCAATCCACATGCCAGACTGCGTAATAACTGGCGTTGTACAAAAGATTAATAATGAACCCTCCCCTCACCACAGAAGTTTATTAGATCCCTTTCCTGTGATCTTGGTGAATATGGGCCACTTTATGGTACTGGGTGGAAAACATGTAAAAGTCAGGAGCCTCACATGATTTCTGGGCAAAATGTGTTGAGTACCACAGGGTTTTTTTTTTTCCTTTGTTCAGACCTGAAAAACGAAACAAAACTAACAGTAAAATCAAATAAAAACAGCTGAACCTGCTGTGTTTGACAAGGCATAACACAGAAGGTTTAATGAAATATCCTTTGGTAAAACATTATTGAGGAAGAAGCATGGTTTCGTCATTAAGGCACAGAGAACTGAACTTCTGGGTTCCTGGCTCAATCACTAAGTCCTGCTGTGATCTTGTATAAATCACTTGGTCTTTGTGTTCCTCAGCTTCCTATTCCGTAAAACAAAACCAATAATACTTACCCACTTTATGGAGTACTGGACAATAAAACATTTTGCCATATTCAATTAGAAACAGCTACATCAATCTCCGGTGTTAGTATATACTGCTTGATCATTTTAAACTCTTTGGCAGCTGTAACACTGGCTTGGCACTGTACTCTATTTATTTATCTGAAAACCAAACTTACTGTGGAAATGATGCCTGAAAATTAGGAGGTAAGCCTTAAAATACCCATATTTTTTACATGTGTGCAAACTTGACGCACATGTCCTTCTTAGTCTGGCATCTTGATTTCGTCATGTCATCTTCAAAAAAAAAAAACCACACAAAACCTTTGAGACACATGAATAAATGACACAGATCTGCATCATATGAACAGATGCTCACTATTGAGGGTGATTTATTTTAATTAGTCAAATGTCATGTGAAGAGCTTTCACTTTGTAACAGGCTTTGATTGCAACATACAGTGAATTGCCTGCATCCAAGTTCTCACCTCATTCTCTCTTTTCTCACCCATACCTTGGTGGCAGGTGGCATGGAGTCTGGTGTCACACTTTCAGATGTCTGGTGTTATATGTCCTTACTTGATAACTGGAATCTCGTATCCCGAATGACAGTCCCAAGGTGTCGGCACAATAGCCTGGTGTATGATGGGAAAATTTATACCATTGGAGGCGTTGGTGTGGCAGGCAATGTCGATCACGTGGAAAGGTAGGGTTCCCCTCCCAAAGAAATTATTTGACAAGTGATGTAAAAAGGGCACTGTTGACTCAGCTTAGCTCCAAAATTTAGATTTTGTCAAAACACACTTTTATAGAAGCTAAGGAAAATAAAAAGATTTACCCTTTTTTTAAAAGTTCCTGTGGAAATAATTGAATTAAAACAAATACCTATCAGATCATTGTGGCATTTTATGCAGATTGTGCCATGAGTTAATACACTTTGGCTTTAAAATATTGTGTGGATTTAATGCTAGTGAGAGACATCAGATTGAGACCTCTGGGGCATGAAGTTTTCTATTTATCTCCAGAGCAGAAGCAGAACAGAGCTCTCATAAACACTGCTCTAGCAGAGCGCCTCGGCCCTGATCTTACTGAAGCAAATACTATTCAAGCTTATAGTGTCTAGCCTATTCTTGGCTACTCCTCTGAATCTGCCAATTAGTGAAAAGTGTAATGGTGAGGTTGTGATGTGGGAACTGGAGCTGAGACATACCAAACTCATCTCATATAGGCATCCGTTGGATGGGAATGCTTTTCAATCTGTATTGAGATGTGCTGCATAGAACATGTTGGCAACTGGATTTTTTATTTAGCTTTTGAATGCTTGACTTTGTAAACTTACTGGTCTTTTCACATAGCTTTCTTTATGTAATTGTTTATATAATAATATATAAGTATTGCATATAAAAGCTACATTAAAAGAACATTATGAAGGATGCAAATTCAAGCACTCAAAAATTAGGAAATCTTAGAATTAAGGTTGCCTATGAAATTTTAATTTGTCTTCCATGTTTATGCTTTATGATTAGAGTTACATAAATATCGACTTTTTCATTATACTATATTGCTATGATAGAGACCCGAGTTCTCTTTTCAGTTCTGCCGGAAGTGACCTTGTACCAGGGCCGTCCCTAGGAGGGAGCGGGGCCCGGGGCCAACAGGTCTGGGGGGGGGCCCACTCCATCCCCACCCCCACACTGGAGTGGGGAAGGGAGGCTCGGGTCAACCTGCTCCCCCGCCTGAGAGCCCGGCAAGCCTTGGCTCCCAGCGGCAGCGTGCCATTGGGTCACCGGCCGGGCCCGGCAGGAGCAAGCCCCAGCTAAAGCTGCGGCCATGAGCCGGCCTCGGCTGGGACCCCAGGCTGCAGCCAGCGGCGCCCTGGCTGGGGAATGGGTCCTGAGGCCCCGCCGCTGGCCGGGGCCGAGCATGTGGGGCAGGCCAGGCCGGCCTGGCCCAGAGAGGCTGGGCCCCGTGAGCTGCCCCGCCCCTGGGCCTGCCTGCTCCGCCCGGGGGTGGGGACAGCCGGCCCTGGCCAGAGGCCGGGAAAGCCTCCCACCCTTTAGCCAAAGACGGGGGGGGGGGGGGGGGGGGGGGGGGGGGGGGGGGGGGCTGCGGCATGGGCCCCGCACTGCCCCCAGCTGGGAGCTGGACAGCGCAGAGCCACATAACCACGGGGCCCGGGGCGATCGCCCCATTCGCCCCCCCCAAGGACAGCCCTGCCTTGTACAACCTCTTAGTAAAATGGGAGGCTCATACTTGCTTGCCATAATCTCGTACACCAGTGCGCCTTACTCTGTGCAAAAGAGAATGTGGATGGTGTGGAGCTTGGTGATTATCTTCACATTTTAACATTTTACTTGCGGTGCAGGCACATGTAACAGGATTACCCCAAATGTATGAGTGTCCTACAAGGCGTGTGACCTTTTGCAAGTCTGCCAGGAAGCCTTTCACTGCAGTGTTTGCAACTCCATCATTGCAGAGGTGAAATGGACTAGGAGCAAAATGAAACCAGCTTCATTAATTGTCTCAGTGAACACAGGAAGCCAGCAAGCAGCATAAAAGGGAAGAGTAAATGGAGTTTGATAGCATCGTGCACTCCGAACACCACAAGCTAATGACAAGTGGGCCCAGTGGGATTAGAACTGTTTCATGGGATTGCAAAATTTCTTCAAATTCCCAAACCTCTTCTGTAATTTAAAGTCACGCTTCTTTCACCAAGGAAGTTCAGAGGTTTTTTTAATCCTCTTGTAGATAAAGAGGAATGACACAGATGCAAGCAGGTGTCTTGTGTGCACTAATAGACTGCATTTAGTTTTCATTAGATTATGTCCTTTTATCACCCTCTGTTTCTTTCTCTGCTCTGATTCTTGTGTTCTCACAGAGCATCAACAAAAAGAGATCAGTGTGTACGTCTAAAGCCAGTGATGGTGGAGATTGACAACTAGGTAAAGCTGGTCCTTCCCAGATCCTAAGCCCCTCAAAATCAGCCCCTTGCTTCCAAAATAAATCTTGTGATTTTTATCACACATTTCACCATATTTGGCATTTTTCTTAAATTCCCAGCTCCTGGAGTCATGTGATTGCATTAGAATCTGAGCTTACATTTTAAAGATGAGGAACATATGTCATAACTTCAATGAATTTCCAGTCCTTGTAGTTGTGGAAAAAATCTGGAAAACATGAATCCCAATGTCTCAAAAGCCAGAAGCCAATAGGAGAACTCCTTATATGTTTTTGTAAAGCTCATGGTTTTAAGGCAGTCTCATGATTTGGAACTCTTGGGGTTCACAGCACAGCAACAATGATCTTAACCTGGCGCCATGTGGTGCCTGCACTTTGTGATCTCATAGACACACATATGTTCATGAAATATTTGTGACTCCTGTCCCATCAAGCCTCAAACTGACCATGCTAGAATATTTTCAGTTTAAAAAGCAAGCCCAGTGTAGGCCTGTTATGCATTCTTATCCAACTGAATAGTCAGCTTTCTATATATCATATCAATGCATTCTGTCTCTGTGGAGAGAAGTAAGTGCTTGTGATAGGGATTTATTAAATTCACATTTATAATT
Organism: Pelusios castaneus; assembly: GCA_007922175.1. Taxonomy (NCBI): domain Eukaryota; kingdom Metazoa; phylum Chordata; order Testudines; family Pelomedusidae; genus Pelusios; species Pelusios castaneus. Next base: position 28,089,316 of record ML685779.1, read on the forward strand.
AATCGTCTATTATCAATAAAAATGACTTATGAGAAGCAGCAGCAGAAGAGAGTGAGTGCCTAGATTGTGTGCCCATTTTGGGTCATGCTGGGAGACCAGAAGTTTTTTTAAATGAAAATGAAGTGCAAGTATTAAAGAGTATGTTAGCTTCATTACCTAAATCATTGTGTTATGTGTTTGGTTTTGAAATTGACATTCTGGGGTTTTAACATGAGAAAAGTGAGGAGAGAAAAAGTTCACCTTAAAAACTGCAACCTACAGACTGACATTCTTCAAACTGAAATGTCTCCCAATTGCCCCAACATCCTAATTTGAGCAGATACTTAGGAAACTGAAGGCAAATGGAATAACTATTCCAAGTCTTATGAGCAATGAGGCATTCCGAATGTGGGTCATCTCTTTTAGGAGAATCATTAATGTTCAGAGTAACGTTAATTTAATTGCTCAATTTTCTGATGTCACAAGCACAATTAAAACACAGCTCAGAACTTCTCTGTTCCTTCCGTGTGTGTGTGTGTATGTGACCTTCATTAACAGAGAGATTACATTATCTGCTGCAATGTGGATTGGACATTGCTCTCAGAATGTGCTACTGTTGCTCTGGATGAGATTTAGGAATACAGTCTCACAAAAGGAAGTGGATCATTGACGTCTTCAGATCATTTGTCATCCAGACTACAGAGCATTACACACAAAACACGTATTAAAAGCATGTTAAAGTTGCAGAGTCAAGCACTCAGAAGTTAAGGGCCAGAATTAAAATTGTCTGTGCAATTTTTACGACAGCCTTGTCCCTCTCCACCCCTCCTCTCCCGTAACAGAGGACTCGCATGCCTTCTTCAGTGTCTAACACCAGTGCTCATTTTATTTACAGTGGTAAGTCCCTTTCCCATAGCTTATGCTTGGCCCTAAGGCTCTGGATTTCTTTCCCCTGCAGGCCCTGAGGCAGACTAAATGGAGGGCTCCTGCCTGGCCACACCTCTCTTCTTCCATCTTCCCATCCTCATACATGGCCTGGCTCTAGGGAGCCAGTTGTTCTCAGTTGCCTCATTAGACAGTTCTCCGTTGCCCTTATCAGCCCACTGCTGGGAATCCCTACTGGCTCGGTAGGTTTTCTCCCCAGTTCAGACAGCTGCGGTGGGGGTGGCAGCAGACCTGAGGGCTTAGGGCCCTCCACTCCACCAAGCAATATAAGAGCTCTGCTACACCGCCATCATAAATCCATGTCCACAAGAGATGTAGGTCTTATCTCAGCATGCTTAAAGCGACCCAGTGTCTGTATGGACACTGCATCACTTCCATTAGCTGCTGGCTGTCTTGTTAAACGGAGCAGCAAAATTAACAAGAAAGCCAGACAGCTAGAACCTGGATGCCCCCAGCTCCTCATTTCCAGCCGAGCTGCTGCCCAGAGGCTCGCTGGTTCCTGTCAGGGAGCTGAGAAGCCTGGGCAGCTGCCAACCACTCAGAGGCGGCTTTTGGGGTATGCAAAGCAGGCATCTGCCTAGGGCCCTGAGCATACCCCAAAAGCCATGTCTGCCTCCCACCCTGCAAGATACATGGCGGGGAGCAGGGGCAGGGGACAGCAGCAGGGTGCCAGGGTGGTTTTGCGGCCCCTGGCCAGGGCCATTGGGGGGGGCTGGTAATGGGGAGCTGGGGCCACAGGGGGTTTTGAAGCACCTAGTGGGGCACCAGAGCTGGCCACAGAGTGCTGGGGCCAGGGTCTCTGGCAGGGAGCTGGAAATGCAGAAGGAAGGGGATTCGGGGTACCAGTGAGTATCCTGTAGGGGGCCCCACAATGGGCCTTTGCCTAGGGCCCCAGGTAGCCTAAGGCCGCCTCTGCACCCACTCCCGGCGTGAGCACACTCACACAGTAAAAGGTGGGAACAGACAAACAGACACCGTGGGGCACAGAGAGGGAAAAGCAAGAAGGCCAAGCATAAAACTGAACACAGTGTGATGCTGGGAAAAGCTAGAGAGAGCGCATTTGGGTTGTCTAGTGTTGGCGAAAGGTGGCCTGTTCTCTAAGAAACTGCTCTTTTGAACTTGGTGCCCTCTGCATTCAGAGACGGAGGACTTTGTACATTCTTTGCAAACAAACAAAACTGCCTCAAAGAAGTAACTCACTATCCCGTTTTCTACTCAACCGTCCCCAGATTGCCATGCTTTGACTAGCCACTCAGGTTTAAAAATGGCAATAGTACAGTCTTTAATTGCGTGAGCAAGTACTATTTTTTCCCACAGAGGCTCAGAAATTGGCCAAATTTGAGAATGGCAAAAGGCACCTCCCTGTCACCAGGGTAATCCCTCTGCCAAATTTCAAGGCCCTACTCCAAAGCAAGGAGGCAGTTGAGCATCTCAGTAAAATGGCTGCAAGATTTTTTTAACATGAGCACAACATTGTATTTTCCTTAATCTTGCTCAGAGAAATGACTGAAAATTCCAGTTTAAGGCAAATATCCAGCATGGAAAATCTCAGGCTAAATGGCCACAGTTTGCCTAAGTTATCATCTCCTAAAATCAAGGTCTTTATAATGGAAAGTGTCAGGTGCCCTTAACTACAGGGCTTGCTATCTGCGCTGTGTATAATTCATCTCTGGGGGTTGCATACAGATGGTTGTTTATATGCTAAATGTCTTTTGTGCGATCCAGAAAACATTAATGCAGTTAGAAGCTGTTTTCTTTGGACTCCATAGGGTGAGTTACAGAATCATCCCTTCCCTGCTCCATTGTCTGTAATTTATTTATATGTAATCTCTGTAGGATCTGGCCTTTCTGTGCGATCTTAGCACCACTGAAGTCAATGGGAGTTTTGATCTTGACTTTTATGGGGCCAAGATTTCATCCTTTGTCTTCTAATATGTCTTTAAAGCACCAAGCAGGTGCCACTATGCTGGCCAACCTTGTTAAAACCAAATAGACCTATAAATAGGAAGAGATGCATAATGCATTACTTATTTGATTGTTTATTTATTGAAATTATGTGTATGCACTAGCTGGGCTGAATCATAAACCCACCCTGTGAAATAGATGCTTTAAGCCAGGGGTCTGCATGCAGCTCTTCAGTTGCCCCCTTGTGGCTCAGGCCACCCCTGCCACAGCGGGACACTGCGGGGGGCCCACTCCTAGTTCCGGGCTCCTCCCTGCTATAGGGGAACCCTGCAACAGATGCCCTGGCCCGGCTCCCTCACTCCCTACCGGGGGGCCCCACAACCAGACTCACCCTGCCTGGAAGGAGGCTAAACCCATTGCAGTTCTCAAAATACTTGGTATTGAAGGAATTTTAGAAAATGGCTCTTCTTATCTCTTGGGTTGCCAACCCCTGCTTTAAGCACATACCCTCATCTTCTGCAGGATTGGAACTTTTTTGCAAGAAGGTTTTTTAAGGAAATAGCAATGAGACGACAGTTCTCAATCAAGCCCCTCTGGCAGCTTGGTTTGACAGAAAATACTAGGGCTATGTCGGCACTTAAAAAGTTAAGACGACTCGCGGGTCGGAACCAGGGCTCCCTTCTTTCTGGGACTCCCACATGGGTAGGGGAGAAGGGAACACAGGCTCCCTTCTCGCCAGGAGCCCTGCTCTCTTCTCCCCAGACCCACACAGGTCTGGGCAAGGAGGGAGCCGCTGGCGCTCTGCTAACGGGATCCCCGAGGTTCCCCTGTCAGCGGAGCATCAGGGAAGGCAGCTGCCGGTGCTTCGCTGACAGGGAAACCTCCGGGGATCCCATCAGCGGAGCGCCGTCAGCTCCCTTCTTGCCTGGACTTGTGTGGGTCCAGGGAGAAGATAGCAGGGGTCCCTTCTGGCCGGGACTCTGTGGGTCCCAGGGAGAGGGCAGCTGTGGCTGCCTTCTTGTCAGGACTGCGAGGCTTCCCGGCAAGAAGGGAGCAAGGCTCCCTTCTTTCGGGGAGCGGGGCTCCCGGGGAGAAGGGAGCCATGGCTCCCCAGTCCTAGTCGACTTAGAGAACTAAGTCGACCTTGAGTGTCCACATCGGGTTTAGGTCAACTTAACAAATCAACTTAGCTGTTAAGTCGACCTAAACAGTGGTATTTATTAAGTCGACTTAATGAAAGCCTAGTGTGGACATGGACTAAGTTAGATCAACCTTAGCATCCTTAAGTCAACCTAACTTTCAAGTGTAGACATAGCCCACATGTTTAGGTGAGAGATTTTCACACCCACCTGTCTGCTTGTGTACAAATACCAGATGGGAGAATGAAGAAGATCTATGAGCTGGGTTTCTAGATAATGAATGGGGCTTCTTAATACAGGCTCTGAGAAGACTGCACATGCTGACAATATATATGGCAAAATGTATGTGGCTCTGTGTACTTCACAGTAATTATCTATGTGAAAGGTGAACCATATTGTTCTGATACAGGGCCTCTAGGTTTATCTAAAATTGGCTGACTACTTCAATTTATCTGCACATGGAAAACAGGTATAAAAATTAACTATACAAATATTTGTCCTTTTACACAGTTTCAGAACCTGCTATTATATTGATGTCTCAACAAAATTACTTATAGAATCTTGTCCCAGAATAGTTCATGAAGGTCCTCGGAACAGTCTGAAGGAAATGAAAAGGGCAAAACCATTAATATGATTTTAAACATCATGTAAGCCATTTGGAGAACAGATCAATAATACACAATGGATCTTTATTTTGTATAGCATCCTTCCTGAAAATTGTATTCCAAAGTTAAATAATGTATAAGAGAGTAAAGACTTGGTGGTCTATAAACTACTGATTATGATAGCAAAGAGACTCCATAATGTGAATGACTTAAAAGTATTCAGTCATAAGGGCATTTAACCTAGGAGAGAGATTAAGAGGCTGAGGAAAAGGGAGAAAATGTGTTTTCAGATAAGGTATGTTAAAAAAATGGAGAATTCATAAGGTAGGGAGCTGTTCCAAATGGCAGAAGTTGCAGAATAAAAGGCTGTCTTGCCATTAATGCTGAGATTTTGGAAAGAGAAAGAAAGCAGGTGCTAACTGAGATGAGTGAGTTGAGAGAGGGATCAGCCCTAAAAGAGAAAATTGAAAAATTCAGAATTTTCAAAATATAGGTTATTTTTATTTTGCAGGTCTAGTTCCTTGCTGGGAGAAGGCCATTGGACCCAATGAGTTTGGGTAGGCCCACCGCCAGAGAATGGCATGGACAGGGAGAGGGACAGGGAAGCAAGAGCTAACACTGACGTAGGAGGGAGCCAGAAGTATTGTGAGCATTTTTGCGGAGGGAAATCTTTGGGTGGATTGGATCCAGGCTCCGTGAAGTGTTAGTTTACTTCTGCAAATAGCAAAGTCAAATGAGAGGTGTGAGTCTGGAAATACTTTCTGGGTTAAGTCTCTTGGCTGTAAGTAGTTGAATAGGGTGGTGTCATTAAAGGTATCAGAAGATACTTACTGTTATCAAGGGCGGATTACCACACAGGCCAACGGGACCCATGCCCAGGGGCCCACCACAATGTGGGGCCCTCCACCCTGCCAGCACTGGGGAAGGGAGAAGAGCAGGTTGGTCCAGAGGTCAGGCTCTTCACTCCCACCCTGTCCCTGGGTCGGGGGATCTGCCGCCAGGGAAGGGCGGGTCAGCCACAGCCTGGCTGGTTGACCCTTGGGGTGGTGGGGCCAACTGGCACATGCAGTATGGCCTTCATCGTGGCCTTTGGGCCACACCGGAAGCTACACTCCATGCACCAGTTGGCCCCACCACCTCCTGGGGGCCAGCCTCTGGCCCCAGCCATTTCTCCGCCCCCATGCTGGCCTGCTGGCAGGGGGGGAGGGCTACCACTGGGGGAGTTTCTAGCGTTAGCCCGCTGGCAGGGGGGGAGGCCCACCAGTGGGGGTGGGCCACGGGTGAGGGAGGCCCAGGGGCCCTGCAGCCCCTGATATGCCCCTAACTATTATTATAAAAGTGATAATTAAATTAAAGGTGGAAACAACAAGAATGAGAGGAAGAATGTAAATAAAAAAGAAAAAAGCCAAGAGTTGAACTGGCTGTGGTGATTCTCTGTGCAAGGAAGCTACATTGATTTAGCTTTATTCTGTTTTTAAACCAATTTAGTTAATGTAGTGCAAATCCCTATGTGGACTCTTCAGGAGCTGACTGAAGCTAAACCGGAATGACTGGTGTCTGGAAAACATGCCAGAGAGAGACTTAAAAAGCTCAAATTACTTATCTTATCGAAGAGAAGGTCAAGAGGTGACATGATTATGTTCTATAAGTCTCTATGCTACATGGAAAAGAGCTATTTGACAGTAGACAGCTCTTTTATCTAGCAGAAAAAGATCCAATATTCAGAAGCTGAAGCTAGAGAAACTGAGACTAGAGAAACAAGGCACATATTTTTACTGGAATTAATCATGGAACAAGTTACCTAGGGACGTGGTGGAGTCTCTATCACTTGAAGCCTTTAAATCAAGCCTTCGTATCTTTCTAAAGATATGTTACAGCACAAGCAAAACTTATGGGCAGAAATTACTGAATGGTTTCTATGACCTGAGTTATGCAGGAGATCGAGCTAAACGATCATAATGGTCCCTTCTGGCCTTAAAGCCCAAGATTCTCTGATGTAAGACAAACTCAATTCCTATTATGTGTACAACCGGGTTTATATTGGATTAATTAGAATGGTTGAAAATCACACCTTTTAATCAATGACATTTTCTTATTTAGATAAGGGCGTGGGGGAGTCTTAGCATGGAGAGAGGGTCACCACTAGATAAGGACAATATCACTACTACTCATTCAGAAAAGATTTTGAAACTAAAGCATGTTCAAGAAGAGAATTTGATTTAAGTAGCCCATTCACACCTATATTCAATGAGTTTTGCAGCCTTTGGCTCTCTGCAGCTGAAATGATAAGTCGTTTCTGGCTCCCTGTGGAAGGCAAAGGGAACCAGAATTAATTCCCTCACTTGTTCATGCAGCAAATAAACAGAGAGAAGTGAAAGTGAAAAAAAAAAAAAAAAAAAAAGATGGGTGACTAAGGATGCTGGCAGTGAAATTTACCCTGAAATTTAATTATTTATTTTACAGTTTAAGACTCACTTCCACAATCATGTCATCAGAGTCTTTACCTACAACCAAACCCATAAGAAATCCAGAGGACATGACCTGTCCATATTTCTGATAAACTATTAAGATAAGAATCAGAAAAGAGATTACTGTAATCTTTCATAGATTCATAGATGCCAAGGTCAGAAAGACCATTTGTGATCATTTAGTCTTACCTGCACGTACCACAGGACATAGAACTTCCCCAAAATAATTCCTAGAGCAGTGGTTTTCAAACTATGGGTCGGGACCCGGTAGTGGGTCGCAGACCCTCAGGTGCTGGGTCATAGTACCCCTGCAGCCGCCATTGAAAAACTGGAATGCATTGCTGAAAGATGTAATTTTTAGGTTGTGGGCATAAATGATATTTTTTCAAGTGGGTCCCAAGAATAAAAGTCTGAAAACCACTGTCCTAGAGCATATCTTTTAGAAGAACACCCAGTCTTGCTTTAAAATTGTCAGTTATGGAGAATCCACTATGACCCTTGGTAAATTGCTTCAGTAATTAATTACCTATACTGTCAAAAATGTATGTCTTATTTCCAGTCTGAATTTGTTTAGCTTCACTTTCCAGCTACTAAATCATGTCAAATCTTACTCTGCTAGATTGAAGAGCCAATTATTAAATATTTCTTCCCCATGTACATATTTATAAACTGTAATGGAGTCATACACCTGCTCTGTGATGATTCCCCATTTACGATTAAATTTTGAGACCTATTAGTTAACCAGTTTTTCATCCATTTAATCTGTCTCTCTGAAATGGTGTACTGCCAATTAATTCCACCAGCGGTGGAGTAAGCACACCTACTCAATTGTACACATTGAGATATCAGTTCACGTTCACTGGCCACAAGCATCTTCAGAGGTTGTGGACTAGACCAGTGGTTCTCCAACTTTTGCAGGTCATGACACATTTGGCAGTGTATTGCGACCTCAGAGGACACACCAGCCTACTCCTCTCACCTCCCTCAGGCCAAATCCAGCCATCTTCTTGGCTCTCCACAACACACTTACCGCCATGTGGTGACACAATAAGGTGTCCTGACACAGTGGTTGAGAACCGCTGAACTAGACTAGTAATGATGCTAAATCATCATGGACTTTGTCTTTTAGAAAAAATGTACTGGATGACAATTCTGAATTGTGTCCTAGAAACTGATGGATTAGTGAGCATAATTAGCTCTCTTCCAGTCAGATAACTAGATTTCTATAATTGTTAATCAACTATGTCTGGCTTCTCTGAATGTGAAAACAAAGGCTATGTCAACACTAGAAAAGTTAAGTCGACTTTTTTAAGTCAACTTTAATAAGGTCGACTTTAAGTCAACTTAAAGTCGACCTTATTAAAGTCGACTTAACAAAGTGGACTATGTTGACTTAGCTTTAAGTCGATTTAGTCCACTTTGTTAAGTCGACCTAACCACCCTTAAGTCAACTTTTTAGGGGTCATTCCATGTCCACACCATCCTTAAGTTGACTTAAGGAGTCGACCTAAGGGTTAAGTCGACTTAATGAGTGGTAGTAACAAATTCGACTTAAGCTTTCATTAAATCGACTTAAGGAATTTCTTAAGTTGACTTAATGAAAGCCTAGTGTGGACGTGGCTTAATTTAAGTCGACTTAAGCCTCCTTAAGTTAGCGAGGGCTGTATTAGAAGAAAATGGCTCACAAATTGGCCAACGAAAGATAGAATACGTGTGATGTTTCATTGAGAGGGACAACAAGAAGCCAATAGAACTAGAAGGTATCGCATTAAGGCTGTGCAAAAATTTAACCTTGGATCAATGTTGAGCCAGAATGAGGCTAAGGATGCAAATATTAAGAACTGCGTGAAGAGAACTTGGTGTAAATGGAGGTTGGTGTAAACTATTTCATGCTGCTGAAATGAGAAGGCTCAGGTGGATACTGGGTAAGACAAGAACTGATAGGCTACACAATGAAATGGTATGAGTCATCAGGCAGGTAGTCTCCCTCAAGGAAAAGATGAGGGAGTATCAACTGAGATGGCTGGGTCATAATGGGCCACTTCACCTTGAATGGTCCCTTAGAATATGTGCTAATTACTTATGCTAAACTGTCTGTTTGATCTTGTATTTAGCTGTCACACTCGAAGTACCTTTCCCAGATCTGAGGAAGAACTCTGTAAAGCTTGAAAACTTCTCTCGCTCACCAACAGAAATTGATCCAATAAAAGATATTACCTCACCAATTTTGTCTCTTCAATATTCTGGGACTCGTGCTGCTAAAACAACGTTGCATACAGCAATGACTGGGTCATGTGACATGATGCAATATGGGATAGGTTGGCCAAAGAGTACAAGAGCTAGTAGTCCGATGAGAAAGATCCTAAGCATGACCTAGACTAGTGGATTTCAAACCACAGGTCGGGACCCAGTACTGGGTTTCAGACCCTCAGGTATTGGATCATGGCGCCATCTGCTGCAGCCACTGAAAGACTGGAATGAATTCCTGAAAGATGTAATTGTTCGGCATAAACAGGGCCATCCCTTGGGGGGAGCGGGGCCCAGGGCCAATCGGCCGAGGCAGGGCCCTGCCCCCCCCATGCTGGTGGGGAGTGCGGCGGGCTGGCCTGCTCTGCCCCCCATGGACCCCGGTTGTCCCCCGGGGAGCCAGCCCCAGAAGCCAAGGCCAGGAACCCGGGAAGCCGAGGCCGCCCATTTGGTGGCACGGAACTGTGGCCTGGGTGGCTGGGAGTCGAGGCCGCAGCTGCAAGGGGCGGGGAGCTGGAGCTGCGGCCACACGGAGCCGAGGCTGCATCGGGCGGAGAGCCAAGTCTGCGGCCGAGGCCCCAGGTGGTGGAGAGCCAGCCGAGACCCCATCCTTCCTGGCTGCATGTGGCCCTGTCCAGGGGTGTTGGGCAGGCTGCCCCTCCCCGGGCCTGCATGCTCCGCCCTGGGGGTGGGGAAGAGGGCCGGCCCAGGGGCCAGGGGAAGCGCTCCTGGCCTGCCCCGCTGCCTTCAGCTCACAAGGCAGTGGGAAGCAGGGGGAAACGCAGCTGTTGGGGGGGCCGTGGCGTGGGGCCCGGGGCAATCGCCCCATTTGCTGCCCCCAAGGATGGCCCTGGGCATAATGATATTTTTTTCAACTGGGTCCCAAGAAAAAAAGTTTGAAAACTGCTGACCTAGAAGATGGTTCAAGATTCTGAAGAAGGACATAAAGAGGGTTATTGTTAGCTTGGAAGACACACTTGACAAGAATGTTTGAAGATGAAGAGCAAGACCTGCTGATGCTGTTTGCCAGGACAAGGTGAAGACAAAGAAGGAAAAGAAGATTAATCAGTTGTTGTCATTATAAAATCAGGGATAGCAACAGCTCAATTACCAAGGTTAGAGTTATTGGGGGAGAAGTGATATTTAAATGTATTCCCCCCCCTTCACCCCCCAGCAGTGGACCAAGCTATTATTATTACACAGTTTTATCTATATCTATTTTTAGGATGAGAGTGAACATGCCATGAATATCATACAAATATGAGGTGTATGCCGCGCTGTGCAATTAGATTGTAAGTTTTTAAGTGATATTTTTAGTAGCCAAATACAGAGTTGGTGCCTTATTTTTAGCACTGCACTTTGAAGATTAGACCTGCTAAAGGATTGTGCCGCGTCATGTTCCTGCCATCATACTGGATATTTTTTCTCTTCTCCTATTTTTCTATAGTCAAATTCCAAAGGGGTAGCCGTGTTAGTCTATTGTAGAAAGAC
>ML685779.1:28102871-28115059 GCA_007922175.1 Pelusios castaneus
AAGACTAACAGATTTATTTATCGCATGAGCTTTCGTGGGAGAAAATCTCATGCGATAAATAAATCTGTTAGTCTTTAAAAGTGCCACAGGACTCTGTTATTTTTCTATAGTAAGTTCTCTTCTATGATATTAAGTTCTCCAGAAACTTTGGTAGTGAAAACCTTTAGAAAGTGAACTTCTCAATGCTCTTTATTACGAGGCAATTCTCTCATTTTCATTGGTTAAAATGTTCCTCCATTCTGGTTTTTCATTTTTATTAGTTTTATGAAGAGCAATCAGTTATTTATATTGAAATGGTGCTACTGCAAAAGAAATCAGTTCCTGTGAGCACACTACTTTGTGCTTCTTGCACTATTACTTCTCGTTTATCCCTTGTTTTGATCCACATTTGGACATTAGGGATCTGTCTACCCTGCATCTGGGAGCAAACCTCCCCATCCAGGTCCATAGATTTTGATTGGTGAGGCGCAAGCATGGTAAAAGTAGCTGTGTAGACAGGGCACTGCTGTTCAAGCTCAGGCTGGAGGTTGGGTTCCCAAGGCCACACAATCGCTGCAGCCAGTGTCAAAGCTCTGTTTACGCAGCTGTTTTTAGAGTACTAGCACAACCCTCGCCAAACCAAGTCTGCTGACCCAAGCTGGGAGGCTTGATCCCGGGTGTAGTGTAGACATAGCGTGGCAGACTCAGCTATGGGCTATAAAGGGAGACTATCACGAAGAATAAATATCAGTTTCAGATAGAAATTCCCTATTTTAAGCCTAGGAATCTTGAGTATTTGCATGCTGAAGTATCCATCCTGCTCTCAGGAACCAAAGTTCTGAGCGGGCGATAAAGGCTTGCGTGTTTGTCATCAACTGTTCCGAGTTACTACCATTTAGGAAACGGCTATTTGACTGAATGTGCCATTACATGGAAATCTTAAAGCCTAACATCCACGTTGTTTTCCCCTGTCTAAGGCTCATGTTACCAGAGCTATTTGGATCACTGCCACATTTTTAAAAAAAATAAATGTCTGAACATGTGACATTGTCTAAAATGAATCTTAATCTACTATTTATTAACTGCACATCCTTATGGTCAATGGCTTAATTAAATCAGATGCTGATGACCTTAAAACTAATTCAGTGCTCTACTGCATATTCTTTTCTGTTGTGCTACATGTTTAAAATGGATGCAATGGGAAATCTTATTCCAGTAGCAAATTCCCCATTAACATTTGTAATATCCTGCAATGAAGTACAATAGCTTGATACATGCAATGACAATTATATGGGGACAATTTACACATGCACAAAATATGCATTAATGGCTAGTTAACTCAAGTAAAAAGAGCTATCGTGTTAGGTTATGTTTGATGATGAAATGAGTTTCACAAGCTAAACAATTTAAGCATATTAACAATTGACTGCCTGTGGTTGCTATTGGACACTGATATGCAAGAATAATCTTACTGTATGCCAATTAATAGAAATTAATTAGTGAATGTCATCTTGACAAAGGTGTCCTGAGTTTCTTTAGCCACAGCAGTAATTAAGTTTGAGAGGCGTATGAAGAAAAGAGATCTGGTTTTCTCTGTGACTGTCATTATCTGGTTTAAAGGACAGAAAGAGGCATTAATTATATTATCTGCCAAAATAGTGGGATTGTTTTGGTGTTAGAAGATAGGTTTTGAAATCTGCTTTATCTGTGTGTCCACCTGCCTCTCTTGCGGATTGCTTTATTTGTCAATCCATCATGTCTTTGCAATGCCTCCATCACTATATTATCTGGACTCATTCCTCTCGCTTTCGTTTTAGGTATGACACCATCACTAATCAGTGGGAGACAATCGCTCCTCTGCCAAAGGCGGTGCATTCTGCAGCTGCCACTGTTTGTGGTGGGAAGGTCTATGTGTTTGGTGGGGTGAATGAAGCTGGCCGAGCTGCTGGTGTCCTACAGTCATATGTCCCTCAGACTAATGCATGGAGTTTTATAGAGTCTCCGATGATAGGTAAGTGATTTAAAGGAGAAAGGAGTGTCAGAATATAAATGTCTGAACCACAAGTATTTTAAATGCCCTTGCTGAAAATAAGCAAACCAAAGGGGCCGAATGTCAACGTTCCTTTAATAAAAGGCTGGGGAAAAGCTAACAGCAATGCTGGGCAATATTAGCAGCAGCATGTAATATAGTATACTGAAGCTGCAGTGATCTGGATTCTTCACTCAAGGCAAATGTCACTCATTAATACCCCTTTTTATTTTGCTAGAAGGGGTGGGTTCAAGGTGGGACAAAAAGGAAAGCAACATAGATAGAGATACCCTATTATATATATATATATATATATATATATATATATATATATTACTGGGTCAGTTTAATGTCCCATCTAGCCCAGTATCCTGTCTTCCGACAATGGCCAATGTCAGGTGCTTCAGCAGAAATGAACAAAACAGATAATCATCAAGTGAAACAGTGGCTAGGGGCACTTCAGATCATCATTTTGCATTCCTACCCATTCTGGCTAATAGTTATTGATGGACTTATCCTCCTTGGGTATGTCTACACTAGCAACTCAGGTCGACTTAAGGACGCTTAAGTCGACCTACAGATCGCTGCGTCCACACATGGCTTTCAATAAGTTGACTTAAGCGCTTCCTTAAGTCGACTTACTAACTACCACTCTTTAGGTCGACTTAATGCTTAATTCGACCTGTTAAGACGACCTCTGTGAGCGTGAACACCCTAGGTCAACCTAATTCCCTAAATTGACCTAAGGGGGATGGGCTGGGGACAAGGGAGTTGCGGCTCCCCGGGACAAGGGAGTCGCGGCTCCCCTGAAGAAAGGAGCTGCAGGCAGGGAAAGAGCCATGGCTCCCTTCTTTCAGGGAGCTGCGCGCTCCCCCAAGCCATGGCTCCCTTCTCCCTGGGAGCCACGGCCTCTCCATCAACCTAGCACCTGCGTGTGTGGACGCAAGCAGTCGACTTAAGTTTTAGTGTAGATGCTGTAAGTCGACTTAACAGAGTCGACTTAGCTTTTCTAGTGTAGACATACCCCATGAGTTTACCTAGTTCTTTCTTGAACCCTGTTATAGGCTTGGCCTTCATGAGATCCTCTGGCAAAGAGTTCCAAAGGTTGACTGTGCATTATGTGAAGGAATACTTCCTTTTGTTTGTTTTAAACCTACTGCCTGTTAATTTCATTTGGTGATTCATAGTTAGACTCATAAGGTGTGTCTACACTTACAAATTAAGTCGACTTAAGGAGGCTTAAGTCGACTTAATTTACTCTGCATCTACACTGGGCTTTCCTTAAATCGATTTAAGCTGCTCCTTAAGTCGAATTAAGGAAAAGTTAGTTCAAATTAATAAAACCTCATTTTAATTCGAGCTAGTGCTTAAGTCAACTTGATTAAGTCGACTTAAGCCAGTGGAGACGCGGAGTAGTGCCTAGGTGGACATTTTTAAGTCAACTTAAAATGTTAAGTCGACTTAATAAGGTCGAAAAGGGGCCACATCTACACTTGAAAAGTTAAGTCCACTTTTGTTAAATCAACTTAATAAGGTCTACTTTAAGTCAACATAAAGTCAACCTTATTAAATCGACTTTATGAAGTCAACTTAACTTTTCAAGTGTAGACATAGCCAGAGACTCTAAAGTCAGAAGTGACAAATATGATCATCTAGTCTGAGCCCCCGCACAATGCAGGCCACAAAAACTCACCCTCCCACTCCTGTAATGAACCTCTAACCTATGACTGAGTTATTAAAGTCCTCAAAACATGATTTAAAGACTTTAAAATACAGAGAATCATCCATCAAGTGAGCCATGCCCAAAGCTACAGAGGATAGCAAAAAAAAAAACAACCCAGCACCCAAGCCAATCTGTCCTGGGGGAAAATTCCTTCCCAACCCCAAATATGGCGATCAGTTAAACCCTGAGCACGTGGGCAAGTCTCACCAGCCTGTCAAGAAAAAGTTCTCTGTAATAACTCAGAACCCACCCCATCTAATGCCCCTTCCCAGGTCACTGGCATATCTATCACTAATAGTAAAAAATGGACAATTGCCAAACTAAGCCGTCCCATCATATCATTCCCTCCATAAATTTATCAAGCTCAGTTTTGAAGGCAACTATGTTTTGCTCCCCTTGGTAGGCTATTCCAGAACTTTACTCCTCTGATGGTTAGAAACCTGCGTCTAATTTCAAACCTAAATTTCCTGATGGACAGTTTGTATCCATTTGTTCTTGTGTCCACATTGGCGCTGTATTCAAATAATTCCTCTCCCTCCCTGGTATTTATCCCTTGTTCTTGTGTTATGAGGAGTAAATAACACTTCCTTCTTTACTATCTCCACACATACTTTCTTCTTTACTTTTTTTATAGACCACTATCATATTCACTCTTTTCCAAGATGAAAAATCTTAATATTATTAATCTCTCCTCATATGGAAGCTGTTCCCTATCCCTAATAATTTTTGTTGCCCTTTTCTGTACCTTTTCCAATTCCAATATATCTTTTTCGAGATGAGGTGACCAGATCTGCATGCAGTATTCAAGATGTGGGCATACCATGGATTTATATAGAGCAATATGATATTTTATATCTTATTATCTATCCCTTTCCTAATGATTTCCTATATTCTGTTAACTTTTTGTACTCCCCTTGTACGAGTGGATGTTTTCAGAAAACGATCCACAAGTACTACAAGATCTCTTTCTTCAATGGTAACAGCTAATTTAGACCCCATTGTTTTATATGTTTAGTTGGGGTTATGTTTTTCAATGTACATTACTCTGTATTTATCAACATTCAATTTCATCTGCCATTTTGTTGCCCAGTCACCCAGTTTTGTGATCTTTTTGTAACTCTTCTCAGTCTGTTTTGGGCTTAATTATCTTGAATAGTTTTGTGTCATCTGCAAATTTTACCAACTCACTTTTTTCCCCATTTTCCAAATCATTTATGAATATGTTAAACAGCACTGCTCCCTATACAGACCCCTGGAGGATACCACTATTTACCTCTCTCCATTCTGAAAACTAACCATTTATTACTACCTTTTGTTTCCTATTTTTAACCAGTTACTGATCCATGGGAAGACCTTCCCTCTTAGCCTATGATAGCTTATTTTCCTTACGATCCTTTGTGAAACCTTGTCAAAGGCTTTCTGAAAATCTATATACACTGCATTCACTGAATCACCCTTATCTACATGCTTGTTGAGGCCCTCAAAGAATTCTAGCAGATTGGTGAGGCATTACATCCCTTTACAAAAACCATGTTTACTCTTCCACAACAAATCACATTCATCTTTGTGTCTGATAATTCTGTTCTTCAATTGAACTATAGTTTTACCGAACTTGTTTGGTACTGAAGTTAGGCTTACTGGTCTGTAATTGCCAGGAAAACCTCTATAGCCTTTTTTAAAAATTGGCATCACATTAGCTATCCTCCAGTCATCTGCTACAGAACTGATTTAAATGATAGGTTATATACCACAGTTAATAGTTCTGCAGTTTCACATCTGAGTTCCTTTAAACCTCTTGAGTGAATACCACCTGGTCCTGGTGACTCATTACTGTTTAATTTGTCTGTTTGTTCCAAAACCTCCTCTAATGACATCTCAATCTGAGACAGTTCCTCAGATTTGTCACCTAAAAAGAATGACTCAGGTTTAGGAATGTCCCTCACATCTTCAACTGTAAAGACTGATGCAAAGGATTTGTTTAGTTTCTCCATAATTGCCTTATATTCTAAGGGAATGTCTACACTGGCAAGTTAGGTTGATTTAAGGAGGCTTAAGTCGACCTAACTTAATCCATGTCCACACTAGGGTTAGATTGACTTAATAAGAACCATGGGGTATTCAAACTAACCCTCCTTAGGTCGACCTAAGGGAAGTTAGCTTGAATTACTAAGTCCCGGTTAAGGGAAACCACTTTGTTAAGTCAACTTAATAAGATCGACTTTAAGTCGATTTAACAAAGTCAACCTAACTTTTTCTAGTGTAGACATAGCCCTTGAGTGCTCCTTTAGCATCTCAATCATTCAGTGGCCCCACTGGTTGTTTAGCTGACTTCCTACTTCTGATATAGTTTTAAAAAAATAATTTTACTATTATTTTTTGACTCTGTGGTTAGTGGGTTTTGAAATTCTTTTTTGGTATTCCTAGAAGATATTTTTATACTTCATTTGCCATAGTTTATAATCCTTTCTATTTTCTGCAGTAGAATTTACTTCCACTTTTTAAAGGATACCTTTTTGCTTCTAATTGATTTTTTGTTTTGTTTTGCTTTGCTTTGCTTTTCCCTTTGTTGTTTAGCCAAGGTAACATGCTTTTTTTCCCCCTCTCTTACTATGTTTTTTAAAATTTTGGGTATACATTTAAATTGAGCCTCTACTATGGAGTCTTCAAGCAGTTTCCATGCACCGTAGACAGATTTCACTTTTGGCACTGTACCTTTTAATTTCTGTTTGACTATCTTCCTGATTTTTGCGTAGTTCCCTTTTCTTAAATCAAATGCTACTGTGGCAGGCTATTTTGGTGTCCCTCCCCCAGCAGGGATGTTACATTTTATTATATTAAGATCACTATTACCAAACGATTCATCTGTATTCATATCCTGAACCAGATTCTGTGCTCCACGTTCTATCAAGAATCGCCTCTCTTCTTGTGGATTTCAGAACTAGCTGTTCCAAGACGCATTCATTAAGGTGTCTAGAAACTATCTCTCTCTCTCCTGTCCTGAGGTGACATGTACCCAGTCAAGATGGAGATAGTTGAAAGCCCCCATTATTATTGGTTTTGGTTTTTTAAAGTATTTTAATGCCTCTCTAATCTCCTTGAGCATTTAACAGTCACTATCACCATGCTGGTCAGGTGGTCAGTAGTATATCCCTACTGTTATATTTTATTATTCAAGCACGGAATTACTATTCATGAAGAATCTATGATACAGTTTGGTTCATGAAAGATTTTTACTTCATTGGACTCTATGCTTTCTTTCACATACTGTGCCACTCCCCCACCAGTACATCCTATTCTGTCCTCCCGATGTATTTTGTATCTGATATTACTGCGTCCCATTAATTATCCTCATTCCCCTACATTTCTGTGATGTCTATTGTATCAATGTACTCATGAAACACTCAAGTTCACCCATGTTAGTATTTAGCCTTCTAGAATTTGTAAATAAACACTTAACAAGTACTTCTGCTATCTGCCATTATGTGATATAACTGAATGGGACTCTTTTTCGTTTCAGTTTTTCATCAGAACCTACCTGTATTTTATCATTTTCTAGCCTCTCCTCCTTACTAAGATATAGGGAATCTTCATTAATAACTACTCCCCTCAGAGATATCTCTGTCTGAACCACATTCTCACCTATTAGCATTCCCCAACCCTGTGGGAAACATCACTTTGTGCCTTGAAACAATACCATTCATTTAATGGATTATTATTGCTGTTGTTGAAATTCCCCTTGTCCTGAAGGAAGTGAAGGTCTTTTTTGCAAGATCTCATAGATGTTGTTCAATGGAATTCACTGTGCAGGAAAAGAAGCCCATAACAAGACTGGTGGACTATGAAGATCCAGCACTGTTTTATTAGTTATGGTTACAGTGCCCAGGAGCATGCTCATAGACTCATAGGCTATGTCTACACTTGTAATTTTAAGTCGACTTTAACTAAGTCGACTTAAAGTCTACTTAGTTAAGTCAACTTAGTGAGTCTACACTTAAAATTAAAGTCAACTTTGGGGGGAAACTTACAAAGTCGACCTAGAGCATCCACACTGGATGCCTAGGTCGACTTTGTGGGGCTAGGGGGCCCTAGGGTAGGTCCACGGGGGCAGGGGGGGGCACCCCTTGCCCACTGCCAGGAGACTCAGCCTTTGCCCCATTGTACATAGGTACAATGGGGCAAAGGGGGTCAGGGACCCTGGCAGGGCATAGGGGCAGGGTGGGCAGGGCTCTGCCCTACCCTGTGGGGGGGCATTGGTGTAGTCCTGGGGTAGCCCTAAGTCAACTTAGGGCTATCCCATATCTACACTGGCTTAAGTTGACTCTAGGGAATCGACTTAAGCATTGCGTCGAATTAAAATGAGGTGTTATAAAGTCGACTTTATTTTCCTTAAGTCGACTTAAGCAAGCTGCTTAAGTCAACTTAAGGAAACTGTAGTGTAGACGCAGAGTAAATTAAGTCAACTTAAGCCTGCTTAAGTTGACTTAATTTACAAATGTAGATGCAGCCATAGACTTTAAGGTCAGAAGGGACCAGTACGATCATCTAGTCTGACCTCCTGCAAAATGCAGGCCTCAAGACTTCACCCACCCACTCCAGCAATAGGCCACCAACCTAAGACTGAGTTATTTACCTCCTTAAATCATGATTTAAGGACTTTAAGATACAGAGAATTCACCGGTAGGTGAACCATGCCCTGTGCTACAGAGGAAGGCGAAAAACCCTACATGCTACATGCTTTACAGAATAAAGAACAAGACTGGGGATCACGTTACCAAAAGCACCTAATGGGTTGATCTTTTAAGTTCGTAAATAGTCATTGGAGCAGGGACTTAGGGGCCAAGCAGCTTGGAGGTGTCAGGACTTAGGTGGCTGCGAGCATTCCCACCGGCAGAAATTAAGGCCCTGTAGGGATTTTACCAATCGACACGTAAGTGCCTACATCATTAGGTGGCAGCCTAATAGGATTAGCCTAATAGCCTAATAGGCAGCCAAATAGGGATTTTGAGGATCTAAATTTTGCATTCAGCACCTAAAATGTCATTTAGCCATCTAAATCCCTTTGTGGAGCTAGCCACGTTAGCCATTATCAAGCTAACATACTAAAAGTATAGTCATTGTGGTGCAAGTGGAGGGATGGCCTAGCCAGCTGGAGTATGAGCCCATCTGAGACCCAATGTACATATTCAAATAGCTAACCCCTCCCTCCACTTGTGGCACTGCAGCTTCACTTCCATTTTTCTTGCACACTAGCTCCATCAGAGCTAGCAGAGGTATGTCTGCTAAGGCTGATAAATTGCACCTTCAGCTCCAAGGTAGACATACCCTCACATCCATTCTCAAAAGTGACATGGGCACCCTGAAGCCTAAATAACATTGACTTTCAATGGGACTTAATTTCCTAAGGCTGAGATTCTCAGGGGCATTTAGGCTTCTGACTCCCATTGGAATCTGACTCTCAGGTGCCTAAACACCTTTGAGGATCCAGGCTTAAATAGCTTTGAAACATGAGACTCTTTTGAAAATTCAAATTAAAGGATACCACGGGTGGTGCCACACAACAATGACATGGTTATTCAGGTTAGGACTGAGCACATCTGGATGTCAAAGATAAGCTACTTCCCCCCACCCTCATTGATAGATTGATTGATTATTACATCTTGACTTCGAACATCATGGAAGAAGAATGTCTTGGGAAGTCAGTTTTCAACTATAAAATCTGAGTTTATAGCTTCCTCTGTGTATATAGCATTACTCTTTTCCTTCTCCCTGGCTATTCTTTGTGTCCAGTCTAACGTAACATGACATGCATATGATGTAGCATGAAGCACCCAGCGGGAGGGCGTCACCCACCAACAATCATGTTTATGTATAACAGCAGTGCTAACAAATCTATTTCCTGGCTTTTTCCATCACATGGATACAACAGCTGCTGTTCATATAATCAAATGAGTGACATTATGAGGTTTTTTCTGCGCTCAGAGCAGGCTGCAAAAAATGAATGTATTATGCAAAAAAGCATTCTTTTTCCTTACCGAAATAGTACAAGTGCCACAGGAGCTGAGAATTCATTCTCTGGACGCATTATATGGTCTAGCAGGTGTCGAGGCCGTGCGTGCTTAGAAAAATCATCCAAAAATATCAACAGATACATCATACATTTTCAAATAAATTGTATGATTTCCCAACCAAAAAAACCCCCCAAAAACCCCAAAACACATTGAAACCATCAATGGGGATTGCAGGTGATACTTGTGCATTCTTTAAGAAAATGTAGTTAATTAGTTAACAATACTCTGAAAGTGTAACATGCTGTGATTTTTATTGGAAAACAAATTCTACCAATTTATTTGCAAATTTATGAAGTCATTTAGCATAGATACTGAAAAAAATGAACACCTATTGAAGGACATTTCTGGTAGTGACGCCATGCTTGAAACTTAACCAAAAACCCCTGATATAATTGAAAATATACTTTATTTTCACAACTGTGAAGTAGTGGCAGTAGAAACTGTACTGATTAAATGTCCTTCACTAAAGCTGAAGGATATGGAGCAGCTGAACAACATTCTAAACTCAATATGATGAACCGTTAAAAACAAAGCAAAAAATAAAGGTAGAGAGAATGGGACTTAGTGGTCTTTTTATAGAAGGAAAATGAGATTAATTCCAATAAAGATCATATTTCATGCCCATAGTAAAAATGTGGTGCCCTGTTGACCTTCGATAAGAGGATGGGTTCTTTAAATAAATGTTATGTGTTCTTGGATTCCCAGCAATACAAGCAGCTCTTGATGTAACAAGGGCCAATCCAGTAAAGGGCTTTTTACAATCAATAATACTAGTTTAAAATCAGACTGTGATTCTAAGGTAATCAATGAAGTGAATGCAAGGTGGGTAAGTCTGACATAGTCGGTAAATCCATCACTTCCAGGAAGTCATGAGCTAATCTAGTCAAGCCTGCCTTAGTATGGATGTTGGGATTTTAGGGGACTCATTTGTTTTAAATGGTCTGAATGTGAGTAAAACAAGCTGGAGCCCAAAGTTCTCGCTCCATAGAATAGATAGAGCATGGCAGCAATCATTTGAGCTGTCACACAGCCCAGTCAATCAACCTACATTCTCTACCACTTGGATTTCTCCTGGGCATAAAGAGGTATTTCCATCTCTATGTTAATTTAATCCCTGGTCTCTCTGCAGAGCCTGCCAGTAAGTTACGACTACCTGCATGCTAGGACCGAAACATGTTTCCCATAGATCATCAACCACTTATCAGGCAGTAATGACTTTTTGATGACTGCAGATCTGGAAATATGGAATCCCTAAGGCTTCAGCTACACTGCAGTTAGACACTGGGGGTATGTCTACACTAGAAAAAGTTAAGTCGACTTAACAAAGTGGCTCCTTTTAGGTCAACTTTAGTAAGTCAACTTAACATTGGACATAGGCGTCCACACTGGCATTAAGTCAACTTAATAAAGTCGACTTAAAGGCTACTCCCCGTCTACACCACCCTTAATTCGACTTAAGAAGTCGATTTAATGCTTAAGACCTAAGAAGTCGACTTAAGCTTTCATTAAGTCAACTTAAGGAATTTCTTAAGTCGACTTAATGAAAGCCCAGTGTGGACATGGAATATTTTAGGTGGATTTAAGGGTCCATAAGTTGGCCTAAATTGCTAGTGTAGACATACCCTTGGTGGCTGACCCATTTCTGCTGACTCTGGCTCGTAGGGCTGAGGTTAAGGAGCTATTTAACTGCAGTGCAGACACATCCTTTGTGGACTTGAAATGATGTTGATTGGAAGGATTCTGTAGCTAAACAGTCTCACATCTCTTCTTCTCAGTCAGTAACGAGTGGCAGGAAAGGAGAGCTGCCACTCAGTAGCAGTTTTGATAACTATAGTGCCACAAAATCAACTTAGCCTTTATACGTCCACTGCTTACGGTTTTGTTTCTTGCTCTGCTGCTTTTGCAGGACAGCAAGAAATGTATTTCATGCACAACTTCCTAAGGCCTGTCTTTTTTAGCGAGGCCACTGCAGACATGCTGAAGTCAGTGATTATAAATAAGCATAATTATCTTGTCACTTTGTGTTTTAGTTCACTTCGTGTCTAACACTAGGGCACTAAAATGGACCCTTTATGCAATATCAAATAACCAGCTGCCTACACTAACTTGAACTATAAGTTTTGATTAATGTTTCTGAATGAGTTTTCCATTTAAAGCTGCCCACACAGTTTCAATGAAAAATAGGAGTTTTATTTACTTCTCACTGGGGTTCAGTTTTAAAATCTGGCGAGTCCTGTGGGAAGCAGAGGTCAGAGACCTGTGAGCATTTCTGGTACCGACTCTAAATCTATTTTCTGATGCCACAGGCATCACTGGAGCCCCTCTCATCTTCAGCTCAGCCTCTCCATCTTATGTCTCCTGGAACATGTAGGGTGATGTCATGGGACTC
>ML685779.1:28115069-28168276 GCA_007922175.1 Pelusios castaneus
CCTGGGTGTTCCTGAAAGCACATTGGAGACATCAACTGCATGGAAACCCGAACGGGGATTACCCAGTAGCAGCTCCCCTGGGAATAGCTGATGGAAACTGTCAACTGGCTGAGCCAGCCTTAATATTTCTAGTCAGCCCTATCAAATAATTCCCTCTCCCTGCTCCTGGATCAGAGTCTCATTGGCACGATCACACCATTAATAAAGGGGCTGACCTAAGGATTTGAGGGAGGGAATGTGAGATCATTCTTTGGCTACACCCCAACCTCAGCAACAGTGTTTGGGGTGATAGTATCCCAACACACACGCCATCCCCTTCATGCATTCTCCTGCTGCGCCTGCCAATCACCTCTGGCTGTCCATTTATATTATTTTGCAAGAAAAAGGCTAGAAATGTCAGTGTTTTACTAAAATGGAAACCTAAGTTTTACTTTTTGTGGACCCCAGAGGCTGTCTGTGCTAGCCAGGAGCTTGCACACATCCCTACCAGCTCCTCAGTGATGTGTTGTCATGGAAACTTTCTCTTGGTGAAGATGACAGTGTTTTTTTGGAATCCATTCAGGAAAGTTGACTAAGAAAAGGCACTTAGAACTAGAGGAGAGCACCAGCTATAATTTCAATTTGTCTCTGGCTGTCTCTTTCAAGAGGATCTCAGGTATACAAAGTTATGTTGTTCACTCTTTCGCCTTCGAAAGGGCAGATAGGCACTAAAGAGCCAAAGATGCTCCCATGGTGCTTTCTAGAATATGCTGAGCCAGCACACAATAAACAGCCATTTAGGTAGTAGAGAAGGATGTCAGGCTAGATCTCTGAGGCCTTCATCACTGCTTCATAGGAATGGCTGAACATTCAGGCTGGCTAATTATATGCCCAGTCTAAGTGATCAGTCAGAGCACTAAGGCTATGTCTACACTTGAAAAGTTAGGTTGACTTTATGACGTCGACTTAATAAGGTCGACTTTAAGTTGACTTAAAGTGGACCTTATTAAGTCGATTTAACAGAAGTCGACAACTTTTCAATTGTAGAGGTGGCCCCTTTTCGACCTTATTAAGTCAACGTAACATTTTAAGTCGTCTTAATAAACTCCACCAAGGCGCTAATCCCCATCTCCACTGGCTTAAGTCGACTTAATAAAGTCGATTTAAGCGCTAGTTCAAATTAAAAAGAGGTGTTATTAATTTGAACTAACTTTTCCTTAATTCAACTTAAGGAACAGCTTAAGTCGACTTAAGGAAAGCCCAGTGTAGATGCGGAATATTTTAAGTCGACTTAAGCCTCCTTAAATCGACTTAATTTGTAAGTGTGGACGCACCCTAAGGCTGTAATGAACATTTTCAAGACAATATTAACCATATCTGTATGTTCCTACTTCATGATTCCATGACTGATTTTGACTTGTTTAATTTAAAGGAGTAATAATTCCAGTGATTTTCTTTTAGAAATTCAGAAGCAGAGACAGCAGAGATAAGAAGAACATGCGGGAGGATCCCTAGTTCATCCTTCTGCCAGGGCTGGACTGTGCCAGGCAGCATAATTTCTAGTGTTTTGTCCAGCTTAGTTTTAAATATATCAAACTATGGGTCTTCAACTACATCCCTTGGGAAACTATGCCACCCTTAAACTAGATTGCAGAATTGTTTCCCAATGTTAAATATAAATTTTCCTTTTCTTCATTTCAATCCACATGTACCACTCTAAATAATTCCTCTCCTTCCTTACTATTTATACTTTCAATATTTATTAGGGCCTCTGCGTACTAAAGCTGTTAACATTTCAGCTCTTCTGGTCTTCCTTCACAAATCAGTCCCTCCAGCCTTGTGGTCTGTTTTGTTGCTGTGTTCTCTAACTCCCTCCAGCTTACCAGTGTTTTCTTCATTAATGTGGTATCCAGAACTGAACAAACTATTCCAAGTAGGGCTTCTTGCTTTTGATAAATACAGGAGTAATTTCCTGCATACAAGGGGAGAAAAAAAAATACTGAAGGCAAGAAACTGTGGAGCCTTTTGATAAGGATTCAAGTGCCTTTGGTGCATTACCTAGCCTCTGAAATTACAGAACAGCTTGACCTACTATATAATAAGCAGAAACCACATATTAGATAGAGAAGGAGCAAGTGTCAGTTAGCTGTTTGGTTGAGATGAGCATGGAGTGTGTGTTTCTTTCCCCTTTGGGTTACTCCCTAGAATTCCTCACCCTTCCTCTTTAGATTTTCTGCACCGTCACCACCGGAGCCTGGGTGCTCTGTCCACTGATCCGAAGCTGGATGTGTGCCTGATCAGTGGCATAATACTTATTCCAATTTTCTCCATCCCTCCTTGTCCCATGAGGGCATTGGCTTCAAGGACCCGCAGCAGCTCCTTGCCGAATGTCTGAAATATGAGAAGTGGCTGCTAATTACAATATTTGCAGTTCAGCCCTGACTGTCTATGTTAAGAATCAGACGGCATTCTCAGGGCAGGAGAGGGCTGTCATCTTATCCCATTACTGTATGTTGATTTGCTACACAAGTCAAGAATTTGTCTGCCTTAGATATGCAGGGAGAGGTGAAAGTTTTAAAAGCAGATTTGCTTTCCATTAACTAGTTTTCCAATCTATTTCTTAAGTATACATATGTTCACCTCATAAGGAATTCAGTGGATTATTCAGTAGGAATAAAATCTGGCTATAGTCATACAATGGCGTAACAGCATTTTTCTGAAAAAATGTTTTGGCTGGTGTGATAAGATGTTTACACAATATGAACCATTTCCGCTATTCACTTTAATACCATTTCAGGTTATAACCAAGCACTGGATTGGAATGCAATGTAAGTTCTTTCAGCAGGATGCAGCAGGACCTTTTAGAAGTGTCTGTTATTGAATATATAGTTTATTAATGTTATACTGTACCCATAAACCACAACAGAGGGAGCATATTTTTATTATGAGGCAACTGGTATATGCCACAGGTAGGCTGGATTTTCAACCACCCAGGAAGGGCACTTGCCCGCTGAGCGCCCACAAGTATAGACCACATTGTGGAATGGCTTGTTGCTAAAAGAATATCACTCACTGACTTTAAATTCCCCCCTTTTATTTAAAGAGCAACAACTGCAGGGAATGGAGTTATAGAGTGTGTTCTGCTTTGAAAAATAGTTCTTAGCAAAATGATAGAGGGAAATAATAGAGCAGGGGACTGACTTTCTTTCCTCCCAGTTTTTTTTCTTTCCTTTTCTTTGCTATCTGAATTCACTTGCTGTTGCAAAAACGATCCATGGACTATGGACTGTTCCTAATTTTATGGCAGGAAGTGGATTAAAGTGTCCAGAAGTCCTCAAATTGTGCTGAAAGGTTTCTTTGTGGGGCAGACAGCTCTCTTCTCTTTCAGCCCCTTCATCCTTTTCTTTGTCGTTCCCCCTTCACCCCCCCCCCCCATTTACTTATCCCCATTTGCCATTTAATATAAAGAGTGCTTTGGTTTTATTCATCAGCACTGTGGTCATGGGAGCTCCTGGCCACAGATGACATCATCATCAAAAGGGTCAACATGTGGTTTGGGCCATTAGTATCTCCAGACATACTCTGGTTTCATCACTAACTTGCTAGCAAGTGACCTTCAAGGGGGGAAATTGGGTCTTGTGGAGTGTTTGAATAGTGTTATCCTTGTTGGAGAGGAAAATAGAGAAGTGAGGGGGAATGGTGTAATCCATGTGATGTGACAGCTAAGGATATATAGATATAGATATAGATATATATTGGCCAACCAACTACAGGAAACTGGAAGACCACCCTGGGTTATCAAATCACAAACTGTACAGGGAAATTACAAACTTGGAGATAAATCAGTAGAATCCATCAACAGTAACAGAAAATATATTCGTTTATATCTTTTCTGATCCCCATCTCTGTAGAGTTCCCTTACGTTACACTGGGGATCAAGAGTTTGCTTGCTATGAACTTCTCCTTTCCTGAAACCAGTGGGTGAAATTTCTCCCTTTCTATGTACTTACATAGAAATGGTGGCTAAAGTTGAAAACAATAGAAAACAAGGAATAAGTGAAATGCAGAAAATAGCCATACATATAAAAAATTGATTGCTACTTGCAAATGAATGAAAACCTGCCTTTCTGCTTATTTAAAAAGAGAAAAATGTCACTATTTAAATAACCAAGACGGTTTCCTCTTTTTCGCTGATAAACAGGAATATGAAGGCAGTGATTCAGCCTCCTGAGAAATTATTACCTCTGCCTTGAGGAAACCCAGAATAATTTTCCTGTGAGATTTGGGAGCTAAATGCTCAATTCTCTTTTGAGATGGCTGTATGCATCCTCTTGCAGAAAAACTTTAGCCAAGGAGAGATTGGGAAAATGTGCTAATTAAATGTGGAAAGTCCTCCCCCCAAAATCTCCATCTCTCTCGCTCTGTTTCTGAGAAGACACTTGTTCTGTCTTCTAAGTGAATTGCCAAGTTTCTTCCCAGCTTTCCATTGCACTATTACTTTTTGAAATCACAAGGATCAATGACATTTTCCTAAGGGTATATTTTGATATATGCATAGAGGTACTTCGTTAGCAACAGATTCCTGTCTTTTCCAATCACTTGTTTTATCCATGTTAATGCCCTCTGCAACTGGGCTACTTTACTAGCCACACACACACACACACTAAGCTGCCATGCAATGACTCCTGCACGCTGAAACTAAAAGTTTGGGCATATACGACCACCCAATTTTCTGAAGGAGTCTTTCCTGCTACAGCTTGAAGAGTAGCATGCATCACGCCGCATCTGTTTCTTTCAGTGTAGTATTTGCACGGACATTAACTCAGGCTCTGTTCAGGATAACTTCAAGCGGGTATGCAACTCAATAAATAAGTTCACTTAAAATACATCTACTCAAAAGTTAGGAAATGCCTGAATTAAAGTTTCCTTAATTCTGTCTGCTGTACATGTGCTTAATGATACAGACTTTAAATACATAATATACACACAGGAAGAATGACTTAAGGTTTAACAGGCAACCCTAATTCTGGCATTTCCTAACTTTTGAGTGCTTCAACCTTAATAGTGTTCTTCTGATCAGGGGTTTTTGACCCCTAGATGAACTATGCCTTTGGCACTTTCCCCCCCCTCCACATTCAATATAGAAAAAAAACGAGAAAGTCTAGAATGAACATATTATTTTTATAAACAGAGAAAAAATTCACTTCCATCTAATTGGTGCCCCTTCATCCTGGCGCCCTAGGCAACCATCTAGTTTATGTGTATGATAAGGCCAGCCCTGCTTTTAATGTGGTTTCAGAGAGTTGGGGGTTTTTTTATGTAACATCCTGTGATTTTAAAAATGATAAGAAAAAAAATCTCATTACTTGGAACCATAGGCTATGTTTGCACTAGAAAAAGTTAGGTCGACTTTGTTAAGTTGACCTAATAAGGTTGATTTTAAGTCGACTTAAAGTCGACCTTATTATGTCGACTTAACCAAGTAGCTCCTTTTAAGTCGACTTTATTAAGTAGACTTAACATTGGACATAGGCGTCCACACTGGCATAAAGTCGATTTAAGGGCTACTCACCATCCACTTAATAAGTCGACTTAAGGCTTAAGTCTTTCTCTGGAGGGGTAGTTATTAAGTCGACTTAAGCTTTCATTAAGTCGACTTAAGGAATTTCTTAAGTCGTCTTAATGAAAGCCCAGTGTGGACATGGAGTAATTTAGGTCGACTTAAGGGTCCTTAAGTCGACCTAAATTGCTAGTGTAGACATACCCCTCGTGACTCCCCATGCAGTGCTGGGATCTCTAAATCCATGGTACAGCCCTTTACCACCTGAGCTACCTCAGTAGCTGATGCAGTATAAGGCGGTTGTCCTCTGTGTGGACCTGCCATTAGAGAGGGATGGTGACACATGCCTTGCTACGTTCGCAGCGATTCCCTGACCACAAAGAAATGTTAAGACTTGGGACTGTAAGGTCCAGTTGCAGATTCTGTGGGAGCATGTGATCTAGTGGGTTCAGCTTCTTCAGCCCTGGCCCCAACCTCTCTCTGTCACCTTCTGCTCCAAGCCCCAACTCTGGAGCTCCTGGCCTATTGCTTCGGCTGCCCAACTCACTCCCCTTTCCCCAGCTCTCGTCCATGAGTGGTACAGGCACATCCACCTTTGGGGAGGCTAGCTTGCTGCTCTGCCCTTCCGTCCAAGGCTTTCACTGCCAGCGCCCAGCCCTGAGCCCCAACACAACCCCATCTGGCCTCTGGCCCTGAGCCCTGACCCCAGGCCTAGATCAGCCGTGGCCGATGTCTGGCCCTGAGCCCCAATCCCAGGCCCGGATCAGCCATGTGTTTGGCCTTGAACCTTGACCCCAACTCAGCCCCAGCAGGTTCCCGAGCTGTGGTACCAGCTGGCCCGCCAGCACTTGGAAGAGCCCCAAACTTCAGCCAGCCAGAGGGGCTCTGAGTGTTACTGCTACCCAGCCCCTCAGCCTCCATTATCAGCCACCCATGCGGGATGGAAAGAGATGGGGCCATCATGACGCAGGCATCCGGTGGTGGGCCGGCAGTGGCTACACCGGGGAGGCAAACCCGCCCCTAGCCCATTATACCCACTGCCAAGTCTCCCTCTGCTCATGTCCTCAGCCCTCCTATCCCTATTTTCCTGGTTTCCTGTCCCCCTCCGCTCCTCTTCTTGTCCTCTACTCTTGGCTCTGCCTTCTAATCCTGACTGATCCAAGTTCCTGTCTCCCACCCTGCATCTCTTCTTCCTCACTCCTCTGCATATCAGTCAGGTTGATTCATCCCCCGTGCTGTCTGGAAGCTTATAGGGAGGTCATTGAGAGCAGTGGAGAGCCAGTCTCCCTCTGGCACCCAGCAGCAAAGTAACCCCTGGCAGCCAAGATGCACAGGTGCAGGATAAGTCCTGCTCAGCCCTTGGTCGTGGAGTATGGTCACTCGCCTTGGGGGGGGTGGCCTGTGTATAGCTTGAAGAAACAAGGCGCCATGAGGAATTGCAGAATGTTCAGTGCAGAACAGGGTGACCAGAGAGAAAGTGTGAAAAATCAGAGTGGGGTTAAAGCCTATGTAAGTCTAAACCCCAAATAGTGGGACTGTCCCTATAAAATCGGGACAGCTGGTCTCTCTGGTTCAGAATGAATCTTCAGTCTTTAGCTGCAAAATTCTAACATACTGTGCACATGTACACTAAGATTCTTCTGCAGAAGAACAGGTAGTCCTGTGGCCCTTTTAAAGACTGACATGTATTTATCTATCACATGAACTTTGATTTTTAAGATTGTTTCAGAAGCTTATAACTTGGCCAAATTTGGGACACATTTTCACTGGAACACCAAATGGGCTGTCCCTGATACAAAGACGACCATCCTGCCAAATTTCAAGTCCTTGCTCCCTAACGTGGAGTTGCTAGAACTTCTCAACACAGGCTTTGCGAATTCTTTTAATATGTGCAGAACAACAATCTCAGTCTTGGAAATTGCTGGACTGATTTAGCGGGGAGTGGGGAAGGGGGCTGGATTAACCTGAGTCAAACGTCAGGCATGGAAATATCAACCAGTAAGGTTAAAGTTTCCCAATTTATAGGCATATGGCATATTCTAATAGGGATATATGAAACAACGTCTGCAAGCTAATGATATGCTTAACTTTACCAGGTATCTTCTGATACCTCTGCAGTTAACTCGTCAGCATTAAAGCAGTCCCTGGAAACTTTAATCGAATTCAGTTTAGGACATTAGGGGTCGAACGTGGTAGAAATACTGTGCACTCAAAATGCCAGTCGAAGTTAGTGGCAGCTGCACATCATGCTCTAGGCGTGTTTGCAGGAAGGATTAAGGGAGAAATGTTGGGCCCCAGAAATTATGCTTAGATGTGTGGAGACCCCCCCCCCCACAAGCAAAACTGGAATACACAAAATAATCTATTTTTGAATATTATTAAGAAGTGCTATTCTTTGCTCTAGGATTCTTCTGTACTGAGCCGCTGCTCAGAAATGGAAAATATGTGAGTTAAGATTTGCAGCAATTCAAAACTCTGCAACAACCTGACGCATTAATTTCAGATACAAGAAGTGAGCTTTCACTGTGTTTCCATTGGCCGTCAGAGAGCATCATTGTAACTGTACCAGTTCAGAATGGGGGTGGACTGTGGAATGAAGGGCTGATGATGGTGCCTTTGAGAAGTTTAGAAGAAAAGAATAAAACCAAACAAGAGGGCCTCATTTTTCTTTCTCTAGCCTGGGAGCTTTAGAGCAACGTGACTTATCTATAAATAAAGGGAATGTATAAACAAAAGCAGACTCCAAACCTGAGCCTAGAAACTGATCTTAGTGTTGCTTTCCATTGACAGATAATAAATATGCTCCTGCAGTCACTCTCAATGGGTTCATCTTTATTCTTGGAGGAGCGTATGCCAGAGCAACCAGCATCTATGACCCAGAGAAAGGCAATATTAAAGCAGGTCCCAACATGAACCACTCCAGGCAGTTTTGCAGGTGAGAAAAACCATTAAGATTGAATTACCAGCGCCTCCGTATTTTCTCCTGGGGAAAAAACTACATAATAATAATAGTGAGAGTGTCAGGGGGAAGGGAGATGTGTTGAATATGTTTTTAATCATCTTCGTTATACATGTTTAGGGATGGGATATTTAATATTTCCGTTAGGAGACTCTGTTTAACGGCCTTGTGCATCACATTGAACATTCGTTCCTTAATATTTGAGTGCCGTGATTTGCATTGGGAGATGTGAAGAGGCAGGACTCCGGGGTCTAATCCCTGTTCTGCAACTGTCAAACTGAATGACCTCAGGGCGAGCCCCACAAATGGTCTGTGCCTCAGATTACATAGCCCTAAAATGAGGCTGATAATACCCAAGTCACATGGTCTTGCCGTAAGGTGTACATGATATTTGTTGGGTATCTTGAAAGCAAAGTTCTCTATCAGCACTAAATATTGCTAATGAACATGATTGCTTACTTGGACTCCTCGGTCACATCTTCCTGCTCATTGTCATGAGTCTGGCCAAACACACACCGATTCTAATAAAGCTAGATGGCAAAAATAAAGCCTTGGGATTATTATGTGCATTGGCAGGGGACTGCTGTCATTTTTAAACATTGCATTAACTACAAGAGAGAGTGAAATGCTGATGATCCTGTGGCTTTGCCCCACATTTAAAATGCCAATCCTGGCCTGGGGCAGTAACAGTGCTCATGGATGGTTCTCACTGACGTTTGTACACAGCAGCAGCGTTGTTGACACTTTAAAATCCCATTGCTTATGTCTACACTAGAAAAGTTGTCAACTTTATTAAGTCGACTTAAAGTCGACCTTATTAAGTCGACTTGACTTAATTTTTCTAGTGTAGATATAGCTCCTTTTCGACCTTATTAAGTCGACTTAACACTTTAAGGTGACTTAATAAAGTCGATTTAGGCGCTAATCCCTGTCCACACTGGCTTAAATCGACCTAATAAGTGTTAAGTCGACCTAAAACGAGGTGTTATTAAGTCGACTTAAGGAACGCCCAGTGTGGACACGGAATAGTTTAGGTCGACTTAAGCCTCCTTAAGGCAACCCAACTTGTAAGTGTAGACACTATGTCAGTAAAAGATTTATTAATGAAAACCAATGGTAAAAGCATAAAATTATCCTTTTCCTGGCTTTCACTAAAATCTCCTTGTTCAACCAGCACATTCTCAGTCTCCCCATAAAAGGGTTTCTTATTATCCTTGATGCAAATCTCCCTCAAGCTCATCACCTCCATAACAGGGGGAGAGAGCACCCATACAGTGCCAGGTACAGGGGCGAGGTGCATCTTTCCCATTTGGGATATGTGGGAACGATGCACCTAATAATCATTTAGTGATGAATGGTGTTTCTTATTTATACGCCAGTGGTGCATGCAAACTGCAGTTGAGAGCAGGGCCCCATTGTGTCTGGCGCTGTACAAACACGCAGTAAGAGCAGCCTGCAGTTTAAATATCAGCCAAAAGGTGGGAGGGAAGACAGGCACAAAGAGATGAAGCAACTTGCCTGAGGTCACACAGCAGAGCAGAGCTAATGGGCAGAGCACGTGGGCCCAGAGGCAGGGTCCCACGTGCTCTGCCCTTGGGCCTGCCTGCTCTGCCCCTGGGGGCGGGGAGGGCTAGCCCAGGGGCCGGGCATAGCCCTCCCTACCCTCCGCGCTGCCTTCGGCTGGGTCCCAAAGGCAGTGGGGCGATTGTGGGATGAGGGGCTGCGGGACAGCACGGGGCCCACGTACCCACGGGGCCCGGGGCAGTCGCCCCATTCGCCCCCCCCCAGGAACGGCCCTGCACAGTACCAAAGGGGGAGCTGTGGCAGTCACGTTCAGCAAAACAAACAAGGAAGGAGTCCTGTGGCACTAGTAAAGACTAACAAATATATTTATCGCATGAGCTTTCGTGGGAGAAAATCCCACTCCTTGTTTGTTGTATTGCATCACTGGTAACACATGCCTAAATGTCTGTGTTTTTCAAAACTCTTCATGTATTTTACTTTTGGTGCCAAAATAAGGACAGAAAACACCTTAAAAACATTTCAAGCGTCAGGCCCATATTTTCTGTATTTTAAAGAGTGCTCTCTGTTGACTGCTGAGCTGAATCTAGCCTGCAGCAAACAGATTAAAAAATCACAAACCAACTTCCAGCCAATGCCACTGTGCTCCTGCTGCTTCTGTGCTAATTACAGATTTTCATTGTTCCTCTGTATTAACAAGAGTGAAATTGAATTGAGGAGAACCCCACTGTGTTCAGACAGTAGTTAATGATATTTTTCTTTAAAGATTGGAAACCAGAAATAAAGGGTGTGATGCAGTTTATATAAGTTGCCTCATTATCTAGGATTAAAATAAATAAAAATGCAGATGTTATTTAACAACATAAAAATTAACCACATGTTAATGGTCTTCCCTCAATGGAGTTCACGCAAGGCCTGGTTTGCTGGGAAAAAATTGTGCACATCACTTTGATATTTTCACCACCTTAATAACTAGCTAGTGTGATTGCGTATATCACGGAGGTGGATTGGAGGACTGGTCATATGGGCAGGGCGGGTGAAAAAATGTGAAGGTCAATGAAAACGTCTTTTTTTTTTTCGTGAAAATTAAAAATAAACTATACAAGTCCCCAGATCCTGAGCGAAAGAAGTGTCAGTTTCAGAGTCCTTTGGGAATTTTGGTGTTGACCTAAGCGAGGTCTACACGACGTTAGGTTGACGAAGGCCTAACCACGTCAGTGTCTACTCTGTGGCCTTGCTCCCACCAGCGTAAATGCCCTACCACGCCGACATAGCACCTCCACTTCCACCTCCACGCGTGGCATAGGGCTTATAATGGTATAATTAGGGCAAGAGGTGTCTGCATAGGCTGTTGCCTGTCATGTCAATTTCGCAGCTCCAGACGAGAAAGCCAGCTTCCGGCTCCCCAGTCAGGCTGCTGCCAGATCACCACTCCAAGCTGGGCGGCCACGCAGGATTTCACCTGGGCTTCCCATTTCTAGCTGGGAACTCTGCTGCCCGCTGGGATCCTGGCTCCCTGTGGGAGCATTGCAAGAAGCCCCGGATAGTTAGGCTGCCAGCAAGGAGCTGCACAGAGTTGAGAGCCCTGGCTCAGCACCCCTCTCACCGCCCCCTCATTCCCCCTCACTTCTCTTTGATGGAAGTGCTGCTGGTGAGGATGCATGCCCCCAACAGAAGGGGGGAGCGTGAACATCAGCCATGGTAGTACAGCTGTGGTGGCTGTAAACTGATCCAATGTAGGTTGATTTAAGATTGTAGGGAAGACATGCCTTTAATTGGGACCTGGATTGAAGCCCTGAGGCAAGTTTGGAAAGGCACAAAGAGCAGTTATATACTGAGCTAGCTTTGGAAATCAGTGGGAGTTAGGCACACAGGTGGACTATTGTGTCTTTTGAAAATCACCTGCATGTTTAGGGTCAACTGAATATTTAGAGTTTCCCAGACAGCATGAAATGTGTCCTGTCTGGCCACGTGATCATGGTCTGACTTTCAGCCTATATTTGTACTGCTGGCTATTTGGAGGCCCCAGCCCACAGTCACGGACGACAGGAGCAGAGAGAGCTGAGAAATGTGATTATCACATTGATGGCCACCTCTGCAAAAGAGTGGGAGAGAAGTGCCTCCCCACACTCATATAACTCCGTAGTCCTCCCTTTGCAGACAGATATCCTTCCTTTCCCATTCACCCTTCAAGGGTTTATTTTTCTCCAAGCAAAAAGAATACCGAATGTGCTTCTGAGTATGATTAAAAATTCTATATTCCTGCTTACTTAGAATTCAGGCGGCATGCAAATAGGACTGTTACAGAGATTCTCCACAGGGTAACGCAGCGGGACGATGGTGCCAGCAATGATTCCAGAGAAGCTAATTTAGTACCAGCAATTCCCATCAGGCCCAGAAAAGCAGTTTCGCCCTTCTCCTCCAGCTGTTAGCCAGTCAGATTGTTATACCGCTCTGCCGAATGGAAACCTTCATAAAACTTAGATTGAGGCTGAACAGCACAACACAAACATGGTGAGATTTTTTTTTTCCCACCTTTTAAGTAAATTCTGGTTCTTGGACAGTGAAGCATAATTTCACGGCGTAACTAGCAAGCCTGCTAACATGTGGCAGATTCCCAGCCTATTCATTTCCCTCTTACAAAGTTAGGCTAAGCGTTAGCCATCGAAATGGGTCAGGGCACAGCTTGTTTGGAGCAATATTCCCTGCTGGATATGATTATGGGGCATGGTTTCCTCCTGGTTGCCTGCTTCTCAAGCCCATGAATTCAAAAGCTGGCCTTTCAGTGCGCGCTGTCAATTCTTCTACAGCTGGGAGAAAGCCTAGGTCTAACAGATCTGGAAGGAAATGTGTGGTTGGGACTTGGCACACTCTACAGCTGATTAAAATCACAGCAACAGACTAATAATGATGATCTTTCATGTACAGAGCAGTTTATAGCCGGAAGGATCTCACTGAACATTAAAACGTGACTGATATACAAATAAGATACATAGATCACTTTGGCTACTGCTAAAATGCAGCCACCTCTAGGTTGGAATGTGGCAGTTGTTCAGCACACTGCACAACAGTTTAGGAACATTATCCAACCGAAAACACTGGGGAAATATAGTTAGGTAGAAGATAATTAGAATTTGGCCAGCGCAGCAGCACTAATAATTCTGCTATTAAAAAGTGCCGACACATCTTTAATGACTGCTAGGGTTCTGGCCCTTAATTTTTCTGTCTAATTTGAAAGAAAACATCTGCAGCAGCACAGAGACCCTTAACAAAATCTATGGCAAACTT
Organism: Pelusios castaneus; assembly: GCA_007922175.1. Lineage (NCBI taxonomy): Eukaryota > Metazoa > Chordata > Testudines > Pelomedusidae > Pelusios > Pelusios castaneus. The sequence continues at coordinate 28,128,377 of ML685779.1, forward strand.
GGGCATTGAATCTTGAGCGTTCTACAACACAGAATGTTGGCTTCACAACATTCTGCAAACACGGGTCGCGGTTATTTCCAAGCCACCAGATTCAGAGAGACCTTATGGAGATTAGCATCCGTTAAACTCTAACCTTCATGTGGGTGTTCCTTGGCGTATCCCACCCAGCTATTAGCCCAGTTTGTGAGCGTCCTTCTGTTGGTCTTGCTTTTTAGTCAGCTGTTCGGGAAACCTAATTTGTTTGTGGATTAATTTCTTTCTGGTAAACAGGAAGAGGAAGTTTTATTTTTAAAGAAATTCTTTGTATATTTACCTGAGGGTCTTTAATGGCCGTTTTGGAGCCGTTCCAATTATATTAGTGTGTGTGGATCTGTGCCCAGTCTCAGCATCGCCACATCCTAAAACCAGTTTTGAAATGTTCAATTAACCAGAGTATGCTGCACAAGGACAAACTATAAAAAGACATTTTAAAATGGATGAATTAACCTTAAAACCAGCTAGAGAGATTTTTTTTCCCCAAATTTTGTGAATTTCCAGCCAAGAATCAATGTTTATGGTCACTGTATATAGGGAACTTTAAAGTTTCACAATTTATAGCAGCCTGTAGTCCTCCCATCTTATCCTGCTATCCTGAGTAACCCTCACAAGCTAAGCAAAATTGGGCTAAGGGAGTTCATGAATGGAGATTGCTAAGGAACACCAGACATAGCTGCTGCAGAAAGTGATTTTGATGATTCAGGATGTGGTCTTCTTCCCTCTGAGTTACTACGGAGCTCGTATGTCACCATGAACTAGGGCGTATTGAGCTGCTCTCTTTTGGATGAGATGTGAAAGGCCCATAGACATCTTTGTGAGACTGTGGCTGTTAAACTCAGTGTTACGGCCAAATTCAAGTTTAGGCCATTGAGATTCTGCCTAACTAGGGTCCTGGTTATAGAAAGCACCCACCTAGCACTTATCTGTTTCTCTAAACGGAGAAAAACTTAAGTACTTTGGTGAATCAGATCAAAATTCCCCCCTCTGAAGCTACACTTGGCTAAGATATTCATTTCACGTCCTAAACATTATATAGTGCCTATATTTTCTTAGTTGTCATTGGCTGTAAAGTGAATATGGGATGTCAGCTAGATGAGTATTATTGTCTGGGGAGTCAGACAATTGTTCACAGAAGCAGGAAGTCAAAAACCAAGAGGGAGCAGGCAGCGCACACAAGTTCACACCCTTGGTTAGTGCGTGACGGAGTCCAAACAACTTACTCCCATAGGGTACGTCTACACTGGAGCCTTAGGTCGGATTAAGGAAGGTTAAGTCAACCTATAGACTCCTGTGTCCACACTGGGCTTTTATTAAGTTGACTTAAGCGCTTCCTTAAGTCGACTTAATAACACCACCTCTTACAGTCAACTTAACACTTGAGTCGACCTTATTAAGTTGACTTAAGCCAGTGTAGATGGGGACAGCCCTTAAGTTGACCTAATTGGCCTCCAGGCCCCCTCCCAGGTACCCACAATACACCACTCCTCCATCAACCTAGCACCTGCCAGTGTGGAGGCAGGCAGTCGACAGGAGTTTTCAATGTGGACACTCTAAGTCAACTTAACAAGGTTGACTTTAAGTGGACTTAAAGTCGACTTTGTTAAGTCAACTTAACAGAGCCTCCAGCGTAGCATACCCATAGCGCTTTTCATCAGAGGCCCTTAGTGCACTTTTGAAACGTCGGTAAGAATTTCTGTTGGTCTGAGGATGAGCAAAGAGTCGAATAGAGGCCTAGATTAAGAAAAGTACTTAACACCGAGTGAATTTAAGCACCTACAGCATTTGGTAGTTTAGTGAAATCACAGCAGAGCCTAAAACTGGGACTTGGGTACTTAAGTTTTTGCCATTAAAAGTTCCCTGAGCACCTCAGTTTCTGCCTCTGGGTGTGCGCACAGTGCTACCTCCCTCTAGGCGTCCAGATGCCTACCTGCCATCTTAAGCCCCAGAGTAATTCACAAGCCAAGGGAAGACAGGTGTTTAACTGCCCAATTCACAGGCTGGGCCTAATCCAGGAGGTTGGTCAGAGGCTGCCTAACAAAGGAGATGTGGAGAAAAAGCTACCCCTATCTTCTAGACTGGTGGCGTGAGCACTCACCTAAGATGTGGGAAACTCCTGCTCCTTCTTGTTCTGCCATCAGCAAGGTTTAGTCGCTGGAATCCAGGAGCCCCGTTGCAGCCATGAATCCCAAGAGTCCCAATCCAGCGCAGACCCCTGGCTCGTCTACACTTGAAACACGACAATTGCTTGGCTGTAATGCTGACATGGAGACTCTCACTCCAGTAAGGGGAGAAGTTCTCCCATCAGCAGAGTTAATCCATGTTCCCACGAGGCAGTAGCCAGGTCAATAGAAATATTCATCCATTGATCCTCCCACTGTCTACATTGGGGCAAGGGCACCTATGTTGGTCGGGGGGGGGGGGCGGCTTTTTCTTATCCCTGAGCAACACAACTGGGTCAACGTAATATCTGTGTGTAGACCTGGCCTTAGGAGCCCGCCTGTGCCCTCTGACGGTAGGTTTTTAAGCACGCATATGAGAGGTATATCTGTATACAACATGCTGCCCCCTTATTGGCATTTCCCATTAGCTATCTGAGGTGGCTCACCACACAGCTTGTTGTCTCTCCCTCCCCTCCCCCCAACCTAACGCTCCATATACATTCAACAGGGAGCCTGGGCATGGGGGAAAAACACTGGGCCTAAAGTCAGGCATTGCACCACTGAGCCTAAATCGCCTTTATAACTCTAGCTCTCGGATGCTTTAGGAAACATTGTGTGTAAGCTGTATAGGTATTTCCCCCAGATGTATTTACTCATATGGTGTCAGTTGGCTCCCATTTTACTTTTGCTTCTTGCTGCTAACCTTTCAAGATCCTCTTATATAATTTTTATGTCCTTATTGATAGGGGCAACACCAGCCAATACTTTGCAACTTTAATTTAATGGGCTGCTTATGTCCTCTTTCAGATCATTAATATTGATGTTAAATAAAAACAGCTTCTGCTGCTCCAAATAGTGTTGCTTATAATTACCCCTTATTTATGATTCTTCCACTGATTTTTTTTTTTAAACCCATGTGGCAGTTCCGTAGCCAGCACCTATCCAAATCAAGTTGAATTTTTTTTTCAAATAAGTGTATCCTATCAAGGGCTTTACTGAAGGAGACAGATAGCCCAGCCGCTATGGCCAATCCCGGACACTGGTGTTTTCACCTAGCTGGAATAGTATCCGTGCTAATGTATGCTTTACTCACTCCTCCCCCCCTTTGCCCCCCAAGAAAATACTGTGTTCACGTTGCTTTTGTAACCTTACTCCCATCAATATTCTGTATCAGCTCTCAGGTAATATTGATAAACTAACTTGCTCCACTTTATTATGAATTTTAAAAAGTGTTATTTACCTCTTTACGTAACACAAGAAGGGGGTTGTTACCCAATTAAAGTAATAGGCAGCTGGTTTAAAACAAAAAAAAAGGAAGTATGTCATCACACAACCTGTGGAACTTGTTGACATAGGGTGCTGCTAAGAGTAAAATTATAAGTAGGTTCAAAAAAGAATTATATAAATTAATGGATAGGCCCATCAATAACTAGTAGACAAAATGGTCCACTAGCCTTCTCCACCCTACCGCTGTCTCTACACTCCAACTGTCAGAGATCGGCCACTGGGCAAGATGGCTCACTGGTCTGCCGTATGGCCATTTTTTGTGTGTTCATATTATAACCCTTTGAGCGTTAGTAAGTTTTTCTACGATAGAGCTAACGTCTCAGTTTGGCACAGGTCCCCCATTGTATGGAACTGCGTTTATATAGCTTGTTGCTACATTGGGATAAAAACACTTGTCTGGTAGCTCATGGTCTTTAAACCTCTCAGGTTGTTTAGTGCGCATAGTTCCACTGTCCTAGATGGTTACACACAACGGGCTGTCATGCTATTAATAACCATTATTTATTACTAGTAGCATTACAGTAGCACTCGGAGCTCCAATCAAGTTTGGGGCCTAATTGTGTTAGGATCTGTGCAAACCCCTTAAGGAAGCTGCCCTCCTATGCAGCTCATAGAATTCAAGACTCTGTGGCTAAGCCTACACTATAAAAAGTTACGTCGACTTTGTTAAGTCAACTTTTTTAGGTCGACTTAACAAAGTGGTTTCCCTTAAACAGGATTTAGTAATTCGACCTAACTTCCCTTAGGTTGACCTAAGAAAGTGGACTTATGAGTCCACACTGGGCTTAGGTCGACCTAAGGAATGGTTAGGTCGAGCTAAGGAGGGTTAGTTTGAATACCCTGCAGTTCTTATTAAGTTGACCTAAGCATTCATTAGGTCGACTTAAGGAAGCCCCTTAAGTTGACCTAATGAAAGCCCAGTGTGGACAGGGATTAAGTTAGGTCAACTTAAGCCTCCTTAAATCGACCTAACTTGCCAGTGTGGACATAGCCTGTGTTACTTCCAACAGTTATGTTGAATTGTCTTTTACCCATTTATGTCCTTCAGTTGAATTATTCCTTACATAAAGTTATACCTGTATGTAAAGCTCAGCCCCCACAGACAAGATGTAGCAAATCTGTGTAACTAACAACTAGAGGGAGGGGATGGGAGTGTCAGGAACATGTGACTAAATAAAATCTGTTTGCAGATCCCTGGTTTCAGTGTATGTCTTTCTTGTTTATTTTATTAGAGATAGACGACGAGGGAAAGGTATTATTGGACCAACTTCTGTTGGTGAAAGAGAGGAGTTTTCAAGCTTACACAGAGCTCTATGTCAGGTCTGGGAAAGGTAGCATCACAGCAATACAAGTGTAGGGCAGATCGGGAGTTATTACATGTTGCAAGCGACCATTGAAGATGAAGGGGACAGTGAACGTCTCTACAGTTTTAAGACTTCAATTCCCAAGCTCCTGTTTTGAAGGTGGTGTGCAGGGTTCCTTTAAGGACAAGAACCGAGAAGTCAGCTATGGTGTGATCCTTTTGAGAAAAAGGTTTTGGGTGTCTTTTATCATTTTTCTGTACCCAGGTCCACTGAGAGCAGATAGTAAGGCCATCCGGAATAGGTATTGACAGACTCAGTGATCTCCCAAATGAGGGGATTTTTTTAATAGTGATACAACACTTGCTTTATCCAACACCTCTGACACCTCCCCAGTAACTTTTCAATAATAATTACTAGTGGCTCAGTAAATTCATTAGAAAATTCCCATAAGACACTAGGCTGTACATCATGCAACCTTCTTGATTTGTAAAATGCACTCTAGTCAAATATTTCCAGTATCTCCATTTACCTCTTTTCTGACAACAGTTATTCTAACAAGGTCTTCATTTCCTACTTACTTCTGTAACTAACTTATACCTCCCCTCATCCCTAGTTGCAGTACAGGTTTGTTTTTATTCTCAGAGCCTGATTCCTCTAGTAGCCACTGACCGCTTCTTGTTCCATTCATTCGTTTTTCAGAGGGATTTTGGAGTGTTTGGTTTTTTATGCTGGCATCTTTTAGGATTGTCCCTGCTCTCTGTCCTTAGATTTTAACTCTTCTTCCTTATGCTCCAGATCACTCAGTATTTTTCCTATGGGTTTAAAATGAACTTGATGAAATCTGTGAATATATCACTTAGGTCAGGTCTACACTGGCCACAAAATTCGGTGGCAGTTGAAGGGAGATACGCAAGCTACATAAAAAACTTACATATCTCCCTCTGACTTCCTAGCGCACCCTTATCTCCCTGGTGCCACTGTGCTGAGTCGAAGGGAAAGTCAGCACCACTCTTCTTATGGGGGTGGAGTTACTCAGTAAAACTCCAGCTCCATTGAGTGGGTCTTAGCTGACTGCTCAATCGAACCAGAGTCATTGACCTGATGGCGGAGAATTCGCCACCGTCAATATAGACTTGGCCTTAGTGTTAAGTTCAGCTACCCAGTCATTAGCACAGAGCCTCTCCATGACACTGCTTTGCTTTATTTGCAGTAGATTTGAAAATTTGTAAACAGTTTTTAAATGCACTTATCTTTTTATAAAATGAGATACCCAACTCCCCACCACCAGACACTGTTCAGTATCCATAGCCAGTGGCTTTGTACGCGTGGTGTAATATTTTCTGCCAGACAGCACCCACACCAGCGCAGCAACCTCATGCAGACATCAAGATGTGTTTCCGAGTCTGGGGGTGGAGAGAGAGTGAAAAATGTGACCCCAAACCTCCAAAGTGAAAGAACCAGATAACCATCAACGGGATTGGTCAAGAGACCATTTTCATTGAGCCTATTGTCTAGAGGCAGCTGCTTTCGCCTTAAAAGCTTTCATTTTTGGCAAAGAAGGTGGTGTAAAAGAGGCATTTCATATGCACAGCCACGAACTTCCGAACAGCAATTACATTTTTAATACACTTCTCTGTGGTGCGTAAGTATGTATCTAGGCCTGGTAAGTTTCAACAGCGACTGTGCTGCTGATGGCCTGTATAGGCTTGAGTAGATCATGTCTTTCACAGATTCCCTACTGTATGTTTAAAGTGGGGAAAGCTTATCTATGGGGGGGGAGAGAGGAATGGGGTGCGGGGGGGGGGCGGTTTTAAGAGATGTTGGAAGACGTTGGATGTTCATGGAAGAGATGTTCAGCCTTCGAAAGATGCAAGTGCTTCTTACTATTTTAATAATTATCCAGACACTAAAGGATACTAAAAACTACAGTAAATGTGACTTGTTTTACAAGATATTAAGTAAAACTTTTCTTTTTATGCACAGTGCTGTGGTTCTTGATGGAAAAATCTATGCCACTGGTGGAATTGTTAGCAGCGAAGGACCTGCGCTGGGGAATATGGAAGCCTATGACCCTAAGACAAACACGTGGACACTTCTACCCAATATGCCGTGCCCTGTATTTCGACACGGCTGCGTCGTGATTAAAAAGTACATTCAGAGCGGTTGACGCCCCCAAGGAATTAGATGGAGAACTGGTTTTGTCTGCCAAAAGCAGGCAAGAAATAAAAATCTTATTACTACAACACAAATAATAAATAAATAAAAGGAGAAGAACAAACAGAAAAGCAACCAACGAACATATTGCTCTAAAGTTTTGAATATTGTCTACATTGAATGTAGAAAATCATCTTCACCTTTTGGTGAACGAGGAGCAACGAGCTCCGTGCTATGTAAGATAGTGTAACTTAATACAAGTGTGTCACTAAATGTTGTAGTGGCACTTGTTACAGATGTAGGCTTTTGGTCAACCCAGGTGCAATAGAATTTCACATATTTTTTAACTGGGGAAGAGAAAAATCTGCATTTTACTCCTAGAGAGCAAGCTTGATTCTTAAAATAACTGTGCTGATTAGTTTTACTATTACACATTAGGCATCAAGCTGTTTGAAAGAAGGTCAAAGTGTCCTTACCACTTTGATTCCTATGGTTGTTTTTAAACAAATACATGCTTTTCAATACCAATGACTGAGCTATATCTTGTGTGACAGCTGGCGTAGGTTGATGTCAGTCTTCCATCAGATCATATAAATATTGCAGTTCTCTAGAGCAGAGCTAAAAATGGGAGAGAGAGAGAGGAGATGAATTGATGGTAATGAAGTTCCACGTGATACAATGAAAAGGGCTTCTTGTGTGGTATGGATTTCTGCCCCTTACATGGTAACATTTGTTTGTTAGGAGTGGCGGGTGGTTTATACCCTGTTTTCTACTCTATGAGCAAAGCTTGACAGTGCTTGAGACCCCTAATGAAATAGTATATTGAAATTCCAGAGGCATTTTCTTGATTAAACTGTCCTCTTTTAAATGTTCTGATTGGCACCATGTTAATAAAACAAATAATATGATGTGGGATTTCCACATTTTCAGTCAGCTATTTAAGAAGATGCCTCATGTTGAGATTTATATACTCATTTTTGGATCACACAACCAAAATTCCTTATATTGGGCTATATGCCACTCTCTTTTTGTTTTTACATTTCCCCTAAGACGCCATCTTTAAAAATATCTCCCAATTCTAAGGCATGGAAGTCTTACTGCAAACTTCGCTCCCTAAGAGCCATCAATCCCTTCAGAATAAAAGCATTGACAGAATAAATTTTAGACACACAAGTTTAAAGCCCATAATTGAAAAGCATTTGGTGAAGCCCAATTATAAAAGACTTAGAATGATTACTGTGTGGAGTTGTAGGTATATGCACAGCACAGGGGTTTTATATATATATATATATATATATATATATATATATATATATATAAAAACATTGTCTATCCAGAGAAGCATTGTGATGTGAAAATTCTTTATACATTTGTAAATGGAATGATCAAATGGGAGATGAGTGGGGAGATATAATGGGGGTGGGAGGAGAGTCTTAGCATTAACAAATGGAAATAACCATGGTTTCTTTCCAAACAGAGCAGCAGAAAGAGAAAGAGTTAATACACTTGCCTTCACAGATTTAGATTTTTAAGGCCATGGTGGGAATTTTATGGAGCGAGTCCTTTATAGAATGTGTGCAAGAAAGACATGAGGATCAAGGTCTAGTTGAATTTGATACCAAATATGTTAGCCTTTTTATATCAGGGGTCTGGTTACAACTTTGGGGGGAACAATGCAGCTGGTTAGCTAATCACCTTAAAGTTATTTTATTAATAATTGTTTATAAAGGAAAAAAATAGTATGAAATTTGTATCTTGCAGTATTTAAAAATAACATGCTCAGTCAGACTATCGGGTGACTCACGTCTCTCTCATTTTGATAGTGAAGTTCCAACTTTTGTTATGCAGTTGTTTTGATTATTTATTCTTTAGAGAAAAAATAAGCACAACAAAATTATATACATACTATGTCATTTAAAGCATTTATGTCAAACAGGGTACAAGTGTGAACCTAAAGATTGGAGCACAAGTTTCTAACTGCCTGGGGCAGGACTAATTTTTGTGTTGGTGTGTGTCTACCTCCAAAGGAGGTGTTAGCAGTCACCAAGACCTAACACATTCAACATTTCCAATTTAGCTTATTTCTTCATTTCTCACACTGGAGCAAGACTGGCTAGTTCTGTGACTAATATAAAACAAGCCGAATTATCTGTAATGGCATTGTATATAGTTTATGTTTACTGTTAAGTTCTTGTTATATTATAATAAATATATTTATAGATCTAGATTCATGAACCAGATTGAATTAATTTTGTTTAGAGTGAACAAGAGGCAATGCCACATTAATGTTTATATTAATTTTCCTTGCAGCCATGGATGAAAAGGCTTTTATTCCAGCTGGACTTCTTTCTACTCCAATATTTCTTGCCAGTATTTAACTGACTAGTAACATCCAACATACCTGCATCCAAGTATCAAAAAAAAAAAAAAAAAAGCTTATAAATAACTCTGGGATTGATTTATCTAGACAGCTTCCCTTTCCCCCATTCCATTTTCCCAAATCTCTATTAAGTAAAGAACCAGAGGGTTTGTTTTGTATCAAGGTTTATACAACTATCTTGAAGCTTTATCTTAAAACCTTACTAAACTGCTTTATTTAAGTGAGCCTGGAGATGGGCTACTTGGTCTTGTAATTTCTAAGAGATGAAAACCACTTTCGCCCTGTGGTCAAGTTCCTTCATATCTCGAAGTGGGAGTTCAGCAATCCACAAAAGGACACTCGTCTCCAAGAGCACTGAAGTGTAATAGTTCATGGTTTGTCTGATGTTTCACTGGATGTCATCTGTTAGTTGTAAAACACCGGGTTGGGAACTAATGAGGGGACAAATATAATGAGTCCCAACTATCTCTTCAACTGGAGAGGCAGTGCGTTATAGTGAAACATTTCAGGTCTTAGTAGAAACAAACATCTGTTATATACATTTACTGAAGTAACTAACGAAATACTGAATTTGTCTCAGCTTCATTCAGACTGCGCCTTTGCAAGTATTTACAAGCTTGACTGAAGTTTTTAGACATTTTTGTTTGGACTTAGTGGATCAGGTTGAATGGCGTCTGACAATTACTAAAAGCCTTGCTAGTTGGCATTATACATACACTCTGAGATGACCCAGACTACACAGAATGGCTATGTCTACATTTACCCAAGTGAGTTCGAATTAGTTAATTCGAGCTAACTAATTCGAACTAATTTTAGTTAGTTCAAATTAACTTAATTCGAACTAGCATGGCCACACTAGAATGCTAGTTTGAACTAAGCAAGTGCCATGCAGGGCACTTGCTTAGTTCCAATTATTCAGTTGCATTAAGCTCAATGTGCCGGTTAGGTCGAACTAAGCAGTTAGTTTGAACTAACATGGCCACATTGACTTAATTCAAACTATCTAGTCCGAATTAAGGGTTAGTTCGAACTAAGCAATCGAATTTATTAGTTCGAATTAAGGAAGCCCTTAATTCGAACTAATGAAAGCCTAGTGTGGCCAAGGCTTAAATTCGTTCGAATTGAGCTGCCTTAATTCAAACTAATTTGCCAGTGTAGACATAGCCAATGAGTTACCAACCTTTTTATCAACACTGTGAAAAGTCTCTTAATCAGCACTGGTCAATAATGCTTGGTAGAATGAGCAAGACACAGGCTATATGAAAATTATTTTAGTTGTCCTTTGGGAAGTTGGCTGTGAATCTGTGCTAAATGAATCATGTACACAGATCTGTAAAAGGGGGTGTTGTTCGTAAAAGCTTTTCAAAATTCGAGGGACAGGCTGGCTCAGCGGACTGGTAATGATGTAGACTCTTTCACCTCTTGTATTGTACTGTGACGCGAGGTTAGCTCACTGAGGACTGAACGCTACCATGTTAGGGATGGTTCACTACCTCCAGTGACCACCACCTATTGCCACAATTCATAGGGTTGCTATTTTCCTCTCTGGTTGTTTCATTGAGTAGTAAACATCCCATACTAATAAAGCTATAACTACAGGCAAGGAGAAGCTGGCTGAATCTCTACACCTGCCTGAGTAGTCTCCTTGGAAAGGTACTACATTACCTCTGCACACAACATTCAAAAGGAGGTGTAAATTTTCTAGGCACATAGGATCAAAGCCCAAATAGTCCTGTTCTGGGCATATCACACCAATCTCTGAAAAGTTACCACAGGGGACATCCGTACTACTTTGACAACACTTGTATAGGCCGTCATGCAACTAATGTCTCATCAGCGGGGCTGAGTCTGTGAAACTAACCCTTTAATGCTCCATTTCTTAACAGCAGGTATCGAAATCGCCAACTGCAACATTAACGTTTGATCATCCTAAGGGTCCTGGTTGGAAAAATGAAGCACTAGGAAAAAAATTATCTTCAGAGGAATAGGCAGAGATGTCCCTGCATGGTGGGCCTATCAGCTCATCACATAGGCATGGAGATACCAAGAGGAAAATGTCATCTGTGGTCTGAGAAACTATTCTGTGCATAAGATGGAATTAAACAATGGCCCAGGTTAGACTTCATGCAAGAGAGGCCGCCTGTTACCTGGGCCAGGGAAGAATTGTGACTAGATTCCTTAGCCAAATTACCCATACTGATAGAGTTTTGTCCCTCTGCAAGAATCGAAACTTAGACATTGGCTCCAGCTGTTAGACAGGGACAGAAAACAAATGGAAAAGTGGCAGACAACAGTGGAGAATGACTGTGCCTCAAGCTGTCACTTCAACTACGTTATATGTGTTTTCCCCTTGGGTGACACATTCCATTTTTAGAGTTGACTTTGGCTTGGAGAAAGGTTATTCCCAGGAGGAAAGTAATAAATTCCATCTTTCTTCAGCCCGCAAATTCCGTTTCACTCAAGCATAGCAGCTTTACAGAAGGAATTACCGGTACACGTTTTGGCTCAGCCACCAGCATCGAGCCAAAAATCTGCTTATGTGTCTTATTAGAGAAATAAAAAGAAAGGCAACAGGTGCTTGGGGGTTTTGTCTTCGTTTAATTTTTTTACGACCCGTCACAGTTCAGCTCTCACAATAAGGGCCACACTGTCAGTTTTCTTTACGATCGGGCTGGAAGACAGCACTGGTTAGCCAGCCCATAATGCATTTTCTGAAACCTTCCCTCCTCCCGCACTTTCCATAGCTCTCTTTGCCCAGAAGGCAGGCCAGCAGCCTGAATTCCAACATCTCTCTTGTTGTTCTAAAAGCTAGGTCTTGTACTGGTGACTTAGTGCAATCTGAGATCAGTCCTGGGCCGTGTCTACAAGAGCAACACACACATTTTCTCCACTGTTCAGTGTGTGTGGTTTTAGATTCCTTCTCAGTTCTCACCCCTTCGTGGGGGTGCAGAATATGGATATAATTAAGGTTAGCTGGCAACTGCCAGCTGGGGAAATGTTTTGGTTTTCCTTGTAATAAAACCAGATTTATAACAATAATAGCTTTTAAGGAGTAGGGACCGGGTTGGGGAATATGCTCAAGCAGAATGGTTCCCAGCCTGTGGTATGTGGGCCATGGATTTGATTTCAGGTCTGGCAGCAGAATAAGAATCTGTTAGATGAAATCATGAATGTGGCAGGCCGAACGCCTTTGGTTTTTAAAATCTGAGAGCAGGGAGCTGCTTTCCATAGTATTGGCACCATCCCAAAGCAAAAATAACCAAAGCGAGTCCAGACTGTGATGAATGCCAGCAATTCTCTACCACTTCATTTTTATTTACAACCATCTTTGTAAATATAATAATTAATCTTCTTGTTCAGTTACTGCAATAACCCAGTTTATTTATTAATGTTCAATTCAATTTTACCCTGCCTCCACTTTTTAGCACGCTGCAGATTTTACTATTGGCAACATATAATTGGTAGGTAGATATTTTGAAAGGAAAGCAGGAAGATTCCCTTTCTTATCTGACAGTTAGCCAGTTCTTAATCTACTTAACGTGTGCTATTGATAGTGCTAAAATTTTAATCAGAATGTCACGAGGTACTAAACCAAATGCCTTGTAATAGTCTAAGAATTACATCTACACAGTTACTGTCATCAGTTCCCTGGTATTATAAGTTCCAGAGGGGGAGCCGTGTTAGTCTAGCTCAGCAAAACAAGCAGACCTCTGGCACTTTTAAAGACTAACCAATTTATTTTTCCCATGAGCTTTCGTGGGAGAGATCCCACTTCGTCAGATGTTAGCATGGGTTTTCATGGATTTCTCCCACGAGAGCTCCTGCGAAAAATAAATGTGTTAGTCTGCAAGATCTCCTTCTTTGTTTTGCTGGTATTATTTAAGACTAGCATCTGCAGGGCAGAGAGCACCTCAGGCAGCTCTTTTTGGGTCTCTTGGGTTCAGGTTATCCAGACCTTCTGCCTGAAAAACATTTATTCCTAGCAGATGATGTCTAATAGCATCTGATTACTAATGCACCAGAAACGACTTCTGTATTCTCTTATAATACAAATATATGGTCCAGCTTCTTTCCAAATACTGAACAAAAATTTGCTGTTCCCAAACTGTTAGCCGCATCCTCACTGCCAAAACTTGAGGAGCTCCTTAGAAGACGACGAGTGCCCTTTATACCTGAACCTTGGGGTACACACCCTACATGGCTCTCTACATCAGTGGTTTTCAAATTTAGGGTCAGGACCCAGTACTGGGTCACAGACCCTCAGGCACCTTCTACTGCCACCACCAAAAGAGTGGAACGCATTGCTCAAAGATGTAATTGTTGGGTCATGGGCATAAATTGTTTTTTTCAACTGGGTCCTGAGAAAAGAAGTTTGAAAACCACTGATCTACATGGCCAGCAACCTTCTACAGCTAACTTTTTTTAGCAGTGTAGTGTGTAGCTCTCAGAGCGTCTTCCCACCAGGAAAGTCCCATAAACAGGAAAACACCGTAGCAGAGGGAGGAGCAGAAAAAGGCTCCAGGCTGCTGCCTGTCTAGTCTTTCAGTGACACGTACACCGACACACTGCCCTGAGTGCATACACAGCTTGCTTTTCATTGTCCGGTGTAGCTTCAGGTACCAACAGACCACAGTAAGTGTAGACAAGGTCAGAGAGGTGATTATTGCAAGGGATAAAGGACTTTCAAAAGGAGAAAATACCAGATATGAGCAGCGTCTTTCCTGCAGACGAGAGAGACATAATGGATGGTGGGAAGGTGAAGCCAGACATTCAAATTGGAAATAAAGCACAAACTTCTACCAGAGAGGGTGACTAACCTCTGGAACAAACGACCAAGCGAGGTGGTGGACTAGCCCCCTCAATGTCTTCAAATTAAGACTGAATGTCTTCGGGGAAGATACGCTTTAGCCGAACACAAGTTACTGGGCTCAATACAAGGGTACTGGGTGAAATGTAATGGCCTCTGTTAGATTAGATGTTCTAGGGATGCATCAGGCCTTAAATTTGCTTAAGAGCAACTGTGTCCTTTGAGAAGCTGTCTGTTCTTAGATATTGCTAGTCTCTTCATTTCTTCACACGTAAGCCAACACGCGTACACACGTAGTATCAATGGTTAGTAGATTCACTGATCTTACCACAGCTACTGCAGCACAAATCCAAAGGGGGAGCCGGGTCAGTCTACTTCAGCAAAACAAACAAGGAGTCCGGTGGCACTTTTAAAGACTAACAAATGCATCTGAGGAAGTGGGATTTTCTCTCACGAAAGTTACTGCAGCATGTTAATTCTCATGGCACAAAACGTAAGGGGAAAAAAAAAATCGGGAACAGGGGCTTGGCCAGAGGCAGGGAAAGAAGCCAGCCGAGACTTCGCATAACAGCAATATGTTCCAGTCTATCCAGATTCTGCCATCTTCCTCTCAATAAGAATAGTATCTTGCTCAGGTAACCCCATTGGAATCAATGAGAAAAGGTTCTTGAGATATATAAATCTCACGGGAGGCAAGGAGGACAGCTTAAAGAGCAACTTTGTTTCACAGCAGACCTGTCCTACTGCACCTGTGAGGAATGGCAATCTTGAAGGAGAAGCCCTAAAAACTGGGTTCAGAAGAGCCCAGCCTTGGGCTGACAGGCAGAAAGACCCCCATCCTACTAGCTCCCAGGGAGGAGCACTTTGGAGGACAAAACTGACAGAGGATTCTTGCAAATCTTGCAATAGCGCTCAGCACATTGAGCCAGTTTATGGCTTTTCAAGCATCTCCTGAAAGGAAGGAGGCTAAACAGGAGAAGAGTAAGTAGAAGTAAGGAGGTGATTTTACCTCCATATATGGCATTAATGGGACCAATACTGGCATATCACACACAGTTTTGGTATCTGCGTTTTTAAAAGGATATTGAATTGCAGGAAATCATGCAGAAATGAGCTAAAAAATGATACGAGGATTAGAGAAAATGCCTGATTGTGGAGACACTTAAAGAGCGCTATCTGTTTAACTGACCCAAAAGGAGCTTGACATGTGACATTTACAGTGTATAAACACCTTCTCGGGAAGCCAATAACAGGAAAGTAGTAAATCTTTCATGTAGCAGAAAAAGTCAATAGGAGAAACCATGCCTGGGAGCGGAAGCCAAATTTCTAATACTGAGGGTGACTAACCATTGGAACAAACTACCCAGAAAGGTGGTGGATTCTCCATCTCAACATCTTCAAATTAAGAGTGAATACCTCTCTGGAAGATATGCTTTAGCCGAACACAAGTGACTAGATGAAATGTAATGGACTCGAATATAAAGCATATCAGAGTAGATGCTCTAATGATTCTTTTTGGCTGTACGCGCTATGAATAACTAGATGTTTCTGCTAGAATGATCAGCACTGAAATAGTTGATTATATATAAATTTTCACTAGGTTTCGGAGTTGACGGACTAATTCCCATCTCTGATTTACGGTTGTTTTCATAAACTTGAGGGAGATAAAAACAAATGAAAGTTCCATTCCTGCAATGAAATTTTAGAGCAAGAGCTGGATTATGGATAAATTCTACAGTCCTGTTGCAAGGTGCAAGCTGTTAATTTTAGCTCCATTATTACACTGTGGTATTTTATGAAAATTACAAATGTACAAAGTATTTCAAATACTCAAAAATTCTAAAATTGTTTAAAAATTTGACACTTTGGTACAATTCAGCATCCCCCCGTTTATCTTTGCCTATCACCAAAATTAATCAAATATATCTTGATCTTCAAGATGTCTTCTGCATATTGCTGTAAGTCATATACTACCCATGGCTATGTCTACACTTGCATTTTTAAGTCGACTCAACTTTACTAAGTCGACTTAAAGTCGATTTAGTTAAGTCAACTTAGTGTGTCTACACTTAAAATTAACGTCGACTTAAAGGGGAACTTACAAAGTCGACCTAGAGTGTCCACACTGGATGCTCTAGGTTGACTTTGTGGGGCTAGGGGGACCTTGGGCAGGTCTACGGTGGCAGGGGGGGCACCCCCTGTGTGTAATGGGGCAAAGGGGGACAGGGACCATGGCAGGGCAGAGCCCTGTGTGTGATGTTGTCTGGATTTAGGGAAGCATTTATGATATTATTTTCAATGGATATCTCATAAATGCTATAATCCATAGGAACTATGTCTTGTTTGCTATCAATAGAAAGGTAGTAATTTGTTGGGAATGATTATATAGTTTATGTCTAGGAATTCTATTTCAATTAGAAGTTAGGAATTTGATGATAAATCCATACTTTAACTTGTGTCATTCTGGAGTAATGCCTTAGATGGGAGGGTGTGAACAACCATTGTCTCCTTAATGCTTAGGAATTTTCCAGGTAGAATGGTCCCAGGGAGTATCCTGATGAGCCATTAAGGACATAAAGAATACAACCATTGTGTCCTTAATGGCTCATCAGTTTACTCCCTGGGACCATATCACCTGGCAGATTCCTTCACATTTAAGAGACAATGGCTGTTCACACCCTCCCGTCTAAGGCATTACTCGAGAATGACACATGAAAATATGGCTTTAACATCAAATTCCTAACTTCTAACCAAAATAGAATTCCTAGACAAACTATATAATCATTCCCAGCAAATTACTACCTTTCTATTGATACCAAACATGACATAGTTCCTATGGATTATAGCATTTATGAGATATCCATAGAAAATAATATCATAAATGCTTCCCTAAATCCAGACAGTGTCACACCCTGCCCACGTGGCCTGCCCTTTGGAGGGCATGCCAGGCTTCCCTGTGCCCCCCCCAGCAAGGAGGGCATTGGTGTAGCCCTGGGCTACCCCAGGGCTACACTGGCTTAATTCTACTATAAAAGGCGAATTAAGCCTTAGGTCGAGTAGAAAGGTGGTTTAATAAATTCATTAAGTCGATTTAGGCAAGCTGTTTAAGTCGACTTAAGCAAAGTGTAGTGTAGACGCACGGCAAATTAAGTCGACTTAAGCCAAGCTTAAGTCGACTTAATTTACCAGTGTAGACGCAGCCCATGTGAGCAAGATAATGTATGCCCTATACTGCACAGAGAACATTTAGGTGTTATAAAAGCTGATCTGGGACACACGTGAATGGCTCCACAGTTTAGGATGCATTGAGATTTATATTTAGCAGAATGAGTCACTCCATTTCACACATTAGTGATTTAAGTTAGTCTACATTTAACACACTTTTCCTAGGACAAAGTAATTTTCTTCTTTTTTTGGACTAAAATTTACTAACTTTGCCAGAGGAAGTATATTTCAAGTGAGCCCTTTTTGAATGTGCAGGGAGGTTGAATTGCTCCCCTACTGGTTTTTCAATGTTACCATTCTTGATGTCTGATTTATGTCCATTAATTCTTTTGCAGAGAGACAGTTCGGTTTGGCTAATGCATATAGCAGAGGGGCATTGTTGGTACATGATGGCATATATCACATTGGTAGCTATGCAGGCGAATGAGCCCCTGATAGAGTGAGTGATTGGGTTAGGTCCTACAATGGTGTCACTTGAGTAGATATGACTTATGTATTCTCTATACTGACTGTTTGTCCCAATGGTATTTCAGCCTGCATTTCTAAAAATAATCTTGGGAGTTTCCTAGAAGCACATCTGTAACCTGGGTTAAGAGTTAGAATTTTAGTTTTAAATGAACTAAACCACTCCAAAAAATTAGAACGTATACAAGTGAAAAATGTTCATTACATCAGAAAAAGAGAGTTCATCTGGGGAAAGTCTGTGATACAGAAGAAATCAATAGTCTCATGTTGATGCTAACGAACAGCAAGCAGCACTAACCACTTGCCATCATCCTACAACTTAATATAGATCATCTCCTAACAGTAGGGATATTTTTCTTCGTGAGCTTATTTAATTACTAATGCACCATGCAAATTTCAAGTAGTTAGCCAAAATTAAAAGTGGATGTTTTCTTTTCCAGGCAAACACTGAGAACAAAGTTACTAACTAAACTGCTTAAACCACCAAGCAGTGAGATCCCAGAATTAAATTATGCTCACTGAAACATCAATGAAATCTCTGGCTTGAAAAAGGCTGACATTCCGGCTAGGAGATTAGCATTTCATTTAATTGCAAGAACATTTTTTATGGAACAAAAGATATGTTTTTCTTGTCATCTTTATTCAAGTATTTCACAGCAGTTATATTACAAATTACAGTAAAATGTTGAAAATTTCCAGAAGTTCAAAAAAATTAAATAACTTACTTCAAACTAATGTAAAATGAAGTTAAAATGCAAAAACATCAATTTAAACACAATTCTGAATAAAACTATAGAATCCAAAATATACCATAGTTGATGAAAGAAGTCTACTTAATCCACAAAGTAGACACACATGAATCAAACGACAGGACTCCCCAATGTCTAAATAACCCAATGTACAAGATACAAAAGATGCAGGTATAAGCCCAAATTCAAGCTTATGTTGCGATTACAAACAGTAAAATAAAATAATGACTATCAGCTGCAGGCCCTGACATTCAATATATGTCCAAGCCAGAGCTGACCCACCAACTTAATCAAAAAGTGGGAAGACAAGATAGTACAAAAACCCAGTAATCCTATAAATACATTGGCATATGAGAAAAAAAAAAAATCAAGTAACGATACAAAGACAAAACAAACAAAAATTAATCACAGGTGAGATTCAAGCTTGCAAATGCTATTAACTCCACAGCCACCAATTTATCCCTACAGCAGTTCCGCTACCTTCAATAAAGCCCCAAAGACGTTTACCTCCGTCTGGCTGTGCCAAGAACAAGGCCTTGCACAGGAGTTTATTTGCAATTTTCACATCAGAAGACAAGAAACAGAGGATGATTTATACAAATCATTGCCAATGCTATCTGGCAAAAAAAAAATTAAACGTACAAACAGTAAACAGGTTTAGACCACATGAATAGATTAACAGCTGCTTTAATTCTATAACCACCACGCATCTGCAAAGTAAAAAGAAACTGATGTAGTAATGTGATTATTTGGGCCAGAAAGGCAGGTACACTTTTACCCAAGTAAAACATATTTAAATCGGCTGATTCTTTCCAAAAGCCTAAAATATTAAAGTTACAGCTCCTCATTTTTCAATCTCTATATAAACTTTTAATGACTATTAAAAGTTATTTTTTTAAAAAAAACTGACCTGTTGGAAGCATTTTAATGCTTGGCATGAGCTTATATTTGCTTGTCAAACTCACTGACGTCTAAAAACTCAATTACTTAATTCATACAAATGTAGCAACATGTCAAAAATGTATGTAGTTTTACCTTTCATAAGTCCTGCTACCTACCTGAACAAAAACTTCTCTGAATAAGTGAAACTGGAATATATTTTAAAAATAAAATGCTGAAGCAAGACCCTGAGACTTGCAAAAACCCTTTTACCAGAAACTTGCTACAAAAAATCCGCTACATTTTATTTAATCAAATCTCAAAGTTTGTAACAATTTCCATCAAAATACAAAACTGTTGTTAGTGTATCAAGACAGCAGAAGATCTCAAACAGGAATGATGGTAATAAATACTAAAGGAAACATAAAAAATCCATAATCAAATTTGAGATATCAAAGAACACCTTGTGTAAAATATGTGGGTTTTTTGCTGGGTTGGATTATTCCCCCCCCACCCCTTTTTTTTAATTATTATTATTTTCAATCACACTTTCCCACCAAATATACGATGTTTCTACATGGGTTGTATTTAGAATAGTATGGCTAGAAGCATACTAAGATTTCTAACTTTTTTCTCTTAGATATTATGGAAACAAGTGGCATTTGGGGGAAGAAAAAGGTCAAGCTAGAATTAGGCGGCTTAAACATAAAATACAAAGAAGGACTTTGGATTACTGCAGTCGGCCAAGTTTGTTTTACTACTACTAGCCAAAGCCATGGAGACAAGTACCTTAGCTTCTGCATTTAAACGGCAGCAAAGCATTACAGTCTTCCGTAAACACTGTTGGTAACTATAATAGAAAAAGCTGAGGTAGCTCAGTATCTCTGCAGTAGTCCAAGACTGTTTTCTCTAATTAAAAACAAAACACATCTTGTTGCATATTTTGGAAGGACGCTCCTGCAGCTACATGTAACGGTTGCAGTGAACGGTAATGTTATGGTAACACCAGCCAACCTGTCTGCAACATTTTCTCCTTGTTCATCTGAAACAAATCAGCTCAGGTGATGTTTTAATGCTGAGCCCGTGATAAGACTTTTACTGCATCGTCTTTGCTTCTTGAAACTGCCTAGATTGTCTCTCTCCGAATTCCAGCAAGGAAGGTTTTGAACTATTCATACAGTCACTATTCAGCTATAGAGAACTGCAATCCACACAGATCAATTCAGAGGCCAACGAAAACAAAAAAGTATCTCCACCCTCTCCCCCCGAGCGTTAATACTGCTATGCATGGCCCGGGAGGTGTGGGAGATAGGGCTCCAACTGTCTCTCCTTTCTATGTAACCTCAGCAAGTCTTAGCTTCAATAAAAACAAAACTTTAGAAAGAAACCCGCCAAAATTAAAGATCTTTCATTTCTAAGAACTCAAAATGGACAACAAATAAATAGAATAATGGGAAGAAAAGAACAGCCCCCTTAATGAGTATTCACTTTGTTTTCAGCAACTTATGAGAGTTTCACCGTGTAGCTTATTTCTAGAACATAAATATACGAATAGAATAAAGGAATTTCACTGTTTTGGTAAGGTGTGTTGTTTTTCAGTGTGTCTTAGTTTCGTTCTGTAGAGTAACACAGGCATTTTAGAACCTTAATACTGGTTGCCATTCAATGATGAGGAAATGCAAATCATCCTTTTGGAGCTCTTCATTCTGAAGGCAGCTTTCTAACGCTGCCATTTGCTACAAGCTCAACCATTTGAATAGCCTTATCTTTCTCGATTGACTAAAAAGGCACATTAAAGGCAGTTCTAGAGAGCCTCATTTTCAAATTACTGTACATCCAGTTACTCAAGATTCCTACCACATCACTGCCATATTTGAAATAGGTTTCTGTCCATCACCCCAGAGAACAAGAAAAAAAAATTAAAAAGGAAAATGTAAAAAGCTGTCCATTTAAAAAAATTCACTGTAGTTAGACTGCTCTATCCAGTTTTCTTGTGTTTGTTGGTCAGCTCCACTGTGTCTGAAGTTTCCCAGAAGATAATGTGTGTAGAGAGAAGTGGAGCAGAAATGAGAGCAGTTTCTGTAGCACCAAAAATCTCCAAGTTGTGGTGGTGTCTTCTTTTCTATATCAGACACAACTATCTGAAGTTCCGTTTGGTTCTTGTAGGCTGGTTGGTTTCAGGTACCTGAGACAATAGCACCAAATTTAACAGAAAGAAAGAGAGCGAGCACTTAAGACCAAGGCTCTGCACATACTTGGTGCAACTGGAAATCGAATGGCTCAGAAGACTGCTCTCCCATGAGCAGTTTAAGAGGATAAATCCACCCATCTCGAAATCACAGGAATGTTTCAAATGTATGAACTGTTCTTTCCATTTCCTGCAAGAGACACCAAGCATTAATTATATATAAATATACAGCAACAGGAATAAAATTAGTGTTACAGAATCAGATCTATTATGATTTTCTTTATATTTGAATAAGTAATTTGTAAGAAAATAGACAATGCTGTTAGCCGTAACTTGTTAGTGCATGGCAAAGAATAAACAGGAGACTAATTAAAGCAGCATTAATGCAGAAAACAGCTTCCCTAGTTGATGTTCATGAGAAGATCTAGGTGTATTAAAAGTCAGATCAATAACTGACACACCCTGTGACTCTGTATGAAATATGAGGGACAATTTGCAATAGTATTTAATACCAACATAACAAAATTGCAATGATTGCAATTTCCAGAGGGGTAGCCGTGTTAGTCTGTGTACAGCAAAAAACAACGAGAGTCCTGTGGCACCTTATAGACTATTCGGCATAAGCTTTCGTGGGCTATATGCCAAAGAAAATCTGTTAGTCTATAAAGTGCCACAGGACTCTCATTTTTTAATGACTGCAATGATTCTTACAAGATATATAGCAGGTCAGGTACCATTAGAAAAGTTATAATTTGCTAAGTATGATAATATTATTTATATGAATGTATCATCTTTATTCTGTAAATTATGGATATTTGTGGTATAGTTGTATCCAAAAACTTGTGCTGTGCTACTGAGCTATACTCACTCCACCAGCACTGATGACTCATCGAAGGCCATCAACTATATAATGAGTCCATGGACAGGAGCCAGGGGCAGCACTCATAAGTCATCAGGACATTTAGGGACAAGCCTGCAGCAGGAACTCTAGGAGTTTTCCCCTGTCCTAGTGCTAGGAGCTTGTGTTTGAAACACAGGACGCAAGACAGCCATCTGGCAAAAACTATAAAATATAGCTTCAACATCTCCATCTTGTTTTCATTCCTGCCTCCTACCTCTGGATGTACATCTGAAGCTCTGAAACAAAGGGCTGAGATACATCTAGATACTGGATGTACTCCAGAGCAGCAGCTTTCAACCTGTCCAGACTACTAGATGCTTTTCAAGAGTCTGATTTGTTTTGCAGACGCCCAAGTTTCACCTCACTTAAGAACTACGTGCTTACAAAATCAGACAGAAAAATAAAACGTCAACACACTATTACTGAAAAATTGCTTGCTTTCTCATTTGCACCACACGATAAAATAACTAAGTTGGAATATAAATTTTGCACTTACATTTCAGTGTATAGTATATAGAGCAGTATAAACAAGTCATCTGTAGGAAATTTTAGTTTGTGCTAGTTTGCTAGTGCTTTTTGTGTGGCCTGTTGCAAAACTAGACAAATATCTATATAAAGTGATGTGTTCCCTTGGAAGGCCTCTGCATACTCCTGGTTGAGAACCACTGCTCCAGAGGAACTGTACAAGCTTGCAAACTCCATAATTCTCTAATTGCTTTGACCATTTAACATCTCTCCTTATTTTTTCTTTTCTTTTCTAATAAACCTTTAGTTTTAGTTTCTAAAAGATTGGCTGGTAGCATGGTATTATGGGTAAGATCCAAACCAATACTGATCTGGTAATGTGACTGACCCTTTGGGGATGAGGAGATAAAGTGAATAAGTTATTTAAAACTCTACCTCTGTACTGGACATAGTTGCTAATGGGAGCCAAAGACTGAAACGCAACGAAGGGGGCAGTGTATTTCTTCCTGCAGCTTCTTGATAACCAACTGGGGAATCAGGACCACAGTTTGTGACTAGTTGGGGAATCTAACTTCAGTGTTAGCCACCAGTTCTGAGAGAATCTGCTCTCCTTTTGAAATCTGCCCTGAAGTTGGTATTTTCAAGTGGTTACTCTATGCATATACAGGTGTGTCACCCTCCATGTCTTACTTAACGAGGAAGGATGAACAGTGCACCGGAACTGCTCCCAAGCAATACTTCTGTTTGTTGATTTAAGGCCAATCATTTATCTGAAACATGGTCACCGAAAAGTAGCAGTCTTTTTGCATGTCATAAAAAATATGAGGTTGATAAGAACAATAATAACCATCTACTGTCCAGTGGTTAGAAATGAACCCAGAATTATTTATTGCTATAGTCCATTTATACAAACTGACCCAGATAGAGGGCTTTTGAAATGAAAACATTTCTAAAGTGAAAGGTGGCAGAGACAGACACCCCTGGCTCCCAGGATGCTGGATAAGATGGGGTAAGACACAAAGATTTTGCCTGTGGGTAGTGGGGCAAGTCCCTATATTTGCCAACCACATCGTGGAAACCTTTGACGACGATGCATAGCCAAGAAGGCCTCCGTTTTTAAGGTTTTATGTGAAACCCACATACAGAAAATAGCATACAACTTAATGTTTGCACCTCAGAAAACCAAAAGACTGAGCTAACAGTTTCAATTGAACCGATGGTTCCAAGTCGTTAACATATTCCAGACCTATTACTTACACCAAGAGATGAGTAGCGCAGGACAAGCCAAAGAATTAATCTGCACAGCACTCGTGTGAGTCAGGTGTCACCAGGTATTAGCCGCATAATGCAGACGGGAATGGAGAAATTAAGTGACTCATGCACAGCCAAAATAGTGAGTGGTAGAGACAACATGATTGGTTGGACACTTCTGCCTCCCCAGGTTCCTGTCCTTAATCTCACTCCAAACTTCTGATGCCATGCTCCCCTTTACCCTTGTTGCCACACCCTCCCTCACCCGCAGGAGTGTGGCCACTCTTGGGGCCAGTGGTGCAGCGGGGGCCATGGTCAGGACCCAAGGCTGGAGCCAGAGCCATGGTGGTCCAGGGATCAGGGGCCAAGGCTGCGGCTTGAGATGGGTCCGGGACTGGAACCTGGCCGGACTCAGAACTGTAGTCAGGTATGGGGACCTAGGCTGGGGGCCATAGCCAATGCTGGGTGCAGAACCAGAGCCAGGCCAGGAGCCAAGACTGCAGCTGGGGGCAGAGCCAGGGCCAGAAGTGAGCCTGACTGGGGGCAGGGCTGGAGAAGAACTGGGGCAGGGAGCAAGACTGGCTAGTGCTTCCACCCCACCTTATATGGGGGCTGACCTGGCCACGCTGTGTCCCTCCTAACATTACACACAGATTGGAGACCTCTAATCTAGAGATGAATTCATATTACCTCTCCGGTCTAATACCTGAATTTTATGGATCCTGTCAATGGCATCCTTTATGTTTCTTCAGATAGCTTTTAATGAGACAAACAACAGAGTTCTGGGGCACTTTTAAAGACCAACAGATTTATTTATTGCATGAGTTTCCGTGGGAGAAAATCCCCTTCATCAGACGCTTTGCAGATGGGAAAGTTACAGAATGGGAGGAAATTAAATGCAGGGGAGTGTATGACATAGGATCAGGTCAGGCTGTAACAGCAAATCAAAATAGGTGTTAGGATTCAAACACTGGGGAACAGCACATAGAGGAAGGTGGGGTCAAATCACCTGTTGTAATGAGAGAAAAATCCATAGTCCCTATTTAACCCCAAGGCGACTGAGTCAAATTTGCATATAAAAGTTCGAGTTCTGCAGTTTCTCTTTGAAGCTGTCTTTAAAAGTGCCACAGGACTTCGTTGTTTTTCTGCAATAGATTAACACGGCTCCCCCTTTGGAACTTGATTTAATGAGACAGGCATATACACAACCCTGGTTGCACTTGATTGTTTGCAAGGAAAGGGTAGAGGGATTGGGTCATAACAGAAACTAATGGTCACTGGGCTCCTTAAATCATTACTGCTTTTAGGTTCTTTTTGTCTTCAGCAGTTAATAAAGTTCCCAAAATAGGATTTCAAATGTGAACAGGTAAATACAGAAATATTTCTAACCAAAATTCTGTTGCAAAATTCAGTTAAGAAAAAAAGAAATTGTCCAACTTTACCTCTACAAGTTGTGATTTGTCATAATCTTTACGATGCCGGTAGATGCACTGACTAAGGAGCGAATATAGCCTCTCAAGCTGGTCAACAGTCAGGTTGTTACTTTTCTTAACCAACAAATCAAGCAGTTTCTGCAAGACAAAAACATAGCACATAAAGAAAACATTAAGTTTTTAACATATTCATTCTTTAAATCCATTTGAGACTGATTGGTACATTTAATTGTTTATGGACAAAGCAGGAACATGCTAGAAGGATATTTGATATTCCAAACAAAAACATGGTTCAGTATGTAAATAATGTAACTGTTGTCAGCAATCTTAAGAGCAGATAACTCTCAAAAGAGCTCTTCTTTACACTTGTTTATTTCAATATGCAGAGACTGCCTAATTACTACACTTACGGAAAACATATTCACACTTGGGAGAAGCTCACTATAAACACAGAGCAAATCTACTGCATTATCCTCCTTCAAAGCCCTTCTTAAAACCTCTCCTGTTATAAGGCCTATAAAAAAGCCCTGGACATGGGGGGGTGGGGCGGAGAAAAAAGGGGAGAAAGAGGGAGCAGATATTAACTCCACTTCACCAACCAACATGATTACATCATCTAGCTCTATTACTGCACAGCCGTGCCTGCACAAATTGCATACATATACTCCTGTATCTGTAGATAGAACAATAAGGTGCAAATGAGTGTTTAACAATTTTGTTATGTGGTCACTAATTAAATAAAAATTGCTGGATAAAGAAAATCGTCAAAAGATATGCTGACAGAAAAGATTATACTTTCTGCAGTATAAAATAAGGGAACTTTGTCTTCAAAACATTCTGTACAGAGTAGGAAAATATTTTCCAGGACTTTTGAAAAGAGTTGAGCCAGGTAATTACTGAATTTAAATTGGTCAATACCATTACCTTTAATCTGTCATGGTCAACAACTAGAGGGGGTATTACATCCAGTAGCTCCTCCGGAACCTGCTCCAGACTTGCAGGCTTTGGGGGCTCCAAAATTACTTTTCGAGATTTCTTAAGTTTGAATCCACCTGAAGTTTGGATGCAAAATTATGACACATCAGGGACAACAGGCAGAAAATTAAAGTATGATTAGGAAAGAAAAATATTTATTGAATCTAACACATACTTTCAATAGTCTTTCAAATGCGATGACCCATACAAAACCCCACAAAAACCAGCAAATGGCATTAATATCTTCTATACCACCATATTATCTATTGAAATTAAGATCTGACCTCGTGTTACTACTGACAAAGATCTGTTTTGGGCAGAACCATTTGTACACAAAGCCATCATCTGGATACCCAGCTGAAAATATCAGAAGATAATTATCATTTACTATAAAAGCAGCTACCTCCCATCAAAGTCAACAGCAGATCCTCTGGTGATGGCTAACCTACTGCATAACATAGGCCACTAATTTCTGCATCCATCCCTTACGTTCCATTTCAAAAAGACGGTTGCTTACCTGTAACTGTCGTTCTTCGAGATGTGTGCTCATGTCCATTCCCAATGTAGGTGCACGCGCGCCCGCGTGCACAGCCACCAGAAAATTCTTCCCTAGCAATCCCAGTCTGGTGTCCAGCGCCCCCTGGAGTGCCCTACCTACCTCCTCCTGGGTATATCAGGGGACGCTGGGACCCAGCCCCCCAGTCCCTTCTTTCCGCTAACTCCGAAAGCGGGGACTGTGGGCGGGTATGGAATGGACATGAGCACACATCTCGAAGAACGACAGTTACAGGTATGCAACCGTCTTCTCTTCTTCGAGTGCTGCTCATGTGCATTCCCAATGTAGGTAAGTCACAAGCCGTACCTGGATGGCGGGAGGAGTTAATGGTTTACTGTCTGCAGCACCGCTCTCCCGAAGGCAGCGTCGTCCCTGGCGTGCAGGACAATCGCGTAGTGGGAGGAGAAAGTGTGGGCGGAGGACCACGTTGCCGCTCTACAGATATCTGGAACAGGTAAGTTAGCGAGGAATGCTGCCGACAAGGCCTGTGTTCTCGTGGAATGGGCCGTCACCACCTCCGGTGGGGTTACCTTGGCTTGGTTGTAACACAGTTTGATGCAGTCTCTCACCCAAGTCGAAATACGCTGAGTAGAGATCGGGAGGCCCTTCATTCGGTCTGCGATGGCGACGAAAAGTTGTGGGGACTTCCAGAAGGGTTTCGTGCGGTCAATGTAGAACGCAAGTGCTCTCCTGACGTCTAGCATGTGCCACCTGTGTTCCTGCTCGGACTGGCATGGCTTAGGGTAGAATACTGGCAAGAAAATGTCTTGGTTACAGTGGAAGTCCGAGACGACCTTAGGGAGGAAGGCAGGGTGTGGTCTAAGCTGTACCTTATCTTTGAAGAAGATTGTATACGGAGGTTCGGAAGTCAAGGCTTTTAGTTCTGAAACCCTCCTTGCGGAGGTTATTGCGACTAAGAACACCACCTTGTAAGAAAGGATCAAGAGTGGGCAGGTGGCAAGAGGCTCAAAAGGGGGTCTTGTGAGATGCTTGAGTACCAAATTAAGGTCCCATGGAGGTATTGGATTCCGCATTTGGGGGTAGAGTCTTTCCAACCCCTTCAGGAACCGTGAAACCATGGGGTGAGAGAACACCGTCCCCCCCGAACAGGCGCGTGAAAGGCTGAAATGGCCGCTAGGTGTACCCTGATGGACGACAGGGAGAGATTTTTATTTTTCAGGGTCAGTAGATAGTCCAGAATCCCCTGAACCGGGGCCTGTGTGGGTGTCATATGCATAGAGCGGGCCCGTATCGAAAATCGTGTCCATTTGGAACGGTAGGAGCTTTGCGTAGATGGTTTTCTGCTACCAAGGAGCACCCGCCTAACGGCTGCCGAGCAGGATTGTTCCTCCTGATTCAGCCATGCAGTCTCCAGGCCGTGAGATGTAGTTTGGATACATCTGGGTGGAGAACCCGCCCCGCATCCTGGGAGAGGAGGTCTGGGATCACCGGGAGTTCCCAGGGGGTCGCTATTGAGAGGTCCAATATCGTTGTGTACCAGCACTGGCGAGGCCAGGCCAGAGCGATCAAGATGATATTTGATATGTCTCTTTTGATTTTTAGGATCACCTTGCTGAGCAGGGGAATCGGGGGAAAGGCATACAGGAGACCGCCTGACCAAGTCATGAGGAAGGTGTCTGCTATGGCCCCCGTCTCCGTGCTCTGGAGGGAGCAGAACTGCTCGCATTTCCTGTTCTGGCAGGTGGCAAAGAGGTCCACTTGGGGATAACCCCAATGTCGGAAGATCGCGGATGTTACCTTGGGGTGAAGGGACCACTCGTGGTGAGGTAAGAATATCCTGCTTAAATGGTCTGCCTCTGCGTTCTTTATCCCTGGTAGGTGTGCAGCTATTAGATTCATATGGTGAGCAATAGCGAAGTCCCAGAGCGCAGTGGCTTCCCTGCATAGAACTGGGGATCTGACTCCTCCTTGTTTGTTCACGTAATGCATGGCTGCAGAGTTGTCTGTTAGAATTCTGACTGTCTTTCCACCCAAGAGGTGGCAAAATACTTTGCACGCTAGGTGTATGGCCCTTAGCTCCTTGACGATGTGCAAGTCCCTTTCCATCCTGGACCATAGTCCCTGGGTTCTTGCGCCTGAGCTTATATGGGCTCCCCATCCCAAGTCCGAGGCATCTGAAATTATTGTTAGAGAAGGGGGCTCTGCCATAAAAGGGACTCCCTTTAGGACCACTTTGGGATCCTTCCACCAGGTTAGCTGAGCGAGCACCGCATTTGGAATGGTGAGTGTTTGGCCAGAGAATGAAGAGCTGGGCGGTACACTGTTGCCAGCCAAGTTTGGAGAGGTCTGAGCTTCAGACGCGCTAAAGTGCTGAAGTGCAAGCGGACATGTGGCCCAGAACTCGTAGGCAGTATCTAGACATTGTGGTTGGACAACGTTCTAAGGTGGTGATCAGATCTACCATTGTCCTGAAGCATTCCACTGGCAGGAAGGCTTTTGCCTGACGGAAATCTATCATTGCCCCTATGAAGTTTATGGTCTGTACGGGAATCAGAGTGGACTTTTGTTTGTTCACGCAGAGACCCAGTCTGTGGCAAGTGTTCAAGACTAACGTTACTTTCCTCTGATTAGCCAGTCATCTAGGTAGGGAAAGATGTCCACACGATTGCGGCGGAGGTAAGCCGCCACCACTGCCATACACTTCGTGAAGATGCGGGGAGCCGATGAGAGGCCAAAGGGCAAGGCGGTAAATTCGTTATGTTTTCCTGCTAGGGCGAAGTGGAGGAAACGCCTGTGGGCTGGAATGATGGTTATGTGAAAGTAGGGGTCCTTCAGATCGAGGGCGGCGAACCAGTCTCCGGGGTCGAGTGTAGCCAGGGACACCATCCTGAATCTTCATTTTACGACGTATTTGTTCAGCTTTCGCAGGTCCAGGATAAGTCTGAAGTCTCCATTTGGTTTGGGGACTAGGAAATAGTTGGAGTAGAAACCCCTGCTCCATTCCTGAGGTGGGACGTTTGTGACTGCTCCCAGCGAGAGAAGTGATTGCACTTCCTTGAGGAGCGTAGCTTCGTGTGAGGGATCCCTGGAGATGGACAGGGATGGCAGGAGGTGGGGGGGGTTTGACGAGAATTGAATAGAATAACCCCTGGCAATGGTTGTTAAAACCCATCTGTCCGACGTTATCCTGGACCATTCCTGGGCGAAGGGGAACAAGCGGTTGCGGAACGGGAGGGGTGGGGTTCGGTGTGAGACTGGTTGGTCGCCCTCGGGGGAACCCTCAAAATGGTCTCCTAGCACCCGGTGGGCGTCTTGAGCGGTTTTGCTGAAAGGATGTAGATGATGAGTTATTGTTTTGCCGCGCCTTCCCGAGTTTCTGTTCCTGTCTCTTTGTCTGTAGGGCGTGAACCTCTGGAACTGAGCCCTGTAGTGTTGCTGAGGCCCCACAGGCGTGGGCCTGAAAGTGCGCCATGAGGAGGCCGAATTATGTAAGCCCAGGGATCGCAGGGTAGCCCGTGAGTCCTTGAGGCCATAAAGTTTGTCATTAGTTTTCTCAGAGAATAAATCAGAGCCTTCAAATGGGAGGTCTCGGATGTTCTGATGAACCTCCTGGGAGAGGCCGGAGGAGAGTAACCAGGCCGCGCGTCTCATACAGACAGCTGAGGCGATGGATCTTCCTGCAGTGTCAGCGGAATCATATGAAGTCTGAAGCAAGGCCTTTGCCACCGCTAAGCCTTCCTCCTGGATAGTGAGGAAGTCTTGTAACTGGTCTTGAGAAAGAGTCGCTAAAGCGATGCAGGGATCTCCATAGGTTATAGTTGTATCTCCCCAGGAGTGCCTGGTGGTTGGTGATGCGGAGGTGGAGCGTAGCTGTTGAATAAATTTTTTTTCCCAGATTATCTAGTCTTCTGTGGTCTTTATTTTTTGGCACCAAACCTGGCTGTCCTTGCCTATCTTTTTGGTTTGCCGCTTCAACCACCAAAGAATTTGGGTTAGGGTGTCCAAAGAGGTATTCGAACCCTTTAGTGGGCACGTAGTATCTTTTCTCCGCTGACTTGGAGGTTGGAGGTACGGAGGCCGGCGTTTGCCACAATGCTTTTATGATCTTTAAAACACCGTCGTGAACGGGTAGTGCCACTCTGGATGGTGCACCTGGCTCCAGCACATCAAAGAGGCTATCCACCATCTCATTGAGTTCTTGAGCCTGCATGTTTAAGTTTGATGCTACTCTCCTTAGCAGCTCCTGGTAGGCTTTGAAGTCGTCTGGAGCATTAGGGGGCCCTTGATTGGTGGTTTCCGCTTTGGGCTCGGGGGTGGCGAATGGCGACCGGGTTCTGCGACCTCCTGTTGGGGGCGAACTCGTCAGTGCCGGGGGGAGGGGAGGTGCAGCGGGGGCTGGGCTCAGATGAGTCTTTCAAAAGTAAGTGAAAAAATAGTGTAGAATAAGTTGTATACTCATCTTGTTCAATTTGATTTATTAAAAAGTGTTTTAAACCAAGCATTTGAAGCACACCCACTATGGAAGTTATTGACTCATATACTTTTTCACTCCTATTGTCACCGAATATTTCAACAGCATGTGACAAGATTAAATAGGCAAAAAGAACTACACGTCAGAATCAACTCCGACATAGATTGAATCTATTTATTGTTCCACCCAGCAACAGTTTCAATGGGTAGTTTAAGTCACAATTCATTTCTATATAAAGATCTAGCTACTCTTGTTTTTCATTTCTACTTGGTTCCATTTTAAACCATGAATGAACTGCATTCAGTGCAACAATGATGGCACTCTGGAATGGCAGACATCCACTCAAGCATGTGGACTTCCAACTATAATGTACTTTTTGAGATAAAGCTATGGATTTCTCAAGTTTATTACATTAAATGCACACAACAGACTTTTTTTATTATTATTAAAAGGGTCAAAGTAGCAACTTGAGCCATACTTTGGCCAGGTTACTTTCAATTGGTGATGCTATTGTGATCTAAGATGATATTCTACCATTATATTTACCATTGGATTAGATTTCTTATCTGTTTGACCATCTGAAAAAAAATGCCAGGTAATGAATGACCTCTGCTCAATACAGTGCACTTATAGCTGCTGACATATGCTCATGTCAAAGCTAGCTTCAATTAGCATAATTCTCTATTATCTGGTATCTCTGTACATAAATATGAAGGATGCTACTCTTCCAGAACACAGAAGCACATGCCCTAACAAGTATAAGTAAGTCACAACTAGACCTGGGTAAAATTTTTCAGATGAAACTTTTTTCACCAAAATATTCAGATTGGGTCAACAGAAAGATTTTACAATTTCATGTTGAAGTCATCACATTTTTTCATTAAAAAAATATAATAATCCAAACAAGCTGAAACATTTTCAAAACTAAGAATTTCAAACTTTTTATTAAATATTATGTTTTTTTCTTATTTTGCTTCAATTGCATTTTTTAAAGGTAAAAATCTTGGAAATAAATGCCTCATTTGACCCCCACTCCCTCCACCCCCCTTTTTTTGTTTTCTAAAAAAAATTTAAAATAAAATCTGCTTCACTTCAAAAAATATGGGAAGAAGAAAAAAATATTTTGGGTTGGTCAGGCCATTAAACTGAAAAACTGTTTATTTACTCAGTTTTAGTCACAACTCCGCATGCTTGAAAAAGTTCATATCGAGTCTCAGTAAACTTCCACATCAATAAGAAAGTTTGTCTAACTTACACTTTAAATCACAATTCCAGCTTGACCTGCTTTCCCCTTACATCCCTAGTGTTCCCTTACATTTCAAATGGTCGGTTTAATTACCTCTTTCTTAACACAACTTTCTGACAGAGAGAGGAGAGTTTCATAATAGCTGTGCCCTAACTGCAGAATAAACTTCCTTCTACTATTTCAGATCCCCATCTGGTGCCAGCATTAAAAAGAAGTTTAAAGAAATAGGTTTACGGCAGCATTTACTTGTTTTTAAGAAGTGGAGTTTATATTATTTTATTAGAGAGTTCTCCAAGATTTTGCAAGTGCCTGCGTTATGTGGATGCACGCTGCCTAGAGCATATTTTGTTCAAGCTATTCATATTCAGTACCATCCAGTACCAGTACAAGGGGCAATGAGAAGACGACACACACAAGCATAGAGAGAAACAGCAAACTGTCTCCTGAGCGTACTAGTTCACTCCATGGTCCTAGGGTGCAAAACTCTTTCTGGTTTTATTTGATATCTGTGACTTGTTTGTTTCCCTGACAGCAACTCAAAAGGCCTACCCCACAATAATCACACCGGATGAAGGCTGGACACTGCTCCACCTGGAACTCATTAGGGCTGAAAGAGGTTTGGGGATTGACATAAAACTTTCTTTTCTCCCTACCGGGGCATGGGTGCTACCACCTTGGTACTCTCAAATTTCTAACGGGCTAGGGAACAAGGGACAGTTTGGTCCCAATTTTACTCTACATTTCTAGCTTCCTTTCTATTTTAAGTCTCCTGCTTCATTTGTCTTCCTTTCACCATCCAGCAGAGAACAGCACCCAGTACTTCCTTGGTATACCAGGAACACTGACAGAAATTAACAGCTGTGTTCCGCTCCTTCTGGGTCATTAGAGAAGGAGAGGTTACTCACCATGTGCAGTAAGTACAGTTCAAAACATGTCCACCCGTGGGCACTCCTCTTCAGGTGCATATGCTCCCTGGAGATATTTGGTAGCAGTGCCTGACCATTCAGGTTGCAAACGTCCCCTAAACATCCTTGTGTCCCATACTTAGGGCCACATATATAGGGCTGTGTGGGCTTAGCACAGGGTAAGGAGGGCAGGCAGCGG
This sequence comes from Pelusios castaneus, assembly GCA_007922175.1. Taxonomy (NCBI): domain Eukaryota; kingdom Metazoa; phylum Chordata; order Testudines; family Pelomedusidae; genus Pelusios; species Pelusios castaneus. The sequence goes on from ML685779.1 coordinate 28,162,373, forward strand.
AGCATCCAAACAGACAGACATCTCAAAGAATTCCAGTTACAGCACAGGATGAGTAACCTCGTCTTTGAGCAGCATCCCTGTGGTAACTCCATTTCAGGTAACTCCCCCATAATAACCCCTTCAGGAAACCAGAGGTACAGAACAGAGTCCAGTAATGAAGGGAGATCTACAATGCCTACTGCAGCATCTGATCTAGTAGAGTGAACAGACATTTACTAACCTCTGTAACTATTGTTCTTCTAAATGTGTTGCTCATGTCCATTCCAAGTAGGTGTGTGTGCGTCCCGTACATGGTTCCCGGAAGGCTTTCCCCCCAGTAATACCTGCAGAGTGGACTCTAGAGCCCCCTGGAGTTGCGCATCTTGCATAGGGCCCTGCTGAACCAGGGAAGATATGATGGCGGCCAATGACACCATGGGAAATTTCAGATTCTTCATCAATGTATTGAGATTTTGCAGGTCGAGAATGGAATATTTCTGAGTGCACATGCTGAAGCCTCTGAAGATCTGGCACTTCTTTTTAATGGGAGTTTCCCCATGGCACTTTGGGCAGCTAGACCAACGGTCAATCAGTGGCATGGGGTTGCCACAGAAGCCACACAGCTTGAAGTCCAGAGACCGGGGCATGAGCCGCCCGTAGGGTGAAAGTCCCTTGATGACAGGGATGACCATTCACACTACCATATTCGCTAACACTAAGAACTATACACACTAACTACAACAACTACACACAATTTACAGAAATCCAAACCACTGGGAAAGGAGCCTTGGAAGAGCACAAAGGATCATCCCAAGCAACAATCATCAGTGGTAAGAAGGAACTGGAAGGGTGCAAGGCAAATGACACCTCTTGTACCAGTACATACACACACAGCTCCAGCGGTGGAAGAGCCAGCTGAGGGATACTACTTAGGGAACATTCTCCACCAACTGTGCATGTAACACGCGCACACCTAGTACGGGATGGACATGAGCAAGCACTCAAAAAAGAATAATATCTCCCAGCTGCCATGCTCCACCAGGGCTTGCCTTGGCCAGCCCAGCCAGCAGTGTGTGTCTAACTGTTCCCTGTGTACAGCTCCTGCTGCGAGAGAAGGGAGAACAGGGGCTGGGCTCCTCAGCTTGGAAGGAGACAGAAATAGGGGTTTCCTCAGCTGACCCCTCCATAGCTGGGGGAAGGAAGTGTGCTTTGCTCTCCCCCGCTCCCCCCCCCCCCCCCAACTCCACACCATGAAGCTCACCTGCACAGCAAGGGCGAGCCAGGGGCCCATAATGCTTGGGGGTTGGGATGACAGGAGAAACCACTTCTCTTACAGTGAAAAGGAGGGGAAAAGCTAGCTGAGCAGAACAAAGCGGGCATTTCAAAATTAAGGGGGAACCATCCACCAATTCCCCATGGGGGGCTGGGGGGGACACGACTCCAACTCACTTTGATCAGCCACCAAAGCAATTTATCCAAAGACCATCTGTGCATGGTGCCTCTTTTATCCAAAGACAGTACAGTCCACTCCCCAGCTTTCTGGGGCATAGACAGGCTAGAGCCGGAGTGGATTCTGGGGCTTGTAGTCGCGACGGTACAGGGGAGGTGGAGCTGCTGTTCTCTTCCCCTTTAAGAGCACTATTGCTCCCAGGCGGGAAGGGTGGAGCAGGGACGGGAGGGGAGCAGCTGTGGCATTCAGGCCCAATCCTGCAGACCCAAGTGGTGGGAGAGGGTGGGGCCCGGCCACAGTCTCTACTCTCTCATTGACGCTGACCAGAGGTACGCAGCTGCGCTGTTGAGGAGAGTTTGCAATGCTTTTTTTAAAAATGTTAAGTGCGCATGGGTACCTGTGCACCACTTACCTTAATCCTTGATTATAGGCATCTCACCGATGGAGATTGTCAGAGACCAGGGTCTCAATGCTGCCTTCACTTTGGAAGATCTCGGGACCATGATCTCGATATAGAGAATGCACTAACTGAACCAGATGGGCCCCTCTGGGGGAGTTCTTTGTACCCAGACCTCCTCCATCAATAATAGTCTATACTTAATTTCCTTGTTTTCGCGGAATCACTCCATTAAAACAAATGTAAGTATTTCTGGGAATACACAACTCTTACAAGCAGTACACAGACTGCCCATCGCTGACAGGAATCATTTCTCAAAAGGAGAGGCACCTTTTAAAACATGGTGAGTCAAGGTACCAAATGCAAGAAAAAACCCCTGAACATCACAGTAGGAGAAAAACCAACATTTTTCTCACAAAGAAAAAAAAATAGGAGTAACTGTTCCAACAATTATAAAGTGCTAAGAATCCTAAAAACTAAATAGAGAACTAACACTAAAATTATCATTCTAACTCTAAATAGAAAAGCAGGCACACACTAAGCTCTGTCTCTGGTCGAACATGGATCATGGCTGTGATACACCACCTCGGTACCAGGCATAAGAATGTGAAGGGCACATATGTGGGCTGAATAGGTAACGCTACCAAAAATCTCAGCTCAAAGGTGGAACACCCATAGAGATTCTCCACTATGCAGGGTTCTCGTCTCCTCACCCTTCCGCTGTACACACAAGTGTCATTAGCTTGTAATTTTTCCAAGGGTGACATTTTTAAAATATAGGGAAATTTTTTTAAATGTAGGGGAAAGTAGGGATAAATGTGGAATTCTCACAACCCCACAAGAAGTTTAAGCCACTGAATCATTGGTGTCGCTCCCAGATACGAACTTTTTTTTTTTTTTTTTAACTTTTTAAAACTTTCCCCCATATATTGAGAGAAGATAAAACAACTTTGCTGGAGTTTGAACAAATAGTTGCCCCAGCTTCTTGGCCCCCCCTCACACTCCCATTGGACAACAGGCAGAGGGAAGGCCACTTGGATCCTCTCCATAGGCGGTCCTAGTGGGTGGACAGGTAAGGCAACTGCCCTGTAACCCCTGGGATGAGGGCCCCCCCAAGTTGCAGCTGTAGGGCGCTGCGGCAGGAGCCCCGGAGAGGCGGGCCATGGGAGGGTGGCTGGGGACACTGGGTGGAGGCTGAGGGCAGCCCCAGAGAGGTGGGTCAGGGGCCTGAAGGAAGCCCCATCAAAGTTGGCATGGGCGCCGGGGGCCAGCTGTGGGAGGAGGGCAGTCCTCTGGCATCCCCAGCATGACTGGCGTGGGGCCTGGCAGTTGCCCATAGAGGTCAGTGTGGGGCCCGGGAGCTGCAGCGGGTGGGAATCGGCAGGCAACCGGGGAGCCATGGCCGGGAGAAATTGGTGGGGAGCCACAGCCGGGGGGGAGATCAGTGGGGAGCTGCAGCCAGGGGAAATCAGCAGGGACCCAGGGTGCTGCGTTCAGGGGTCGGCAGGAGACCGGGATCCCTTTGGAGGTATGGGGGGGCTGGTGGGGGAGTCAAGGATGGGGGGCCCCCCATAGGGCATGGGAGGGCCCGTCCTTGACTTTTGCCTGAGACCTCCCCTGCTTCCCTCCCCAGTGTAGCGGGGAAAGCTGCCCAGGCATCTGGCCGGAGCTCAAAGCCAGAAGCAGGGTCCAGCCACCCACATCTCCAAGGGAGCAGAGGCATCTGGGCTTTCTTTTAAATTTCATGGCTCCTGCTGTGAACCTCATAAGACAGCCAACAGCCATCACAGACACTGTCCTTTACACCAGTCGTTCTCAACCTGCAGCTCAATCAGCACCCATCTGTGGCCAATGGGACACCCCTACGGCCATACAAGTAGCAGTGGATGCAACCTACAATGGTATGTAGGTAGAGAAACATTGGTCTACACAGACACCATCTCACTAACTACACTGACATAAGCCGTATGCCTCTCATGGAGCTGATGTCAGTATAGTAGGGCACTTCACCTTGCTCTCACCAGCGTGTGCAGACACTAACGTCATTAGGTTGCTGTAAACTGCCTTAATGTTGACCTAACTGTGTAGCGTAGGCACTAAGCAAACAAACCTAGTGAATACTTCTAAAAATGATGCTTACTCAGGATGGAATTGTGTTCCCGAAATCGTTAGATGATCAAAATGTTCAGGTTGCTGTTCACAAAACACACGACTCGCCCACTATTTCAACAAAGTATACCCCTCTCTACTGACTTTGGCATTAAGCTCAGTACTGGAAATACTGAAAACGTAAATCATACCTTCTTTATCTGGTTCGGTATCTTTAGTCTCAATATCTGTGCTGCTCAGTGGTGTCTTTTCATTATTGCTGTTCTGTGGTACCTCAGTATTTGACTGTTTCACCAAATTAGTGCCTTGATTTTCACCAGATGCTTCTGTTTTTTCCTTTGGCTGATCTTCTGACATAGCTTTTTGCTTACTACTAGACACATCAGTGTCATCACATACTGGAACATCAACTGTTTCGGCTTTACCATTCTGACATGCTGGAACAGATATCCCCTCTAAGCTGTGTGCAGATGCTTCACCGTTCACACAGTCCCCTTTAGATGGAGAGTCTTTTCTTGATTCCTTTTCAGCATTCACAGTAAGAGTGTCATTTACTAACAGGGATTCATTTGAACTCTCTTCTTCTGTTGATGCGAAACTGTTTTCTTTTCCTACTGTCCCATTGTTAAGTCTCTGCTCTGCATCTATATCCATGATATCACAAGAAGACTCATCATTTGTCATAGACAGATCTCCTGTTTCCTCTCCATTCTCCTCAATGCAGTCTGTGCTCATCTCTAGCTCGCCATTCTCCAGCAGCTTCCTGTCCTCTCCATGATTTTCATCATCAGCAAATTTTGCATCATCTTCATCTTTCTTCAGATTGTTGACTTTTCTCTTTTTAATAATGCCTTTCCCCCACTGTGAACGTCGCCTTGACTTCCTCCTTATTCGAACTGAATTTGAAAAGACCAAAGAAAAGTCACTTTTAAATACACGTACATCTGTAACACCTGGGTTAAAAAACAGACATCCACTATTGCCAAACTTTTTCCACTGAAGGGGATTTTCAAAAGCATTCAGTATTGGGCTAATTCTGCTCCTACTAAAATCAGCAGTAAAACAAACTACCAATTACTTCAGTGAGAGCAGAATTAGCTCAATGCTGTACATTGCTGGAAGTCCCACCAATTGTCAAAATTTACAAGAACCAAGTATGAAGGAAACACTCATTCCATTACTCCGTAAGGCCATTCCCCTATCTTTCTTCACATTCCTCCTAAAGAGCCACTTCTATTTAGACCACTAAAAGTCAGACAGACAATGACAGTTATGCAAAAGTTGCGAAGAGCCAATTTTACTTTCCTTTTTTTTTTTTTTTTTTAATCTTTCAGATGATTTGGAATTATGATGTTGGGCAAGAATTAAGCTGCCTGTTCAGAGGTGGCCTTTGGCTATTGGAGGCCCAAGGTGAAGGTCCATTATGGGGGGCCCATAGGCCCATTGCAGGACCCTAGAATGGCTCATTGCGGGGGCTCCCCCTCCCTCTGTGGCCCCGGCTGTCTGCCACTGGCTCTCTGCCAAGGCCACTGCTCCTTGCCTCTCCAGTCCCACTCCCGGCCTCTACCCCAAAGGCCAGTTCCTCCTCCTGCTGCCAACCAAGGCAGACACGGCTTTTGGGGTAGGCGAAGCAGGTGACAGGGCTCCTTACTGCTCGGGCCCGAGGCGTGTGCCTGCTTCACCTACCCCAAAAGCTGCCTCTACCTGACCCCATGACCTTATTTTTGTTATCCTGGTCCTCTCTCCTACTGTTTGCCTCACTCACTTTTTATGTTTTGTTCCAAGCCAAATTATAAACAGCCTGGTATGGGACAGTCTCCTCTAAATGTGTACATATACAATGTCTAGGATAATTCCAAAGGGGTAGCCGTGTTAGTCTATTGTAGAAAGACAACAGAGTCTTGTGGCACTTTTAAAGACTAACAGATTTATTAATCGCATGAGCTTTCGTGGGAGAAAATCCCACTTC
>ML685779.1:28168676-28226007 GCA_007922175.1 Pelusios castaneus
GACGAAGTGGGATTTTCTCCCACGAAAGCTCATGCGATTAATAAATCTGTTAGTCTTTAAAAGTGCCACAAGACTCTGTTGAATGTCTAGGATAGTGAGACCCCGTTCTCAAAAGGAATTTTGGGGTATGTTCCAAATACAAACTTCAAACAATAGCAAAGGAAGAGTATTCAACTGTGATGTTGAATTTCAGTGTTCCTTATAAGAGTTCAAATGATGAAAGGAAGCATAGTTTAGTAGATTGAGCAAAAGACTAGCAGATGGGAACACCTGGGCTCCAATTCCAGCTCTGATACCGATTACTTACGCTCTTCAGTGAATTATAACCACTTTGCTAGAGATTCTCCATCTAAAAATGGAGGCTGCTATACCTAAAGGGCTCCCAGTTTTCTTTGCAGAGATATTGCCAGCACCAATCAACATGAAGGGGAATCTCTCGAAGTAACAATCTTTCAAAAAGAAAGAAACCAAGTCCATTAACTGTACCTATCCACCTCACTAGGTCGGCTATGAAAAGCAGTGATCGCAAAGTTGCTCTGTAAATGCTGGAATCATGTGAGTGCTGCATATTAAATGACAAAAAACTCAGAAAATCACAGAGGTGTAGAACTGCAAGGGACCTCAAGATGTTGTCTAGTTCAGTTCCCTGCACTCAAAACAGGACTAAGTATTACTAGACTGCCCCGGACAGGTGTTTATCCTACCTTCTTTTAAAAATCTGCAATTACAGAGATTGCACAAGCCTCTCTAGGTAATTTACTCCAGTGCTTAACTACCCTGGCAGTTAGGAGAATTTTTGTAATAACTAACAGCAACCGCACTTGCTGCAATTTAAACTCATTGTTTCTTCATCTATCCTCAGAGTTAAAGAGAACAATTTTTCTCTCTGCTCTTTGTAGCAAACTTATGTATTTGAAAACTGTCATGTCCCCTCACCCCCATCCCAGCTCCTCTTATCCAGACTAAACAAAACCATTTTTCAGTCTTCATGTTTTCTAGACTTTAATCATTTTTTTGTTGCTCTTCTCTGGACTTTTTCTACTTAGTCCACATCTTTCCTGAAATATGGCACCCAGAACTGGACACAATACTCTAGCTCAGGCCTAATCAGCACAGAGTAGAATGGAAGAATTACTTCTCATGTCTTGCTTACAACATTCCTACCAATACATCCCAGATTGATGTTTGCTTTCTTTTGTGACAGTGTTACACCGTTGGCTCATATTTAGCTTTTTATCTACTATGACAAGCAGATCCCTTGGTACGGTATTCTTTTCTAGGCAGTCATTGCCTATTTTGCATGTGTGCAATTGATTGGTCCTTCTTAAATAGAGTGCTCTGCATTTCTCCTTATTGAATTTCATCGTGTTTACTTCAAACTATTCCTCCAGTTGGATAATTTTGAATTTTAATCCTATCCTCCAAAGCACATGCAACCCCTCTCATCTGGGCATCATCTGCAAACTTTGAAAGTGTCCTCTCTACCCCGTTATCTAAATCACTGATGAAGGCAATGAACAGAAACGTACCAGTATAAAACATCTGTTCTGTCTGTCTGCACTGCAGACTCAGCCTGAGATCAGAGCCCATGATTAAACAAAGTACTAGCACATGCCTAAAATTAAGCACGTGAGAAATCCCACTGAAGTAATGACTTGTGTTTATAAACAGATACGTGTTTAGTGCTTCACAGAATCAGGGCCAGAGAGACTAGCTGGGACCTTCTCATCATCACCATAACAGAAGCTGAAGACCAAACCAAGCCATCTGTGCGAACTTGGCTTGACAGGTGTAACTAACCAGAACATAGTCATCACAAGTAGTGATGCACAAGGAAAAGTCCTCCCAGGCCCACTCTCTGAGCTGTACTGTCTGCACTGATAAGCAAAACCAAAAAACTTATTTTTGTCACTAGAGCAGCATACATGGAAGGAGGCCACTGAGAAATTAAAAATAAAAAATAGCCAGTAATTCGGTGACATACATTATACAGTGAGAGCCCTTCTTGCTGATATAATTAGTAATAATTGTAGCATAGATCAAAGCAATAATCTAGCTATGCTGGCATCTATTCCCTTTAGTTACCCAAAACATGTCTAAATCTGAACTTTCCTGCTTTCCTTCCCAAATTCTCCTCATTCCCCCTTTGTGGTCATCTCCACCAGTGCTCTACATCACTAAAGACTGACACTTGGGTGTTGTCTTTGATTCTGCCATTCGCTTACACCAGGAGTAGCTAATTATTTTTGTCAAAGTACAAATTTCTTGGTCAATGTCTCGGTACAGAAATGATTTTTAAATAAAACCCAATAATAATAAGTAAATAAAAAGATTTCAAGGCCCATTCAAAAGCTTCTGAAAGTCCAGATTTCACCCATGGTCTGCCTAGTGACCATCTCTAGCTTAGACCTAGACTTGTACAATCAGCAATGACCAAATCTTGCGGCTTCTTCCTCCATACATCTTCAAGATCCAAACTTTTTTCTCTGTCCACGCAGCTAAAACTATCTCCAGACTTCCATCTGTTCCCGTCCCGATTGCTACAACCTCTCGTATTTTCAAGACTTCAGTTTACACCTTTCAGCTCCATTCGAAACACTACTGCTAAGATCATCTTCCTGGTTTCTCATAATGATCACACTACCATGCTCTGTTTCCATTCACTGGCTTTTCCTTTTTATTTCATCAAGTCAAAGATGTGCGTCCATGGTTTACTTTTAAGGTCTTTCAAAGCTTGGCTTTTCCACGTTTATACGTTTTATCTTATTATATAGCACCTCACTAACAATCTTTATTGCCTACTTATCCACTCTCACAAGCACCTTTGGGCTATTGTCCATGTTGCTCTTTATGCATGGATTAGTTTGTATGGCCACTTGTCCCATTTACAAATTCCTTCTTAAGATCGACATCTATTGCTATGCTTATAGCTAGCTACTAATTGATAACAGAAGTAAAGGCCAGTCATCAGTATATAGATACATGTTCTTTGTTTACACCTTATTTTCTATATGAAAACAATTAACTGATTCAAAACCATCTACATGGGTACAAACTTAATTTACCCAGGCCAGCTTTATCATTTCCCTCACTCTCCTCTTCTCATTCCTTCCAATTATATTTACATGCTTTTACTGACTCTTTCTTAACTGATCTGTAAGCTTGGTGTTTGTATACAGAATGTAGCACATTACTAAAATATAAACAGTCTCACTGACGTTAAAATTCAGGGTCTGTAACATGGAGAACAAAACTTAACTTTTTTAATATCACTTTTTGTAAACATCATAATAAATTGTGAATGATTTAAAAACTCTGTAAGGCAATAGGAACATATCCCTTTAAATTACTAAGAACCAAAGAAATCTTGGGCTTCAGGTCCCCTGTGCCCCAAAACATCACATTACCCCTGTAAGCCAGCCTCGCAGTAGAAGGAGATGAGCATCTGGGCATGGTTGCAGTAGAAGAGCAGAATTTAAGAAGCTGGTGAAAGACAACAGAACCAACCATTCACTTTCATGCCCAACGCCCAGTCCCTTATAGGGCACTAATGCAGCAGTAGCAGGAGAAATGGAAGGGCTTTGTTGGAGGCTGAGCCTGGCCTCAGTTGCTTGACCAAATTGCTCTGGAAATTGCCTGACCATCGTCTGAGGCTCTTTACATATGGCAGAGACCAATGGGTTGCTGAGTCACCTCGTGGGGCCTCATTTTCTGCCCCTTACAGTAAATACTTAATACATTTTCTGCCCCTTACTAATGTGGGTTTGGCACAACACAGCACAAAACTTATTAGCTTGCAGCTGCATATAAATATGAATAAACAAAGACAGATGTTTAGACAGTTTATGTTAAAGGAATACTCTTTTTTACTCTTTGGGGCAATTTTTCCCACTGCCTCTTCCACTACTGGAAGTTGTTTTGTTCCAATTTATCATGGTAAGAACATAAACATAGAAACAGTTATTACTAAGAATAAAAAAAACATAAAAGCATCACCTAAAACAAATAAATGGAAGCTACCACCCAGACAAAAAAGTGTTCTTCATTGCCACCTGATTCCACGAAGAATGCTGCCGGCCTGATCCCCAGTCATTCCTATATCCAGAAGTGGCTGCATTCATTCTTGGATACAAAACGGTGTATCCATTTCTGCATGCAGCCTCTACAATAAACACAACTCCTTAAGTTTAATAGATATAAATACATTGTAATTAATTTTTGGCTTTGTATTAAACTCACTATCTAAAAAATTCTTGCGCATTAAACCTTATTAATCTACAGACCGGACATACTATGTTTCACTGGTAACTTACATTGAACATAGCTGGTAATGGAAGATGCCTACTTTGCTTTAGTCTTCTCACAAAAAAATAAAATATATGACTGGACAATCAATGAAGTTACTATAGGCAAAGAAATGAAGATTGGGATAAGTAAAGAACACATCAGAGATCTTCTGATCAATTTGAAGGAATTCAAATCAGTGGGGCCACCTGCTATTCATTCAGGAGAACTGAAGTAGCTGAAGAAATCTCAGAGCCACTGGCAATAATATTTACAAATTAATGGATACTGAAAGGTCCTGGAAGATTGAAGAAGGAATAATGTAATGCCCATCTTAAAAAGGAGGAGCCGGTTAACTATAGACCTGTCAGCTTGACCTAGAAACCTGGAAAGTTACTGGAGCAATATGTAATACAATCAATTTGTAAATAACTGGATGATGAATTACTAGCATCCAGCAAGGATTTACCAAGACCTTGCCAAACCAGCTCAATTTCTTTCAACAGGGTAACTGATCTGGTGGATGGGGGAATGCAGTGAACATAATACACTTAGACTTCAGCCAGGTTTATGACACTGTCTCATGTGATATACTGATACGTAAACTGAAGAAATGTGGGCTCAACAGAATTACCATAAACTGAATACATAATTGATTAAACAACCACAAAGAAAGAGCAATTATTAATGGAATGATGTCAGATTGGAGGGAGGTCTCCAAAGGGGTTTCACTCATTCGCACCCTCTAAAGTTCACACAGTTTGAAATGAAACACGCTAGTTTACTGATTAGAACATGATTTTAAGTGAGTATATACCAAATCAATGCACAATCGTTTAATAAAGGGGTCAGGAGCTCCACAAACAAATAAAAGATATAAAGCGCATGCTAATCTAACAACGCTATCCAGGATTACTATCCCGCTTATTCTCCTCATTTTTACCCACAAGACTGGCTGCTGGTGGTGCTCAGCCAGTTCTGGCCCTCCTCGCCACGTGGAGAGGCCCAGTCTCTTGAATTTGTTTTCAAGATGGTGTTTTTCTGGCAAAAAGTCTCTAAACAGTTTAAAGTGTCTGTATTTGTTTCCAAACCCCCTTCCCTCCTCCTCCTCTCAGGTGATCATCTTTGTTTAGAAAGAGTGGGAGATCTCCCCTTTTCTGGCCTAGGTGCTGCAAATGTTTAGCTGACCCATTGTCATTATTTCCTTTGGATATGTGCTTGTGGCTCTGGCTGTTTACATGCTGCTGGAAGACAGTTCTGATTGTCCCCCTCCCCTTCAGTCATGTAAAATGCCTGGAAATATGCTTCACATCTGTACACATACATGATGCTGCAGGAAACATTATACCAAAATAATAATGCAGAACATGTTATAAGCAGCCACAAAGGAACCCTTGCATGGCATATCTCACATCAAACCGCACAATTAAACTGCAAAAGGGAAGAGGAAAGTTACACAGATCATAGCCCATTGTGCATCACATGACAAGCACAAATAATCTCCCTGAAACTGAACTCCCCACACCATCACACAAATAATATTTAATAGCTAATAATCACACATAAGCTGGAACTACACTTGGTATCCAGTTCTATCTAGTGAACAAGTGTATAAAACTGGAAATCAAACACATTACATAAAATTAATTTTAGATGCAATGAAAATGGAGAGAATCATTATTTAAACAGGATTTACTCTCTTGTATTAAAGTTAATAAAGGCGCCTCATTGGATCAATATTAGAAAGATGGACAACCCATACAGAAAAGGACTATGCCTTTCACTCTTTCTCAGAGAGGAGAATGATCTAAAGGTGGTTCTCAGCCTTTCCAGTCCACTGTACCCCTTTCAGGAGTCTGATTTGTCTTGTTCCCCAATTTTCACCTCACTTAAAAACTACAACTTCAACCTAATTAATCTGCTTGAACATATCAGTAAACAACACCAAACATGTCTAATACAGTGCATATACACAAATTACATTACCATATAATATAATATAATATAATATAATATAATATAATATAATATAATATAATATATAGAGCACAGTACAAACAAGGCATCTGTATGAAATTTTAGTTTGTACCACAACAACTTCACTAGTGCTTTTGATGTAGCTGGTTGTAAAACTAGGCAAATATTTAGATGAGCCAAAGTACCCCTTGGAAGACATCTGTGTACCCCCGAGGAGTGCACTTACTTTTAGCTAAGAGCCACTAATGGAGGAGAGGCCTGGAAACAAAGAGTATTAAATTCTAATCTTAGGTCCACTACAGAATCTTTCTGTGAGCCACAACTCTGCCTCAGTTTCCCTAGCTATAAAATCAAGATCATATAGTATTAATGCCAAAAAACTGTTCACGAGAAACAGGTTTGCTATGATTTCTTTCTTTTTCCAATGTAATGGAAAACAGTACACACAAAATTGAGGGAAATTAAAAAAAAATTTCCCTTAAAAAGAGCTGGATAAAAACAGTTAATTTAAAAGCACAAAAAGGTATGCATTGTCCAAAATGAAATGCTTGCACTTCTTTTAAGCACACCTACCATTATTTTTGTGTAAGCCCTTAGACAGTGAAACACTGTTTTACTAAACTTACTAGCTTTTTCAGCATATATTCTACTAAGAAGTTCCAACCAAACCGAATGTGTTAAGAACATACTATTGACATTGAGATGGTGAGAGCTGTGCAGGTCTTCAAAAGCTGAAAACTTTCTGAAGCCCATGATTTTAACCATTTTGCTTCAAAAAAATATGTGAAAGTATTTTTCTCCCATACAATAAATTTGAGATAGAAATCTGGATCTTCATTTTTAAATTATAGCAGAGGAGCTCAGTACATTTCAACCTTTCTCCCTGTTTTGTACTCATCCTAATTGTATTTATAATAATGTAGTGCTAAAAACAAAACAGATTTCCACTAAGGCCATATGACGCGTCTTTAGAGTAATGGCAGGCAAACTACGGCCCAGGGGCTGGATCTGGCCTGTGAGCATCCTTCGTCCCACCCGTCAGCTGCACCAACCCAGAAGCTGGGAGAAGCAGCTGCTCCAACCACTTGGGACCCTTCCAGGTGATCGGCCCTGCCCGTTCCCCCCCACATGGGCTGCAGCTCCGCAGCCAGAGCGGCACAGCTGCCTTCCCCCTCTCTCCCAACTCCACCCTTCCCTCCCAGGGGCTGGGCCAGCAGCACTATTTCCTTGGATAGATCATCATGCAAGGTACCCTGAGCCCGCAGCTCCTGTTCCTCCTGTACCCAGCACAGCCACCTGACCCCAGAGGTAGGGACATCCCTGGAAATCTCTCCCCCTCAGCAGATGTTTTAAGAGCAACCCCATCATGTCAGGCCTGTGACATCAGAGAGTGCAGATCCCCAGTCTCCATGGAGTCCGCCCGGCAGGAGCAGCCACCCCTCTGCTCTGCTGAGTGAGCTGCGCAGACTGGGAGGGCGCGAGTAGGGTGGGGGATGTGGGAAGGGTGGGGGGGAGGGGTGGACATGACAAGGCAAAGTCCCTCTCCCAGATTGGTCATTATTTTCTTCAATCTCACACTCATGCCAAATATTCTTTAAAATATCCTTTAACTTTTCTTCCATTTTCTAAATTGTAGCATCCAGCAAAGCACCTGCAAAACTAAATTTACTGTAGGAGTATATCCAAAGAAAAATATTTCAATCATTTCTTTAAATGGCTCATTTTATGATGATGTTAACAAAATAAATTAGGAACTTCCTTAACCAGTGCAAGTCTTTGTCTTTCCGTTTTTAAATGGCATAAACATTGCTTGATCTCTGCCATGTTTTGTGTGCTAAAAAGAAAGAAATCATTTTTTAATTAAGCTGATGATGTCTGTAATAGGGATTTACATTATCATTGCGATGATGATGAAATGGAAAAAAGAAATTTGCAGGCTCAAATTCAGTGTTCTGTTCTACCAGTTCAACAAGCGACGTCCCACGTTTGATTTTGACAAAACTGATTTTCTCTACTTTTTGAAATTATTGCCATTTTTCCCTATCTTGCTACTTATGTTCGTATTCCCACTTGAGAAGAATTCTGTTTTCATTAGTTCAGTCCATTCAATTATTTGTTTCCTACCACTTTCCAATTCTTTCAACTGAATCATAGAAATACCTATGCTGATTATTTGGTAATGGTTAACTACCAATAATTCATGGGCAGATATTGATCGTTTATTTTTTCATCCTGAAAATACCGAAGGTGAAACAATCAGACCTACTGAATAATTGATTGATTAGTACAAGGATGAACTCTGCCTCATTGGTGCACACTCCCAGACTGGTTAGGAGTTCCCAAAGAGCGCAGATAGTGACAAGAAGGCGGTCACAGGATGATGCCACTCAGAGTCAGTTGTCCAAGTAAAGGAAAAAGGAGTAGCACAAGCATCTCATATGTGCCAAAACCATAGCAAAAATCTTTGTGAACACTCATGGGATGGTGTAAATCCCAAAGGAGAGTACACAGGATCTTTCAAAGCGGCCTGCTGATCCCCTCCTGCTGACTGCAGAAGAGAGCCATTGCCTAAGGACTCAAATGGAGCATGTTGCTGTGAGGCTTCAAGACTGGTGCAAGCTCTTTGTTGCAGTCTAGGGGACAAGAGATCAGCGCTCCCATCCCACTGGCTGTTGCAGGGAGCATGGCAAAGTGTTCCTCCTGGGTCCTTAGGCACGGGGTCCCTGTGGAAGTCAGAGGGAGAGTAGTGATTTTCATCCCCCTCAGTGCAGAAGGAAGCCACTGTCTAGCAACCCAGTTGGCTACAGGACTTGAGCCGATTCCTACTGCAGCCAGGGGGACAAGAGATCAACAGGGAGGCAGCTTCTTCACTGAACTCCTTCCATCTGGCTGGGGCCTATAACTGAGGTGTTATGTAAGGGCTGTCAAGGATCAGTCAGCCCTCTGACTGCTACCACATGTATCCAAATGGACACTAACGATACTGCAAAGTATGAACCTGAACAGATCAGAAATGCTGACAGGGCTCCAGAAATAAGAGTGAAGGAGTTGAGAGTGCAAGTGGTGTTCTTTGATCCTTCTGACTTTATCAAACAGAGAATTAGTAGGTAAAATCCTGTGGGAAGCAAGTCCAAGGGAAAAAGGTATACAGGAGAAATGGCAGGATATTTTTAAAGAACATAAGAACAGATTATCCTAATGTGTAGAAAAGATAGAAAGTGTGATAAGATGTCGCCCTTTTAACCAGGACCCCTTCAGAGATCTGAAACTCAGAGTCCTACAAAAAGTGGAAACCCCGTCAAATTACGAAGGATGAAAATACAAAAAACCCAAGGAATACAGGGACAAAATTATAAAGACCAAGAAACAAAATGAGATTAAACGAGCTAGAGACATAAAGGGTAACAAGGAAACATTCTACAAATATATTAGAAGCAAAAGGAAACTCTGTACTCCTGAGGCTGGGAGAATTGGAACCACAAGAGGAAATGTATAGTGATGATTGAGGAAAGAGGAATCCATCTGTCAGCCTGACATGCCAACCCTGACAGATGGGTTCCTCTATCCTGCTCAGAAGAGAGTCACCAGTCATCACCATACATTTACTCTTGGGAATTGTGGTGTCAATTCTCCCAGCCTTGAGAGAAGACAGCTTCTCCTCCACCACTTTTTGGGAGATTCCTCATCACTTCTTGCCAGGGAAGAATAAAAGTTCTTCATTACTATGATCAATGGGTTGGGGGTAGGGCTGGAGCACTGTTAACCAACAACCGATGTCCTCCTTCCTCAGTGGTATAACAGCAGTCCTCTGTATTTGGAAAATGTTCTCAGCCTTGGATGTCTTCATATGAATACCCTCAATGAATTCCTCATGCGCATGGGTGCTCCTCAGCCTAACCACCTCCCCTCCTGTAGCTCTCCCACCTGGAAGATTCCACCAGCGAACACCTTTCACGCTGGGTAGTCTCCCCAGTTTATCTAGGAGAGAGAAATGCCAACCACAATCCCTGCAAATGCACAACACAATCTAGATAGAAGGTCCATGGTCCGGTTCTTTGTCTGGACACAGATGCAGGAGGAGCAGATAGGAGCAGTGTTGGCAATGTGACCTTTCCTAATCATCGGGACATATCACAACTCTCTTCTACAAACTCCCCTATTCTCGGTTTCTAGTTTGCTAGCTTACGTTGGGTTCTCAGCCACTGGCTGTTAAGCCCTTCTCTCCTAAGTCAGCCCGACCCACTCAATAATCACACAGGGGGAAGGTGACATCAAGGCTGATTGAGCTGATATGGGAAACAAAGGCTCAGTCGTCAGACATGCAATCCCAATTTACTGTGCAACTTTAAGTAACCTTAAAAGGGGGGGGGAACCCAACCAAACAAGATCATTCACCCCAAGATCAGAAGAGAAGACTGAAAGAGGAACATGAAAACAGTGCTCAAATATACAAAAGGCTGTTATAAAGAGAAGGCTGATAAACTGCTCTCTTTAACCCCTGAGGAAAGGGAAAGTAATGGGTTTAAACTGCAGCACAGGAGATTTGGGTTAGACATTAGGAAAAACTTCCAGTGTTTAAACTACCCTTACATTTAAGAATCTACCAACCTAGGGAGGTTGGGGAATCCCCATGATTTGAGCTTTTTAAAAACAGGTTAGACAAACACCTGTTAGGACTGGAATAGATAATACTTTGTCCTGCCTCACTGTAGAGAACTGGACTGGATGACTTGTTCAGATCCCTTCCAGCAGTACATTTCTATGATCCCACCCATTATAGCCACACACACTTCCCCACCAATTACTCCACCCATTGATTCCCTTGGCCTCTTAAGTATCTATAAATTGCACACTTTCTTTAAAAAACTTGCTTCCTATCATATACAGCAAGATGTTCTTGCTGTTCTCAATTTAATGTTCTTGATGGTGATGTTCTCATAATTTTCCTTTTTTAACATTTTAGAATAAAGATTTAGTTCAAGTTCACAGATGAAATTAGAAACTGCTATTTATAGTTCACATCTTTTCAAATATGTTATATTCATTCAAATTCTTCAAAGGAGATTGAAGTATAAAAAGCTCCCTAAAAGTGCACTAGCAAGGTAATGATGGTAAATTATTTTGAAGATTAAAAGAAATTATATCTATTATATTCATATAATACATATGCATGTTTGTGTATTACAACACTCCAATATGGATTGTTGCTTCTGCTTTATTAATAAATTGTTTTCAACCCAACACTAATAAGGGTTAGTTTGTCTTGATTTCATGTAAGAGAAAAATTCAATCACCATTCAATTCACAGATTTTTTTGTTTCCATTTTATTTTAAAAACTTCCAATGAAATGAATGGGCAACATGCATGACAAGTCATAGAATATGAAATTTTCAACTAGCTTGTGTGATGACAACTTATTATACAGGATACTACCTGCTATGGAGGAGTACTTGCTTTTATTACAAATGTATGGACTTTAAGGTCCTGCAAAGATACCCTCTACTAATATAATAGCTTACACTTATACTGCACTATTGAAAATACACCATACAGACCAGAATTTCATCACACACCACTGAAATTCAGCCAGATGTGGATTGGGTTAGAGCCCTCTGCAGATACAAATATCTGGATCCGCATCCAATCTGCATCTGTCTGAACAATGATTGTAAAAGAATCCTGCCAAAATGTACATCCAATATTGATACTGTTACTGCAGAATAATGTTAGACAAATGTAAACCCTGAACTCCAAGTAGCTGCCCTGTATCTCTCTACTTGCATGAGCTCTCAGGGTGGGCAGTAACTCTCAATGAGAGATCTAAATTGACTACTTCATAGTATAACTTCAGTTTAACCTCTGTACCTGGGAAAATAATGGAGCAAATAATTAAGGAATCAATTAGCAAACATCTAGTCAGCAGGGATTTGTAAAGAACAAATCAATCAAACCAACCTGATAGCTTTCTATGACGGAGACACAAGCCTTGTGGATAGAGGGGAAGCAGTAGATATGGTATATCTAGGCTTCAGTATGGCTTTTGATATGGTCTCACATAACCTTCTCATTAACAAACTAGAGCACTGGTTTTCAAACTTAGGGTCAGGACCCAGTACTGGTTCACAGACCCTCAGGCACTGGTTCGTAGCACCCCCTGGCGTCACTGCCAGAAGACTGGAATGCATTGCTCAAAGATGTAATTGCTGGGTCATGGGCATAAATGATTTTTTTCAACTGGGCCCTGAAAAAAAAAGATTGAAAATCACTGAACTAGAGAAGTACAACCTGGATGGAGCTACTATAAAGATAGGTGCAAAACTGGCTGGATGACCACTCCCAAAGAGTAGTTATCAATGGTTCACAGTCATGCTGGCAGGGCATAACAAGCGGGGTTTACCCTTGATATCATCAGAAAGTTTGCCGATGATACCAAGCTGGGAGGGGTTGCAAGTGCTTTGGAGGATAGGATCACAATTTGAAATAGTTTGGACGAAATGGGTGAAAGTACGCCACTTAGGAAAGAACAATCCATTGCACACATACAAAATGGGCAATGACTGCCTAGGAAGGAGTACTGCGGAAAGGGATCTAGGTGTCATAGTGGACCACACGCTAAATATGGGTCAACAGTGTAACACTGTCGCAAAAAAAAATAAACACCTTTCTGGGGTGTATTAATAGGTGTAGAGTAAGACAGACATGAAGAGTAATTCTTCTGCACTACACCATGCTGATTAGGCCTCAATTGGAGTACTGTGTCCAGTTCTGGCCGCCTCATTTCAGAGACGATGTGGACAAATTGGAGAAAGTCCAGAGAAGAGCAACACGAATGATGAAGGTCTGGAACACTTGACTTATGAGAGAAGATTGAAAGAGCTGGGTTTGTTTAGTCTGGAAAACGGGAGATAGAGGGAACAGGAATATATCAGTTTTCAAGTACCTAAAAGGATGTCAGGAGGAGGGAGAAAAATTGTTCTCCTTAACTGCCAATGACAGGACAAGATGCAATGGTCTTAAATTATGCAAGGTAGGTTTAGGTTGGACATTAGAAAAAAATTCCTAACTAACTGTCAGGCTGATTAATCACTGGAATAAGTTGCCTAGGCAGGTTGTGGAATCTCCATCACTGGAAGTTTTTAAGAGCAGGTTAGATAAACAACTATCAGGGATGGCTTAAGAGGATAGTTGGTCCTGCCATGAATGCAGAGAATGGACTCAATGACCTCTCATGGCCCCTTCCAACTTCTATGATTCTATATATGTAGAAATCCAGCTAGAAAGTGTCTGTGTTGAAAAAACCCATCCTTTCACCTTTTATGCATAAGCTACAACAATCTAGGGCATATCCTAAATGGCTTAACCAGTCCAGATAGAAAGAAGGAGCCCTAAATTCATCTAAGATATGAAGGTTAGTTTCCTCCATACTGAAATGTGACTTGGGAAAGAAGAGGCAGAAATATTATTTGATTGAGATAGTAGTTAAAGACTATCTTAGGCAGTAACTTTAGGCGACCTCTCAAGGTCACCCTGGTGTTCATGAAATACCATGTATGGAGAGTCTGACATGAGTGCTTGTATCTTCCCACGTTCAGCTTTGATGGATAAATGAAACAGGGAACACGTAGTTAGGAGCTCAACAGCTGGACCAATCAAACCAGTCAGTACAATGTTGAGCTCTCAAAGAGAAGAAACCCCCCTAACTGGACGAATATACCTACATAAGGCCCATTAGGAATCTAGCAACTGTAGCGTGTGAGAATGTCAAATGTTCCTGAATTGGCAGGGGGAAACTGAGATGGCTGATAACTGGACCTTCAAGGATCATGGATAGCCCAGAGATTCTTAAGAATAGAAGGTATTCTGATATTTCAGGTATCTGATTCTGACAGAGATACCTGATGATGGTGTGCCTAGACCACAAATTTCTTCTTGTTAAGCATCCATGCCAGGAGTACAGGGAAAGTGAATCCAAATAGAGACTCTGCAGGGTCTTTGGGATACCACAGAGCTGAAGAGTCAATTGGATTGGAAATTGAACAGAGATTCACTAGGATTCCTTGGCATGCCTGGTGCTAACATTATTTTTCTGACTGAGTCCTACCTGTGTTCTGACAACTCTCAAGATCAGAACAATAGAATCAGAGCGTAGGCATACTTCACAGCCAAGGACCAGGGGATTGGGAATGTTTTGAAGGAGATGCTTGCCTTTTCCCTGCTCTGGAACAGAACAAGTGACTTTTGGAGCGGGGGAGGTCTCTCTGGTTGTATTCCCGGTCTATGTCTGTCTGACCCCACTTGATGAATGTGTCTTGAATAATGCTATCTTTTACTGGCCACTCCAGTCAGTTTTAAACTGTCAGCTTCAATAGTGCATGTGCTCAATACCAAAGGAGGTTAGGTGCCCTTTGCTACTGATAGCACCCATGAGTCTGGTACTGAAGAAACCATTCAATATAGTATAGGATTTCAGTATCGAGTACACCAGCATTGTTGGCAGGTGAATGGGAGGTGTTGGTATAGAGGCCTCAGTGACAAGAGGCAGGTACCAAATAATTTTTGAGGTACTGATGATCTCCACGCAGACAAGCCAGCAGGAATCATTTTTGAGGATGAGTGCTCCGGAGTTTCAGGCCCAACCACTCCAGGGTCTGGAGAGGAATGCACTGGAGTCCCGAGAAAGAGCAACTTCAGGTGAGAGACTAGCGTTGAGTCCTCTTAAAGAACAATTTACAAATGGGGCATGTAACCAAGACACAATAAGCATTTCCTTCTCTAGGAGGCATTAGTGTCTCGTATGAAGGGTAGTTTCTAAAACCTGGAGATTTCTGTATGGTCACGATAAATGGCCCCAATACCGGAAAAATCTCAGACAAAGAAGTTAACGCTAATGACTAACAGCTAAGTATCTATCTATTTACAATACAACTGACAGACCACAGAGTGGGCAAAAAGCTTGGACCCTGCAACTTCCAACTCGTAGCTACAGGCAAGCAGTGATAAGGAACTGAGGGACGGCCTGGAATAGCCTCAACCCTGTATGCCCTTACATGGGAAGCGAAGCGCAAGGCCACAAGAACACAGATGCAACCCCAATGAACACAGCTGGCCAAACAATGTGAACTTGAGTGCACAGGGGCATGCTGACCAAAAGTGGAATATATGTGGACAAGCATTCGAAGATTAACCTAACCTATTTTACTGAAGAAGAGAGACAAAATACACAAATACACAATCCTTTAATAATTCAGCATTTACCTTTTCTATAAGGTAATTCAGGAGCTCCTATTGGTTCTACCGTAACACAAAACAAAGATATTCAATTAACTTGAAAAGCAGCACATTTAAACAGATAACAGAAAGTATATTTATACAATCCATAATTAGCCAGTGGAACTCTCTGCCACTAGATATTGAGGCCATGAGTTTAATGGAATCATTGAAAGAACTAGAGAGTCAAGAGTAACAAGAACACAAATAGTTTCATTAGATAGGATTTTTTTTTTAAATTAAAAGCTATAAAAGCTTAAAGGGCTTAAAAACCTACTAACAAAAAAAGAGTAAGTTTGCCTCAAAAAAGGACAATATATAATTGTCAATTGTGGGATTTTTGCACCTTCCTGTGAAAAATCTGGCTTTAGTCCAATGGTCCCCAAATTTTTTAGATGGTGCCACGCCTTACTTCTGTCCACACTCCACCAGGGAACTGGGGCCGAGAGCAGAGCCAGGGCCAGAGTTATGGCTGGAAGTGAGGCAATGGTCAGGCTTGAGGCTTTGGCCTGGAGCTGGGCCAGAAGCAGAACTGGGGTTTGGGCTGAGGCTGTGGCCACACGCAGAGCTGTGGCTGGGCCAGGAAGCAGGAGCCAAGGTCAGGGACTGAGAGTGGAACTGTGGCCGGGTGCCAGGGGCTAGAGCCACAGCTGAAAGCAGAGTGAAACTGAATGGCAATCCCTCTGCTTCCCCCATGCAGGCTGGCCCAGGCCCTACTGAGCCCCCCTGAATGTTCTTCCACACACCCCTAATGTGGCACACCCACAGTCTGGGGACCTCTGTTCTAGCCCATATCAGAGACATGAAACTGAACTGAATGGAACACTGCGCTGATTAAGCGTGGCAATTCTTATATGTTCCTAATATAAAACTATGTTTGGTACAGTCTGATCTACAGACTGAGCCCAGGCTAGAAAATCAAGGACATCTGAATTCTAATTTCAGGTACTAATTCCACCTGCACCCATTACTTGAGCATGCAATTTCAATAATACTTACATCTACCTCATTATAAGTGTGTTTTATGTTATAAGTGCAATTCGTATGTGTAACCCACTTTGAAGATGAAGATTTTCTTAATGTTTAAAAAATGTTTCCTCTAAAGTTCAGGAGACGTGTCAACTAAACAACCCCCTTAAGAGACTGCACCATTCTTTATTTGAAATGTAGCATAGTAGAGGCCTGTTTGCTTGGATCTACTCTTCCCACCCACCAATTTTTTACCTTGGTTATGCTTTCATCACCGCAGTTACATCAGAGACAACAACACTTGAAACATCCGCAGCTACCAGCATTTTAACCAGTGTGATTTTAACTCTGCAGCTCTAGGTGACAGTTAAAATGCTATCAGACACAAGTGCTGAAATTCCAAAGTAAACAGTGCAGATTTTCATCCCAAATGCAGAAGCTGGCTAAAATTACCCAAAAATACTCAGCAGGCAGCCCTTTCTCCTCCACCTTGTTTTAGAGTCGCTAGTCAATGCTATTTAACCTCTGTTAAACATTCAGAAGTCATCAGAAAAAGAAGGGAAAGGAGACCAGATAAATGGAAATTGAGTAGAGGGAGTAAGAATGAAATGAGAATGAGGAAAAAAAAACTTTTTTTTTTTTTTTAAATTTTGCTACAGAAAAATGGTGACTATCTAATAAAAGAGTGACAGAGCTTTCTTTACCCTCCACCAGATGGCCATTCGATATCAAAACATAAACCAATTGCAAATATTTGTGAAGAGTCATCAACCCAAAGCCACAGCCCTTACTTAAATAATACACTAAAATTAGTTTTATCCAGGAAGTACTTTTTCTTTTTCAGTGATTTCCTTGGTCAGCCTCAGAATAGGCAGCTTCAGGTACAGCATGGATTATTCCAAAGGGGTAGCTGTGTTAGTCTATTGTAGAAAGACAACAGAGTCTTGTGGCACTTTTAAAGACTAACAGATTTATTAATCGCATGAGCTTTCATGGGAGAAAATCCCACTTCGTCAGACGCTTTGAAGCGTCTTCAAAGTCTTCAAAGTGTCTGACGAAGTGGGATTTTCTCCCACGAAAGCTCATGCGATTAATAAATCTGTTAGCATGGATTATGTTAGCAGGATAAGATCAGTAATATGTTTCTCCTATTTGTTTTATTTGCTGTGAAATAAAATTTAATCTGAAGTTTGGAATTTGATTTTATTTTTGATACTTCAGAAGCTTTAAAATAAATGTACCAGACTTCTCCTTGCTACAACTGTCAAACATGTACAAGACATTTAGAGCATCTCTCACTCCACGCCAGCTTTGCAAGTTCTTATGCAAGCAGAACAGCACTTGGTCAATCCACTCCACCAATTTAATACAGTATTACTGAATACTGGGGGTGGGGGAAAAGCAAATTTTTTGCATAAGGACCATCTGGATAGAGAATTTAAGCAACTGACTGAAAAATAGCAAAATAACGTGCTACATGCTCCATCTACTGGCAAGTCAAAGCAATATAAATTAAGTTTTATAAAAACAATAGAGTCCTGTGGCACTTTTAAAGACTAACAGATTTATTTATTGCATGAGCTTTCGTGGGGGAAAATCCCACTTCGTCAGACGCTTCAGTTGTCTTTCTGCAATAGACTAACACAGCTAATCCTTTGGAACTTACAGTTTATAGCAACATTGCAATAGTTAAAGAAGCACTTGTGTGTTGTAGCCTCCAAAATTTACTTTACACCCCGCTCTCATACCCCTATCAACCCTGCTCACCCTTCAATGTCACTGAGGTGTTCCCACAAACCTTACAACCAAGTCACACCAGTTGTCACCTCCACACAGGGCAAAGTGGTAAACAACCTTGAATCCACATGAGCCCTGTCTACACTACAGCTTTTCTTGTTGCTATCAATTCTGGATCTGCACTGGTAATGAATTACATCTTCCTTATTTTGCCAGCATACATGGATTTTACACAAGGCTATTTTTAGAAAAATATTCCCCATTGGTACTACCAGGTTTAATTCACACAATGGTAAAAATACTGAAAACTGCCAGAGCCTAGGACAGTCACCACTGTAGCTGAACTAGGGATAACACTGTTGGGATTTTACATTTTAGTATTTATTTTAAATTGGTATTAATCTCATAGTACATTGACCAGAACCTCAGGAGTGCTATAGCTTCATTTTATAACTGCAATCTCTACTATTTTCTATTACACATTTAGTAAACACTGGGTTGTATTTGTATACAGAGATCTAGGAGCTTTAGAAAAGGACATAGAACTTAATACCAAAAAAAAAGAAAAGAATACTCCTCAAAAGTACAGTAAAAGAAGATTCTCTATGGACTATTAATTGGCCCTACAATATTTTACCCAACAAACTATAAAAGTCTACCCTGCACTTACATTGCTACTTAAGAAAGCTGAGTGACAGACAATAAAAAAAAAAGTCTTGACTGTAAGAATGATCTATATTTCAAAGGTAACATGAAATAGTATTAAAGTCAAAGCTCTATGCCAAGGTATTATGAAAACTTCAACCGCTCTCAACTTCACAATATGGATAGAGAGGCACAGAAGAAGGAGCAAACGCAATCAGAAGCATATGGCCAAAGATAGCTCTCAGTGTAAATCCAGAGAAACTTAATTTACTTCATCTTCCTCTATGTGCTGTTCCCCAATGTTTGAATTCTAACATTTATTTTGATTTGCTGTTACAGCCTGACCTGATCCTATGTCATACACTTCTCTGCATTTAATTTCCTCCCATTCTGTAAATTTCCCATCTTCAAAGCATCTGACAAAGTGGGATTTTTCTCCCACGAAAACTCATCCAATAAATAAATCCGTTAGTCTTTAAAAGTGCCACAGGACTCTGTTTTTCATTTACTTCAGTGGAGTTTGCATAACGTTACACAACAGAATTTAGTTCATAATGAAGAATACGCTAAACTGAGCCTATCTGACAGCATCTGTCAGTTGGTATTTTCAGAGATGATTTTTCATCAACTATCAGAATATCCCTTTTAGGCCTTCTCTACAATGTGACGTAGCTTCAACCATCGGTAGTAAAAGTGGAAGCCACAGCTTAGACACATCTTAACGGCCTTTATCATCATATCATCTAACCCTGAGAAACAAAATCATATTGGTAAAGAGAGCGCCTTTGAGCTTTAATCAGTGAGAAACAAGCATGGCTGTTGAGTCTTGCCCACATGCTCAGAGTTTAGCTGATTGCCATATTTGTGACCCACGGCAGATTGGCAGAGGCTTTGGGATATTTTTGTCTTCTTTTGAAGTACAGGGCATGGGTTACTTGCTGGTGGATTCTCTGTACCGTGAAGTCTTTAAACAATGGTTTGAGGAGTTCAATAACTCAGTCATAGGTTAGGGGTCAATTGTAGGAATGGGTGGCTGACGTTCTGTGGCCTGCATTGTGCAGGAAGTCAGACTAGATGACCATATTGGTCCCTTCTGACTTTAAAGTCTATATAACTAAAATTAAAAGTATGAAATCGATTTCACAAAGCAAGTAGAAAAAATGCTTAAGTTCCTAAGGAGAAGGTGGCCAACAGCTTGATTTTCAAAAGATTTTATTATTATATGTTTCATATTACTTATTCCAATTTTTGGCAACTATTCTCTAAATATTATAAGCAAATCTTTGGAAGAAAAAAATGATCAGGAAGATGATGCTGCAATTCCATATAGAAAGATTACATCAGAGTTAGATCAACATCATATAAGGAAAAACCAAATTTAGGTTCGCCCTAGAAGAACAAAAAAATGGAAGTCTGTTTCAGAAATGCTAATTGAAAAAAAACCAGTATTGTCAGCTATAAACAAACTTTGCCAATCATTTTCTGATATTATCATTATGTTTCTGACTCAAGTATTACCAAACTTTTTTTTTGGATAGCAAAGACTAACTCCTCCCCTCCCAATTTTACTGACTTGTAATCACAAAACATCCCACACTGGCTCTAAAATAAATTACTCCCCCTCCTTTTAGAAGCACACACACTATCCAGATATTGTGGTAGTCACCAGAAATCTACAGAAAGTTCTTTGGCTTTAATCTCTCTTCCCAAGGATTTTCTTTTTCCTATTCTCTAAACATGGTAATATAGTCCTGCCTCAGTGCAGGGTACTGGACTAGATGACCTACAGAGGTCCATGATGGTTTTTCATGTCTGTGATTATTTTCTGCAATCTTTTTTACCAACACCTCACAAAATTAGTCCTGCTCCACAATCTGCTACCATTTAAGCTCCCTTGTTCCTTCCTCAGTCCTGCTCTTCCTTTGCTTTAGACCATCCCCACAATCCAACTTATTCTTCGTGCTTGTTTCTGGCCTCCTGATTCTCAAGTTCTTTCTTTCCGATCTCCAGATCTGGTCCCTCCACCCCCTTGACTCCCCTGTAAGATTCTGGTGGTCCCTCCAGCTATTCATTCAATTCGTGGTTTCCTCATCTAGTTCCCAGATGCCTCACCCCTTCCTAACCAGGCTCCCACCCTACGC
The DNA here is from genome assembly GCA_007922175.1 of Pelusios castaneus. Taxonomy (NCBI): domain Eukaryota; kingdom Metazoa; phylum Chordata; order Testudines; family Pelomedusidae; genus Pelusios; species Pelusios castaneus. Next base: position 28,189,698 of record ML685779.1, read on the forward strand.
CCTAATTACTGACAGCCTCCTGCCTCCAATCTCAGCCAACCCCTAGTTTTCTTCTCTCCCACTCTCCATATTACCAGATCCTCCTGAAGACAGTGCCTTGACACTAGCTCATTTCGCACTCGCATACTGGGGAAGTTGTCAGTATCTTTAGTTGCTGGCTCCTCGCTGTGCCCCTGAGACAGCCATTGGTGGGTCACAGATGGAGGATAAGGAAGAGAGGAAAAAAGCAGCAACTCTGTTCATGCAAATAGTGACTAGTGGCAGCTGTCCCTCCTTTCCCCAGTATTCCTGGCTGCAAGCGAGCAAAGGAAATAGCAATGCAGCACCTCAGAGACCACCAGGGAGCACTCTGTGGACCACAGTTGTGGTCATCTGTTTAGGGCACATAAGGAATGAGTGCAAATGATGGTGGCCACATTCTCTTCTACCTTTATTTCTGTACATGTCCACATTTTTCTTTGTTCATTTGGCAAAATGAAAAGAAATAAAATAATGGAGGAAAAAAATTTCTAACATCTTAGATATAAATCGTTACTTCATATTGCTGATTTTTTAGTTTCTTATGCACTGAGATTGAAGGAGCGGGCAAGAAACAGGCCGTCGATACAGGCCACAGACCTATCATCTCTAGAATTATTTTATGACAAACCTATACTATACATCAGTGGTTCCCAACGGGTGTGCTGCAGCAACTCCTCAAGTGTGCCGCGAGAATGTGCCGGGAGCTGGGGTGATTTTAAATCTCCCGCCCTGATAAGCCCAGACATGTGGGCAGTGCAGGGCAGGAGAAGGCTACAACAGATACAGTTGGCTGCAGGCGTGGGCTGCGGAAACCAGGAAAGCAGGCCCAATCCGGCCCCAGCCGGGCTCCCCAGAGCTGCCAGCGGGATCTGGCCCCACTGGGGTCCCCGGCGTTGCTGGGAAAGTGGGTGCTTACGGCGGCAGAGCTGCTGGGAAAGGGGGTGTTGGGGAAGTGGGCACTGTGGGTGGCAGAGCTGCCAGGGGAATGGGAGGCTGGGGGGTATGGGACTGCTGCTGGTGGCGGAGCTGCTTGGGAGGAGGCATAGCAGGGGGTTGGACTAGATGACCTCGTGAGGTCCCTTCCAACCCTATTATTCTATGATTCTATGAGGCGCTATGCAATTCTCCCCTGCCCTGCCTTCCCGCTCCCCAGGTTCCCCCTGCCACCCCATAGCCACTCCTGCCCTCCCTTCCCCTCTCCTCTTTTGCCACCCCTGCCCTGCTCTGCTCCCCACACTCTCGCCTGCCTCCCCACAAGGCCATTCCTGACCTCCCCTCCCATCTCTTGCCACCTCTGCCCTGCTACCCCTATCGCCCCATATAGCAGCATTTCCCAACCAGTGTGCTATGGCTTGTGAATATTCATGAGTCAATTTGCATTTAGTGGAGGTGTGCCTCAGCATATATTTCTTGGTTTCAGGAAGGCAGTAGCATTATACTATGCCAAAAACAAACACAAAGCAGGTGAGGTATTATCTTTCACTGGACCAACCTCTATTGGTGGAAGAGAGACGCTTACAAGCTACAGAGATCCTTTTTCAAGCTTGTCTCTTCCACAATTAGACGCGGATCCAATAAAAGATGCTACCTCACCCACCTTGTGTCTCTCATCCTAGGACCAACACACACAGATGGGAGGACTCCTGCCCCCACAGCCCTCTTACCCCCAAATAGTTTATGCAAAAGGCAAGATCAGTGAAGAAATTCCACACTTCAGTATATTTGAACTTCCCGAAAAAATTATGCAGGTTTTGCTAAAATATTAATAATTGACCACAAAGTTTCAACCGGAAGCCAGTTCACTAGTCTAAGTGAATTGCCCAGACATGTGAGCAAATCTCTCTCATATGCCCCCTTAATCTGGTTTGTCAGATAACCTCATATAGCACAATTTTATGACTAAGCAAACTGCAGCTCATTTGATTACTTCTATCAGTACTCAAGAACAGTTAACAATCTGATATTACCTAAACCACATTCAGAAAACCGATACAGCATACCAACAAACATAAGACACTTTTGTACTCTAAATTTGATGTCGTGGTTCTACAAAGTGGTAGACAATCTCATCTTTCATTCATTTGAATGGCATCAGTTGAGGGTGCCCAGCACCCTTCAGCACTGGACATGTAAAATGCAAATAGCTGGATCCCTGCAAGGAAAATGTAACCTAACATTTCTTACCATAAAAATATGGCCTTGTAGACAACTTAACACAAGAAATATTTACTTATGTACAAATGTGAAAGAAAAATCTTAAAACAAAGACTTCGTTAAGATAATTCTAACCCCAAAGAAAGATCATTTTTTACTTATTTTACACTCATTTTTTCCTTTTTAAATTAACATTTCTATTGTTTTCATTGCAAAAACAGCTTGAAATCCTGCTTTCCACTTCCTTTCCACTTGTCACAACAGAGATTTAAAGAAGTTGAAGAATGGATACCTCTTACAGATGTAAGAGCTGGGTGGCTAATGTGACTCTTGCATAAGCAAAATAAAAAGGAATCACTAACTAAAACAGGTAATTTCTAGAAATATAGTCCTTTTCTATATCTGTATGAAATCTATGATCATTGCAACCTGAGCTAGTGCTCTAGTTTTGATACAATATGATCTGAAGTACTCACATGCACATTTATTTGCAGAGTTGTGCCAAACCGCTATTGCATTTTTTTGTTTGCTCCGAAATGCATCTTCAACTCTAGTTTCTGTTTTCCGTACGGTGGAACCATGAGGATTTATTTGCTCTGCTGTTACCGATAAGCCTGCACATAAAAGATAAGCATACCTATTTAAATAATCTGCATAAACGAATCAAATACAAAAAGAAGTCTAGAACACAGTATTGCATTAAAAACATAGCAATTAACATGTTTAGGGGGACATCGCTAAACCAGGATTTAAGTGACCAGTATTTGGTTTTCGTTGGCAACAGAAAATATTGGACAAAATCTTTACAAATGTCAAATCTAATATTTTAAGACTTATTTCCATTTGAAATGGTTCAGGTAACTTGTTGCTATAGCACTTCAGTGTAGACACTACCTACACTGATAGGAGGGGTTCTCCCATTGACACCAGTCATCCACCTCCCTGAGAGGCAGTAACTAGATTAGGAGTTGGCAATCCCCAGCACGCGAGGTCATTTTGAGTGGCACACAGGGCTCCCGACACCGTGGCGCTGCTCTTCTGCACAGCTACCGTGTTGCTTCCAGCACTCCCCAGCGCACCGGGAGGGGCAGGGGGGCTTTTTAAATCTCCTGCCCTGCATCAACTGCGGGAAATTTAAAATGCCCCACAGTGGCCCCAGGCCTGGCCAGCCAAAGAGCCATGGGGGAGCCAGAAGCTGGGAGCGGGCCAGGCAGGGACGCCAGCTCAGAGGCAGGCAGGGCTGGGGCCGGAGCCTGGCCGTGGCTTGGAGGCGAGCGGGGCTGGAGCCTGGCTGCAGCAGAAGTGGCTCAGAGGCCGGCAGACCCAGCTCGGGGCTGGGAGCCCAGAGTCTGCAGGTCAGCAGAGGGGTGTTGCTCGGAGCTGGGAGCCTGCTGGCAACTAGGGAACAGGATGGAGGACCCACAGCTCAGTGGCCAATATGGCCAGCAGTTCGGGAGCAGGGGTGGCAGGAAAGCTGGACAAGGTGCTTGGGGAGGGAGGGGAATTAGTGGGTTCCTTGCCCCACTGCTCCCCACACTCTCCTGCCACCCCTCACCTACCATGCACCTTTGCCACACCACCTCTACCCTCTTTTGCTATTCCTGCCCAGCCACGCTCCCCTGCCCCCCACTAGGCTCGCTTTCCTTCCTATGATCCACTGCCAACCCATTCCTGTCCTCCTTTGCCACCTCTACCATTCCATTCCTCCCCACCATTGCTTCCCCTCTGCTTCCTCCCCTCCCCCCGTTGCCACTCAGCCATGGCCGCTGGCACTGGGAGAAGATCAGGGAACAGAGTTTGGTATGGCACTTTCAAAAAGTTGCTGACCCCTGAAGTAGATTGACAAAAGAACCGTCCACACCAGGGGTTAGGTCAGGTTAACTACATCATTCAATTGGGTAGACTTTTCACACACTTGAGCCTGTGTAGCTGGGTCAACCTAACTTTTCAGTGCAGACCAGACCTTAGAAAAATGTGGTTCTCTTTGTAAGTCACACTATAACCAATTTTAACAATGAATTCCATATGTGGGAACATATTTGTATCCATATTTTCTGCTCCTAGCTCAGGTTACTGAAAATAATAGAGTAAGATCAAAATGCAACTTTGCTGACAGTTTGCTATTTCTACTAATTTTAATTAGACTATTTAAAATAAATATGAATTTGTACTAACATTTCAATTCATGATGCAATATTCAATAAAATTTCCAGTCTTAAATTCATTATATTCCCTGAATACATTTGGAAGAAATTCACGCACGCACAAACACACAGCTTTTGCAACAAATAGTCAGGCTACTTTCTAGGATACTGGTTAATCCGGTATTTTCAGCCACTCTTTCCTTTTTTTCAATTCAGGGTATGGTCAGCTACATTGAACCTATTACAATATCGTGTAAGCATGTTTTAGCCTATTACCATATAGTTTAGGCAAAGATCCCATAGACACATAGCTAAAGTAATAAATTTATGCATGATTTGCTACACGCACACTGCTGTGGCACATGCAATTTATCACACAGGAACATAGACCCAGGATCCATATACTCTAGTGTTGTGTCTCTGCTGACAGTGGCCAGCACCAGATGATTCAGAGAAAGGTGCAAGAAACCCCAAGTTGATAATAGGTTGGATAATTTGTATCATTATAATAAGGAATACTGTTAAATAATAGAGGAATTTTCATTTAACATCCAATACTTAAGAGATTTTCTTAAACTTTTATATCTCTTTTAAAACTTCTATATTTACTGTAGTATAACCCTCTATAATCTTACTATTCAGTATCAATGTCCAATAAACCTATCATGCTAAATTGTAGGTTTCAACAATATTCTGTCACAATGAGATCCAGAGTTTAATTATGCATTGTGTGAAATGGCATTTATTTTATGTTTTGAAAGGCAGTGCCTTTCGGTTTCATGGAATATTCTTCCCTGTTCTTCTGTTGTCAGATGAAGAGAACAGAGGAGTCCAATTCACCTTCTCAATACCAATCATTATGCTGGTTATTTTATAACAGTTCCTCTTATTCACCTCCTCTCAAAAATTAACAATCCCAATCATTCCCGTCTATTTACGGACCAATTCTTCTGTACTCATAACCATTAATGTCACTTATCTCTATGCATTTATCAACCATGAATTTCATCAGCCATGTTACTGATTCACCCAATTTAAGATCCTTCTAGAAGAGTTTCTCTATTAGATCGGTAAAAGAACAAAGGATGATGTCCCAATAGGGCAGTGGTTCCCAACCTTTTCAGTAACACAGTACACCTCAATGAGACAAACAATTCCACAGCACACCCACTTTTTTTCAGCTGAACCGATTGCTCGGAGGAAAAACAACTGACGACAGTTGGCAGTTTTTCAAAGAGTTGTTATTAAGAGCACAAGAGCTAACCGTTCCAAGGTGTAGGAAGGGTAAGTAATATGGCAAGAGACCACCTTGGCTTAAACAGGAGACCTTCAATAATTTAAAAATAAAGAAAGTCCTACAAAAAGTGGAAACTAGGTCAAATTACAAAGGAGGACAGTAAACAAACAACACAATTATGTGGAGGAGAAATCCAAAAGGCCAACACACAAACAGAGATCAAACTAGCTGAAGGCATAAAGGGTAACAAAAAGACATTCTTCAAATACATCAGAAACAAGAGGAAAACCAAGGACAATGTAGGACCTTTACTCAACAAAGAGGGTAAAACAATAAATGAAAACGTGGAAATGGCAGAGGAACTAAATAATTTGTTTTGATCTTCACTGAGAAGGTTACTGGAGACTGGATGTCTGATACAGAGGAGGGCAATAGAAATAAGATAGGGTCAGAAGCTAAAATAGGGAAAGAACAAGTTAAAAATTACTTGGACAAGTTAGACATCTTCAAGTCACCAGGGCCTGATGATATGCACCCTAGAGTACTCAAGGAGCTGACTCAGGAGATATCTGAGCCATTAGCTAGTATCGTTGAAAAATCATGGAAGACGGGTGAGGACCCAGAGGACTGAAAAAGGGCAAATATAGTGCCCATCTACAAAAAGGGAAATAACAGCAATCCAGGGAATTAGAGACCACTCAGTTTGACCTCTGTATCGGGAAAAATAATGGAACAGATAATTAAGGAGTCAATTTGCAAACATCTGGAAGAGAATAAGGTGCTTAGGGCTAGTCAGCATGGATTTGTCAAACCAACTTGATAGCTTTCTATGATGTGGTAACGAGCCTTGTGGATAGAGGGGAAGCAGTAGATGTGGTATATCTAGACTTTAGTAAGGCATTTAATATGGTCTTGCATCACATTCTCTTTAATAAACTGGGGAGTCACAAACTAGATGGAGCTACTATAAGATAGCTGAAAAACTGGTTGGATAACCGCTCTCAGAGAGTAGCTATCAATAGTTCACATTCAGGCGGGAAGGACATAATGAGTGGGGTGCCGCAGGGATCTGTCCTGGGTCTGGTTTTGTTCAACATTTCTATCAGTGACTTAGATGATGGCATAGAGAGCAAACTTATAAAGTTTGCAGATGATACCAAGGCTGGGAGGGGTTGCGAGTGCTTTGAAGGATAGAATCACAATTCAAAATTATTTGGACAACCTGGTGAAATGGTCTGAGATAAATAAAATGAAATTAAAGACAAGTGTCAAGTACTCCACTTAGGGTTGAACAACCCATTGCAACCCAATGGGCAACAACCCAATGGGCAATGACTGCCTAGGAAGGAGTACTGCAGAAAGGGATCTGGGTGTAACAGTGCACCACAAGCTAAATAGGAGTCAACAGTGCAATACTGTTGCAAAAAAAGCAAACACCATTCTGGGGTGTATTAACAGGAGAATTGTGAGTAAGACACGAGAAGTGATTCTTCCACTCCACGCTGATTAGGCCTCAACTTGAGCACTGTGTCCAGTTTTGAGCGCCTCATTTCAAAAAGGATGTGAAAAAACTGAAAAAAGTCCAGAGAAGGGCAACAAAAAGTATTAGAGGACTGGAACATTTGACCTATGAGGGAAGATACAGAGCTGGGTTTGTTAGTCTAGAAAAAAGGAGACTGAGAAGGGATATGGTAACAGTTTTCAAATACCTAAAAGTTTGTTATAAGGAAGAAGGAGAAAAATTATTCTCCTTAATCACAGATGATAGGACAAGAAGCAACAGGCTTAAATTACAGCAAGGGAGATTCAGCCTACACATTAGGAATAAATTCGTAACTGTGAGGGTGATTAAACACTGGAATAAATTGCCTCAGCAGATTGTGGAATCTCCTACATTGGAAGCTTTTAAAAGCAGGTTAGACAAACGCCTATCAGGGATGGTTTAATGGGGGTACTTGGTCCTGCCATGAATGCAGGGAACTGGACTTGATGACCTGTAATGGTAACTTCCAGTTTCTATGATTATACTATTCCATCATACTCAGTAATGCCTTTTGTACCAATGATTCTTTACTCTGCCAGGCAATCCACTATAGCTTCTCAAACTTCTTATATTTTAGTTTTGACTTAATGCCTATTTGTATTTAATTCCTTTGTCTGATCCTTCGAATTACAATAAATATTACTTTAGATTAAAGTTTGAAAACATACCTCTTTTCCTTCTTGCTTCCTTGATTTCTTCACACATTTTATTAAATTCAGGATCTAGCTCAGCAGCAATTATGGCATGTGCTGTGTCCTTCAAGGTACAGGCTCTGTGTCTAATTATTTTATCTATTAAAAAAAGTTAACATCACATTAGTTTTACTTATTTTTATACATATTCTTATATCTCAAGTGTTTTAATGCATTTTAATTATATATACATATCACAGTCACAATACATGCCTTGAAATGAAAGAAAAAACCCAGGAAATCAAACAAATGTAATAAAATGAGTGAAGCAAGCCACCTGAGTCATAGACCATGAGTCACTGTCCTTAAGGTCAGTCTGACCTCCTGCAAAAACACAGGCCACAGAACCTCATCCACTCACACCTATAGTAGACCCCAACCTATGACTGAGTTACTCAAGTCCTCAAATCATGGTTTAAAATCTTCAAGATACAGAGAATCCACCAGCATGTGGACCTGTGCCCCATGCTGCAGAAAAAGGTGAAAAACGCCAGGCTCTCTGCCAATCTACTCAGGGAAAATTCCTTCCTGACCACAGACAAGATGGAGCTAAACTCTGAGCACATGAGAAAGACTCACCAACCAGGCACCCAGAAAGAATTCTCTGTAGTAACTCACAACCCAGGCCATCTAACATTCTAATAGAGGCCATTGGGAATATTACCATTCGTAGTCAAAGATCAGTTAATTACCAAATTAGGCTGTCCCATCATAGCATCACTTCCATAAACTCAGTCTTGAAGCCAGCTAGGTTTTTTTTCCCCACTGCTCCCCTTGGAAAGCTGTCAGCTTGACTCCTCTGATGGTCAAAAACCTTTGTTGAATTTCAAATCTAAGTATCACATTACGTATGACAGCTGGTGTATCTGGGGAGTATATGTTGTACTCCAGATTTTTTCCCCCCTCTCTTTTTTTTTTTTTAAAGTAGTAGTTATATGGATCACACAAGTGCTTAAAATGTGTTAAGTGCTAAGTTCTATTTCATTCATGCAGTTTCCAAGTAGATATGCTATGGGATCACTGAAAACCTGCATCACCCAGACCCCTGCTTAGAGAAGCAGGAGGAGAAAAAGTATCACTGAAAAACTGTAAGAGGCCTATCCCTGCTTCAAGGAAGTACAGAGTCCCTGGAATTAGGCCAGAGCATAGTATTATATTCTCCTATTAGTCTGTGTGAACCATTACCACCTCAGTGAACTAATCTTCAGTGACAAACAGTCTAGGAAATCAGTTTGAAAGTAAGATATTGAAGTGACTGACTGCTCTATTTTGTTTAAAATTCTTAAAAATTACAAGGAAATTATGGAAATTTCAGTCTTATGTGAAAACCTGGAAGAGTCATTTATTTTTGTATCTGCTGTATAAAAAAAACAAACCACTCGAGTCTGGTGTTGATAGCATTAAAGTTTTTGGTGTTTTCTACACCACTCACCTACTTCTTTGCCTCAGATTATGGTTGCTTTTTTAATTTGTGTAACAAATATATTGTAACATACTCAAGGTGGTGTTTAACTATTCTGCTGATAATATTGATGTTTCCTTTCTTGATGGTTTAACACTGAGTACAACGAGAGTCCTGTGGCACCTTAAAGACCAACAAATTTAACAGATTTGCTAGTCTTTAAAGTGCCACAGGACTCTCGTTGTTTTCACTGTACACAGACTAACACAGCTACCCCACTGGAACTTGTGAACACTGAGTGTAACTGGCAGAAAATAAGTCTGCAAAGGTCTGTTGTGGATTACTGGATCAGAGACATAGCACGAAGGAACTTCACTGGCCAAACTCAAGGCTTAAGTATGAAAAGTGAAAGACTTTTTCCCAAGAGATGACTGGTTTCCACTAGTTTCAGATGCAGAACAACAGTACTCCAGCATTAATTTGCTGGAAGATGAACAGAGATGTAATAGGTAATACTGCACTGAGGAGAAACAGAATTGTGGGATATATTTTACTCAGCTAAATGCACAACACTGTTTTCTATCCAGTTATTTCTTTGTTTTTAGTACAAACATATTAGCTTGCCATCTATCTTGAATTACTTTTTTCTCAATGGTATAATTATTTCAACACTAATTATTAAACACTAATGGCTAAATTATATTATCAGGCAATTAACACATTTAATCCAACTTTAAGAATCACTACAGATAATCATTGGCAGAGCATAAGAGAGTTAAGGAAACCAAAGAAAGCAGAATACAGAATAACTCTTAGCATTATTTATATCTTTTAAAGTAGTGATTTTTGTGGCACAGAGAGAATGTTCTGAATCAGAAAGCAAAGTCAAGAAAACTCATTATTCCTGGTCTCTCTATCTTCATTTCTTTGAGAAGTCTCCCATCATTGCATTATCACCTTTACAGAGATAGCAACCAGACACCAATTTTTTTAATTTTATTTTTTAAATATAGTTTATTTATTTTTACCATCATGTCACCAAGGATTAGAGGACATCATGGTAAAAGTCACCTACACAGAGTTGACAATGGCATTCCCTCTTGATACCACAACTGATGCGTCACAACTTACACGGAATGCTGGGAGATTCCACAAAGTATAGAAGTGTAGGCAGCCTTGGTGACACATGTGTAGATAAGATCATAATGGTACAGTAATAAGCTGAGATTACTAGAACTGCTGGGTAGAATACTAGTGGGGACTAACTTTTGCAGATGGGAAATAATTAGCACATTCTCAAAATGACTGCAATATAAGTTACATGTAAATAGCTCACAATTTCCTAGAGAATGAAGCAGGCTACTGGAACTTGGTCAAAAAAAAGTGTTAGATCTAAACTTCTGCGTGCCCTGAGAATCACTTCCTAGAAAACAATACCAAGTGCATGAGCTTGGGATGGAAAGGTAATGGACTGTCTGTGAAGGATGTATTCACTTTTTGGTGGGGAAGGGAGTACGATTTCATGTGTCTTTAACCACCTGTATCATTTTTTAAGGTACTCATAGCTGCAGACATATTTTAAAAGGAAGCTGGGGATTTTTGGCAAAGCATGGTTATGAAGTAGAGTTCACGCAATACCATGTATGCATTCTTTATTTTAAGTACAGCAGAGATGGTTCCAACAACAATAAAAAAAAAAAAAAAAAAAAAAAAAAATCAAACAAACAAAAAAAATCTTTGGGCCCAGATAAAAGCTTCTCTGAAGTCCAGGATTTTCAGATGAAGGGTTCTAGTTGGGGGCTTATCTCTAAAGTCAGGTCTACAGTAGTTATGCTTGCCATAAGGGTGACAATCACCATATGCAAATTACAACTGACCAGAGACCTATAACAGCTGGAGAGCAGATACGAGAAAAGAATGGTCGTTCACTTCACAGGAATTGTTGCGAGTTGTTCCGAGCATATGAATCCTGCCCGTGCTAGTCTGGTGCCCTCTGCACAGTTTGGAAGTTCAGTAGTGTCCACTAGAGGTCACGCATGTGCCCTCCATGCCCTCTTCTGAGAGCAAACTGACCCCACCAACCACCCAGAGTCTCATGAAGAGACCCTGGGCTACGTGGCTGGAATATGCGTGGCAGGATTCACATGCAGACAGTAATGGGTGCATGTAAATTCACTGATATTGCAGCAGGTGGTTAGTACTGACAGGAATTTTGTAAAAACTTGGGGTGCAAATGGAGGCCATAAGGGAGGACTCTGAACTGATAGTGATCATCCACTGCCACAAAGCATAGAAACCTCCTGGTGATGTCTGTATCATCACATGAAAATATGTCTTCTGCAAGCTGAGGTATTGAACAAGTACATGGGATCTACAGAAAAAGTGATGGATGCAAAAGTCACCATGTGAAATTTGGCCCTGGTTATATAAGTGCTAAGGAGCTTGAGATCTAGTTTGGGTCATCAAACTATTCTTTAGTATAAGGAAATAAAGGGAATAGAAATCCTTTTCCTCTGAAAGAATGTACCACATGCGCTCTCACACCCAGTTCCAATAGAGAATATATTTCTTGGTCCATGAGACTCATCTGAGACTGTTTCCATAAAAAGGGAGGGGGGGGGAGGTATGGTGTGAAACTGGAGGATACACCTCTCTTGGATTGCGTACAAGACCCATGTTATCGCAGTCCAGGCATGAAGAGAGGCATGAATCAAAACGGAGGGAGAAGGATCTCAATCTACACTGTCCTGGGCAGTATATCCAACCAAAGCATCAAAAATATTGCTTCTGTGACTGAGATGGTTGGACAATATCTGACAAGGCTGGTTTTCTCTTTTGGAACTTGTGACTTTTTATGACTTGGTTTGATTGTTTCTGATGGCAAAAACATAAAGTAGTTGTTTGATAGCTCTGCTTAAAAGAGAATTTAAAATACTTTTTTTCCTAAGATTTGGGATATAAAAGCCCAAAGACCTGAGCATGGTCCTAGAATCCTTGAAAGAGTATAACTTTTTGTCTGCCTTTGGACTGAATGTGTCCTTCCCAAAAAATGGTAAGTCTTGCACTGTAGTCTGGGCATAGATAACCCTGAATCCTTTCACATGGAAATTCCACTTCCCAGCAATCTAGCTCCCATGTCTAGAATTGCCTATAATGAAGTTATAGCAATGAGCTCACCATCTTCAAAGATCAATGTAAACACTTTCAGATCTGAAGGTGATTTTTTAAGAAATCTGACAAGTAATTTGCAATTATGAACTCAAGAGATGATAAAGAGTTCACTTTTCAGCTAAAAAAATCCAACTTCATTGGTTCTGTTTCCCTGGAGGTGTATTAGTGTACCTGCTTGGATCTTTCATTCACTGTGGATGACTGTGGGTAAGAGAAAAGGTTAAATTAGTTAAAAAAAGAGAAAAAAATTATAGGTCATGTAAAGTCCATGCTTACTAGCCGTCATGGGAGGACCTTGAAAGGCAGTGGCTTAATAGGACAAATTGGACCTGAAAGGTAGCTGATACAATAGAAGGAAGAGGCAGTCCCAATTATCAAGGTTAGCTAATAAGAAGGACTGAACCAGTAACAACACCAAACTCACCAAAACCTGATTTTTAGCCAAGGTAGCAATATGCAATGACATCACTTGTTTATTAAAGTGTATAAAAGGATAAATTCTTAAAAGGTTCATTGCTAATACCAGACTGACCAAGTAAGAACTGAGCATCATGAGTCTAAATCCCCTGAAGTCAGCCTGTTTGTAAGTATCTTGATCAAATGCTTATAAATGCTTTGTTATTGTCTGGATTAATAAATTTCTTATTATTTAGGCTTTTTAGGCACATTTAAAAACTATTGTATGAACATCATTTGTACCATTTGGCCTTTGGATTTAATAATGGAATTTATGGTTAATTAGAGTTGTGCTAATACCCACATAAAATATGAATAATTCCAACATAGCAATGGAAGTAAACAGAAACATTCAGATCCCTAATGGGAGAACTGGGATTTTCGTTCTCCCTTCTGAGATTGCTGTGATAGATGCTGGATGGCCCATAAATACTCCACTGGCTGGAGAATTCCCTTACTAATTGGAAGGGCTATTCTGCGCCGTGCAGCTGGTTGCAGAATATGAAATAGCTTTTATGTTTCTCCAACACCAGGTCCAATGAAGCTTCCAGAACATCTTCCACTCTTCTTAAAAGCTCTTGATTCTCTTAAAAATCACCCATTGTTGTAGAAGTGTAAGAGGCCATTGTCTTTTCCAGAGAAGATAAGAAAACTGAGTGGAGAAGGGTCAGCTTGCACTCTTCCATCCTTCTCTTCAGGCACAGGCCATTTGAGGAATGGGGGGAAGCCCCCTTGAGGGCTTTTCTGAAGTGATTTAGATGCAAGTTCCTTGAGAGAAGCTCAATGATGAACTTGAACCCCAACACGGCTACCCCTTTGGAACTTGTCAACAGTTCAGGAGTCACTCTTACAGCAGATGTGTCCCTAACAGAGGCAACCAAGGACATTCCTAGTACCTTATACATGAAGGGTGTTGAGTGTTGACACCATTGGTAGTATTCACTCTTCATCAGTGGTTGATAATCTCGGTACTATAGGAGTTGATCCCATAGTTTTACATGTCCTCTGACCCACTGTGAAGGACTTGGAACACGGCTGCCCTGGTACTGGAGCTTTGGTATGCTGTATGATGGGTAGCATCTACACCAAGTGACCCTATACCAACAATTACTTTAGGGACTTCTTTAAATGTGAAGCCATTACACGAACTGAATGCAACACCAGAGAGACCATTCTCAATGTTAATTTGCCTGATGCCACCTTAAGGGGATTACTTCGTACCCACAGTTCCATCTTCCTGTTCCACAGAACCAGGGTGTGGGACAGTTGCCAAGAAGTGGTTCTGGAAGAATGGTTATTACCCTGTGAAGCAGGGTATCTCAATTCTCCACTTGCCAAGTTTCAAAACTCTTGGAGAGAAAAGAGGCCTCTAAGAGAGTACAGAGTTCAGAGTTACCTTCTTCATCTCTGGAGCATTCATAGGCTGGGTCTTCGGCATCAACACTAAAAATCCTGCAGCTGTGGCACATCCCAGTCCAACTATGATCTCACAGACTTCTCCATTAGAAAAAGTCTCAGTATGTACTCTCTAGATTTTTTGAATGCACCACCTCACGATTCAGCAAATTGCACATTTTAAAGGAATGTGTTTCTCACCTAAACAAAATAGACAAACACTGTCCCACAAAGAGAATAATCTTCCTACACAATTGACATGACCAGAAGCTTAGCAAATTATGATCCTGCATGAAGGCTGTTGACAATAATAGAACAGTCCATGGGCTAACTAACAGAAATAACTTAAACTAATTATTTTTCTCCCCAATGGGCTAACAGAATTCTAAATAACTATCCTAAATAATAAAAGAAAAATATTCACAAAGAAAACAAAAACACTAAGAGCTAGCCATGCTAAGGGGGACGCTAAATCATTCCAACTCTCTGCTGGATGGCTATTAAAAGGCATTGAGAATTAAGCAGGACCACTCTGCTCTTTAGCTCCCTTTATGAAGGGAATGTGAAGGCATAAAGGGTGCAGGTGCAACCCCTGGTGGACTCACCTGATAAAACATCAGACTCCTGTCCAGAAGGCAGGAGTGCACCATGAACTGGGCCATACGTACAGGAATGCAGATTACATTTCCCCACACTGAAGCGCTGAGCCCCCAGTGTTACTTGGGCTGGTGGTGCCTGCTTTTGAAAGGGCCAGCATATTCTGTTACACTGGAACTGTTCCTAGTGAATGAAATGAGGTGAAGTCCATTAAATGCGAGCCTGCAGTATCAGATTTTTGTTATTAGGAACAACTCCTACTATTAACAGATTAGGCAATTATCCGTGTCTCCATAGTCCCAAACACTGTATGCAAGCTGCACATGGAAATTCAAGGAAATTACTTAACCTCGCAATTCAATTGACCTAATAAGTAACTGCCCTGCTGATGCATATAAGATTTATATCCTAGGTTCCAATTTTTCCAAGCAACAGCATTGTTTCAATCAAATCACCCAGAGAGAATCTTCATCAGTAGAAACGATCCATGATATATGCCTTAAATTTGAACAGCCTATGGATTTGCAATTTGCATGGGTCAAATAAGTTTTCCTGCCCATGAGATCCAGCTTCCTTGGGCTTAGGCTTGGACTTATATCTCCCTTGATCTGACCTCTAATTGGCTGCTGTCAAGACAAGCAAGTTAGGGAAGTGACAGAAATAAAAAGATGAAAATCCCTACATAATTATGATTGTCCATATGCTTTGTTCTAGGTGTTGAAGATGTTGAGGTGTTCCACAAAGTCTGGGTATTGTTAACTGGGATAGCTATTCTCCTTGGAGCCCAGGACTTAAAAAGTCCACTAACTTATGTGTGTTTTCCTGCACTAATTCAGCCTATATACCTAAGAACAAAGCCAATTATCTACGGAGGTCCTGATGTGTTTGAAAATCTTCAGGCATTGGAGAGAAAACATCTGCTACTGTGGCATCATCTGGTATCAAGCTGGATGAAGGAAAAGGGGTCAGTGGCCTCTCTCTTGCTGCAGTATATCAGAACTTGCACCTGTTCTGAGTAGTGTCCTCCACTTGAATCTGCAACGTAGGTCACTGGAGAGGTGATGCCATAGGTTGGTTGGGTGATCTTGCCATGGAGTGAGTTGAAAATCAGGACATTTAGAAATAAGGAACATCCCATGGATACCAAGGTCATTGTGGATAGGGGTAAGTCCATCAGTGACCATTAGGCACTGGGCCAGGAGCCCCTTTTTCTGCTGCAAACAGTGCTGGTCAGAATAAGAAAGGAATTTCAACTGTCCTTTGGATCGAGAAGAGTAAGAAAAACCTGAAGCTTGACCACAATGAATCCCCCAGAGGTAATGGAAAAGCAACCCCTGGCAGAACAAGGCAAAGTCCCGCCACACCCAAGGTCCAAAATGCTGGTGGCATTAGCCCCAAAGCTGACTGAGAAGTTATTGCCGATGCCAGAAGAGGCACAGATGCTGGCCTTGGTATTGATTCCAATGACACAGAATCATGATTACTATAGGTGCCAAAGATGACTGCTGTGCCAACGAATCCCACAGCAACAGTACCGGCCTCAATTACATACTCAACGCAAAATACAATGTTGAGGGCAGTTCCAGTAACTGGACACCTGTGTAGTGAATCTAGACAGTGTCATCATTGCTGATGAAATCACAGCAGCTTAGTATTCTATGACAACTGGGAAAATCAAGATTTGAATAGTGAACACCGCTGGTACCAATGCCAGACAAACATCCCATAGACAGTAGAGCCCCAAATTAACATTGCCTCGGTACTGGAGATCAGGTAAGAACATCAGGTACATGTAGAGGAACCGGAAGAGACATGGTGCCAGTCTGCATTGATTCTGGCAGAGGAGGACTCTCTATGAGATCCGGAGAGGCTACAGTTAGTTTTATAGGTCCTTTACTTGGGACCCAAGGGAAATGAATGATCCCTCTTGCTCCTAGTGGCCTCAGAGTCCACAGAGGGACATCACTGTGTTATGGTTACAATGTGGATGAGTAGCCAGTGCTGTCTCTGGTGCCACCAAGCCTCATGGCATGCTCTATAAGGTGCTGCTTAAGCCTCAATACCCTTGCCACCTACCTTCTTAAATCACAGATGGAGCACCTTTCCTCAACGCGTCCCTTCCTAAACACTACACATGAGGATTGCCATTAGGAAAAGACACCCCAAATTTCAGATAGAGCTTTAATCCTGATGAAGGCACTCCATATGAAAAACAAAAAAAACAGCCTAACTTTCCTAACTAAGGCCTTGTACACACTACAAAGTTATTGCGCGATAAAGCCCTTTAATGCGCAATAACAAACAGAGCGTACACACACAACTTACAGTTATTCCGCGTTAAGTCCCTTCTTTTTGCGCAAAATGTAAACCACCTAAACGAGCGTGGTTGCTGCTAACGCGGAATAGTTGTTGCGCGATTGCCAGTGTGTGTACGCTTATCGCGCAATGTGAATATAACGGAAATGGCCCACAATTCAAATTCCATCCCTTCTGCACTTCCGCCTGTACTCTATCGTCGTGACGTCATTTTTCCCGACCTCCTCCTCTGTCCCGCGAATTTTTGAATTCACCACTCTCCCTTCTGCCTCGCTGTTCGGTGCTGCTGCCTCTGTGTGCTTCGCTCGCAATGTCGTCGCGCCGCAGCAAACGAGCTCCAGCCTGGACAGCAGCAGAGGTGATGGACTTGATCGGCATCTGGGGAGAGTCCGCCGTGCAGTCACAGTTACGTGGCAGCCGGAGGAATTTTGACATTTTCGGTCAAATATCCAAAGCCATGACCGAAAAGGGGTACGAGCGAGACACCCTGCAGTGCCGGGCAAAGGTGAAGGAGCTGCGGATAACATTTCACAGAGCCAGAGAGGCTAACCGGCGCTCTGGCTCCGCGCCAGCAACGTGCAAGTACTATAAGGAGCTGGAGGCGATCCTGGGCGGCGATCCCACAACCACCCCGAACTGCACGGTAGACACCTCGGAGACTGCACCCCAAACAGAGAAGGAAGCAGAAGGCGACGAGGCAATTGTGGACGAGGAATCAGAAGAAGAAGACTACGAGGACGGAGAGAACGGAGCCACTGACCCGGGGAGCCAGGAGTTATTTTCCACCCAGCCAGAAACAAGCTCCACTGATTCCTTCTCCACGCCTACCCAGGAATCATCAGAAGGCAGCTCTGGTAAGTCCCGTTCGCAATGTCCTCTATTCTAGGTGCTACAGCTCAGCGTAGACATGGTTTTTTTGCAAGGGGTTTTTGTTTTCGGTGTCCTCAGTTCTGTTCCTTACAGAACTGTAAAGGTGTTACTAGCATTACTTAAAAAGGTCATCGATGTATGCCTCGATTTCCAAGTAGTCGTTCCCTTTCAACTCACTGAACGCGTCATCCAAATATTTCCAGAGTCTTCTCTTGAGATTACATGGTAGAGCATTCCTTTGCACTCCACCATTCAGGGACACTCTTCCTTTCAGACTCGCAAGCACTCCTGCGGGCAACATTGCTGCGCACAGTCCTGCAGCGTAAGGTCCCGGCTTGAAGTCGGCAACATGAAGGAGATGCATTCTCGCTTGCAGAGGCACTCTAAGCAGTGTGAGATCTGCCTCTATTTCAGCCATCTCGGGCACGGGATCAGAACTTGGTGTGGCAATAGTCAACTCTCCGTTGTACTAGCTCTGCAACCCGTACCAAGCTTTGGGAAATCTGTTACCGCCCCCCCATAGGTCCCCTCTTGTGTATTGAAGGAATGTGTGGGGAGAACAACATCATTTGCTCCTGACCGTGGCGAGAACAATAGCGGCATTCTACATTTTTCATATCTGAACAGGAATGACCTTCGGTGGACAGTCTACAGCTGCAGCTGAGCGTCTGAGGAGGATAAGGCGGAGGCCTCGCAGGAGCAAGGAAGACGTCTTCCAGGAGCTCATGCAGTTCCATGAGGCTTCTGCGAGGGAGACAAGGCAATGGAGGAGGCAGTGCAGGCAGGACAGGAGACAGAGCAGTGCGAGGAGAGAGCAGCAGAAGGATGCCCTGATAGGCATCATGCAGGAGCAGACCAACCTCCTCAAGACCATGGTCGGTCTGCTACAGGCTCGCACCCCCCATCATCAGCCTCATATGCCTTTCAGTGCATCCACGCCACATTCCCCCCCCAGACAGTTTTTAGACCACCATGGACATCCATGGTGTAACCCTAACAGAACCCCTCCCCCAACATATGTAGTTGAGTCCCGCACCTACACCCACCTTTAGTCCCTACTCCCCTCAAACCCGAGTTTTGATCAATGTTAATTAAATAAAGTTGAATCCTTGTTAAACTTAATCAGACTTTCTTTATTTGTTTCATTAATTTTACATTAACGGTTTTTGATTCAATGAATGTTTACAGGGGAAAAACACAAAATTTCTAAAGCTTAATTTTTAACAGTTGAAACATATAGGAAATGGTTAGTAACTATATTCAAAGGTACAATTTTAACCAACAGTACTAAAATGGGTTTTTAACGCATCCCTTATGCGAACTGCCCTTAGCTGCGCCCCCCGGATACCCCTCGTGTCTGGTTGCTGGTAGGCATTTTCCAGACGTTGTGCCTCAGTGGTCCAAGAGTTCCTGAATCTCTCCCCCCGGCTTTCACATATATTGTGAAGAACACAGCAAGCCGAAATAACTAATGGGATCCTGTCCTCGTGGAGATCTAGCCTGCCATACAGCGCTCTCCAGCGCGCTTTTAAACGGCCAAAGGCACACTCCACAACCATTCTGCATCTACTTAACCGGTAATTGAAACGCTCCTTGTCAGGATCCAACTTCCCGGTGTACGGCTTCATGAGCCATGGCATCAGTGGGTAGGCGGGGTCCCCAAGTATCACCACTGGCATCTCTACACCGCCCACAATTATTTTCTCGTCTGGAAAAAATGTGCCAGCATGTAGCCTTATGAATAGTCCAGAGTTTCTAAAGATGCGTGCATCGTGCACCTTTCCAGACCAGCCAGCATTAATGTCCATAAAGCGACCACGGTGGTCCACCAGTGCCTGTAGAACCATCGAAAAGTATCCTTTCCTGTTGATGTATTCAGAGGCAAGGTGGTCGGGAGCGAGAATAGGGATGTGAGTCCCATCTATTGCACCCCCACAGTTCGGGAAGCCCAACTCATTAAATCCTGCGATGATCTCCCTCACGTTTCCCGGGGTCACCATCCTCCTGAGCAGAATACGGTTGATGGCTCTGCATACTTGTGACAGTGCCACTCCAACGGTCGAGCGTCCAACCCCAAACTGGTTTGCGACCGAGCGGTAGCAGTCTGGAGTCGCCAGTTTCCAAAGTGCGATAGCCACACGCTTCTCCACGGTCATGGCGGGTCTCATCCTCGTGTCCTTGCATCGAAGGGCAGGGGCAAGCTCCTGGCATAGCTCCATAAATGTGGCTTTCCGCATTCTAAAGTTCTGTTGCCACTGATCATCATCCCACAGCTGAAGGACGATTCGTTCCCACCAGTCTGTGCTCGTCTGCCGGGACCAAACACGGCGGTTCAGGCTGTGTTGCTGGTCCGCGAAACTGATCAGAATGTCCGTTTGGTTTTCAATGCTGTCATCATCCGAGACCGAGTCATCCGTGTCATGCTCCGAATCATAGCCAAAGGCAAACCGCAACAGAATCTGGGCTGTGTTCACAATGCTGAAGGCAGCATTCAAGATCACAGCTGAATCCATGTCGATTCTGAAAAGGCAGTGCCGAGAAGAAGGTTGCTTCAATTTGAAATTCGCGCTCGTTGCTATTGGCAACCGCTGGGTAGCGTCAGTAGCGGAATGCACCACGGGAGATGATACTGGGGACTCTGGGATACGTACCCACAATCCCCTTCGCTTTCCTGGAGGACTGCGCTCAGAAGGGGGGGGGGCTTTGTTCCGTTAGAGCAAGCATAGTGTGTACGCGATCTCGCGCAACAACAGCCACGGGAGAATTAATGCGGAAGAGGATTATTGCGCGTTAAAAATGGTAGTGTGTACATAGCCTAAGATACTAATAGCTACCTAACTATTAAAACCATTTTGATACAGCAGGGTCAGAAGGCAGAAGGAGAGTAATGTTATTTGGATTCCAGGGCATGGGTGGGCACAAGTCCACTCATGGCTAAAAGCCCCTCCCTCCCAAGCCTCAGAGGAACAGTCACCAAATCTGGGACTCAGCTAAGTTCAGGGCACAACAAATGAAGAAAAAAAAAAACCACAACCCAACACACCACCAAGACCAGGCATGAAAGTCGAAGTGCTAAATGGAGGGAAGCTAAAGGGGACACCAAGTAAAGAACCCAGGAAAGCGCCCTCTGCTCCTCAAAAGTAGCTAAGGAGTCGTGGATGAAGCCCAGAGGAACTCTACGGGGATACGAGATCAGATGGAGGAACAAATAGGCCCCATAGCACTTCCTTGGCCAATATACTCTCCCTGGTGTTATAGGTCAGTGGTTTTCAAACTTAAGAGTTGGGACCCATTACTGGGTCACAGACTCTCAGGCACGGGGTCGCAGCGCCCTCTGCTGCTGCTGCTGTCAAAAGACTACATTGCTCAAATATGTAATTGTTGGGTTGCAGGCATAAATGATTTTTTTCAACTGGGTCTTTAGGGAAAAAAGTTTGAAAACTACTGTTATAGATGGCTGCCTTGGCCAAAGCAAGGAGGAAACTGATGAGGAGATCCTGTGCCTTTGTGGGGCCCCAGATGAGGTCTGCTTAAAGGAAGAGGTGTGGGGAGAAGTGCAGCCAGAACCTCAGGAGGTGGTTCTGGAGGGGCCGGAAGAGGGGCTGCAACCTGGTGCACTCCAAATATGCATGAGTCAGGATCTCCCTCATGCTGCAAATGGAACGGGTGGTGTGACAAGAGGTGAACCACATCATGTACACACCTGTGCTCATTGTTCCATGAAGGAGCCACCAGCTGATATCCCTGGGTGGGGCCATGGAACCAAGGTGGAATACAAACTGGCCCACCAGAGTTCTTACTTTAGACAGGTGGCAAAAGATTCCACCACTTGGTATCAGGGTGGAATACGAGGGCAAGAAAATGGAGAGTGTAGAACATGAACATGTACAGATAAGTTCATGACATGGTTCAGAAGCAGACCAAATGCAGATCCTGTAGCTGGTTCAGGGTGGGGTCGGGAGGAGCTTGCAAGGCAGGGCCCTATGAAAAGATCTGGAGGGCCTGGAGTAAGGGGCAGGTGGGGAGCTCCCCCCCACAAGACCCACTCAAGGCAGGCCCGAGCAGCAAGCAGTAAGACTGCCATGAAGTATGCATTGGGGAGCAGAGGGGGTATTTCAAAGGGTGGAGAGCCCCATGTACCAACCCAGTGCCTGGGAAGCAGGAGGCTAAGAGAAGAGAGGTATATAAGCCCCAGAATAATCAAAGCCTTGTTCCCTGTGGACTGAGCAGAGGTTACTACAGGTCAATTAAAAGCACCTGAGGCCATTTAAGGCCCTTCTAAAGACCTGATAAAAACTTTAGTCCAGCCAGAAAAAGGAAGGACAAAGAGCTGGTAGTAGGACCGGGAGGGGCACTACAAGTGACTGGAGTACCCAAGAGCCAGCGGAAGCAGAAAGCTGGTGGGAGGCTTTCCTTCCAAACCCCCTGGCTCCAAGGTACAGACAGCAGGGAGGGGAAACCTGCTCAAGAAGAGCAGAGACACTTCTTAGGCAGAGAGGCTTGAGAGAAAGGGCCCTGAGAGACAGTGGATGAGACAGAGATTCCTTAGGCAGGGGGACTGGAGTGTGAGCAGAAGGGATCCCAAAATGCTGAAAGGGTAGAGGGGGAAGTAGCCCAGGGGGAAAGAAAAAGAAATCACAGCCTCAGCACTGTTGGCAGCACATGGCTGCTATTCACCATGCCCCTGAACTGGGACCCGGAGAAGAGGGCAGACCAAGAATTCCTCTCTCCTTCCTCTCCTCCCAGATCTACTGAAGTAGCCAACACCCAGAAACAGGAGCAACAGGTGACAGACATCCTGATTCACTACAGAAGTGAAAAGCGTGGGATCCACCAAAGCCGAATTGGCAATTTGCCACACGGAATATCAGAACAAAATATCAGAAGCCAGATGCTAAATCAGCATGAAGAAACAACCCACTGAAACTCCAACATTAGCCATGGACAATGAGAGGGAATAGATTAGAGAACCATCGCCTTTACCATAGTCATGCGAGGGGACATTGAAAAAGGGCCCAAACACTGCTGCGAGGCAAAATTCTCTTGCTTTAGTGTACTAGGTGCATACACACCTGAATGGAACATTCCTGCAACCACTCAAAGAACTATTTCTTGTATTGTCTCATGGTATTTAATTAAAACAGGTTAATTCACTATCTTCATCTGCAGATAAGGGTCAGTTTTTCATTAATCACAGTGTACTAATAAAGGCTACAAAGGAGTATTTTTCCCCCCAATTTAAAGCTTGATTGAGTTTTAGGAAGCTGTCAAATCAAAAACTTTTGGTCAACATCCATCATCTGAACACATGATCTTTGTTATAAAAAAAAGAGGCATTACATAGGATGCCATTTCCCATATCTGCAGGTGGACAGCCTTCCCACTAATGTCCTCCTGTAGATTTTTTTTTTTTTTTTTAATGGAAAGAATTACATGATAAACTGCCATTTAAATACATTTGCAAGACAATTCTTCCCTAATTAACCTAAACAGACCACCTTGTTTGGGATTAGTTCTGCTCCTTCCTCCACCCCCAGCAGTGATTTTTTAATTTTGTCGATAATTTAGTACTCGGGAGAGTGACAATCTCAGCTGGAGGCAAATGCATAGCAAGGTGAGGTGATGTGCAATATTTTCTCCACCGCTCTGCCAAAATGTGATAGATTTATTATGTGGACAGATGTCCTCAAAAAAAACCAAGAAACTACCAAATTCACTCTCATTTAGAACTTATTCAGGATAGGAACCCAACTTAACAAAAGTGAATTGTAAAGTGTTTTCAGCTTGGAAAAAGGACAGGTAAGGGTGAGATAGGATAAATGTTTATAAATTCATGATTGATGTGGAGAAAGTAAATAAGCAAGTGTTATTTACTCCTCATAACACAAGACCTAGGGGTCATCCAATTAAATTGATAGGCAGCAGGTTTAAACAAACAGAAGTATTTCTTCACACAATGAATAGACAACCTGTACACCTCTTTGCCAGAGGATGTTGTGAAGACCAAGAATATAACAGGGTTCAAAAAAGGTCTAGATAAGTTCATGGAGGATAGGTCCATCAATGGCTATTAGCCATGACAGGCAGCAAGGCAAAACTATGCTCTGAAGTGTCCTTAGCCTCTGTTTCCCTGAAGCTGGGAATGGGCACAGGGGATAAATGATGATGACCTGTTCTCTTCATTCCCTCTGATGCACCTGGCATTGACCACTGTTGGAAGACAGGATACTGGGCTCAATGGATCATTGTCTGACCCAATACGGCCATGTTTATGTACTTAAGAGCTTTAGCTGTACTTTTCTTACTAGTTCCTGTCCACTCACAGCACCACCTAGCTCCTAAGAATTTTTCTCTTAAATGCTAACTGCCCATTTTAAAAGTTTCTCAGAATAGTAAAAGCATAGATCATCAAGGGGGGGAGGGAATCACTTGAATGCCTAAATAGTAATCATATACATGAATAAACAACTATTCTTTCAAGTTCAGGTAGGCCAAAACTAAATATTTCCTTACCTCCAGGGTCTTTGTCTGGATTATATTCCAATGCATTGCTACAGATGAGATCAATATCTGTTAGGAAATCCTTGGCAGTCAAATAGTTGTGTTTATCAATTTTGGTTATTACTGTTGATAGGTCCATGGGTTCTTTGATAACTTCAAGGTAATCTGAAACCTATAATCAAACAGCATATTCAAGTGACACACGGTCTTATTCATTTCATCATCACACTGTCAATTTCCCGCTTTACACACAGATTCACGCAGCATGCTTAGCACTAATTCAGCAATGTACCAGTTCAACATTTTGGTTTTCATTTTCTAAGCAGATTTAACTCAAACATTCTAAATAGACAAATTGAAATAACCATGCTAATATTAGACAGCTAACATCATTGTTCCTTCAGAGATTCACTGATACATCTAATTTTCAGAGCAGTTACACTAAATTGGTGCTGCAATTAAAGCCCCTTTTTATTACATACATTGAAGGTATTTTTAACATTGTCCTAAACATGACAAATAGGGCACCTACATCCACACAAGTAGAACCTGATACTGTCCATTTTGTAGATAAGCTATTTTTGGTTAATTTAAGTATTCAAATAATAAACCTTTAAAAATCATTTTCTGCAAAATACTTGCAATAATAGCCTGTATGAACAGTGAAGCTAATTTCTCCACTAGAACTATTACAGAAACCTTGCAGCACGGCATTCTCAGAAGAAGGCCCCTTATCTGTCTGTAGAGTTCACTGCCCCACCACACAATGTGTTCAGCAGAAATCAAGGCACAGTAAGGGCATTTAATTGAATTAATTGTATGATGAGATCACGCTTAGCAAGACAAAACCCTAGCAGAGCTATTCTAAATGTAGCCCACTGAGATAGCCATTTTTTATTTCTTCTTTGCTTTGATTAAATAGTTTGCTTCTGCATGAGTGCTTCATGGTAATTAAGATTATAATCAATTTAAAATACAGGTAGAACTAAATGCTTGCCCAATTTTGAATATTTTAAAATCACTCGTATATTAACATGATGATTGCCAAAAAATGAAAAATATCTTTAAATAAAACCGTAATGGCCCAGGAGGAATAACCAGTTTTGATTAACCAGGTAAATACGCATTTTTAGACGTTCCAACAAAAAATGTGCCACATCATGAATCTTAGATTAAGACTGTACTTCAATATCACCTTCAATAACTGTCTACTGGCTAAAACGCTTAATTATATATTTAAAGTGGAATTCTATTCTGAACAACCAATAAAAATGGCATCTCTGCTATAAACTGACCAGTTTACAAGTAGAATGATTTTTTCTAAATAGAGTTCCTGTTAACTCGTCAATTTCTGTTTCTTCTAATTAGCGTATCACCACCAGCAGATTTGTTAAATGAGGAAAGGAGATCTTCTGGTTAAGGCACATGGGCCTGGGACTTGAGAGGAGGATGGATTAATTCCTAGCACTGCCACAAACTTTGCATAACCTTTTGTCAGCTGGGGAGCTCCTGACTTTAATACAACATAGTAGGCCCTCCTGGGCTGTGGACCCTGGACTGGCTATAAAGGCCAGGAGTTCCAGAACAGCCACTGTACTGGCATCTGCCACTGCATCAGTGGCCAGATCATCGGTGGATACCGTAGCCCAGCTCAGCCACTGGGTATCACTGATCAGAGCAATGTCTGCTCCTATGCGAGGTGTAAGACTCCAACTCAGAGAATTTGCTTCTTGGAGACGAGGGGCAACAGTACCAACCAATGTCAGACAGCAGTGCTGGGACAAGAGACTGGTACTGCGACATCATGGCCAGCCGGCCTCTTGATGGTATTTGCCATCTTCCGCTGGGGATGGCGGTATCAGGACTGATCGCAACTCACTAGCTGTCTCAAACACCTCTGGCCTCGATGGTAGTGCAGGGTAGTCAAATTCTGATGGCTTTCTCTCAGTGGGAGTCCAAAGGTGCTGAACTCAACGGTGCCATTCCTGGGGCTGGAGTCAACAAAATGGCACGCACAGGTGGTGTCTAAGACAAGTTGCACTCTGACAGCATCTCTATACCCAGTTTTTCTCTGCTTGTTTCTTGGCACCACTAACTGGAGAGCAGTGCTGAGTGTCCTGGGCCAGGGCTGTCTTTCTTGGTATAGTGGATGAATGTTGGTGCTGGGTGTCCCAGACCATAGAAGCAGAGTCCTTTCTCAGTGCTGGAGAAGGAGAATGGCACTGCATCTCCCCTACAGACACCAGGGTGCTTCTTAATGTCGCAATAATACTCTGTGTCAGGTCTGAGAGGGCACAAAGTGCTGTTTCTCTAAGGAAGAACTTGACTCTGCTGTCCCTGTCCTCCTTAGTTGTGGACCAGAAGCCCTTGCAGATCTTACAACACTGCTTCACATGGGCCTCCCCCAAACACTTGAGGCAGCTGAAATGTGGGTCACTAACCAGCATTATGGCACAATGCACATGGCTTAAGCCCCATGGACCAAAGCATATCTCAGTGCCCAGAAGGGGCTAACACTAACCTTGCTAAGCGGGGTCCACTAATTACTTAATTTACTAACAAACAAACGTTAGGAAGAACTAAATGCAGTTACTAAGCAACGTCCACTGAAAGAGGCACTTGTGAGGGGGGGAAAAAAAGCAAGGACAAGCAGCAGTTCCAATAGCTGTCACGGTGGTGAGAAGAAACTGAGATGGTGGTGAGGCCCTTTATACCAGCACTTTGAGGGCAGCAGAGCCAACCTAACATATATCACTGAAGGAGAAATTTTCCAGGGCAGTGCTCAGGGGAAGCACACACCAAACTGGAATAGATGTAAGCAAGCACTGGAAGAAGAAACCGCCTTATGCTCCCTAGTGCAATGGGACCCGTGGGGCCTACCATAAATCACCTTTTCTTACCATAATCACAATGTAAATTGTGCATAGCTGAAGAGAACCATTCATAGCCCTTTAACATACACAAGTTAAACTACCAAAAAAAAAATGTTCAAATACTGAGTTTGATTTGAAGCTAATAGAGGACAGGATGGGACCTCATATAAGTGCCTATTAACTGCACATGCAATTTGAAGTACAATTCTGCTCCATAAAAATGACATCTTAGGGTCCAATTTTCATTGTGTCTCAATGACATGCAGAACAAACGATCAGTTTGGAAGTAAAGAAGTGTTTCTTACTGCCATCCCTACAATGTTAACATCTAAAAGCCAAGCTGCTCTCTTTCTTTTTCCTACACCAGCACAGTAATTGGCTTGCAGGCTACATGATGCCCTCAGTTATACCTGTGCAACTCCACTGTCTTCCAATTATGCCCTTCAATTCATCTTCACAGGTATAAATAACTGG
Source organism: Pelusios castaneus (assembly GCA_007922175.1). NCBI lineage: Eukaryota > Metazoa > Chordata > Testudines > Pelomedusidae > Pelusios > Pelusios castaneus. The sequence goes on from ML685779.1 coordinate 28,217,544, forward strand.
AACTCTTAGATTCAGAGATTCTAAGGCTAGAAGGAATCATATGACCATCTAATCTGTTCTTCTGTGTAACATAAATCATAGAACTTCCCTGAATAATTCCTAGAGTTTAGCATTCTTAATAAACATTTCTGTTACTCCCCAATAAAGGATAGAACACAGTTTGCTTTTTCATCAATATGTTGGCTCTACAGGAGTAAAAAGCAGTAAAAGCTAGTTTTTGGTCATTAAAGAAAGCAAATACAATTCCAAATACATACAGGAGGCAGATCTGATGAATAAGTGCTACCATTTTAGTAATGTTGATTTTCAGAGTGGAAAAGCACTTTAAACTAACTAGTGGCTGGAGTAATGAAAGGCTCTCTCCTGACCCAGCAGCGTGTCGAAGAATAAGCTTTTAATCACTCACGCTGTGGTACAGAAGGCTATGACTCAGCCACCAGTTGATTACTAGTGTGCAGCATTGGCTAGGTCATGGATATCAAGGATATTTGGAATATTAATTTATCCATGCCCTTTTAATTAATCCATTTTTCCTAATAGGTTCAACTGCATTTTTTGCACATTACTGAAACAAGACCTCTTCAATATCCACCGGTTTGCTGAAGATGTTAAAGCGTTTGTCTGTGGCCAGCCTCTTGGTAACATCCCTGAGAAACAACCGCAGTTCTCTCAATGTGTTCTCCTCCTGGTCCTCCATTCGCTGCTTTTCTGTTTCCGAGAGCTCACGGGGAGGAGATGGCAGTGCAAGAGGAAGAACTTCCAGAGCACAAAGAGCTAGGTAAGAAAGCAGGAAAAAGCCAGACAAAGTAAGTTTTAGTGAGAGGGAATTACCCTGTTCTGGATTTTCACATTTCCCTTCCCAATTTTCAAACTTGCCCTTTTAAGACACTCCTCATCTCACTATGTGTAATAGGAAACACACCAGTTCTGCACATTGATAAAACGTCAGTAGTTAATGATGACCCTAACTGTAATTTTGAATACTGTTTTAAAAGAAAACCAGTATTTTACAAGACTTTATTCAGAAAGATTCTCACACTATTTCGAGTTTTATTGTAAAATAGCTTACCAGCCTGTTTCTTTTTGGGTGGGGGCATTGATGCCTGACTGAGAATTAATTCCTGGAAAAACCTCAGTCTGTCTTCTTCACTTGGTCTTTGAATGTAAAAAACCTCTTCATACTGGATTCTAAAGATACACTTCACCTGCAAGAAATTAATGACATGAGGAGTTACAGGATTCAACATGTTCTCAAACTATTTAATCAATTGTGTATTATAAAACAGAGAATTAACTTTTCAAAATACACATACTGGCCTTACTTGAGAAGTTATTTAAGCTATACCCAAAGAAGCACAAAATCCAAAGAAAATGAATAATCTGAAATTGTTATTAAACTTTCCATAACATGGAAGTTAAAGGGGTGGTGCATCAATGGTTGCTATTGCAATGACAGGAGGAGGAGAAAGAGAACTGAGGGAAAATATTGTATGAGCACCTTAAGTGTAAGGGCAATTGAAGCTACACTACAATCACCAAGTCAAATTCCACTCTTTCTTACATTGCAGGATAATCCAGAATAACTCCATCAACTTCAAATGGTTTTTCTGGAATTATACCAGTGTAATAAAGCAAAATCTAATTCTCAGTCTTGAATAACAGGAGCTTCTTTATGAAGAAAGGGGAAAAACCCATTTGTGGTTGCAGAGGAAACACTTCCATTTCAAATAAAGACAAAAGGATTTCAAATTTGTTTTCTGATGTTTTCTGTGCAGAAGATATTGAGCTCTGAAGTATTAATTCTTGCAATAACATTTGACTTCATGTAAGAATTTGAGAGATGAAATAAAATTTAGCAATTTCAGTGTGAGATATTTTGAAGTAAATTATAAGAACTACAGCATAAAGTTTTGATTATGTACCACAGTTCTACATTAAACTACTCTACAGCCGTAAAAAGACACACAGTGGTGGTGCCTCCCACTCACAAAAAATATTTCACACTCACCTCTTCAGGCAATTCACTGTACATGGTTTCAGAGGTAGACAGCAGAAATATAGGGGAGAAAGACGGTATGTCTTGCAGCAAAGTTAGAAAAGTGGCTCTCACAGTTTCACTGACAGCTTCCCACCAGTCACCAATATGAGGCATGTAAACAATACTTGGTACAGTTCTTCGAGCTTCACGAAAGATCTAGTAAAGAGAAACGGTAATATTTAGATTCAGAAGTTAATTATGACACTTGGTAAGAAATAAAAACCATTGTAGTTTTAGGTAATACAGTAGAGTTCCTGATGCCTTTCACAGGCAACTTCTCATCAGCTTACTTAGCTCAAGATACAATAAAAAATAATTTCCATTCAAAGTTTTTATTAATATATTGTTTGCTTCATCAATTACTTTACACCAGTACCTATGCCATCCAAAACAGCAACAGGTCATATAGGTCAAGACAGTGTTTTAATAATCTATTTCAACAAAGATCCAACAAGCAAACCACATGGAAAGTTAAATTCTACCACATTTTTCGGCAGAAGAGAAAAATATGAAATGCCACAACAAGTACAAGACGAAACGTCACACTAGCTTGTTAAGATTCAGAAGCATTGCATTAGGGCTAGGTCTCTTGTAATATTATATTAGCTTTGTGTGGTTCAGACACTTGCAAATACAGTGCACTGAGCTAGCTGCTAGTGGTTTACAAAACAGAATATTTGGCAGGAGGACTGAAATTTTTCAAGAACAAAAAACATTTTAATTATTTCTTTAACTTTAAGTTGGGGTTTATTTATCTGGGAATTTTAGCAGCTTTGCTATTAATTTCCCATGGCCTGTTATTTTTTCCTCAGTAGGTGAGACAGTGTTTAGTCCATCTGTTACATTTCAAAACTTCATCCTCTATATCCGACTCACTGAGCATATAAATTACCACTTCCCTTTGTCTTCTGGCAGCTCAGATATTCGGACATCATTATGATAGCAGAGCAAGAAATAATCATGTCGTTTATTTTAACAAGATCATGTCTTTTTGTAATTTTAACCTTCATTTTATTTCTGGTGTCGTATTCCTCCACAACTCATATGGTTTCTTCAGCTTCATTTGTACTGCCCACAACAGATACTACAAAGTCTTTCAATTCTTTACAATACTGTTGATTCCATTCAGTTTGCCCAATACTTTTTTTTTTTTTTTTTTAAACAAGTGTGTCAACTTAAGGATTGCCCTTTCATTTCTAAATTTGACTCCAATCAGGAGACACAGATAATGATGTCCTTGCTTTTTTACAATATTAAAGCTCTTAGTTTAAAGTTTGGCTTCACTTGTTTACTTTTTCCAAAAGTGCGCTCTTTTAGGTGTTCGATGTTATGTCAAAAATAAGGCTAACATGCATTACCATAACATAATTTATTTATGATAACTATGTGGAGTTTCTCTTCCACACAGCTGCTTGCTAACAGCATTTTGTGACTTCAGCCATTCACAATAATTCACTAAACGAATGTGTGCAGAGCAGACATAGTTCAATGTAAAGACCTGCGTGTGTGAGAGAGAATATATAAGAAAAGCTTCCTACTACAAGACAGTGATCATCAAGTTGTTCCGTCTACCATTTTTATCTGCCTGAATCGGAATGTGTAAATCAAGGTTTAAAATGAGTGAATATATATATATATATATATATATATACACACTGTCACAAGATTAGCAGCCCTAAAATTCAACTCACTCATATCTGTTTATAATAATATGCAATTTCTCAACACATGCTTCAATTCTTTTTTTGTCTGATCACAAATTCAATCTCTATGCTAAGTATGGAAAATACAGGGCCTGTTGAACTTCCCTATATTTACAGCATTTACTGAGTACAGAATGAATTTTCTGAAAATTTACAAGCACATCCACTGGCACAAGCGGGACTGGCTTCCCTCTCCTTCCCTTCACATAATCCTAGGCACATTAATCCAGTCCTCTAACCAATAAATCAACAGTAAATTAAGAGTCATACACCTGAACACCTAGCTGCTTTGTGTTGTGCTAGTACAGCAAAATAACTGCAAACCAACCATAACTGACCCGTATGTTCTGACATACCAATGGACCTGCCCTTAACAGTAAAAATTATAACAAAACATTTATGTGTCTTCAAATCATCAGAAATAGTGCATGATAGCATTCTCTTTGGGTTTCTTGTTTGAAGATCATATTTTAAATTTTAAATGTTTATAAGACAAGGAAATTCAAAGAAAAAATGCTAAAAACAGGTAAGACTGAGAATACATATAAGTAAATTCAGGATTTTAAAAAATTACATTATATTTTACCCATATGCTACTAGTTTTAACGAATATCTATCTATCTAGTATAGCTATAAAATGGAATCAGACATAAATAACTCCACAATGAAAAAACAACGTCCTTAAGGCACAAACACATTTTAGTAATTAGACTTTTATGCATTTTATAAGAATGAGTAATATTTGTAATAAAAATCTTCAAGAGATTCAAGAGAAATCTTCAATCTTCTCCAGATGATCTCAGAAAAAAAATTTAGTCATAGGAGTGGGTGGGTGAGGTTTTGTGGCCTGCATTGTGAGGGAGGTCAGACTAGCTGATCGTATTGGTCCCTTCTGACCTTATAGTCTATGAGACTAGATTTTATTCTTCTAGGTGCGCATCTTCCAGGTTGATAGGTCCTCACTTTGTACACCTCTCCCGCCTCACTCTGCCCTATTCACTTCTCACTTTGTTCCTTAATCTCAGTATTCTCTCCTTTATAACTATCCTTCTCGATTTTCATTTCACACAGATGAATAAGGCATCAACTGAATATCGTTAATTCAAACCCCCCAAAACTGAATCTCATACTTTTTAGGAACATAGGATGTAAATAATAAATCAGACTGTTTTAAAAAGCTTCTATGAATGCTCTTACGTGTTTATTTCCTTGTCAACAAAGACAAATTTCTGTGCAAACACAGTTAAAAAAAAACCTACAGAAATCAGTTTTCCTCAGATGTTACAAGGCACTAAGAAAAGCAGCCACAGCAGATTGCATGGCTTGTTAGTAGTTGTGGTGGCACAGAGCATGGACTTCCATCTTCAACAGTCCTTTGCAGGTCTCCTTCCTTTGGCAAGAATCAGCACGAGAGGATTTAGGCTTCTTAAAATTCCTCACAACAGCATTTTCCAACCTCTTCCATGCTCAACCTTGTGCTACGCTTCCTTCGATCTCAGATCTATAAACCTTCTGTAAAAATGTACTTTCTTCTGCATGTTGGACATAACCTCACTATTGCAGACTCAATCTCAACTGATACAAATTTCCAGAATCACTCCAGTATCTCTTTATTTGTGAAACAAAAAAAATATCAAACCAACGGACATTAAAATTACACCGTAACTTTTTATACTGAATACTTTTTGTTTACTCTCAACTGTCTTTACTGGATTTGGCTCTGCTTTGGCTTTAATGACTTTGTCTCCACTTAGCAGTGTTCATTGCAGTTGTGATGACATGTCTTATCTTAATCCTCATGGATATCCTGCTGTCCAAGCCGGATTTGAAGGTGCTGAAATGCCATTGATGCACGACAGCTCTGACATGTGCCGTCTTCTCTTAAGAGAACCCCCTGCTGTTAACTGACTACGGGGAGTAGAACTATTGAACCAATCAGTGTTATTCCCGCCTATATGCAGCATCGGCAGGAAAATTCACATCCCTGACTGTGAATTACAAAACATATTAAAAACATTTTGTTAGTTATCATTTTAGAATGTCCCTCCTGCTATAATGTGCAATGGCACATGTACACTTTTTTCCCCAAAAGACCATGATTGTGTTTATCACACTTCAGTGGAAATAAATTTGAATAAAATTACAGACATCAAAGCTCTAAGATCTCAGGTACTGTATAGACTCACCTGTGCACATGATTCTTCAGGTGTTTTGGCACTAACTGAATAAAGTGCTGGCAGATCTAGCCTGTGTACAGAGAACTTTTCAAGAGAGTGCAATAGTGCTGGAGCCAGGTGAGAAGTCTGACCAGAACCTCTCTCTCCTGATAGCAGTAATCTTGGCCTATAAGAGGTTGGCTGGTGATAAGCTGACCTATAAAAAAAGTAATATTTTTAAAATATCACCAAGTATCATATGTTTACCTACACAGAGTTACTCGTCTTTTAGCTTTATTTAGTAATTTGTAAAACATTAAGTCTTCTAGACATTTTTTTAAGTGATTTCATCTTAACTGTGGTAATAGTGATCTTCTTGTGGAGATCCTATAATGACTGTACTGTGCTCCAACTCTGGCATGCCTCAGTTCTAGCACTGATTACCTTTCTGGCTAGCTATATGCACAGCTGCAACAGTTTTAACTGATTAGAATCACAGAATAATAGAATATTAGAAGGACCAACTCCAACTAGATCATCACAGCCAAGGCTTTCCCAAGCCAGGACTTAAAGACTGGAGATTCCACCAACCTCCCCAGGTAACCCATTCCAGTGCTTCACTCTATACCCAGTGAAAAAGTTTTTCATAATATCCAACCTAGACCCACCCCCTACTGAAATATGAAACCATTTCTCCTTATTCTATCATCTGTCACCACTGAGCTCCATCCTTCCTGGATGGCCCATTCAGGTAGTTGAAGGCTGCTATCAAATCCCCTTCACTCTTCTCTTCTGCAGATAAATAAGCCCAGGTCCCTCAGTCTCTCCTCATAAATCACGTGCGCAAGCCCAATAATTTCCACTGCTCTCTGCTGGATTCTTTCTAATTTGTCCACAACCTGTCTGTAGTGAGAGACCCAAAATAGGACACAATATTCCAAATGTGGCCTCGCCCAATGCCGAACAGATGGGAATAATCACTTCTCTCAATCTGCTAGCAATGCTCCTACTAATGCAAGCCAATATCCTGTTAGACTTCTTGGCAGTAAGGGCACATTGATGACTCATAACCACCTTCGTGTTCACTATAACTCCCTGGGGTCCCTTTCTGCAGAACTGCTGCCTCGCAAGTCAACCCCAAATCTGTAGCAGTGCATGGGATTCTTCCATCCTAGGTGCAGGACGCTGCATTTATCCTTGTTAAACCTCATCAGATTTATTCTGGCCAATCTTCTAATTTGTCTAGGTCACCCTGTAGCCTATCCCTTCCCTCTAGTGTATCTACCACTACCGCCAGCTTAGAAATTTGAAAATGGTTTAATTAACCAGTGCAAAACATTTGTGGGTATTATTAAATTGATGCGACCCTAGATTATAATCAACTGTCTTAAATCAATTCCTTCTCATGAAGAAAAGCTAAATTAATATAAATTACTTTTATATCCATTTAAAGGTTCACAGAAGAGTTTCCATGAGTTTAAAAATGCAGCTTTAGTCATTTGTCTAGCAAGGTTTTAGCTATCAAAATTTACTTTTTCGCAGCCCACAGAACAACAAGACCAAAAAGATAATTTTTTTCTTCCTTCAAAGTACCTGTCAGCTGTCTTAAAGCAAGTTTTGTTTTGTTTTGGGAAAAGGGGGGAGAATAAGTGATAGCAGCTGAAAATGTATTACTTAAGTACTTTGTCAGCTCCAAGTATAAAGTGAAATTAACTCACTAGTTCTCAGAGTTAAGAATATTGCGCATGAGCTCTATTTCATGCTCAGGGTTTAACTGATCACCATATTTGGGATCAGGAAGGAATTTTCCCCCAGGGCAGATTGGCTAGGGCTCTGAGGGATATTCACCTTCCTCTGTAGCATGGGGAATGGCTCATTTGCTGGTGGATTCTCCATATCTTCAAGTCTTTAAATCATGATATGAGGACTTTAATAACTCAGTCATTGGTTAGAGGCTTATTGCAAGAGTGGGTGGGTGAGGTTTTATGGCCTGCATTGTGAAGGAGGTCAGACTAGATGATCATACTGGTCCCTTCTGACCTTAGAGTCTATAAGTCAACTTTCATCCCAATGTACCGTATTTTTCGCCATATAAGACGCACTTTTTCTTCACCAAAACGGGGGTGGAAAAGTGGGTGCGTCTTATACGGCGAATGTCCATCTACTCACTGTTCTTCCAGACTGATCTCACACGGAGTGTGTGAGAGGCGGATCCTGCTGCTCCCCCTATGACAGTGGAGACGGGGGCCGTGCTGTAGGCAGTGCTTTTTTTCTGCCGGAACGCACCGGAACGGCGTTCCGGCACCTTTTTTTCCCCGCCGCTGCTCCCTCCCAGCTGTGCAGGCTGGGCCGGGCTGGGGAGATTTAAATCTCCCGCCCTGAGCATGCGCAGTTACAGCGTGCTCAGGGCGGGAGCGGACTGGCCGGCAAGCAGCTCTGCCGGCCGTCCCTGTGGTTCCCAGCCTCCGGCCAGGTAAGGGGGCTGGAGGGAGGCCTGGAGAGGGGTAGGGGGACAAGGAGACGGGCCGGGTTAGAGGGGTGGGGGTGGGGACAAGGAGACGGGCCGG
>ML685779.1:28226407-28241279 GCA_007922175.1 Pelusios castaneus
GCTGCTATATGGGAAGATTCTACTTTCAAAAGCAATTCATGCATTCACATAAATATACCGTATTTTTCGCCATATAAGACGCACTTTTTCTTCACCAAAACGGGGGTGGAAAAGTGGGTGCGTCTTATACGGCGAATGTCCATCTACTCACTGTTCTTCCAGACTGATCTCACACGGAGTGTGTGAGAGGCGGATCCTGCTGCTCCCCCTATGACAGTGGAGACGGGGGCCGTGCTGTAGGCAGTGCTTTTTTTCTGCCGGAACGCACCGGAACGGCGTTCCGGCACCTTTTTTTCCCCGCCGCTGCTCCCTCCCAGCTGTGCAGGCTGGGCCGGGCTGGGGAGATTTAAATCTCCCGCCCTGAGCATGCGCAGTTACAGCGTGCTCAGGGCGGGAGCGGACTGGCCGGCAAGCAGCTCTGCCGGCCGTCCCTGTGGTTCCCAGCCTCCGGCCAGGTAAGGGGGCTGGAAGGAGGCCTGGAGAGGGGTAGGGGGACAAGGAGACGGGCCGGGTTAGAGGGGTGGGGGGGACGAGGAGACGGGCCGGGTTAGAGGGGTGGGGGGACGAGGAGACGGGCCGGGTTAGAGGGGTGGGGGTGGGGACAAGGAGGGACCCCCGCGCAGGCCGGCAGCCCCCACCGCCCCCTCCAGACCCCCGGGGCTGCTTCCTTTCTCTTCTTTCTCTTCCTCTTCCTTCCTTTCCTTTTTTTCCCCTCTTCTTTGTCTTCCTCTTCCCTGCCTTCCTTTCTCTTCTTTCTTCCTTTCCTTTTTTTCTTTTTCTCTTCTTTGTCTTCCTCTTCCCTGCCTTCCTTTCTCTTCTTTCTTCCTTTCCTTCCTTTCTCTTCAATACTTTTCGGGAGCTACCGCAATTTACGTCGAGAGGAAAAAAAGTTTTTTTTTCTAGATTTTCCTCCTTAAAAATTGGGTGCGTCTTATATGCCGGTGCGTCTTATATGGCGAAAAATACGGTATTTCAAACTGCCAAGATGCCAAGATTCAGGAAAGCATTAAGAAGATACTTAACTTTAATGAAGTGCTTACGTCCCATTGACTTAAAAGGACTTAAAAAAATGCTGATGTTCTTTACTGATTTTGGATCCCTGACAATCAAAAATATCAATTCATTTTTATTGCCCTTTTCATTAATTAGCTGCCAGCTGGGAACACTCAGTGCCTTAAAGTAAAATTTGTAAATCTGAGCCTACCATATTGCTTTGTATTTTTGTTGAATGTAAAAATCTTTAAAGGATTCTTGCCAAGTATGGGGATAGGAGAATTTTAGAGCACTGTCTCTTCCCATTAACATTATCTTCATTATGAAAACTAAAGAAATTTTAAAATTTATTAATTTTTTCTTTGTTAATGTATGTTTACTTCAAACTTCATTCTGGTTCAAGAGTGAAACTAGATTGACCCAAAACATAAACAAAGTAAAACTGACCTATCATTTTCTAGTCCTCATGAATTATGAACAAAAATTGTCTTTGATTTTACAAATCTGATGGGGAAGGTCATAATCTATCCACCACAAATGTTTAATGAAATTTAAGGATTAGTTATGGGTGTACTTTTTCCCCCCTTTGTTTCAACTGCATGCTGAATTTTGGGCCTGAACCGCTTGACAATTCATGTTAAGGGAAACAGCAAGATTTTTATTTTTAAGCTAATGAGTTATTTTTAAGTTCATACTACTGCAAATGCTGTTTAGGCACTGGTGGTCAGAAATACAAATTTTCATTCTTCCACAAGACAGCTCTACTAAACAGTGTCCATCACTGGCCTCAGATTTTCGTTACTGAAATAGCCATCAACAGAATCTATACAAATATTAGTCAAAACAATTGATATTACAATTAACATATTTAGATTTTCATTGCTATATCCAGCTTAATATAAACAGCTGCATTTCATCCAAATTTAATACACAAATTCTAACCTACAACTTCTCCACAAGTTCCAAAGGGGTCACCATGTTAGTTTAGTTCAGCAAAACAAACAAGGAGTCCTGTGACACTTTTAAAGACTAACTAATTTATTTATCACCTAGGCTTTTGTGGGAGAAAATCATCAGACGAAGTGGAAGAGAAAGTCCCACTTCGTCTGACAATTTTCTCCCACGAAAGCTCACGTGATAGAAAAATAAATTAGTCAGTCTTTAAAAGTGCCACAGGACTCCTTGTTTAATTTCTCCACAGTTTTCCTCAGAAAAGCACTTAAGAACAGAAAGTGAGGAAAAAATTGAGAATTTTTTTAAAAGAATCCAAGGAAATTTGATCTGAAACAAACTAATTTGTAATATCAGATTTAAATGCAATAAACATATATAAATAAATGATATCAGCCCACTGAAGCTAGATAGTACTTCTGAGTAAGAAAAAGCAGCAAATATACTAGATGCTTAAACTTCTCAATAATGCACCAACATTTTTGCTTACTACTAGAACAGCTGAAGTTTATGATTTCCACAGCAAATGTCTTTAAAATATCCCAGGAGCTAAGTCTGAGAATTGCATTTTTAAAATGTTATGGACCAAAGACCAAATACTGCTCTCAAATACCCATGTATTGTCTGTAGTACCATAACGTCTATACAAAATAGTCAAAAGATTTCAGTTAAACTAAAGAGAACTCTCAAGCTAACAAAAGTGAATTCTAATTGCAAAACAACATCATATGACCTTAGAATTTCAGCTCTCTCTCCGACAAATTTCAGAAAATGCATATACTCACGTTGTAAAATGAAGGTAGGGTTTATGTATAGCAGCTGACAATTGTTTCTTTGGTGATCCTGAGTGACAGCCTGTCTCAAAAATTGATGAAGTATTTTCATCTTCACTATCGTCTAATATTAGACTTGGTACATCTGTTCAAAACGATATATTTACTAATATTAGAGTTCTGACACCTCTTGGTACACCTCAACAAACAACAATGGAAGTTTCTCTGTTAAAAAAAAACAACTCTATACATACTATGAGAAGTGAGAAAATATTAGCCAAAACTGCCTAAATATCAGAAGGTATGTCTAAAAAGTTACATTACTTCAATAACCAATACTATCCATAAAATGTTAATATACAGGAGTCTCTCTACTGAAAAGCCTTTAAATCATGATTTGAGGACTTTAATAACTCAGTCATAGGTTAGAGGTATATTACAAGAGTGGGTGGGTGAGGTCTTGTGGCCTGCATCGTGTAGGAGGTCAGACTACATGACCTTAGAGTCTATGAGCTACAGAGTTTAGTCAGAAATTCAAATTCTTTTTCACCATCAAGCAACATGCCTTTTTCCTAACCATAACAATACATCACCTACTTCTGCACTACAATAAATAAAATGCTGATTTATAAAATGCTTCCTACAGATTTATATTGCTACCAAAGATATTCTTTGTTGAAATTATTGATTTGAACCTCCTTTGACTATGCATACTTGTGCATAATAAATAAGCCCACCTATATTTCCAAAAGTATATTTCATACTTCAAAACTGTTCCTGCTGGTAAACTGGACCACTTGTGTTTGAGAATGGAGAACTGCTTTCTACCACACATGAATTTGACAATGAAAATCAAAATGGTCACTATCAATTCAACTCAACTTTGTTTTCATATCCTGGGCCTTAATTTATTTTGATTCCTTCAATAACAAATCATTCTCAGCTACTGAATTTACCTTAATTTACTTAAATTAGTGTAAAAGACTGATTACAATCGAGAAGAAAGATTGCAAGGAAGCGCTCATGGTTTTTCAGTTTAGATGGTGCCAATCAAAACATCCATTTAGTAAAAGATTCAGCATGACTCAAGATCTACAGTCCAAATTAATGCAAGAGAAAAAGCAGTGACAAATTAACTCCCATGCTAAGTGAAAAACAGCATTGCTAAGCATATACCGTGTAGCTGTCTATCAAATTTAAACAACAAAGAAAAATTCAAGAAGTCACTTACTTATGATGCTAACAATCAATTGGAATGTGGCATATGAGCACAAATATTTAAAACTGATACACATCAAAATGGATTTTGCTGCTTTTAATGTAAACTCTGCTTAACATTCAATCTTTTCATTGACTAAACTGGAGAAGTCTTGGTCTACTCTAGCAACTTACATTGGTATAACTATGTCACTCAGGGGTGTGGAAAATCCTAGCTCCCAGGCTATGTCTATACTGTGGGAGATTCACCGCCATCAGTGCACTCTTCTATGTTCGATTGTGAAGACGTGCTCAATCAAACATGGAACCAAAGCTCTAACTCCAGCCCCGTAACTGTAGTAAGTGCTACACCAACCGGTCGCCATTTCCCATCAGCTTAGCGCAGTGTGTAAGGGGTAGTTAAGAAGTCATGGGGAGATATACAAGGTACTTTATGTGCCTTGCATATCTCCCGTCGGCTGCCACTGAAAAGCGTGGCAAGTATAGACTAGGGCCCAGTGTAGACAGCCCCATGTCAACAGGAGGGCTTCTCTCATAGATACTGCTATTGCCTCTCAGGGAGGTGGATCAACTACACTGATGGGAGAAGCCTCCCATTGGCACAGATAGCGTATTCACTGAAGCACTACAGCTTCACGGTTGCAGCTGTTTAAGTGTAGACAACGCTTAAGGAGAGGGCAAACTAAATCAGGTGTGTGAGAAACTTCAAAAGTAGCTTAGGTTCTCACACATTTAAAGATGAAATACTTACAAAGAACCTTTAAATCAACAAATTCAAATGCATTTAAAAATAACAGCAACACATAACACAAGCATTGCTTGTTCAGTCAGGATAAAAAGGAGATGTTGCATTATACATCATGGATAAGTACACCTGTTCTGAGGTCCAGAAGGAGGTGTGAAGCAGACCAATTGAAAAGTCTCTGAGTAAAGATAAAAGGGGTTAAAAAAAAAAGGGGGGGGATGATGTCATGGTAGGAATCTATTACAGTCCACCAAATCAAGAAGAGGTAGATAAGACTTTCTATAACAAACAACAGAAATATCCAAAAAACAAGATTTGGTACTAATGGGGAACTTTACTCAGACGTCTGTTGGCAAAACAAAGTATCCAAGTTCTTGGAATGTATGGGGGACAACTTTCTGAAACCAAAAGCGGAGGAAGTAACCTGGGGTACAGCTATTTTAAATTTCATTCTGATCAGCAAGGAGGAATTGGTTATGAATCTGATGGTGGAAGGCAATCTGAGTGAAAATTATCATGTTTCTAAGGAATGAGAGCAGCAGAATAAGAACAACAGACTTCAAAAAAAACTAGACTAACTGGTATTGCAACATCCTTTTCTCTGACCTTGACACATACAACCTTGTCCCACTCACATCTATCAAAATGCTGCTGCAAAGATCATGTCCCTAGCCTGTCATTTTGACCATAACACCCAGTCTCCATCACCCACTTGCTAAATTTTCAAACAAGCACCACTGTACCTTCACCCAGGCTGCCCCTCAGGCTTGGGAAGAAGCTCCTCAAACATCTGTTACCTCATGATCCTCCTTCAAATCCCTTCTTAACCCTGATTTGCCATGATGCCACAAAAAACAGACAAGAAGCCATTGGTACATTGATACCACTATCAGGCTGACCAAGAGTTTCTCATTATGTCCTTGTCTGTCTCCATCTATTGTCTTCTTGTCTTATACTTCAACTGTAAGGACTTAAATGCAGGGATCATCTTTTTGTTCTGTATTTTTATGTACATAACACAATGAGGTTCTGGTCCTTTACTGGTGCTTCTAGGCACAACAGCAAGACATATAATTAATAACTATAATAATAATTGCAACTCATTAATTTCCAAGTAAAATAAGCAAATCAAATTTAGTTTTGGTATACATGGGTGCAAACTTGATTCAGTATGCTTTAGACTATGAGTAAGACAACTACAAGGAAAGCTACCTTAATTTTTTCCAACCTAGCAACGAACAGCAAGGAACAAAATGAAAATTAAAAATTACCTTCTCTTTTGTCACCTTGGCTAAATTCAGCATGGGGAAATACTCTGTGTAAAACCGCTAGGATGTTATTGAAGGTTCTTTCCAGCAGCGGCTTTATGACAAGGGATAATGCATGTCCTGAAGACATCACGGCACGTTGGGAAGCAGGCACAATATTCTGCATTGCATGGTAAAAATCTTGTGCGCTGAGAACTATTGAAGAAACATCAAGCTGCAGTTTCTGACTGCTTGCGTAAATCTGGGGATAGCGCCGTCGCAAGGCAATCAAGGCAGCCTCAGTGCAAAGTGCTTTTATGTCAGCTCCACAGTACCCTAGTGTACAAAAAACAAAAACAAAAACAAAACAAACATATGTTTCATGAAGAAGCATCAACATTTTGCATGTACAAACAGGCCTGAAGCTAGAAGAGCAGCCAATTGCTCTTCACTGTCAGACTTTTTCACACTGCATCCAGTTAACAAGTACTGTTTCAGTGCAAACCCTGGGGCTGATCAAATCTTAAGAAGCAAATGTTAAATGCTTATGTAAAACCAATGATATTCTTATTTGAACTACTCTCAGATCTTCTGAAAAAAGATAACTCTAGATGAGCCTGTAGAAGAAAGGTAAATGCAAATTCAAAATAGCATCCACTGATATTACTTTGCAGCAATGTGATAGGACAAGAAATCAGTATCATGTGACTATCAATATTTTATTATAGAATGTACTGTAGCTTCCCCCGACTTCATGTCATCTCTCTTCCTTTTCTTCTTTATAGTCTTCATTTAATACACAAATGTATCCATTGCAATTGAAGTTTGTGTGAAACAGACTCCCCTATACTTTTTACAATGTACAACATTTTTAAAAAGTGATTTTTTTAAAACAACAACAACAAGTCATGAATTTTAGGAACAAAGTGTGTATGTCCACAGAGCATCTGAGAAAAGGCAGGCTATCAAAGAAAAATACCTAATTAGAGCATATAAGTAGACAAGAAATTACCAGTTGACAGAAAAACTCCCTCACCTAATTCATTCTTTTTAGCTGTTAGAAGAAACTAAAGTTTTACCATCAAGCACAAGTCTCTCTCAAAGTCTTTTTAATTTTATAACTCTAGTCGTAAAGAAAAAGATAGAAAATATCTATTATGCTGTTGTAGGGTTGTTCATTCATTTCAGTTTCGGTTTACAACCAATAGCTGCTTAATCCTCATTATTTAGAGACCTAAAACTTTTTCTTAGCCTTTTGTGGTGATAATTGATACTTTTGCAGCTTTCAGGGTAACTGGTTTCATAACAAATAATAAAGTGGATTTCAGATATTGGTGTATGCTTCTATCCTTGATAACAACAGACATCTATATTTTAGTGCATTTTGTTTCACCTCTGTTGAACAAACTGTAGTCCAGATTATAAATTACAAGATTATTCTCTTACAGAAAATATTTCTATAGATACAATTCCAAGACAGGGATATAATTTTTTATTAAGATCTACTGATTTTTAGAGGCGTCTATTCACAGTTTTAAAAAATTGATTAACTATCCTTTAAATTGTGGATCTTGAACTTTTTTAAACCTTTTTTAAAAAAATAAAGGAGAGCAGAGAAACCATTAACATTTAGAAGGGTCTTCCAGCAAGAACAGAACCACCATGCCCAAAGTTGCCTATGCATGCCTTATTCTTCTCTTAATATACACCTGCCCACTGACTTTGTTTTAGCTCTATAATGTCTAAACACCCTTTTAAAGGTCTGTACTACCAACAAAAAAAATAAAATAAAAATGACAATACAACTGTTGACATACGCTCAAAGCAAACGAACTGGGGGATGCCTGAGAATCTCTTCCCCATTTCTAATCTTTTGGTCGTGTTAATTTTAGGGGTTAGTAGTAACAAAAGCAGGTGCAAAATTTTCAGATGGAAATGTGGTTTTTAAGATGATAGTGTCCATTTAATTTTATAGGACTTTTCCATAAAGATTTCAGCATGAGTCAAAATATGTGATTACAGTCAGAACACTACTATAAATATTGGATTCCATGGACAATTTTATAAAATAAAATTTTAAACAAATATTTTGGAAAAATGGCTAGTAAAATGGTTAAAAGTTATAATTGTATCATAAAATCTTAATGTTTGAGTGCCAGGAAAAGCTACCTAGAATTTTACATTAATAAACCATATCCCAAGTGTAAACAAACAGATTATATATAAAAGTGATCTTATTGTCCCTGATTTTGTTACAGATAAATCAGTCATTCATTTTTTACAGTTACTAATTACAGGTGGCCTCTGATTAGAATTCCATGTTCAAGTGCTAAGGCCCCAATTTCACAATTAAATCCATGTAGACTTACTTGGACACATGACAATCTGTTTGCAGGTTGCATACAATTATACTGGAGAAATTAGAAATTGTGTGGCATTCTAAATGCTGATTTGCCTTTTTAACTTTGTGTATTATTTTACCAGTCCATAATGCTGATAGTGAAATACATTAGACTAGACAAATGAATTTGAAGGAAACTTAATCAAAGCTGCATTCAAAGATGTATTATGGTTATACTGCTCCTCAAATCCATCTTTATTTTAAAAATCTAGTTTAAGCATCTCTGGAATAAATTAAGACTCAGCATATCTAGAGCTGTGTCCTTTCCAATTCTTCTATCAATAAATGCTGTAACACTACCTTACCAACAGACGTTTTATTTACAGCTTGTGCATCTCCATTGAACTGCAGAATTAGGAAATAAAAGCTCATGGCCTACTTTGAAAATTAAATTCTCAGATGACCAGATACACAATTAGTCTTCAGTTCTATTTCCCTATTTCTCAAGAGCAACTGAATTTGAAGGGTAAGAACTGATCATTTACTGAACAATTCTCTTATGGATACTTGAACATTCATTTGTGTAACTGACAAACAACTGCCAAGAAAATATCCTGCAGAAAATTACAGGTTTTTTAGTATTAAGAAGCAAATGCATACCACACCCAGAAGATGCAAGACAATAGGGAAGTTGCCTAGGTTGAATATGAAGCGGGTTTTTTTGTTTGTTTGTTTTTTACACTTTTAGTCTTGAAGGAGTTTGAACACATTTTAACTCCAATTGTCACTGTAGTAATAAAATTAAGTTCTAATGCATTTGCTTCTGCTTTTTAAAAAGCAGAGAGATAATACTGAGTTTGGGGTGGACATAATGCACAGACTTTCCTTGTGATAGAAAGAAACTAAAGTAGTCCATTCTGTTTTCTCTACCATTACTAGATTGTGCCAAACAAGTGGGGGGGGGGGTTTGTTGTTGTTGTTTTTAAGAGCACAACTTTCAGTGAGAAGCACAGTAAGGAAACAGGCCCTCATGAGCCTACTATAAAATATGCATCAGACTCATATAGAAACTTGCAGGTTATTTTTTTCTTGTTTCTACTCTTGAGAACTGATTTCTTCCCAAATTCTCTCCTCTCCAAAGCCCTTCCTAAAATCAAAATATAGTCGTAATTATTTCTAAGAAAAGACAAAGGTAGGATCTTCTTGCCAAATTGGGTCAAGATTTTGCCCTATCATCATTATAAGAGCATCTTGGTCCAAATTCTGTAGGAGACAGCACAGGAAGTATGCCAGGACAGAACTCAGTATGAGGTTAAAGTGAAAGATACCACCATACCGTGCTCACAACAGTGGAGGAAAAACACCCAATCATCATCTATCTACACCACTGTATTAGGAGGGAAGAACCAATTGGCAACAAACTACTTATTTTTCTGGTAAGTTGCTCAATTATGCCAATGAACATAGAATAGCCTATTTCTAAGAAGTGTCTTGACTCCAGTGGTGTATTTCTTTAAAATCTTTGTTTAATATTATTGTATCTACCTACCTAGGTTTTGAAAGGATTTACCCAATTGACAGAGATGGTGTGTTCACAGCTTTGCTGTTACTAAATATGGTTTGCTTTCTAAACGGTTGAGTTAGCAAGGCAACTGAGTACCCATTTTCCTAGAAGGTAAACACTGAAAACAAAAATAGGTACAAGAAATGGACACAATTTACAAACTTCAGGCTGGTTTGTACCTATCTTCAACACACACAACTGTAGGAAGACCACAAATTTTTCTTGTGCTCGTGGCTTTTTCCAGCATCCCATCTCATGGCCGCTTTGGGGAGTCAAAGTTCCCCCTAAGACTCCGTAGGTCTGGTCTTTTGTGTCACCTCAGTGCTCTCCCCGAACTGTTGCATTCTATTAATCTCACATGCAGCCCATGGTGTAATATTGTAGCTCACAAGTCACTCAAAGAAGATTTTAAAACTATTTAACAAACCCAGATGCAAAAATCTCCAAATGGCACGTCGCTTTTAAGACATCAAATCCTGATATCCATGACAATTGTGACAGAAGTACAGCCTCAGCAAACAACCTGCTATTGCCCTGCAAGATCTTGTTGTGGTTTTTTAATAATTAAATAACCCCAGTCATTTTTTTTACAAAAAGTTGTCTGGGAGTTATACATGAGCGAGCAAGCAAGCTATCCGCTCTCATGACTGCTTCTCAGGAGAGGTCAGTTATATCTGTAGCATTTCAGTAGTTTTCTTCATTAGGATTCAGATATTTGTAGGTGTTGCCAAGTTCACAACACAAAGGAAAGGTATAAATCACGCCGTACCAAAAGCCTGTTAAGTCTAGACTGTTTGGTTTTTTTGTTTTGTTTTGTTTTTAAAAACGTTGTCCACTCAAGGGGGATAATAGCAGACTAATAGCTACTGCATAAATGTGAAAAGGGGCCAAGAGGCAGGTCTGCATGGCCCCAAAGAATCTGGCAAGCCTGATTTATTGTTCAGGGTTTCATGAACAAAAATGATGAGGTAATCTCAAGGCAAGTGAAACAAACTAGCCTTATTGTGACTAGTTTAGAAACTTCTTACAGTGGACACAAGGTTCTGATCTTGGAAATGGTGGAAGACATTAAAAGCTCCAAGATACAGAATGGAAAAACTCAAGTGCACAATATTGGAACAGTGCAAGAACCAGAGAGCGGATTCTGGGGATATTTCTTTTTCTGGGAAATTAACACATTTCCCCCCAGAACCAACTGGTTTTACTTCAGCACAAGGAATGTCTTGCAGTAAAACCTACAAAAAGGTTGTCCTTGTAGTCTGAACATCTTAAAATATGTCACTGTATTCTCAAATTGGACAGAAACGTGGTGAACTTTCAGAGGATCAAAACTGGATTTTATCCCAGATATCCCCCCTCTCCCATTAAGTGGCACCAGGCCTTTGCAGAAGTCAGGCAGAATTTACACTAAATGGGTTTGGCACATGCTGTCTTATACCCGGCAAAGATTAAATTGGAGTTTGCTGGATAGTTATATTTTCTCCTCACCAGAAGATGTTGAGGTCTTTGTGGCTCAAAAGCGGAGGGATGCTGCTTCGAAGATGGATGTCCCTGTGGATGAAGAGGATAATTCGGATGTACAGTAGCTGACTGAATGGACTGATGCTCAATTTAAAGTTCTTATTTCTTTGATGATGGATCCCAATGAACAGTTATCTGAGATTATCCTTGTTCTGAGAACATCAATGCTTGCCCAAGCAGATGGCTGACAGAGGATGAATCTTTATATGACAAATTGTTGTGAGGAATTTGTGGTATCTATTTTAGGGTTATTCCCCGTTAAAAAAATCTCACTACATAAACATTTGTTGTAATGTCTGTCCTACTATTAAGCAGGTCTCTGAGCGCTTCAAGGTATATTTAAGGACATTCATGGTGCCTGAATCTGAAGAACAGAAAGTTTTTTGCCCCGTGCCTGCCACACAGATATATTACGCACTAGTAGACTCGGGAATATATCTTAGTTTTATGACCAGTGGTTAGTTTGTGAGTCTTTATCTGAAGAGAACATGGCAGAGTCAGTAAAAAGTACTGAAATTTTATTTTTATCCACATATAAACAGGAAAACTGTGCCAACCAATCTCATCTGTAGTATAAAATGTTTAAAGGAATCTTTGCCTAAAGATTCTGCTTTCCATATGCTTTTGATTATCTTTGTGGGCACTAATCCAACAAAAGGACATTGGAGGTTATGTCAGGAAAACATTATCTATTGAATTATTGCCTTCAAACTATTATTATTTATTCTGTATTTTAATACCTCTGATACAATCGTATTTCTTTTCTTACTAAAAATAAGTGTAGAAAGTATAAGAGTTAGAATAAAAATAAAATTTAATAAACCAAAGCTTCTGGTGCATGTTGAGATTTCAGAGGCAAGTGTTCTACATACTTTAAAAGCATTAAGAAAAGGTTTTTATAGGAAGAAAAGGCATCTACAAATGGCAGCACTAATATGGTACCACTCACCAACACATTTTTCTGCTAGTTCCCCCAAGAAAGGATCTGACAATTTGGGGTTCCAGTCTCTCGTATGAATTTGTAAAATGTGCTTTCTTGCCTGATAAAGAAATAAGTATTTCAGCATTAGCAAGCACAATCAGCAATCAAGAGTAAATCAACATATTTCAAGCACTTATTTAGAGGAGCCACTAATTATCCTAGTTGTCTCAATATCAACATGTAGCAGAGTACAACACAAACTCTAATGAGGAAAGGAAAAGTTTTGTTGCGTAGGAAATACCTCTGTGTGCTGACTCTTTTAATGGCAACCACAATACTTCCAATTAAGTTTTTCAGCCATTATCAAATGTCTTGCTATTTAATTTCTTACAAAGATAGATTGCTATTACAGAAAAATCCCATGATCATTACAACAAACGAAACTAATAGAATCACATTTGCTATTAACAGCCTACACATTAAATCCAATATTAAAGATATATTAATGCAATGTGGTTGAGAATATAAAAACCTCACACTAGAACATGCAGAAATATGTTAAAAGAAAGCTGTTCCAATTACAACAACTCTGCTTTGTACATGTGCAATTTTTATTATTATGCACATAGCTGAATGTGTTTGTTCACATACATATAGTTAAATATTTATATTAACATAGCATGCAGAAGCCTCAATCAGAACTGGGGCTTCACTTCGCTAACCATTGTATAAACTCATACAAAGATGAAAACATTTCCCCAATCAGCTTACAATTTAACATAATCAAGTTACAACTGCAGTGGGAACCGCATTTCTGAATTTCATGGTGTGCTTCAATTCTCAGCTATAAGGTTGCATAAATCTTGATTTTTAATGCCTCACTTCCTTTTTTAAAAACAATTACATGCTGATAAACATAAACACAAGATTTATTTATTTCACTGTTGAGTATTATCACTTTCCAACCATGCAGAATTTAAAATACATCTGTAGGCTTGAAAATTGGCAGCTGGAGTTACAGAAATGACTTTAAAGTTACTTGCAACTTTTTAAAAAACAGTTTTAGCAACATGTGATGGATATTCCCACTAACTTGGTGAAGAGGGGCTTTCAAAACTTAATTCACCAATGCTTATCTTTTTATTCAAGTCCTCAAAAGTCATGAGTCACCAGCTCCACTATGACACCCCTCTCTACCATGGAGTTACTCCATGCTTAGTATTTGCACAGTACTTTGAAGACATATGACACTGTGCATATTAATAATTATTATCAACTTGTGATTTCTGCTAAACTCTCAGAATGTTTTATTTTGTGATGAAATTTCTTATGTTTAGGCTCAGATGAAAACTGACTCTTCCAGTGAAGAGTCTGAGGAGAGGAAGGTTTGTACTTTGTTGCTATGGTTTGCCTAGAGACAGTCTTCTGCAAACCTGAGATAACAGAAGAGAGGGTCTACTCAGTCTGCTTTTGTGGATTGTTTTGGAGAAATTTCAACAAATTTAGCTGAGCTGTTTGAGTTGCGAAGGTAAAGGAAAAAGATACATATTCCCTATCTGAAAGCCATTAAAATGCCTTTTTTTTTTGGTTGAATAACTTTCAAAACATATTTTTAAGTCTTTAAATGTACTATGAACTTAGGTATTTAGAGGGGGTAAGTGCCTTTGAGATGCCTGAAGAACTCCAGTTTCCAAATTCTAAAAACCAAACAAAAGAAAAAAGCTAAATAATAGAATGCAATGGATAAATTGTTACTATTTTTGAAAATATACCAAATGTTATTTGAAAGATCTGTATTTGAATATGAGGCTCTTCAGATATAAATACTTACTTGGCTCTAGAATTTTTTAAATATACCCTTTGTAACTTTACCTTTTGATCAGGCAAGTTGAAAAGAAATTCCCTGTCGAAACGACCAGGTCTCCTGAGTGCAGGGTCTATAGATTCAAGTCTGTTTGTAGCACCAATTACGACAATTTCTCCTCTATTATCCAGTCCATCCATGAGGGCAAGTAGGGTAGACACTATAGAGCTATAAAGTTTTAAAAGAAAACTTTGTGTTAAATACCATCGAGGCCTCCTACATAACTTAATACGCCACCAGAGCCATCTAGTTATGCCAGCCTGTAAGGTCTGAAGCACTGGGGTTTCTGGCTAAGCAGCAGCAGCCATATCAGGAGAGAGAGCAGCCATACGCCAAGTAGCACATAGTCACATCTTCACATTCCTGAAACTACTTCAAAACAATGTAATATCAGGCTGTTAAGAAGGCGTCTGGAAACAATGTTCCCTCTAAGGTTTGGCGGCTTGTGTGCAAAATTTTCAAGCCGTGTACAAAACTTTTTCTGAATAAAATTTTTGTGTAATCTCACACGACAGAAATTATAGGCATTAACTGAAGTTAAAGTAATTGTAAATAGAATTAATTAATTGTGTTTAATTGAATTTGAATGAATTTTTAATTGAAATTTAATTTTTAGAAAGGTTTTTATTTAAAATTAATTTTTAAAAGTTTTTTTTTAAAAAGAAAGAAAGAAAGAAAGAAAGAAAGAAAGAAAGAAAGAAAGAAAGAAAGAAAGAAAGAAAGAAAGAAAGAA
>ML685779.1:28241289-28303241 GCA_007922175.1 Pelusios castaneus
GAAAGAAAGAAAGAAAGAAAGAAAGAAAGAAAGAAAGAAAGAAAGAAGCCATGGCTGCTGGCGGGGAAGGACCCTACCGCGGCCCTGGGAAGCCGCTGGTGGGGTGGAGCAGACCCCAGCCCCGGAGGCTGATCCCGGCCCCGTGCTGGGAGGCCGAGGCCATGGATTAGCCTGGCCCCGGCCCCGGCCCCGGGCCGGGAAGTCGAGGCGGTCGGCGGGTGGGAGCCCAGGAGCCCGCCACGACCGCAGCCACCCCGCTGCCCTGGCTGCGTGGGGCAGACAGGCAGACCCGCGCTCCTGACCCTAGCCTGAGCCTGCCTGTCCTACCCTGGGGGAGGGGAGGGCCAGCCCAGAAGCCGGGCATAGGCCGGGTGTGCCGCGGCAGAGCCGCTGCCCCGGGGGTTGAAGGGAGCAGCGGGGGCTGCCGGGCTGCGCGGGGGTCGCGACGGCCGCTGTGCGGCCGTGCAGCTTAGAGGGAACACTGTCTGGAAAGCATTTCTTGTCAACAGATGTGGTTATAAAAATCTACAAATCGTATTGTTTGGTCTCTATGGTACCCACTTTTCTATTGTGTATCTGAATGATTTCTGTCTCATTCTTTAATTGGTTCTGTCTGTTGCATAACTAAGGTAACGAAATGTGATCAGTTAAGGTGGTCAGGTATGATTGGCTAAAAATTATTTCACACTATGTTAGGATTGGTCAAAGAAATATTTTGTAATATGATAGTTAAGGTATAGTTAAGCAAGACTCAAGTTTCACTATAAAAACAGGGTCAAGAGGGAGATGAGCAGGAAGAAGAAAGAGGAATAAGACAGACAGACCCGAAGGAAGAAGAATCCACCTCCAAAGACACCACTCAAATCAGAGCTGCTAGAATTCTCTGCATCACCAAGATGTGCAGCACCAGAATCCAGACAAGACTGACCTTGCCTGGCCAACAGGAAAGGTTGACTGGTGAGCATAGCTTTGTATATTCAGCATGAGTACCATATTGCGTAATTGTTAATAAATAGAAGTTAAGATTATTACTGTGTAAGTCTCTCTCACTGGTAAAAAATCCTGCAACCCATAGCACTATACACCCAGAGTGCTACATTTTGGGAAAGGGTGTGGTTACTTAAATTAACCATGTTAGTTTCACCCAGAACCCTGCGGATTGGGAATAGGTGACTGTGAGCTCTAGAATGTGAATTGGGTGTAGGTATGTGCCTTTCACCCACTGCCATACAGATGGGGTAAGGATGGGGGTGCATACATTAACTGGGTTACGTCTGGAGCCCTATAGATTGGGAAAGGGTGGGTTGCCCAATGTGTAGGTAACAGGCCTCCCTTGGTGTCCTCATCATTGTGCAGAACTGTTATAGACTCATCTCCCAACATGCGAGGATTTGCCAGATGAAAAGACAGTGCCAGTGCAGAGGTAATCCTCACGCAGTTGTAAACAAAGCTTTCAGGGACCCTTTGTAACATACTGGCTCTTTCACCTGGTATAAAAGCATCAGAGGAGAGGCAAGAATCTAAAATGAACAAGTCCAACGACAGCTAAAACAAAGTTACTTTAAATAGTACATTAAAAATATTACCTGTGAATCTGATCTTGTCTACTAGAACGAACTGGGGCCAAACCATCTATTTCATCAAAGAAGATTATAGAGGGCCTCATCAAGTAAGCCTGGTGTATACAAACAGCAACGGATATCAGCTGTTAATTCAAATTTTTTCTGAGATAAACTAAAAACAAATTATCTTCACTATGTTCTGATAATACTTTCACAGGCTGTATATTAAGAATGTGTATTGAGATGCTTTTTTTAAAACCTAGTCCTGAGATAAATCTGAAATATAACAAGTACAGTGCTATATTAAAACAAAACCAAAAAAGTTAGATTAAGTTAGATATTTTCTTTTACCTAAGAAAGATGGCACCAGTGCGACAGTTTTCATGCATTGTTGAACAATCCTAGACAGGGAGGCACTGATTCCTAATGTGAGAACCCTGCCTTTAGAAGAACGAATTCTCAAAAGTTGGAGTGACGCACCCGGCCACATTTTTTAATTGTTTTAAATGTTTATTTTTGAAATTTTGTGTGTATTTTAAAAGGTAATATTGCAGTAATTAATTACTCATAACAAACAAAAAGATATAATACTTAGGTCAAATATCAGAATAATGAAATCAAAGGACAAAGAAGAACAGAAAAAAATGAAAATCCCACCCATAAAGCCCTCTTTTGTTTCTTCTTGCTCATGTAAAACTTTGGAGGAATTGTAATGTGACTTCCCATCAGGCAAACTTGACTTGCGGTGCTTCTAGCCCTGATCTTCGGAGATGGAATATTCAACATCCAATAACATCCCTACACCCCCCATTCTGGATCTGGGGAAGCTGCAGCTTTCACCCTTCTGTGATACCATACCCCCATTTTTCCAAGAGTGGCAAACCCTCCAACAACAGAAAGTTTTAATATCAGACTTAATGATTCTAATATAAAACAAAAGCAAAATATTTTTAGAAACTCTTTGAATTGATAAAGAAGAAAAAGGCGTAATTTTTGTTTTGCTTTGCAGCCAGACTAAGTAAAGAAGTAATCCTGATTTTCCACTAGCACTTTTTATTGTGCAAAGTCTCTCCCACTTCTTACAGCCTTACCTGGAACACGTTAAGGAACTACAGATCTAAGTTTACTAATTATAGAAAGCATCATAAATTTTCTACATTTGTCTAAACCAACTACCTGTATCTGAAACCTGGATTTGTACAAGAGATTGGATTTCACTCTTTACCTGAATCTCTCTCTTCTCCATCATCCTCTCTGGCTGAATGAGTAAAGGATTGCTCATACTAAAAAGTGTATAAAGGATACACTGAAAGATACAATCCTGCAATCCTACTTTACCCTTTATGCCCTGAATTTGACAGTCAGATACAAGGTCAATAATTCAAATTGTTCTCTTTCAATTTCTACCCACAACTGCCATGACAATCGTGCTACTAGTAAGTTCTGGACCGGTCTGGAAGCTCCCTCTTTTATTTATTTATTATATCCTGATTGATGACTCTGAAATACAATGTAAAATAACTTCAATACTGTTCCCCTACATTTTCATCTGTATTGAGAATGGTAGTAAATCATGTCCCCTGGATTGTAACTTATATAAAATTTCCTTTTATCCACAGACAGTTTTGTCTGCATGAAACATTGCAATGAAAAATATACAGAAAAAAATACATCAAAGGTATCTGAACATGCTAACCTGATCAAAGAGGAGACGAAGTTGCCGTTCAGATTCACCGACCCACTTGCTGAGACAGTCTGCTCCTTTCCTCATAAAGAAAGCCACTTTTTTGTCCCCCTGACTGCATTCATTAGCTAGAGCTCTAGCTACCAAGGTTTTACCTGTTCCAGGAGGACCATAGAACAAACAGCCCCTGAAGATAAATGGATCAATATTATAGTCACAAATTTATTTTACATCTCTTATAAAACTTAGTCAAAATAGGGAGCCCAGAGAAAAAAAGGTTAATGTTTTCAGCATTACTTGGTATATTTAAGTTGATTTTACAAAATCTAAGGAAACCAAAAGAAATGGAAAACTATTAAGTTGAATCTTGTATTTTCTATTAGTTTTTCTTACCTGTTCAAAATTCTGTGCTACATTAGAATTTATTTTGTTTCTGCATATATGTTTCATAACATGACAAGTGCAAGCTTTGTTTTATGTTTTCAGATTATTTCATATGTGCTTTGCAAAGCACACAGTAATCAGGTAGATATTAAGCATCTAAAGAGTAATTTTGTATCAGGTAAATCCTTCAAATGTTAACTCCTCCACCCCCCTCCCATCCGCAAAACAAAACACCAGAGCTAGTTCTAGTGTTTGCCTGCAGAGACACAGATTCTAATGCTAGTTTCTTAAAATAAAAAAAAATTCAAGTTTCTAATCAAATTCCAAATTACTTAGGTTCCACATATCTTTTTAAGCTGCTCCAATCTCTGTCCATAAGGATTAAAACCAGAATACAAATGTTACTCAAAAGATTGCTTCAATAAAAGAAACACATTTAATTTGACTTTAAAGGTTACTGTTTAATAAACCCACCAATTTTCAATACCCTAAAAACAAGAGAATGCAGACTTTTAAGACTGGTTTAATCAACCATTTTGGGAGGAATCTTTTGGTTTTCCATGAACTTCAACATTTTTAAAAGCCTTCTTATGGAGCATATACTCTCCTTTCATCAGTGGCATACCAAGGGGTGAGGGCAGGGAGGCCATGCCTTCGGGGCACTGTCATGGGAGGGGGCACCGCCCCTCATCAAACCCTGGTCCAGTGGACTGCTGCTGCTCCCTGTCACTCATAGCTCCGCTGAGTATACGAGTATCAGCAGAAGACAACGGTTGATCTGGATTCACTAGAATGGCTGCCTACCCTGGGGGTAGGAATGGCCTCCCTCGCTCCCCTCCCAGGCTTCCCACTGAAGGGACTAAAGCTGCCTCCAGCCCTGGAGCACTCGGGGAGGGCAAGGCTGGGGACTGCAACTGCTCCGCCAGCCCCCAAGACCTGCACATAGGAGACCCCAACCTAACCACTGCAGCCAGCGCTTCCAAGTTTCCTGACCTACCTGGCTAGGATTGTGGTTTTCTCTCAGCATTACAGTGATGTAAGTAAAGGAGGATGGGAGCCAAGAGGACTCTTGGAGCTGGGTGTGGAGCTGACTAATGGCTGGATGGAATCTGGTTGGGTGGAGACTCCCTCAAGTCTCCTGCTGCAGGGGCTGAGGGCAGCTAAAAAAGTTGCCTACAGCCCTGAAGAAGTGGGCTGCAACCACCCCAGCCCACCCCCGCTTGTGGCCTGCAATGGGAATGATCACTGCTACCCTGTAAGGAAGAGAGGGGGAAGCATTTCCTGACTCCTCAAATGAGACTCTGCATCTTAAAAGAAAAGAACCCTGTAAAAATACAGAACAAAGCTGGCCCTGCAAAGCTCACCTGTCTGAGCAGTAAGCACTCAGTGTGTGAACACCATGCACTGAGAAAGAGGGTTGGGGGGGAGGCGACGCCAAACCTGCATTTGTACCCCAAGCCTTTGCTTCCTGCCCCCACCCACCCCCCTCGCAGATATGGACACCCACCTCCACAGGACACGTCCTGCTCTGTGCGGCTGTGGGGAAGGCACAAATGTAGGCTTGGCCCCCAGGTGCCAGAAACCCTTGGTACGCCACTGCCTTTCAAATCTTGAAGTGATTTCTTCTTTCTTTACAAATAAAGTTTTCTTTATACCAGCATGACAGAAACAATACAGCGAGGGATTCCAATATGCCTCGTATACACAAGAACACTTGCCAACTATGTTTTAGTCACACAAAAACTTGTTTATCTTACATGCTAAATTTTTTCCCAATTTGGTTAACCCAGAACAGACTCTCATTTAAGTTCCAGAGGGGGAGCTGTGTTAGTGTAGTTCAGCAAAACAAACAAGGAGTCCTGTGGCACTTTTAAAGACTAACACATTTATTTAACGTCTGACGAAGTGGGATTTTCTCCCATGAAAGCTCATGCGATAAATAAATGTGTTAGTCTTTTAAAGTACCACAAGACTCCTTGTTTCTTTCATTTAAGATTCTCAAGTTGGAGGCAAGTAATCAAAGACTGTTCATGTTCTCTAATGGATTCCTCCCACTGGTTTCCTCTAACCAGGTGACTCCTTCCACAGTAAGCTATCTGGTTTGGCTTAACCAAGTCTCAAAACAAAGTTTGTAACCAAAAAAGTTTGTGTGACTTGGCTGCCTTGAATTCATTCAAAACCTGCGCCAAAATAATCTCTTTCCTATAGCTTCAACATGGTTACCCAGCCGGCAGTTATCCACAGACTCTGTTCCACTGTGTATTAAGCTTTCTGACCTTCTTTCAAGCCTGTAGCACACACAGCCTTGCCTAATTCTCTGCTTTGGTCTCTCCTAGGGTCCCTTCAACCCCGCTTTGTCAGTGATACCTGCTCAATAATGCTCTTGTCTCGTTTTCCCAAAACTGCTTCCATGTCATCCTGCTGCTCCTTGTGACTGCAAACATCCTTCCAAAACAAACGTCAAACCTCCAACCTTCATTTTATTGGGAGGGGGAAAAAAGTTCACTTCTGCAGCAGCTTACAAAAAATATTTCTCCAACTGAATCACAAAGAGGTACACCTGTCTACTTCAAGTAAAAGAGATCATTTATTTCTGTAATCCATGTCTTCTTACACTCTAATCCTGGTATACATTATAATCCTCACTTGTCTATCCATCCATTTGTACTGTGTACTCTTCAGAGAAAGAACTGATCTTATACATGTTATCCTGTGAAGTACTCTGGGAAAGTGCAACGAAATTAAAAAAAAAAAAAAACCCAGCAACAAGAACAAATCCACCTACCTTGGTGGTTGGATTTTGAATTTTTCAAAGATTTCTGGATAGAGAAGAGGAAACACTACCATTTCCTTTAATGCATGAATATGATGGCTCAATCCACCTATGCTATCAAAACGAACCTAAGAAAATACAAAACATGTAAAACAACAACTTTCCAAATAGTAAATTTTATTTTTAAAATAGTGTGTATACAAAAACATACTAGCACCATGAAGTTTTACCAATCATAAATATTCAAATCAGAATTCACTGACTTTAAGAAATGCTATTACATTTAGAGATAATGAGAAAAAGCAAAAATATACTGTGAATGTGACCTGACCTTTTTACTTCTTTATGATGTATATCACCAGAGAATTACACACAGCCCAAAAGCAAGTGCTTCCTGGCCCAATATTGGTGTACGGACAACAGTGGATGAACAGATAGTCTAGTTAACAGCAACACATTTTGAGTTTATTTTGCTTCACTTCAACTCTGATTTTCACAAAGCTGCCGATTAGGGCTTCTAATTAATCTGCCTCATCTCAAATGCATAATTATAAAAGAGACAAGACTTAATTAAACCTACCGATTTGTCAAGAATCATTGGATCTACATCTGCCAAACTTGCACCAACTTTTACTCGTTCTCGCAAGATTCCACTGGCTAAGTCTTCCGCTCTGAAATTCATAGGCAGACATCTGTTCGACAAAAACAAGCAATTTAGGCTGATGATGAATACAGCAGCAATAAAAGAAGTAAAGGTGGTTGTAACTATCTGAACTAGAAGTTTAAAATACTAGTTCAGTTATCGCTCTCAATCAAAATCAACATGAAGCTAAACAAGTTTGCTCCCGTCCCCTTCAACTTGACTTCATGACTCTTAAAACTAAAAAGCAATTTTCATTAACCGTGTTGAAATTCATTGGAATGAAAAATAAAGAACAAAAGTAGGCACTCTCTAGTGCATCACAAAGACTGAAGAATAGTTAAAAACAAATACTCCTGGACTGTCAATGTAATCAAAATTATGGTGGACTAGAATTACCAAGATATTGCTCTTTAATAGTGATAGCTAGATTTATAAAGAGGTTCCTACAATATAGTGAAGATAACTTTATGATTCAAGAAGCAGAGACCTAATCAGAGAAGCTGTATTTAGATATACTTCTTAACCAACAAAGGAACGCAATCTGGATCAAAACACGAAAACAAATGAGAACTTTACAATTAAACAATCACAGCTAATTAAATGTAGAGTGGTAAGGAAAGGGTTCACAGAAAGCAGCAATTAAGAAAAACACATCTTGAAGAATTAATAAAGCTAATTAAGCTCTGATGAGAGGAAATATTAACGTGACCCACAAGGATTATTTTAACTTGTACATGCACTTGTTTTAACTTCTTTATGAAGTGTGAAGAAGCCCTGAAAATGTTATAATCTAAGGAGATTGAGGAAGAAGAAACAGACGGGAGTCAGGAGGACATAAGTATCTAATACAAGACGTAAAGCTCTCTTAGGCAATTCTGCACAACAACTTTTTTTAAAAGCATTCTTTAAGTAATTAAGAGTTCTGTTCACTTGTTTGTGATTTTTTTTTAAATGGTTCTGTGGTTCTTCAGAATGGGAGAGAAAGGAAATGGGTTGTAGAGAGGAGGCACATGGGGGTAAGAAAGAGGAAAACAAGATGGAGACCAAGAGCTTTGATGAGACAATTTTTGTACTGATATGGTTAAAGCAGTACAACCCTGTAGTAACAGAACAGTGACATTAATATATAGATGTTTATATTGGTATTATAAGAACTATATATAGATTGGTGCTGAGGATAGGAAGGGGAGGGGACAGGGAATTCAAGATAAAGGGGAGAAGCAGGAATGAATGAGGGAAAGCAAGATGGAGAAGAGGGTCTAGAGGGTGAGTCTGGAAGTATGGAGGAGGGAGAGTATTGTATTGACAGGAGAAGCAGCAGTAAGAACAAGTGACCAGCTGGCAAGGGTGGGAAATGGCCATCTAACGTGGAAGCAGAAAGCTGAAGAATATGACATGAGAAAGGTTTGGTGGCCACACACTATCACTGCTAGAAAAGGGCTGCAGGTAGATGTGGCTTTAAGAAAACTCTCAGAACTCCTCCTGCTGGTTCACCACCTACAGAAGCATAAGCAAATAAAGAGGGTTCTGCTGGGTCTTCCTGTCCCAGACAGCTGCCTCTAGTCTAGCAACAGGACCCACTCAGCCCCATCTGACAAAATGAAGAAGCATTTGTTAATTTCTTTGTTAAATCACAACCACACTACCTTTTACGCCTTAGATAATTGCTGACTATAATCTAGTCCGAACATTTTTTGATGTTTGGGATGCACATGGTATTACAGTTATGGGAAAGAGGAGAGAGATGGTATTTGGAAGAGCTATTGTTTTAAACACTCTTCTAAACTAATTAAAGTAAGAAAAAGGAAGGTTACTCACCTTGGTTCAGTAACTGGAGTTCTTCGAGATGATGTCCCTGTGGGTGCTCCACTGTGGGTAGTGACGAGTCCCCACGTTACAGTTCGGAGGCTTCGAAGCAGTGACGTTGGGGGCTGCACACGAAGTCGTGCCGTCTCGCAGGAAGTTGTTGGCGCTCTAGCGGCCCCAACCGCCTCAGTTCAATCTCTACCAAGAAAGGAGTCCGAAATAGAGAGGGGAGGAGAGCGGATAGTAGAGCACCCACAGGGATATCATCTTGAAAAACTCCAGTTACTGCACCAAGGTGAGTAACCTTCCTTTCCCCTTCAAGCATGTCCCTGTGGGTGCTCCACTGTGGGTCACTCACAAGCAGTGTCCTCAATAGGAAGAGGGACTTCGGAGTCATTATTGTAGAAAGATTGTAGTACTGATTGGCCAAGCGCTGCGTCCGATCGTGATATCTGTTGCAGTGCATAGTGTTTGAGAAATGTGTAGAAGATGTCCATGTTGCTGCTTTGCAGATTTCGTGTATAGGTATGTTGTTGAGGAATGCCGTTGTTGTGGCAACTGATCTTGTAGAATGTGCTCTTATGTCGTCAGGTGGTTTGGTTCCTATTGTTTTATAACTTTCACGTATACAGCCTGAGATGAGTTTGGATATTCTTTGAAATAACTCTTTCCCCTTACATCTGTCTGCTATGGAGACAAATAATTTAAGAGTAGTTCTAAATGTTTTTGTTCTTTCTAGGTAATACGCCAGCGTTCATCTGACAGGAGAGTATGTTGAGGATCGTTGTGTGGTTTCAGGAAGACAGGTAAGTGTATGGGTTCATTTAAGTGGAGCTGTGACGAGATCTTAGGAATAAATTTTGGATATGGGCACAATGTAACCTTATCTTTATGGAATACAGTAAATGGAGGGTGAGCCATGAGGGCTCTTAACTCGCTTACACGTCTAGCTGAGGTGATAGCAATTAAAAACGCCACCTTCATAGAAAGGTGAAGTAATGAGCAAGAAGCCATTGACTGAAAGGGTTTTCTGGTAAGTGACTGTAATACCAAGTATAAGTCCCATATAAGTGTAGGGTTCCGCATATCTGGATAAAGGTTTTGAATACCTGTTAGGAATCGTTTTGTTATGGGGTGAGCGAAGATGGAGGAGGAGTCTATACCTATATGGAAAGTTGATATAGCCAATAAATGAACACGTATTGAGCTTATAGATAAACCAGTATCTTTTAGATGTAAGAGGCATTCAAGTATCAAGTGAATCGGTGCAGAAGTCAGGTTAACCTGTGATGACTTGCACCATATAGAAAATCTCTTCCACTTCTGTAGGTACGATCATCTGGTTGTTGGCTTTCTACTATTCAGGAGGATGTGCTGTACACACTCTGAGCATTGAAGCTGTTTGTGTTGGAACCATGCTGTTAGGTAAAGCGTTCCTAGTTTCGGGTGAACTATTTTGCCTGAGTCCTGTGATAAGAGGTGGGTGAGGAGGGGAAGTGCAATAGGTGGTTCTACTGACATTTGTGTCAGCATTGTGAACCATGGTTGTCTCGGCCAGGCAGAAGTTATCATGATTGCTCGTGTTTTGTCTCTGCGAATCTTTATCAACCTTTTGTGAATTAGAGGTATTAGAGGAAATGCATAATACAGGCTCCTGGACCATTGAAGAAGGAAGGCATCCCCTAGTGAGTTCTTTCCAATTTCTGCTCGAGAACACAATAGGGGGCATTTGGTGTTCTTGTGTGTGGCGAACAAGTCTATTATGGGAAAACCCCATCATCTGAAAATCATTTTGGTGATTGATGGATGAATCTTCCATTCATGTTGTTTTGAAAATGATCTGCTCAGATGGTCTGCGAGAACGTTTTGTGTTCCTGGAAGGTAAGTCGCTGAGATGGTAATGTGGTGTTCTATGTACCATTCCCGAAGTCTCATGGCCTCTATACAAAGGGAGTTGGACCGTGCTCCACCCTGCCAGTTTATATAAAACATGCAGGCTGTACCATCCGTCATAATTTGCACATGCTGATTTGTAATATAGGTGCGAAAATGCATGCATGCATTTCGCACCGCACGAAGTTCGAGCAGGTTCATGTGCAGGGAGGATTCCTGCCTTGTCCGTTTGCCTTGTGTGGTAACGTGTCCCAGGCATGTGCCCCATCCTATGAGGGATGATCTGTGGATGTTATGGCCGTGGGGAT
This sequence comes from Pelusios castaneus, assembly GCA_007922175.1. Classification (NCBI taxonomy): domain Eukaryota; kingdom Metazoa; phylum Chordata; order Testudines; family Pelomedusidae; genus Pelusios; species Pelusios castaneus. The sequence continues at coordinate 28,252,343 of ML685779.1, forward strand.
GTCAGTAGGTTGTTTGGTAAGCACCACCAGAGGAGAGAGTCCTTTATTTTGACCGGTATAGATATAATTTTTTGAAGAGGGTGTTTACTTGGCTTGTATATATTGGAAAACCAAAGCGGTCTCATACAAAGTCTTGCATGCTGTGCTGTACCACAAATGTGGTCGCTGACATGTGGCCTAGTAATTGCAGACATTCTCTTGCTGTTGTTGTAGGTGTCCGACGGATCGAATGAATTATTTGCAAAATTTTGACGAATCGTTGATGGGGCAGGAATGCTCTTGCTACTCACGCATCTAGGTGAGCTCCTATGAACTCTATACTCTGAGTTGAAGTGAGAGTTGATTTTGACCTGTTTATGAGTAGGCCTAGTCTCCGTAGCATGTCTATAGAGAAGTTTGTGTTCTTCTGCTTGAGTCTTGGATCTTGCTTTTATCAAACAATCGTCCAGATAAGGGAAGATTGTGATGCTGTTTATTCTGAGGTGTGCTGTGACAGCCGCCAGAACTTTCAAAAAAACCCTTGGTGCGGTGGATAGGCCGAAGGGTAATACTGTCTACTGGAAATGGTCTATTCCTATAGTGAATCTTAGGAATCTTCTGTGGGCTGGGTGAATAGGGATGTGGAAGTGAGCATCTTGCAGGTTGAGGGCTGCATACCAGTTGCCTAATTCCAGAGCAGGGATGATGGTTAAAAGGGTAACCATCCTAAACTTTTTTGGTTCTATAAACTTGTTTAATTTCCTGACATCCAGAATGGGCCTTCATTCTCCTGATTTCTTTTCTGTCAGGAAGTATCGGGAGTAAAACCCTTTTCCCCGTGTTATGTCGGGACATGCTCTATAGCCCCTATCTGCAACAAACAAGTTACCTCCTGGAGAAGGAGGTGTTCGTGAGTTGCGTCCCTGAAAAGGGATGGGGAAGGGTAGTGGTGGGTAGGCTTCAGGATGAATGGGATGGTGTAACCTGTACTGATCACCTCTAGGATCCATTTGTCATTGGTAATTTGAGCCCATTTGTTGTAAAAATGGCGTAACCTATTCAGGTAAATTCGGGGAGTATTCTCCTCTGCTTGATTGGGGAGGATGCACAGACCCTCGACCACACCTTCAAAATTGTTGTTGGGTTGTGGTGGTTGAGATGCCAAAGTTAGGTTGTTCGGTTGCCTGCGGCTTTGTTGCCGTTGCCTGCCGCATACTTTTTCTTGTCTCCTATTATTTCTGTATGGGTATTGGTAGTGAAAACGAGAATTGTATGGTTGGTACTAGTATGATCATCTTCTGTTGGCTGGTGTATATATGCCAAAAGATCTCAAAGTGGCCCGAGAGTCCTTGGAAGTGTGCATTGTGTCGTCTTGTCTTATCTGAAAACAATCTTTTCTTTTCAAAGGGAAGATCTTCAATAGTCGCCTGGAGCTGTCTAGGCAGGTCAGATGAATGTACCCAGGAAGAACAGCGCATGACTATCCCCATAGCTATGGTTCGTGCTGCAGTATCTGTTACGTCAAGAGCAGCCTGTAGGGCTGTCCTGGGTATCAACTGTCCTTCTTGGATTATTGCCAGAAATTGTTGTTTCCTATTATCCAGTACATATTTAATAAAGTCTGCCAATTTCAAATAGCTGTCGTGGTCATAATTGGATAAAAGTGCTGAGTAGTTTGCAATGCGGAATTGCAGAGTTGAAGACGTATATACCTTTCTTTCAAGAAGATCTATCTTTTTATCCTTCTTCTCGTGGGGGGTTGATCTATTGTATAGCTGTTCTCCACTGTGGTTTGCAGCCACCACAACCAAGGAGTTCGGAGGGGGGGGTGTAAACAGATATTCAGAGTTTTTTGCTGAGATGTAGTATTTTTATCAGCTCTCTTACATGTAGGTGGTGTGGGTGCTAGTGTTTGCCATATTGTCTCGGCCAGCTCTAACAGTGCTTCATTCATTGGTAAGGCTATTTTCGAGAATGACGGCATCTGCGGTATTCTGAGGAGCTTGTGTTGGGATTCTGCCACCTCTTGCATTGAAATCTCCAGAGTCTCTGCCACACGCTTGAAGAGCTCCTGAAACTGCTTAAAGTCATCTGCGGTAGTAGGCAGAGATAGTATAATTTGTTCATCTGGAGAAGATGAAGAATGGGGGGGGGAGGAGGGGGAGGCTGGTGGTTCCCCTTCAGTGTATCTGTTTCTTTGTGATCTGATTTTGGATTCGACTTGTAACTCTTCGAGGTAGAACGTCTGCTGCCCGTCCGAAAATGGGGAGTATGGTTCCCACCTGTGCCAGGGAGGTACGGATGATGAGTGAGGTCCGTATCATGGGGGCCCATATCATGAGTAGGGTGGCATGTGGTGATATGGATGTCTTGTCATTCCCAGTCTGTGTGGGGATTGGGGAGGTGTGAAGAATCTGGATTCTTCAGCTTCTCCTGAGAAGGGAATAGGGGATGGGCTTCTATATTGTAATGAACTACGTGGAGAGATGTCTATGTTTTGCATTGGGGAATCTCAAGGATGTTCAAATGTCTCCTTGGTGCCGAGTCTTATGTTTTCTCTTACTCAGAACTGCAGTGTCAGAGTCGTGCTGCGGTGCTGAGGTATCAGCGGATGCTGGTACGGCTAGAGGAAGTGTTTCGGATTGGAGATCTGCCAGCGCCATTGCTGTGGGAACCATCGGGGCCGGTGCCATTGTAACTGTTATTGGTACCGATGACAGGGCCCCAACAGATATCGGTGCCGGTGAGCACAGTACCATGCCAAGCGCGGACTATACTCATTTGTCCATCTTGTGTCTCGGCTCCGACATGGTAGATCAGTGCCATTTGTCATGTCCGGTGGTCAACGTGCTCAAGGAACCAGTAGCCTCTTTAGTACGAGTTTCTTTGGCAGGAGATTTTTTTCTTCTTGAGGGATGAATGCGGTGGAGTTAGCTGCCTCTTTAGAGGGCAAGATTCTGTGGATTCTTTCTTTTGTTGCCCTGGGTCAGAAGCCGGGCGAAGTGATTTTTCCATAAGAATGAGTTTGAGATGAAAGTCTCTCTCTCTCTTTGCTCTGGCACTCAAGTTTTTGCAGTGGGAGCCTTTTTGAGCAATTTGCTCCTCACCAAGGCATTTTATACAGACGCTACGCCCGTCTGAGCTGGGCATTGCATTGCGACAGGAGTCACACCGTTTGAAGCCTGGTGAGCCCTCCATGGTGTGAGGGGGTAGAAAAAGGAAGAAAAAAAAATTAACAGAGGAGGAATGAAATTAGGGTGGAAGTAAAATAAAATAAAGGAAAAGGTAAGAAAATTCGGAATCAAGGGAATGATATTTCTAAATTGGGAGAGGAGTCGCTCCAACTGTAACAGCGAACAGTTGAGAAGGAACTGAGAAGGTTGGGGCCGTGCGCGTCGCTAGAATGCCAGCAACTTCCCGTGAGGCTGCACAACTTTGTGCGCAGCCCCCAATGGTCACTGCTTCAAAGCCTCCGAATTTTAACTTGGAAACACATCACTATCCACAGTGGAGCACCCACAGGGACATGCTCGAAGGAGAACAGCAAAGTAATCCCTCTTCTTTACATGTTCACTGAAAATACATTTTAAATTATACAAAATTTGATTAACAGTGTTTTACAAAGACTTTGATTTGATTTGGGTTTTCTTTATTATTTGCAGTGTAAATAATTATCTACTCATATGACTTCAGTAGGCTGATGTTAATATGTAACTAAAACAAGCCTCTCTCTTTGCTTCTGTTCCAAGTTAAATTTGTTGAAGTCTCACATGTAAGCTGTAATCTTTCAAAATAAAGTTTACTAGATTACACCAGAATTCTGCTTTTTCCTGCCAGATCAATATAAACTCAGTGGCGTACCAAGAGGGGATGGGATCAGAGAAAGCCAAGGACCCAGGGGGGGAGTGAGACACCCAGGCTGGAGCTGCAGGTAATTGCAAGGGGGAGGTAGTGGTTGTGGCACACCTGGCGGGAAAGGACAGCCCTTCACAATGGGGCAGGGCAGAGAAGACAGGAGGTGCTCTCCCCATGTTGTGAAGGGCAGGCCCAGTCCCCCCCTCCTCAGGCCAGAGGGGTGGGGTGGCTGCGTCGTGGCCTCCGAAGCAGGCTGCAGGGCTGGAGAGGCAGGCAAGTGTGTGGGGGTAGGAGCGGAGTGGGAGGGGGGACACCACCTGACCTGGCCAAGCCCTTCTTGGGGGTGGGGTAGGCCGCCAAGGAAGTTCTGAGGGTGCCCCTCAGTGCACCTCCTTGCATGTCACGAAAGGCCGCCCACTCCACGCTGCCCCCAGCTGGGGGGTGAGGCTGACCCATCAGAGCCAATGCCAGGCTGCAGCAGGAATGGTGGACACACACACTGGGTAAGGTGATACACCAGAGCCAAGCCTGCATTTGCACTCCCCAAGACTCTCCCGCTCCCTAAAGCAGCTGGGGGTGGCATCGGAACACCTCCGGTCCCGAACGGAGGAATGCAAATTAGGCTTGGCCCCAAGGTGCTGGAGAGCCTTGGTATACCACTATACAAACTGGCCCTCCTAAAGACTCAACATTTTTATACCTGTTTCTTGCTCTGGCCATGCTCTTAGACTTTCTCCTTTCAAATCGTTCTTCGTCTGAAGAGGTTGTATCACTGCTATGAATGGCATGTTTCTTTCTCCTATTTAGAGAACAAAACAAACATGCAACTAACAATGCATTTCATTCTTTTCTTTGTAATGTTAAAACAAAATAAAAAGGATGTATGTAACAACACTGGTCAAGGCTAGGAGACCTTTTAGCAACTTTTTGTTCCATAAAAAAATCTAATATATCAAAACAGTCTGAGGAAAATGCCTGTTTTCTTATAGCATTCAACAAATGTCTGATTCCAATTTGAACATTTCAGAGAAAGCAGAAAGACCCAAGAAAAATATGGTCATTCCACATCACCAAAATGGAAAAATGAGCTATAATATCAAACATTTCCAAAGTTTAAGGTTTCTAATGGACCCATCATCTAATAAATCTTCCAAGACATCACTCATTTCTGTCTGCAGCTAACAGAACAAAAACATTGTAATGAAAAAAATGAATTTAAATAGATGATACAAAAACTGAGTGTAAGTCAGATTCTTTTTCTGAACACTTTTCATACTGAACAGTAAAGTCTTTTTAGAAATAGTTTATATTGTACTTGCAATTCAGAAGTAAAGAAAAATAAAATGTGTGGTCCAGATTACTTTTCAAAATCCATTCTGTTAACTTCTCTTCATTTTAATACAAAATAGTAATCCGGTGAACTTTTTGAAAAGACGGGGAGCTGTATGTATGCTAGACACAAGTATATAAAAATAGACAAATACAGATTGAATTTAGGCTACTAAAAAAAAAGTCTCATTTATATCTGCATGAAGTAACAGAAGCTTCTTCTAGATGTGCCTCCCTATGGGGGCTCTCCTCTAGGTGAGCTAGCACCCTCTGCACCTTTGCTTGGAGATTTCTTGTAGCCGTGTCTTTTTGGCATGTGCGTACATGCTAGTCAGCCTTATGCGCCATGACATTGGTATATACGATTGCATGGGTAAAACACTCTCAGCTCTTTTGCTATCATGAAGCTCCATAGCAGAGAACTCTGAAGCAGAGGGAAAGGAAGATGGGTAGTAGAGTACCTGTAAGAACACATATCTTGAAGAACCACAGTTACTGCAAAGGGTGAGTAACCATCTCTTTTTTGAGTAGAATCCCTAAAAGGAGCTCTACTCTAGGTGACTACCAAGTAATTCCCTTTAAGATGGGGAAGCTTCAGAGTCAAGTCCAGTGTGTGGCCAAACACAATATCAGCAGAGTTGCAAATTACATCTTTGTGTTCAACAAATGTATGCATAGATGCCCAAGTAGCAGCCACACATCAATAATGCCATAGAGGTAGAAATGACCTGTGTAGAATGAGTACATATATTCAAAGGTGTTTGAATATCTCAGGATTTGTAGCAAGAATCCATGTAGACGATATCCACTTGAAAAGTCTTTGATTAGAGATTGCTGACTCTTTGACGTATCTGCTAATTTGCTATTTTGTCGTATCCAGATAGGAGACTAGGGCTCTCCTAATGTTAAGGGTGTGCAGCAATGTCTCCTAGTTATCTCGATGCTGTTTGGGGTGGAAGACTGGAAAGTGAATGGTTTAGTTAACAAGAAAATCAGAAGAAACTTTAGGTAAAGATTTGGGATGGTATCGCAGCATGACTTTTTTTTTTTTTTTTTTTTTTTAAAAAGGAAAAGAACAGTGTGAAAGGGGACATGCCATTATGAACCATATTTCCCCAACATGATGGCTATCAGGAATGTTGTCTTCAGTGATGATTGGCACAGTGAGCAAGTAGTGATTGGTTCAAACAGTGGTCTCATGAGGCATTTATGGACCAGATTTGAGGTTCAAACAAGAGAAGGGCGTTGGACTAGCAGATAGAGATTTCCAAGTCCCCTGAGGCATCTCACTGGCGTTGGGTCGGCAGAAACTGAGTAAGTCTTTATTGAGGGTTGAGGGGAGCAGGAAGGCGTGATGGCTCCCAGGTGGATTCTTATAGACCTCATCAACAAGACAAAATCTTGGATATTTTTGAAAGTATGGGTAGCAAGTAGCAGTGGGGTCGCTGGTGCCATGCACACGAGGCATGGGCCCCGATTCCGCCCGGGGACCTGGGGCTCAGCCACTTGAAGCAGTGGGATCTGGCTCCGATCCCAGCCAGGGACCAAGGGCCCGGCCAGGGTCAACAGCGGCCGGATCCAGCCCCGACCCTGACTGGGGATCTGGGGCCAGGCCACCATCAGCAGCGCAATCCAGTCCTGAGCCCGACCAGGGATCCGGGGCTGGACTGCTGGAAGCAGTGTGATTCAGCCCCAACCTCAGCCCCAGGGTCCGTCAGCGGCTGGATCTGGCTCCAACCAGGCATCGGGGGCTTGGCCGCCAGCTGGCGGTGGCAGGAGCCCAATCCAGGCCCAGATCAGGCCCGGCGCGGCAGGGGGAGGGGCCCAAACCTCTTTTAGGGGCAGGCATGCTCCTGGCAAGTAGATTGATTGTTTCCCACTGTGTAATAGAACTCCTTTTACTTCTTCTGAGCAGTCTAACTCTAATACAGTGAATCATCAATCAATCATGTTTTGAGATGAAGCTGAGGAAGGTACGGTCTTGCTTGCTGTTACTGAATCAAGATGTGCCCCTCTGACTTTTAAGTTCTGCACAGGGTCAAAATGGATTTTTGAATGTTCAACCTCAGACCTAATTCGAGGAAAAGATTTATCTCCTCGGAAGCTGGCCAAGGCGTCCTTCAAGCAGCCAATCGTCCACATAAGGAAATACTAAAATATCTTTCCTGTAGAGCTGTGCTGCCACTTTTGACGTCACTTTTGAAGAGAGCCTCAGGATAGATGACAGACTGAAGGTATGCACTCAATATTGAAAGTGGTCCTGTCCAACAGTGAAACGTAAGAGGGACGTTGACAGACCAAGTCAGTCCGAGTGTATTCAGGCCAATTTGTATAGATCAAAGTGATTGTCAAAAGGTAGAAAAGCTGGTATTTGGACTTCATGAAACTAATGGAATGTTACTTGAATTGTTTTCACTCGTCTATATCATGTTATAATACAGCAGCAAATATTTACACTGTGTATACTCTTGTAACTACCGTGTTTCCCCGAAAATAAGACAGGGTCTTACATTAATTTTTCCTCAAGAAGACAGGGCTTATTTTCAGGGGATGTCTTATTTTCGGGATGCATGGGTTGTGCAGATACACTGCATAGCCACGCCCATCACTAGGTCTTATTTTCGGGGTAGGGCTTATATTGCGCAAATGCTTAGAAATCCTGCTAGGGCTTATTTTATGGGTAGGTCTTATTTTCGGGGAAACACGGTAAATAACCCATCAAAGAAGCCTTAGGGAATGCTAATGAAGGACTAAGAGAAAAGTGCTAATTCCAAAGCAAGCAGTCATTGTGTGTGACGACCACAGGTCAAAGACTCAAAGTGCATTCCTCAGTCACCATCATCAAACGAAAAAGTCCACATTGGTAGCTTATTTTCTGTCAGAAGAAGTTGTAAGTATGGATTCAAGGAAAGATCTTCCATCTCTGGATTCTTTGACCTCTTATAGAGAAGTGTGCCAGTTGCAAAGCAGAGATCCCCAGGGAGAATCAGGGTACCCTGAAAAGATTTTTGGGAGAATTGGGGTTCATTAAATCTTGGCCACCACCTGGAATTACAAATTGTGACTCACCTATATATGTATTTTACCTGCTTTAACATCTTAACTCTTTTCCTTTCCTTAGCAAATAAATCTTTAGTTAATTTACTATAGAATTCACTGCCAAATTATCTTTGCTGTATGATCTGGAGTTCCAACTGATCTGGAGTAAATGAATGCTCTCTTAGCATTGGGAGCTACCTCATGTAGTGTGCTTTTTTTTTTTTTTTTTTTTTTTTTTTTTTTTTAAATCGAGTGACCTTTTGTCACTAAGTCCAGTTTTGTTTGGGCGGCAAGATAGATTGGAGAGTTTAAGGGGACTGTCTGTGACTCCATGATAAACCTGTCATAGTGATTGTGACGGGGCAGGCCTGCCCCGCACTGGGCAGAAGCCACCCTGCCCCTTGAGCCCTGCTGGGCATGCTCAGTTTGCTGTCCCACTATAAAAGCAAGCTGCTCAGCTCAGTCGGGGCTGGCCAGCATGCAGGAAGGACATGCTGGGAGCTCCCAAACAGGAGCTGCACCAGCCCCTGCAAGAGAGAAGGAGCAAACCCAGAGACCTTGGAGGAGAGCAGCCACTACCTGCAAGCAGCCTGGAGACAGAAGCCCAGGAACTCATGGCTACCAGGGAACTTCGGGACCCCGAGGAGGAGCGGACAGCACCGGTCACAGGAGGGGACAGCCTGGAGCCCCAAGGACAGACCACACCAACAAGCTGGGTAGGAAGTAGCCCAGGGGACCAGCTGCAGTGCAAGTGCCAAGCCAGTGTGTTTCGGAGTGGACCCCCACTGACTTGGTGCTGTACCCCCAGCACTGATAGGGCCCTGGGCAGGAGCACAGTGGAACATGGTGGCCTGAGCCCCCCTACCTGGGGTATCTCATCCCTTGAGCAGGTACTTTGATAATTGACTCTGCGGCCACTAGGCCATGCTACCCTGACCCTAGGGCCGTGTATTGACTTGGGGTACAGACTCTGAAGCTGTGCAGCCATACTGTTGGCTCAGGTATTGACTTTGACGTTGGCGGTTCCAGGTTAGCCTTGGCACCCGAGAACCTCACGGAAACCCCCGCCTCGCTTACGTCCCGTGGACTTTGCCCTCCAGGGGGCACCGAAGCAAGCATACCCCGCAACAGTGATCCAGAAGTTCACAATGTTTGTTACTGACTTGGTAAAATCGAATTATAGAACATAGTACCAAATTGTTTGCCCTGTTTTATGACCATCTGCCCTGAGGTAGGCACTCGCAGTTGTGAGCCATGACAGGCAGTGTGACACTGGAATCGTTTATGGGATAAGTGGATCACAATACGGAAATTTGCACCTTGAAGGCTGAAGGTTAAAAATCAATCCCCCTTGCTCTAGTGTAGGGTTATCACCACAAGTGTCATTATTTAGCATTTCTGTGCCTTCACATAGATGAGTTTCACATAGGTTTGAATTTTCTTCACATAGGTGTTGAGTAGCCTCAAATCCAGGATGGGTCTCCAAGCTCCAATCTTCTTTGGTACCAGGAAATTCCTTGACTAAAACCCCTTCCCCCTGTGCTACACAGGGATTGGTTCTATGGTTCCCAAGGATAAATATTTCCAATTACCAGATGCTAAATTACTAGGCAAAATACAATCACATAAGCTATACCCAACTGAATTCTTTAGTTGACCACCTGCCAGCAGAGAACAGGGATCAATTTCAGAAATTATTGCGAACATTAAAAGGACTTTAGGACTACTTTACATTCTCTTGGTATTTATACATCTGCCTACAACAGAAAGCTCACCAAGTCCCAGATGGCTCTGAGATCCTATCTTGTTCAGTTCTTTACCTCCCAGAAGCCATGTGAATAGTATCAAAGAGAAGAGTCCACTGAAGTAAACCATCCACTTCACAGCCTCCCTCATCCCACCCTTCCACCTCTAAGCAGCAATTCTGAGAAGCTGCCTAAGGGCCTGAATTACCACTCATCCTCTTCAGCTTCACCAGATCACCTTTCCTCCCTTTAGTGACCACCTTTATTACTTTAGGAAGGTTTGAGAGTCAGTGACTATAGAAAAGTGGATTTCAGAGATTATCATCCACTTTACTATGCTTCCACCAACAACCCCGAGTCCCCATCCCTCTTCAGGAATCCATCTCATGAGAGCTTGCTTGGTCAAGAAATACTCTAAATTGTAAGGAGGCTGAGAAATAAAATTTCTTCTTCAATAGGTGTAGATGTTTTTGGTCTTTTTTTATGAGGCATAGTTTTAACCAAGTGCTTCCTTCCATGTTCATTAACTCATTGACTGCCAAGGAGTTGCAGAGGGATGAAAAAATAAAAATGTTGAGTCCTGTGCTGGGACAGAATATCTTCTTTTCTCTTCTCTTCTGCAGGTAGGCAGAATAGTGGCTGGAATGTGCCAGATGATCTTCACTGGGTTCATAAGGGCTTTGTTGACAGGCAAAGCTAAGCAGGCAGAAGTGGGTGAATGGAGGCTATCAAGAAGGTTAAGAGGAGTTCTTTTACCCTCCTTGATAGGGAAACTGCAAAGAGTCAGCAATTCTCTTGACCAGAACCTGGAATTTTTAAAAATCATCTGTCAAGGACAAGAGAGTCACAACTGCTTCATCCAGAAATGAAGATGAGCTGTGGGCTATAGCATCCTGCCCTCAAAGGCTTCCTCTTGAGGGTCAGGTCTCCTGGGAACAGAGCAGATGACGCAGGTTGCCTCACTCTGAAAGGGGTGATGCTCAACATCCTGGAGAATTGCCAGTGATAGTCACCCAAGGGTCCCAATATGACATGGAGTAGGTGCATAAGGCAGAGGCAGCACCAAGGCTGTTCAGACCAGCAAGATGTTGGCTGCAATCTTATTGTTATAGTTTTATCAGAGACTTCTGGAAGGTGGCCTCTATTGGAGTGAGGCGGAGAACACTGAATTGATATTTGAGACACTGAGGTAAGGTCTTCATCAATATCCTTTTCCTAAATCTCACTCTAGAATGATGTAGCACCTGGAAAGATCTGAGGTGAAACCATTGGTACCAGATGAACTTCAGAGAATCCAGAAGTTCTCGGTACTAACAAGACACTGGAGCTGAGCAGCAGAGAATCAGGCGTCTCACATACAGCCAGGTCCCAGAGAAAATGGTACTCAGTGTGTCATGGTATCTAGTCTGTGGTCTGCCCTGAGGTGATGGTAGCTGAGGGCACTAAAAGTACTGTGGATTTTGGGTGCTCCAAGGGAAATGTGATTGGAGTCAGATTTGAGTTGCTCAATTTTGAGCAGGCAGAGGAGAGCTCTTCTTGCCACCTTGGTCTCTTAATGGTACTATTGAATTCTCTAGGCCTGAAGCTTTGCTGTCTTTCTGCCTAGTGGAGTCTCAGGTACCTGAGGAACCAAGAGCCTCATGGGGGGCTGAGAGAGCAGATGGTGCCAGAGAGACTGAAGACACACACAACCTTGCCCTTTTAGAGAAAGATTCCCTATCTAGTGAGCCCAGGGTATGGCTCTTCAAGGACTTCTGAGAGGAGTCTTTTAAATGTACTGGAGGAATGTGACTAATGATATCATGGAGGCAGCAAATTTGCTCAGAAACTAGTATATGGGGGGAGATAGGCGGGGGGGGGGGGGTGGATCTTTTGACCTGAATCAGAAGCCAGGCACAGAAAGCTCTCTCATGAGAAGATGAAGTTTTAGCTCCCTGTTTTTCCTGACTCTGCATTTCAATGCCAGGCAGACATGCGTTTCCCCAATGCAACGGAAGAGCCCATCGTTTATGGGATCACCCCCCAGCACAACATTTCAAGCCAGGAGAATCAGCATAACATCACAACAAACAAGAACTACTAATTGGTATCTATCTGAATATAATACAGAACGTTTTTATTTTTAAAAACTAGGAAGCTAAAACCAGTACTACTTACTAACTAATTAGACTAATGCTAAGAGCTTCCACTACTAAACACATAAGAAATGAGGACAAAACTGAGGAAATCTCAAAGGGGACAACTGCCAGAACTCTATTTCAGGCTGAGGCACTTTAAGAGAAACAGAAGGTGGCTCTCCCATGCTGCACTGCTACAGTACAATGGCAGGGGTCTGACTAACATGCCTACGTGGACCAAACAAATAATGGGATAAGAGAAATTTCCAACCAGAGGTGCAAGAAAGCTAACACAGAGAGCAAAGCACCCATAGGCGCACTGCTTGAAGAAGAACTTCAGTTCAAGAGATACTTTACCAACATTTTGTTTAGAGATAAAATAACCTGGGTGACACTAACAAAATTTGGTTTCTAAATACCTGATTTTTAAAAGGGGGTTGTCAATATAACACACCATAAGTCATTAAAATGAAAGAATATTCAGCATTTTATTTATTTTCCACATTCATACTCTTTGTTCTTTTCTAAGCTTGGACAACAAAAAGAAAACAGCCTATTTCAGTGTCTACAACTGGTTCCTACTCAATTTCTCTTAAAGGGTAGAACACGATCGTGCTGTTACATTTCAGTTAAAAACACCACATAAGATCTTTCTGTCTAAAAATTTTCTATTAATTGTTTTAAGTTAGTAAAAAGCTCATTTTTACAAATTCTAAGGTCAGGTTCTAATTGTGTACCTTTAGTTTAGTTTACCAAAAAAATTGTTCAAAGGCTTTGGAAATTCAACTTACTATATTACAGCTTTGCCAGAAAATAGAGCAGGTCTAAAAATAAATAAAATTTAAAAAACAAATCTTCGTTTAATTAAATTTTGATCAACTCTGCTTGGAAGAAATTTCAGCTAGAACAGAACATAAAACATTACTGCTTTCTTGTTTTCTTTATTTCTCTAGCACAAAGGGAGATTTGCTGCTTTAGAAGAGAAACACTAAGGATATGTAGACTTTTTCGGGCTTGGGACCATTGGGTCCCAGAGCCCAGACATCTAAACTGAATTTTGTAGTCCCACAATCTAGCCCCACAAGCTCAAGTCAGCTGACACAGGCCAACTATGGGTGTTTTATTGCAGTGCAGACATTCCCTAATGCAACACTGATTAGAGACTATCATATAGAAATACACAGCTCTTCTAAAGAACATGCATCACACACGTTTTTCCTGTCTTGGGCCTCTCCTGAGCAGATTGCTAGTCATACAGAACTTTTCCTTGGCATTATGATGCAACCATAACATTTATTTTCATTTGTTTCCTGAACAGAATTTGATTCTAAGGCAGAATCCAAGGTCATTATATTCATGGGATCACACTATGGAATTCACTACCTCAGAAGGCTGATGTCAAGAACTTAAGATTCAATAGGGGACTGAATACTTAGAAGGCTATCAAGAATATCCAGACATGTTACAATTAATAACAATCTTGGAAGGGATATTAAATGCTGTGCTTCAGGGCTTAACAGTACGAGACATACGTTGAGGGCAGGTTATCCATGCATCCACCTTCTGTAATGTTCTTAAAGCTTCCTCTGAAGCATCTGGCACTAGCTGCTGTCAGAGATAGAATATTAGACTAGATGGACCTTCTGTGTGTTCCAGTTTGGTAATCCTTATGTTCCAATATACGTCTACAATTAAAAGTTTTATTTCACACTAATCTGCTGATTCATCCTATTATTCATATTAACTAACCATCTTCCCATGAAGGTATTTAGTAACCACCATATTTATAAGACACTGATGTTATTATACTGATTTCTTTTTATTAGTCATAGGAAAATTCAGCTAAATTTGTCTCCATTCATTGTCAGATCATACAAAGAAATCACATATTAAACAGAAAAGCTTTAAAAAATACTGAGGCCCCAAACCTGCAATGAGCTCTTCTATCTTAAGTAGGTTTTGGGTGAACACAATCTACTTACATGAAGCTCTGTAGGATAAGGGGCTTATTTATGATACTTTGAGTTTAATAAATATCATCCAGGGACAGAATGTTTCTAAATAAATAGCTAACAAAATATTCTGAGGAAACACCAATATTGTCTACCTACAAAAAACTTCAAAACTTCTTCAAAGCGTCTGACGAAGTGGGATTTTCTCCCACGAAAGCTCATGCGATTAATAAATCTGTTAGTCTTTAAAAGTGCCACAGGACTCTGTTGTCTTTCTACAATAGTTTCTACAAAAAACTTGTGATGTTTACCTGATATGGCTTCTTCTTGCAGGAGATCTGTGAATATCAAATAGTGCATTTTCTCTCTTTTTTTGATGAGCTGGAACTGAGCAAAAAAGGTAAGAGGTCTGAAATATGGTATACAAAAGAGGGTAACTATATGACTCAATTGACAAAAAAACCCACACCTATTTTCAGAAACATCTTTTATTATAATCCTCTCTCCAAACGCCACGTGAAGAAATGAGCCTCACAGCATGCTCTCACTGGCAGCAAATTTGGATTATGTCAGATCAAGAGAAGGAATGGAAACAGATACCGTGGGCTCCAGAAGGGGACTCCCCTATCCGTTCCATCTTCTTTCAAACTCCTCAACTGATTGCAGCTGACACAGTGCAGCGGAAACATGTGGTTTTTTTCAAATAGGCAGGATTCACGCCAACACACTCTGCAACAGCCTTAGTTTCCATGTTTGTTTTTTTTAAGGTGCAGCCTATGTGTAGTGCACTGTGGTAGTTTAATTTTGAAGTGATATATGCACAGAACACAGAAAGGTCTACATCCAAAAGGAACAGCCATAATCTCTTACCTAGACAAAGACTGAAAAATAGCCATCTGGGGAATGCTGCCTGTGATAAATTAATATCATGCAGTGATTCAACACTAACCCCAGATTACATTGTAGTTATGAATGGTTGGCAGACAAACTCACTGAGAGGAACAAACAATCACTACATCTTCTGATTCTCCCAATCTACTAGGATCCCCATCTTTTATACGGGTTGAGCTTTAACCAGTTGGCTCTTTCTTATGTTCCCATCTATTCCAGACAGGCATGCAATAGCACTAGCTTGGTCAGATGAGATTGTTTTAGAATTGGTAACACCACCACACTGACTATACCACAGTCCAGGCTTAATTTATCTTCTCAGGTGCCCCATATATATGAAACAAAAGGGGAAGCAAGATGGCACCAAGTGGAACTCTGTAAAGACATCCCCTTAAGAATGAAAGGCAATTATCCAACCATGGTTCCAACCACGAAACACAGTAGAGCAGAAGTGTGTGAACTTTGGCAAGTCATTTAACAAGTCAGTGGCAGACCCTGGAAAAGACAGTTACTAACCTTCCGTAACTGTCATTCTTCGAGATGCTCACATCCACTCCAATTAGGTATGCACACATGCGCATGAACCACCACTGGAAGATTTTTCCCTAGCAACCAAGAGGGTTGGCGATAGAGCCCTCTGGAGCCGCATCACTATGGTGCCCTTTATAAGTGCTCGCCAACCCTCCCCTCTCTGTGAGAAGCATGTGGTCTTGGGTAGAAGACAAGTAAGAAAATGTCCTGGTTCAAGTGAAAGGGGGAAACCACCTTTGGTAAGAACACCAGGTGAGGGCGAAGCTGAACTTTGTCTTTGAAAAAAATAGTATACGGAGGTTCAGAGGTTAGAGCCCTTAGTTTGGATACTCATCTAGCAGACGTGACTGTGACCAGGAACACTGCCTGCCACGAAAGGTACAATTCCGAGCATGTTGCTAGGGGCTCAAACGGAGGTCTGGTGAGGGCCCATAGTACCAAGTTGAGGTCCCACTGAGGTATTGGCTTGATGCTTTGTGAAAACTTTCTGTCAGTACCTTTTAGGAACCATTGGGTTCGAGAAGACTGTGCGGCCTTCCACAATGGTTTGGAAGACCGAAATTGCTGACAGGTGGACCTTAAGGGATGAGAAGGACAACCTTTGCTGTTTCAGGTAAAGCAGGTAATCCAAAATGGTTGGTATGTCTGTGTCCTTGGGTAGCTTCAGTCTCTGGCTACACCATACCGAGAAGTGCTTCCACTTCGCTAGGTACGTGTGTCTAGTCGAGGGTTTTCTCCTTTCCATAAGTACTTCTCTGACCTGCTCTGAGCATTGCCTCTCCTGGTGGTTCAACCAGAGATTTTCCAGGCCGCCAAGCGGAGAGCGCAAATGTCCGGGTGCTGGAAGGCCCCATGTTTCTGAGTGAGTAGGTCTGGTTCTGGAGGCATTGTGATTGGAGGCTCCACCAGCAAGTCCAGCAGGGTGGGAAACCAGTGTTGGCGCGCTCAAGCCGGCACTACTAGGATCATTAACAACTTGTCTCTTTTCACTTTCAACAGGACTCTGTGGCTTAGAGGAAAGGGTGGGAATGCGTACAGTAGACCTTGGTCCATTGTATCTGGAAGGCGCCCGCCAGAGAGCCCGGCCTGCGGGCCTGGAACGAGCAGAACTTCTCGCATTTGGTGTTCATCTCCATTGCGAACAGGTCTAGGCAGGGAGTCCCCCACTTTTGGAAAATGAAACGTGCTACATTCATCCAAAGAGACCATTTGTGGGCTAGTATTGACCGACTGAAGGAGTCCGCTATGGAGTTCTGCACTCCCAGTAGGTAAGAAGCCTCCAGATGTATATCTAGGGGAATACAGAATTTCCAGAGGGCTATGGCCTCCTTGCATAGCTGTGGAGAGAGGGCACCACCTTGTCTCCTGATGTAGTACATTGTGGCTGTGTTGTCTGTCTTGACCGTCACGTGGTGACCCACTAGATGACTCTGGAACGATTGGCAGGCCAGTCGTACTGCCCAAAGCTCTCTCACATTGATGTGAGCTGAGCGATCTTGGTACCCCCAACAACCCTGTGTCGTGAATCTGCCTAGGTGCGCTCCCTAGCCCAGGTTCAATGTGTCTGTCACTAGGGTCAATGTCGGTTGTGGTTTTGTAAATGATACTCCCGCACAGACAATGTCCTCATGCATCCACCATTGGAGGGCGACTATCACAGAGATCACCTGGTCTAAATGGTCCTTCGAGGGGCGGTATACCAACGACAGCCAAAGCTGAAGAGGTCTGAGATGGAGTCTGGAGTGCTGGACCACATGTGTGCATGTGGCAAAGTGGCTGAAGAGTTTGAGGCAGGTCCTCACTGTCGTCATGGGATACTGCGATATATTGGCTATCAATTCTGTCATTCTGTAGAAACAGTCGATTGGCAAAGAGGCCATGGCTGTGGTTGAATCCAGTAGGGCCCCTATAAATTCTCTCTCTTGGGCGGGAATAAGAGTTGATTTCTTTGTATTTATCAACAAGTCCAGATCCTCAAACATGCGTCTTATGATGTTTAAGTGTTCAAGTACCTGTTCCCTGGATCTGCCCTTCACTAGCCAGTAGTCTAGGTATGGACAAACATGGATCCTCCGTTTCCTGAGGAATGCTGCTACCACCGCCATACATTTTGTAAAGATTCTGGGGGCTGTTGATAATCCAAAGGGGAGGGCTGTAAATTGGAAATGTCTCCCACCTACTACGAACCTCAGGAACCTTCTGTGTCAGGGTATTATTGACACGTAGAAGTATGCGTCCCTGAGGTCAAGGGCAGCATACCAATCCCCAGGGTCCAGCGAGGCAATCACTAGGGGTAGAGAAACCATCCTGAATCTGGACTTCCTTATGAACTTGTTCAGACTTCTGAGGTCCAGGACACGTCTGAGGCCTCCCTTCGCTTTTGGGATCAGGAAGTATTTGGAATAGAATGCCTTCCCTCTCAGTTGTATTGGGACCTCCTCGACTGCCCCTAGTAGTAGGAGCTGTTCCACCTCCTCCAAGATGAGCTGTTCACAAGAGGGGTCCCTGAAGAGGGGCAGGGAGGGCGGGGGTGGTGGATAGAATGGAACTGGTTAGAATAACCCAGTTCCACCATCTGTAGGACCCAGACGTCCAAGTTAATCTGGGACCATGCACAGCAGAAGTGGGATAAGCGGTTTAAGAATGGGGGAGCTGGAGTGTGAGGTTTCAGTACGCTGCCCTCGGACGCATCTTCAAAGATTCTGCTTGGGGCCTTGAGAGTGTTTGGAGTGGCTATCATTGTGGTGGGACGAGGGGTAAGACCTCTTTCGGTTGGTGAAATTGTTTAAACCGTTGGTCCGGTTTCTTCTGCGTCCGGGATCCTGCCTCTGGGGTTGTTGATATGGATGTGAGGGGGGCTGTGGCTTAAAGTAACGTCTCTGGGTAGATGGCGTATGCATACCCAGTGTTTTTTTTAAGCTGTGAACTTTTGCATCTGTTTGAGAATAAAGATTGCCCCTCGAATGGAAGATCTTGTACTGTTCGTTGTACTTCATAGGGGAGACCTGTGGCTTGGAGCCATGAGCTGCGGTGCATTGAGATTCCCAAGGCCATGGTTCTGGCAGCGGTGTCCGCCGCATCAAGTGCGCCTTGTAAGGAGACATTGGCTTTAGCTTTGCCCTCATACACCAAGGCGGAGAATGCCTTTTTAGAATCCAGTGTTAGGGACCCCAAGAATTTCTCCATGGAGCCCCAGGCGTTATATGTATCAGCTCAGAATGGCCTGTTGGTTTGCCATCCTAAGCTGGAGGCCTCCAGTAGAGTATTCTTTCTTACCGTATAGGTCTAGCTTTTTAGCCTCGCTGCCTTTAGAGGTAAGGCCTTGGGCTCCTTATCTGTCATTTTCGTTGGCCGCTGCCATGACCAGTGAGCTTGGAGCCGGGTGGGTATATAAGTATTCGTACTCTTTTGATGGGATGAAGTATTTGCTTTCTACGCTTTCGGGTGTCAGCGACGCCGAACAGGGCATTTGCCAAATTGTCCTCAACTTGTCAATGGTCTTTATAAAGGGCAACGCAATTCTAGAAGGCCCTGAGGGGGATAAGATGTCTGTCATCAAGTCCAAGGGTTCACCCGTAACCTCTTGCATTTCAATACCCAAGCTGTGGGCCACCCTCCACAGAAGGTCCTGACCTACTTTACTGTCTTCTGATGGTGGCCCCAAAGCTGTCCCCGCCACTGCCTCGCCAGGGGATGAAGAGGATGATTCCTTGAAGTGGGCGCCCTCCGCGAGATCCGGCGCTGAGGCGTCCAGTACCACTAGAGGGGCTGATTCCTCAGCTGCGGTGCCCGTGGCCTCTGATTCGGTGCTGGTGCGAATGTTCCCTGGTGCTGGCCCAGCCACTACAGACTACTCGTAGCTAAGCGCGGTGCTGGGGCAAGATATCGTCTCTGATGCTGTGCGAGGGGCTCCAGTGCTTGACGCCATCAAAAAGGATCAGGAGGGCTGTTGACCCTGAGCCTGGTGATAGGCTCTCAGGGTCCAGAAGGGCCAGTTACCGGTGGCTTCTACCACTGGGGCATCCAGGGTGCCGGGTACATCCGAGATCCGTGCCGACTTCAGCGCTGAGAGGAGGACCGGGATCTACTCCTCGATACTGATGACCCTGCATCCAACTCTGAATGAGTGTTGCTCCTTGGAGACCAAGGGGGTGCTGTGCGACTTGGTATCCGTGGGGGGCTTGTGAGAGTGGAGTCAGCTTCCCTCTTGACTGCGGTGTCCTACGCGGCACCGGGGGCAAGATGTCTGGGAGACCTGGATCGGCATGCTGCGGCACCGTGCTCTCTATTAAGTCTCTGGCCGCTTTGAAGGTCTCCGGAGTGGAGGGAGATCTCGTAATCTCTACCTCCTCCTCCTCCAAGCCCCCGATAGGGGAGGCATGTGGAGGCAGACCTGTTTGCCCTTTCTCCGGACCCGAGGTCCCCAACGGGGCCAGTCTATGGGCAGTACACCTGTGGCCCTGCGCTGGCCTCTCAGCGCCTGAGTCCTTTGAGGACTTCTTAGATGTCCGCGACCGGCCTCTCTCTCTGAGTTTCTTTTTCAGCACCGGCAAATGTGACTGATGCCTCGGTGCTACGTTTGGCGCTGGAGACTTCTCGTGCCCTGAGTCCTTTATGTCCCCTTTCTGCGCTGAGTGTCTCTGCGATGCCGGGGTGCTCCTGATCAAGGCCGTGCTTGGTGCCGGGTCCAAGGAACTCTGAGAGGGTCTGAGTGCTGCTTCCATTAGGAGAAACTTAAGTCTCTACAATCTTTCTTTTTGAGTTCTTGGTTTAAAAGACTTACAGATCTTGCAATGCTCTCCTAGATGAGTCTCTCCTAAGCACTTCAGGCACATGTAGTGAGTCACTCTTGGGCATAGGCTTTCTGCAGACTAAGCATGGTTTGAAGCCTGGGGACCGAGGCATGCCCCGGACCCAGGACCAGGGATACCCACCCTAGAAGAGGTACGGAGGATCTACTAACTAAGTCTTACCAACTACTCTTAGCTAATGCTACAGAAACAAGGATTGCTAGGTGATTCCCTTGCAAGCAAGAGATCTAAGCTCCGACTAGCCATCACGGGCAGTAAGAAGGAACTGGCGAGGGGAGGGTCGGTGAGCGCTTATAAAGAGCACCATAGCGGCGCAGCTCCAGGGGGCTCTCTCGCCGACCCTCTGAATTGCTAGGGAAAAATCTTCCGGTGGCCAAGCACGTGCGCACACCTAACTGGAGTCGACATGAGCAATCACTTGGAGAATAAAAACCTTAATTTCCTGATGTCCAGTTGCATGCTTTAATAACCAGACAGTGTTTACTCAGTAATCCAGAGAAACCAGGGCAAAATTGTAACAATACTTAGAGGGGAAAACTATGGTATCTTTGTGTTCTACCAAAGTCAGGTTAAAAGAAACATATTCAGCATGAGTAGAAAGGTAAGCTATGGTCTTGATTCCTTACCTATAGGAGGTGCCTGGTACCTTTCCACAGTTTTTCTTTGTCTTAGATTATAAGGTCGATCATTTTCTTCTCCTTCTGCCTCTTCTACTTCTATATCTCCATCTTCCTCTTGTGATTCTAGAAAGAAAAAGCAAAAAACATTTTGAACACTTCCAGTACTTCATTTCAGAGCAACATTGCTTGGTCCCCTCATCTTCTCCTCTAAAATAAATCCATAATACTAAATGCATAAGGATCATTTTCTCCACTAATTAGAACAAACTAATCACCATTGGGGCACTGGAAACTTACACAATATTTTGCCAAATTCTTTAGTGGCTTCTATAGGATTTTAATGGAAAAATCAGCAGGATATAATAATAATGATGGTAGTAGATTTCTGTATATTTACAAAGTAGTTTTACATAAAATAAGCTTACTTTATTGAGTTGGGGTTTTTTAATTTGTTTTGTACTTTAATAATAATAATCCCTTACCTACTTGAAACACATGGCTGGTAAAACAAAGGCAGCTGGGAGAGTAACAAAGATAGCCAGCTGGTGAGTATCTGTGGGGCACTCTGTCTTACTGCTACTAACTTTCGGGGCAAGAGAGGAGCACTTTCTGTACTAAGAACTTGCTGTTGAGTTTGGTAGGCCACAGGATTAGTTGCTGTGTTATGAAGTCTGGGCTTGCTTGCTGATTGTCTGAGCAAGGTTGTCCTACAGTGAAGGGAGTTGGCACCTGCCTTCTAGCTGGACGTTTTGAGGTGAGAACAGTAATTTTTTGTGACCAGGCCATTGATTACAGATAGCTGAGTGAGATGTGTTGAGTCACCCATTCCAGCGGTGTATAGGGCCCAGGATTTAACAAGCATGTGGGCTCCAAGTGGCTGGTAGGATAAAGGTAGCTGGCAGACTAAGGGAGTTAGCCATATGTTATCTCTAGAGCACTTCTTATTGCTACTGATTAACTTTGACCACTACCACATCCCACTCATCCACATGGACATAAATGATACTATCAAGTATGATCCTGAACAGATCAGCAGTTACTAAGGGCTCTGGGAGTGAGGGGGAAGGTTGTGTTTTCTTCTACCCTCATGGCTAAGGGTAAGAATCCAGGGAGGGATACTCATAGCCTTGAGACTAATGCATGTTGACACCATCTGTGCACCAGGAGGCATCCACGACAATGGATGCTATTCCAGGTAGGAGGA
The DNA here is from genome assembly GCA_007922175.1 of Pelusios castaneus. Lineage (NCBI taxonomy): Eukaryota > Metazoa > Chordata > Testudines > Pelomedusidae > Pelusios > Pelusios castaneus. The sequence continues at coordinate 28,274,416 of ML685779.1, forward strand.
CTGCTGGGAGCAAAGGGATCTGACCATCAAAAGGGGGAAGAGCATCTTCAAGTGCCAACTTTCAGATCTAATGAGGAGGGCTTTAAACTAGATTTAAAGGGAACAGGTGACAGAAGATCACAGGTAAGCATAAAAAAGCAGCATTAACAGAGGGCTATAAATTGGGGAGGCACATGAAGTGGGCAGGAAAGGTAGGGGAAGAGAAAAGGAAAATACAATAGAGTCACAGGAGCAACAAGAAGGAAATCAAGCTAAGAAGCTGTTCAACATCTTGGATCTATACACAAATGCCAAGGGTAGGGCAATAAACAGGAAGAATTGGAAATAGAAGTATATATGCTAAATTATGATTTAACTGGCGGCATAGTCACTTGGTGGGATAAATCTCATGACTGGAATATTGCTATACGGAGATATAGCTAGAAACACAAAGCAGTGAAAAGTGGCAGTAGTATTACATTATACATCAAGAGTATATACACTTGTTCTGAGGTCCAGAAGGAGGTGGAAGGCAAACCAATTCAAAGTCTCTAGGGGGAAATCTATGGTTGATACCATGGTGGCGGTGAGGGGGCAGTAGCCAAATCAAGAGGGGATGGTTTATAAGGCATTTCTACCACAAACAGAAAGTTCTAAAACACAATACACATAAGAGATGACAAACTTTAACTACTCAGACATTTGTTGGAAGAGTAATACAGCAAAACACAAAGAATCCAATAAGTTCTTGGCATGTGCTAGGGATCACTTTCTGAAACAAAAATTTGAGGAAGTAACCAGGGAAGACAGCCAGGTTGGTCTTGACTCTAGCCAACAGGGAGGAATCTGTTGCAAATCTAAAAGGTGGAAGATAGTTTTGGTGAAAGTATTCCTGAAATGATAGAATAATTATTCTAATGGGAAAAGCAAGAGTGAAAAAAGCAGGAGGACAGTGGACTTCAGAAAATCAGATTTTAACAAACTCAGAGAATCAGTAATGTTCTATAAGAAAAAAATCTAAGGGAAAAAGGAGAAACTGCTAGCTTTCCTGATCTCAAGGAGACAACATTAAAGACACAACTATAAACTATCCCAATGCAAAGGAAAGATGGGAAGAATAGTAAGAAGCCAATAGGTCTCCATCAGTAGCTGTTAAATGACCTGACAATCAAAAAGGAATCCTACAACAAGTGGAAATAAGAACATATTGCTAAGATTGAGCAAAACAAATAGCACAGGCATGTAGGGACCAAACCAGAAAGGCTAACAAAATGAATTACACCTTGCAAGGGACATAAACAGACATTAAGAAGCCAGTCTTTAAATACATTAAGAGCAAGAGAACCATAAAGAAAAGTGTACATCCATGTGGCACAGTGGGGGGGGGGAAACAAGCCCCTCAAGGGCCTGCTGCCTGGGCTAGGGTAAAATATATTAGCTGGCAGCAAAAAGCAGGCGAGAGGAGTCCCAGCTAATGGCACTGATTAGGCCCTGCTAGACCCTGGCCTGAGGCAGAAATGAGAACAGCTGTGTCCCTGGCTGGGGGGTGGATAAATAACCCTGCTCAGGAGAAAGCCAGAGATGCATGGCCAGGGAAGAAGGTGGGAACTTAAAAGTGCCGTGTGCCTCCTGGTATTGTAAGGGCAGGAGTCCTAAACCTACAGGGGCCTGATTGGGAGTGGGTACTGTAAATTGTGTAAATAAAGTGTAAATAAGCCAGCACAGGTGTTTGCACTGGGTGACGCCCCAGACTCTTATTTGAAGGGAGGAAGACCTCTGAACTGACCCAGGCAGCCATGAGTGGGTGCAGTTGCCTACAGTCCTCTACTTAGTCAGAAAAGGGAGCAAATAACTGATTACATCAAGAAGGCTGAAGTATTTAATGCCTATTTTGCTTCAGTCTTCACTAGAAAGATTAATGATGACCAAATACTGAGCACAATTAATATTAACAAAAACAGGGAAGGCATGCAAGCCAAAATATTAAAAACAAGTTAAAATATACTTAGATAAGATAAATGTATTCAAGTTGGCAGACATGATGAAATTCATCCCAGGATACTTAAGTCACTAGATGACGTAATCTTAGAACAGTCAGCAATTATCTTCAAGAACTCGGAAGACAGATGAGATCCCAGCAGAATGGGAAAGGACAAACATAGCACCTATCTTTAAAAGGCAGAACAAAGAAGACCTGGGGATTTATAGATCAGTCAGCCTAACTTCCACACTTGAAGAGATACAACAGTTTTTTTTAAACAATTAATTTGTAAGCACATAGAGGATAACAGGGTTACATAAAGACTAGCTAGTATGGATAAGGACAAATAATGCCAAACCAACTCAATTTCCTTCTTTGATAGGATTAGTGGCCTAATAGAGGGGAAGCAGCAGATGTGATATCTTGATTTAATAATGCTTTTTGACAGTCCCACATGACATTCTCATAAGCAAACTAGGGAAATGTGGCCTACATGAAATTACTATAAAGTGCATGCACAACGGATTGAAAGACCATAGTCAAAAAGTAGTTATCAATCAGTTTCAAATTGGGACATCAATCAAGTGGGGCCTCCCAGGAATCAGTACCCGATCTGATGGTATTAATATTTTCATTAATGACTTGGATAATAGAGTAGAGAGTATGCTTATAAAATATGCAGATGACACCAAGCTTTTGGGGGAAGAAACACTTTGGAGGACAGGACTAGACTTCAAAAGGACCTTGACAACTGGAGAATTGTTTGGAAATCAACAAGATGAAATTCAACAAAGGTAAGTGCAAAATACTTGATTTAGGAAAGAAAAAAAAGTCAAATGCATAATTACAAAATGGCAAATAAATGGGTAGGCAGCAGTACTGCTGAAAAGGGATCTCAGAATTATTGTGGATAACAAAATGAATACGAGTCAAAAATGTGATAAGTTTCTAAAAAGGTTAATGCTCTGGGCTGTATTAACAGGAGTGTCGAATGTAAAACACAGGAGGCAACTTTCCTGGTCTCTTCAGTACTAGTGAGACCTCAGCTGGGAGTACTGTGTCCAATTCTGGGTACCACACTTTAGGAAAGATGTCAACAAACTGGAGTGTCCAGGATGGAGAGCAGCAAAAACAATAGAAGGTTTAGAAAATCCGACCTAGAAGAAAGGTTAAGAAAACTAGATATTCTTAATCTTGAGAAAAGAGGATTAAGGGGCACCTAATACCAGTCTTCAAACATGTCAAGTGCTGTTATAAAGAGGACACTGATCAATTATTCTCCATGTGCACTAAAGGTAGAATAATAAGTAAGGGGCTTAATCTCCAGCAACAGAAATTTAGATTACATATTAGGAAAATCTTTCTAACTAGAAGGTAGTTACACTCTAGAACAGCCTTCCATAGGGAGATTATGAAATCCCCATCTTTGGAGATTTTTAAGAACACTTGGACTAACACTTGTCAGGGATGGTATAGGTTTACTTGGTCCTGCCTCAATGAAGGGAGCTGGTCTTCTTGACCTCTCTAGTCCCTTCCAGCCTTTCATTTCTGTGATTTCCAAAAACTTAAAATAACTTCACTCTTCTCCTCATTCTCCCAAAATGGCTATGATATTTAAAAAACACATGCAAAACAACAAGTATGTGATAAAAATATTATCATTACCAACTTCAAAATTTACAGCCTAGTTCCTATTAAAACCCTTTGAAAGAAATCTAAACACGTCCAGCTAATATCTTTATCTTATATGTCTACTAAAATAATCACTACTATAATGTTAATGTTATTTATATTCCCACCACTGAGTTTAAGAATTTACACCCCACTGTGATTAATAGGGGTAGTTGATACTATTCAGAACATCTATTTCAGTTCTAAAACTCAGGAAGTCTTGTTTAAATTGTTCCATATTTGTAATATCAATTTAACAACCTTTTTTTTCTTTTAACAAAAGCTTCAGGTCTATGGAAAACACTGCAAGTTGAGGACTCCATAAATCTTGGCTAAGGAGCAGAATTTCTATATTGCATATTTCCAATGGCCTTGTTCAAATTTCTATTAAGAAAAAGCAAAATTCTTTGTAGCACAATCTTTCTGTATCGAACACCAACTAATTAAGCAGTCATTTCTTCTAGAGTTTCAAATAAAGCCCTAGAGTTAATCTGTACAATCCATACCTTCTTCTTCCCCTTCAGTAGACACTTCATCATGGTTCTGAATTCCATAGCTATTTCTCCTCAATGATTTCCGCCTTCTCTTCACTCGAGAATACATGTCCATGTTTTCCTAAAACAAAATTAATTTGCTCATTAATTGATACTATTTCTTGTAACCTGCATTGTTAACTCAAACAATAATGGTAGCACCTGCATACTGCTTTCCCTCTTCCATGTGCTTTACCAACAAATAATCCTGTGAGGTAGGTTAAGTATTCTCATTTTACAACCGAGAAGGATTAAGGAATGACTCTCCTTTGACCATAGAAGGTGTCTGTGTCAAAGCCTGTATTTAGAACTTGGGCAATGAAGCTGCCCAGTTCTGTTTTCAGACCACTAAACCACGCTTCCCTCCAATTTAAAAATCCTAGCACAATATGAAAATAAATCAATCAATTCCCCATTTATCAAACAGGATGATGTATTAATCTCTTTTTAAAGGTTACACACACCTAGCTTGTGTTGAAATTTATTTATGTCAGTATTAACTAGTAGTTGAAAAAATTAGAAAGCATTTTAACACACTGTAAGCAAATGACCTATTCAGCATTCTAAAAATATGTTTATATCCACTGGATGTTATTTTTATCCAAAACTGTCAGATTCTGAACTTACAAATTCTGTGTCTGTCCACATTCGCAGCCGTTCTACTTCTCCAGACCGCCTATTCCGCCTGATGTTAATATTGTCCATTTCTTGTAGTACAGCTTCAGCAGTACTAAGTATACACAATATTTAACATAAAACAACAAACAGTCAAGCTTAAAATAGAAGAGCTGCAGAACTATTACACTTACAAATAATTCTACATAATGCACTACACTGGAATTTTAATTTCTTTGCAGACATTCCAGGAATTATATATGCAATAAAATCTACAAATTAATTAAAATCTGATTTAAGTCTCTCCTGCAACTCCCTGAATCCATCAATGGAACAAAACCAGTCAGCCGTAATAAAGAAAACTCAAAGAGTATAAGTCAATGGAGTCTACATAAGAAAAAAAATGTTGATTATTATAGGCTCTGAATCAAACTCCCTTACTAGTTTAAATTTAAAGCATGTGTTCTCTTAATCAGTTGTGGGGGTTAATTTTTAAATCTGGTCTGTCTGAATGGTCTACTCCTGAACAGTGCCTGATTTACATCTTATGAAAGCAAGGCTTTTTACCCACATACCAGTATAGCACAGGTAGCTCTACTGCATGCCTGTAAATGTGCCTCAGTCCGCTAAGTTCAATAAAACTTCAGCATTTCTCTGACGCAAGGGCTAGCAAATAAATTAAAGGGAATGTTTTAAAATATCCAAATACATGAAGTAAAGACACACACAGAACTCCACCACTCCTTAATTTGGCTGTGTTGCATCATTTAACGCAACCGCTACACAATTAGACTGCAAACTCTTCGAGAGAAGGCCCTTTACCTCGAAAATGCTAGCAAACTGCTAGTGCTACAGATTTAGCACGACAGACCACTTCTCAGAAAGGAGATGACGGGTCATCAGCCAAGCCCAACCTGTCATCTACTTATTTCTCATGACTGCAAAAGTATTGCTAACTGCGGTAAAGGTTTGTCTACTGTGGAAACTGCATAATTATTGTAAACTAGTATCAACTTTCAGTCATTTCTAGTCAGCATTTTAAAGGTAAATCTAAGGTGTGAAATCTTGAAATCAATGGAGCTAAAGGAAACTATTTACAAGTCTGGTGGAACTTTTCAGAATTTGTTGAAAGATGGTCATATCCTGCCATCAAATCTGATAGCGTGACAACTACTTTTTTTTTTTTAGTTCACTAATGAAGGGAGAAAGCTTTTCAACAATAGTCAAAATTAAAATCAAAATTAAGATGTCAATATAAGGAAAACAGATAGGAGGAAAAAGAAGAAAAGCTTAATATCATGCAGAGTTTTGACTGGACAATTAACAAATTACGCATCTAAATGTAAGAAAATAATAGAAGTTTGGACCTAAACAAAATAATAAAATACTTGAACCAACACTACTCGTTGACAAAACAAAAGGAAGACAAAGAGTAACAAGTCTTGTCAATACAGCTTTAGGGACTTCCATGGATCAAATTATAATTGTGTAGTTGTGTATATACTAAGTTTATCTCTAAGTTGCAAAACAAAATTTATAAGATTATTATGCAAGAATGGAATTGTTAAAAAACAAAAGGAAAAAAAATCAATGGGGGTTACACCATTGACATTAATGGGGCCAGAAAGTCACCTAAATGGGTTCCCCTGCTCCTTTGCATTTATAATCAATACTACTAAATATTTCTGATGCGCAACATAAGTTATCTAGATAAGTTCGAGCTCTTGTTTATAATTTTGTATCAATGTAAACACACATGCAGCCTTTTTTATCACAATCTTATCACTTTGCAATCTTCACAATAGATTGTTTTCCTATTGCTGAGTAGGACTGACACAGAGTGGTTACTGATCACATCACAAAAAGAAATTTCTTTGAAAAATCAAAGTTCAGCTAAATACATTTTTATCAGTAATAAAGATCATACTCAGTGATTACAGAACATTTTTCATGTTTAAAACATTTTGCAAACACTGATACTCAGTATCTTTCAAAAGTAGATATCATACCCATTTTATAGAAGAAAAACAGAGAAAGGTTAAGTGACTTGACCAAAGCCACAGAGGAAATCAATCTCAAAACAAGGAATTCCTGACTCCCGTTCCTGGGCTCAGATTAACAGACCATATCTTCCTCTCTCATCTACTTTAATTGCACTGTAAAGGTCAAAAAGTGACACCACTCATATGCGCAATATATTGTTATCAACAAGTGGTAAAGAAAGAGCTATACACTTGTTGACATTTTATAATTCAGCCATACAAACAAGATATATTTAATGGCCAATCATTGTAGCTAATATTGATCACATATTTAAATGACATTTAGATAGCACTGAAATATAAGGCTTTCTAACTATTTTTAAAAAACAATAAAGATGCTTTGTGACATGTGCAACTGAAGTACCCACACATACCTGTTTACTAGCTGATCAAACAATAAACTCTGATTCAATGTTTCAAATCTGTTTTTCCTGGACCGACAACTTTTTCTGACTTCTATATCTCCATTTATGCAAGCATGGTCCCCATCTCCCTTTTTTTCCCCTCGAAGGGAATGGCTTTTGAGAGCTACAAGAAATTTGTATTACTTCTTCAAAATGCAGGAAACATTTTTACAAACAAGAATTCAATGAGTAGATTACTTAGCAAGGATAAGAAATTAAACAATATCAAGAAGCAAAGTCAGTTCCCCCTTGAATGCGCATCCTGAAATTTAATGTAAAAAGAGATTCTGTTTTAAGTCCCTGCCAGTGCTATTTTAATAACTATATTCCTGTACCACTTGAGCTACTTACTTGTACATCATTATTTTGTGATACACTGATATCTGAACACCAAATACTCAGTATTTTAAAGTTAACATGACTGTCATCCACCCGTAACACAGCTGCAATTCTTAATCTTTCCGTTAAGTACAGTATCAAAGGTTTTATATTACTGATACAGTACAATTTTATTTTGCATAGAAAAATCTCTGTATGCTGTTGTGTTCAAGTGCCTGGCACAAAGGAGCTCCATTCTTAGCTGGTCCTTTCAGGATTACAGCAGTTGTGGGCAAACTTTTTGGCCCAAGGGCCGCATCTGCTGTATGGCGGGCCACATGATGTGGGAAAGGGGCAATGGTGGGGAAGGGGTGAAGCATATAAAAATAAATAAAATTACAGGAAAAATAAAATTTCAATCCCACTAGTCCCTGAGGGAGTGGCTATTGGGCTCCAGCTAGAGCACCACTGGACCCAGAGGAGGAAGAGATGAGGTTGGCCAGGGGGCGGGGGGGAGAGGGAAGGGAAGGGGAGCACCAGCTGCACTCCAAGCTGCCAGCAAGATCCAGCTGGTAGGTCGGATGTAAACGTCAGATGGGCTGTAGTTTGCCCCCCTCTGCATTACAGTAATTGATTAATAATATTTACCAACATACTTAATGGAATTAAATATACTCACTGACTCAATATAAAATAAAGGAGACAGAAATTAAGAAGTTCAGACATGAAAGCTGGGAATGTTTTCAGTTGAGATTTGAAATGAACTAGCTAATTGCTAAGGAGATCATAGGAACGCTGTTCCAGATGGCAAGAGCTGCAGACAGGTCTCAAACACAGTAGCGAAACAGTGTGCCAAGCCAGAGAAAGCCAGGTATTAGGTAAGCAAAGGGACTGGATAAATTAAAGAGATCACTTGCAAGAGATAGGTCAAAACAAGTCCAATTTGTAAAAGTCCAACAAGTAAAATTTGGGGGTCAAGGCTAATATCAAGAGTAGGTCTACACTTGCGGCAGCACGTAGAGTACACTGCACACCCAGCTAGCTCGGGTATAAATACCAGTGTAGACAGCAAGGCTCTGCCTAGACAAGTAGAGTAGAGACATGCCTGACCACCTAGGGTCTATACCTTACGCAGCCCTCTATACACCTAAGCAGCATCTCCCACATCTATGTTGCTATTTTTAGCAGCTTAGTGGGTGGACAGCAAGACTGGGGGGAGATTTGATAGCAACCTTCAACTACTTGAAGGGGTGCTCCAAAGAGGAGGGAGCTAGGCTGTTCTCGAGGGTAACAGAGGACAGAACAAGGAGCAATTTACAGCTGGGGAGGTCGAGGTTGGATATTAGGAAAAACTTTCTCACTAGGAGGGTGGTGAAGCATTCGAATGGGCTACCTAGGGAGGTGGCAGAATCTCCATTTTTGGACATTTTTAAGGCCCGGTTAGACAAAACCCTGGCTGGGGTGATTTAGTGGGAGTGGTCCTGCTTTTTAGCAGGGGGTTGGACTAGATGACCTCGTGAGGTCCCTTCCAACCCTATTATTCTATGATTCTAAGTGTGGAAAAATCGGGATGGGGTAAAGGGATAGTAGGTGTCTATATAAGATAAAGTCCCAAATATCAGGATTATCCCTATAAATATCAGGGCATCTGGTCACCCTGTTGATTGCCAGGGCCTTTCTTTGCTTCAGTGAAAGACTCTAGCATGTAGAAAGGCTCTGGCAGGGAGGAGGCAGTAAGAAAAGGCTTTAGCACTTCCCCCCTGCAGGAGACTTCTCCCATTGCCTCCCCATGACAGAGCCTTTCACGGCCACATGTACTTACACACCACAGCCTGCCATTCACTGCAGCATGGAGCTATACGCAGCCTCGTATAGGCTGCTAGTGTGGACAAGGCTATGGACAGAAGACAACAAATGGGAACTCTGAATTGGGAAGAGAGATGCAATTATGTTTGTGTGCCCAAGATTATGGACAGAAGTCAACAAATGGGAACTGAATTGGGAAGAGAGATGCAATTATGTTTGAAGATGCTCCTCACGCCCAAAGGAAGCACCTAACAAATTATCTGAAGGAAGCTGAGATGAAGTGGTTTCTTGAGAAAGTCGGGGAGACACACACCACTGAAGGTATCAAAATATGTACAATTGAGAATCATCAGTATAAAAGGAAAGATTAAATACAGATATAAAATAACCATAGGGAAAACACTCACATAAGCTACGTCCACTTGGTAATGTAGCAGCAGGCTGAGAAGTTAACCTAAAAAAACAATTATACAAAATATTCAAAGTATATCAACAATGAATTTAGTACATAAAAGCTACAACGCAAGCAACACTTCTGAAATAAAAATCCTTAAGTGTTATACACAGAAAACAATTTAAAGCTTTTGTAAAATATGCTCAAGAATTTGCTTGTATCCAAAGTTGGAACCATATAACAACATTTTATTTTTATACTAAAATAATTTTAATTATTACCACCATACTGAAAAAGAAACGGTATTTGTTCCACTAATAGACTACACCACTTCACTTATGTCCAATCCTCCAAAATAAGCCACGCATGCTCCAAAAACAGTTTTCTTGTTGGTCAAAAGCAAACATCACGTAATCTCTTCAAACCAAGCAATAAAAACATGAAGTGCAACATTATAGAAACAAAACCAAACAAAAATAAAATCTATTTAACAAGTCTAATAACTGAATGGACAGGGATTGACTTAAATCAAGCTTACTTAAATCAACAGCAGAAATATTACTTAAGTCCTCAATTTTGTGTTTTTAAGTTAATTTTCCTAAAAGAAAGTTAACTCCCACGGGGATGGTACGAGAGCCAAAACATAATCCAAATTTCTTCCAGAAATTACATGGGATAACAAATTATTATGCCATATACTCAGTCTTGATTTTTACCTTAGAGTAAAAGAACAAAGTTATATTTCTTATCTTTTATTATTTTAATTTATTAAAACATAAATTATACTGTTAGCACTAAAATGTATAAATGTCCTGAAGTCATGATAGAATATGAGCTGAAAATAACCCATTGGTACCGATACATATAAAAGCAGAATAAAATTAGTCAAATCAAGAGTTTATATTCATATTAATTCCTGTCATTCTGAAGGATCATAAATGCGTTACAGTATGTATAAGGACCACTGAACTGCAACAACTATTCTGCACCAGCAGGCATGGGGAGTTGCTTTTAGGCTGGATAGTGAATAAACTAGCTAACTGAAAAAGGAAACATTTGACCAAGACTCCACTGCCCCTTTACTCTTGCAAAAATGTCTACTTCAGAAGAGATGGATTAAAGAGGATATGGGCTTCTGCTATCATTTACCTGGGAAAGGCATACCAATTTGGTCTCATCATGGTAGACTTCAAAACTTTGGCCAAGTGGTGGCTGGGAATACATAGTTCGAGAACTGCATCTGCAAATCATGACTGCCTCAAGCATTTCTGACAAACTAACATCAGTAATAACTTTATGGCCACAAGTATTTGTTGCTGAATACCAAAGAGCAGAATCCCTATAGGATATTATGCTTCGCTCTTCTAGGCTTGTTCAAGTAGCCTACTGCTAGAATTTTAATCTAAGTTTTCTACTTTCAATCTAGTTTCTGTATCAACATACCAAGATTCAGACCTCACAGCACAATGAGGTTAGCTCCAATGTCCTAATTTCAGTTTTGGTAAATTGAGTTCACCTAAGCAGTGTTCTTCCAGTATTTTTGTTTTGTTTTTTAAATCAGATTAATTTATATTAAAATACAGATTAATTTAAAATTAAATTTGAAACTGACAATCTATATGCAGGCCTGAATTTAACAGAATTATTAAAATCACTGAAATTACACACAAAGAGAGAATATTAGAAAGCGCACATTTGCTGCCCAATCTTAAAGTCAAACCACTGAACTGGTGGAAGTCACTGGTTGAGCACCTGGAACCAGAGGTTCTGAAGTGCAAAAAACTTTTGACAGCAATTGTGTCTCTTACATGTGCAGAGAAAAGATTTGTTTCATTTCCACTTATTCATCTAGTTCAGTGATCAGAGTTAAGAAACTAAGTGGGAGCTGTAAATGCAGGAAAGCTTCCTTTCCTCTTCCAATCTATCAATAAAAACTAGGTTTGAGACCTGCTCTAGTTCTAAAATCTTGAAGGCCATGGTGACAGAAACAATCAGCTCTATTCACCAACTACATATACTACCTTTTTTTAATAAATCAGCTAGTTTTAAATGTAAAATATGTCTTGATAAACTGATTCTTTTTATATATTCAGCTCATTGTTTATTTAAAAAAATTCTATTTTTGTGCATTTGAATTTCCATCGAGAGAGCATGAAAAATTAATCTAGTAAATAAGAAATGTGCCGTTTTCTACTATAAAAATGTAAGAACTAAAAATATGCATAAATTCACATTATTAACACATTCATTTAAACAATTATATAGCTATAGTGCATCCCTCACTCATCAAAAGCAGCACTATATTTAGTATAAAGACCACATGTAGTTGCAATTTTGTTTTGGCTATATGGAGTGCATTGTACTTTGGCCTACTTCCAATGTACTTAACTCCTGAGTCGGTCAAGAGTTATCTAACAATGCAGAGGCTGAAGACACCATTGAAAAGCAAAAAGGCTGACCCACCTTGTATACAATAGAATGAAAGTATGCAGATTTCTAATTTAAATGGAGGGCTTGCTGCTTGTTCCTTGAGAACACAGCACTGCTAAGGAAGTCACAGAGTTTGGATGCACAGAGATTGGACCCTAAGACATTCCAAAACTCTTTCCATTTTAGCAGAATGGTGTCACAGAAAGATGAACATACCTCATAGGATTCATGTAGTTATTACTCTAGAACTCAGACCATATAGACTAAAGTAAAACAGGTCAACATTGAAATGCTGCAAGAGTTTGATATTTCAATATAGCCCATATTCTCTCACACTAGATATAAGTGGGTTTACCAAAATAAACAGAAGTTTGTGTCTTCTCTTTCAGTGCAGTGGACCAGCTTACCTGGACTGTCCAGCTGAAATGCTCCATTCCTCTCGTTGCCCAGTATTGCGTGATTTTGATTTGTCTTTACACACAGGATCAGCATGTTTCAAGGTACGTTTGGCTGGAGGGGATATGTGGCTATCACTCAAACTAGCATCACTACCTTCATCTTTCTGAAAGAGACAAAGCATCACACCATAGTTGATTCATTTTTACATCTCCCATAGCAAAAGTAAGATTCCATTACTCATCTAAAGAAAGTCACACCCCATTCACACAAACAAAGCAATGCTTTATAGATGCTCCTGGAAAACATCTACCTTAAAAACGTAGAGACACTGAAGGTTAACTCACCAGTTCCTCTACCACAGTGGTTTTCAAACCATACAAGGGAAGAGGAAGGCCCATCCCAGCTGGGACTAGCAACTGGGCCAACCAGGGCACTCCCAGCTATGCCCCTCCTCAGCTCCAGGTGCATTGCAAAAAAAGTCTCTCTCACTCGCATGCACAGCTCCACCCCTCACTCCCACGATGATTTATGTCTCTAGTGGCTGCACAGGACACCCAAACCAAGGTGTCCACACTGCCAGGGAGTAGCAAATGACCAGTCTTGCAGTTTCCTTTTGCTTCCCCATCCAAAATCATTTTTCTGAAGGGAAGCAAAGAAATCTGCTGGGGACGTGAATTTGCAACTAAAAACAAAGTCGAATTTTACTTGTACAAAAGTTGGTTATGCCTCTTCAGTTTATTCATCAGGTTTGATTCATTTTATGCCTCCCTAGAATTACAAACTGCTATTACTCAAGGACGCAACAATTAAGAAACGTGTTCTAGAATGGAGAAGAATGCGGCGGGTGGAGTTTTGAGACAGGTGCACAGGGAGAAAAACTATTACACAGTATTGGGCAACTAGCTACGGTGCAGCCTCATAAAAGTCACACTGAAAGAGCTTGTTTCTGTTTCTAAAAAAACATACATTTCTGTACATGTTGCATGGCATATTAACTAACCCATTAAAATCCCTATTTTAATATTTCTTAGCTAGGCAAATAACCCTGCGAGGGAGGCTAGCAAACCTGTTAAAACTACACCTACCTTGTCTTCCACTAGGATTCAATACAAGCTAACGTGACAAGGGTTAAAAAAATATACTTCCCCTCCGTACTCCTCCCCAAGAACACACAGCTTGACTATCCATAGATTTAACGCCTTATAATTTTTTTTTAAGTATTCATATCTTATCCAACAGTATGGAATCAAATTTTAAAAAACAAAGCAAGTGGCTTTGGATCCCAAAATCCTATTAAAATTCAGACAAATCAATACTCAACCTCTCCACTATAGCTCCCAAACAAGCCTTGTAAAGTTATAAAATACATGCTCATTACCAAATCGATTTTGCAACAAATGGACCAGCAAGATCTATACCTCAAATCACTGGACACTCACTAAGTTATAGCTCTGTACCATAACCTATAGCCACATCTATACTTGCTGTGTGAACTGCCAAAGGTGTGGTCTTCGCTCATACTAATGCAAGTCTATCTTAATGCACATTTCCTTTTTGAAATGCTAGGAGTTATTCTGTACAAAGAGACAGAAGTGCAAATGAAGTCGCAGAACTGGTTTTAAACTACCCTGAGTGATACAGGAGAACAAAAGTGAATAAAGAAGAAAAAAGGCAGGAACAATAATGCAATACTGCCTAAAGCCATTTGATAACGATGTAAACTTACTACCACCCCATTATTAAATACAAAACAGGTTTTGGTTAACATAGGCTACAGTAACTTTATTATTATTTATTACTTCTGGAATATTAATTCCTACCTTGTTTTAAGAAAGCTGCAAAATACTAGCAACTACCTTAACATGAACCTCAAATCTGAGCATGAGACAACCAAGCCAAAGCAGGGCGGGAGATATGAGCCACACTCAGTCACTGTCTGGAGACTCCCCCACTGCAGCATTGGTAAGTGCTATGCTGGGGGAAGGGGTGGCGCGCCTCAGGAGCTGGATGCAGGCTGGGGGGGGGGGGGGCCCCGGGACGGGGCTTGGGTGCATGGTAAAGAGGTGAGGGGGGCCTGTCAGGAGCCAGCCGCACAGGGTTTGAGTCCAAGCGGCAGGGCCACCAGGAGGGGAGAGTGCAGGAAAGGCCAGCCATGCAGAGAGGCTACACCGATTGCGGCTCTCAAAATATTTCAATGTAAGCAAGGCTAAAAATCTGAGAGCCTCTCTTGCTTAGCAGCTAAGCAGGGAGGGGGGCAACTGATTTACCTGGGCTTTGTATTTGCATGACACTCAGCATAATTTCACCCAGAGGCTGGGCATGATGGGAGATGGTATGTGTGACTGGTTCAAATCCTCTGAATCTGGTGTTTTATCAGAAGGGGGAAAGGAAATATTGCTCTTTCATGATATGCTACCCTTTGATCGTATATCTGTTATTGACCAAGAAGCCGATGGAAAAGTCACCATCAGCAACAGAGAACTTGGAAAAGTGAGCAACCCTAGTTTTCAGAGCTGTAAAACCAGGTGGGGAGGGGTGTGAGCACTTGCTCTGCTGGAGCTGTGCCATAAGCCAACACCTATCTCCCTGCCCATTGTTAAAGGATAGACCTAAAGATTCCTTGTGGAGTCTCTTTTGTTATTTTAATTGAGCTGAAATCACTAGGGAAGGGAAAACTTCCCAGAGAGCTGAAATCACTAAGAGCTGACTGAAGTCAAGCAGAAGATTGGTACCAGTGGATGGCACATGGTGTGGTGGAGCCAGTGGAATGGCAGGTGTGTCCAGTGGGTGGTGTGCTGGAGCCAGCAGGTGTGACCAGAGGTGTCCAGCAGGGCTGGTAGACAGTGGGTGTGAGTGGCCAGTGGGTGTGAGCAGACCTTGAGGTGGCAGAGGACAATTGGAGGGGAGGGCTGAGGGCCATCCCCACTTCCCTTCCTTAGAGGTGGACAGTGAAATTTTAAGAAGTGAAGGACACTGCACTGGGGTGGAATGAGTTCTGTCTATTGGGTTTTGTGGGAATCTTTGCATTGTATCCCAATCACTGCTGTGTTTTGATGTTGCCTTTATTTAGCCTTTATTAAAGGTCTTGTATGCTACACTCAGACTCGTGCTTGCGAGAGGGGAAGTATTGCCCTTCTAGGGCGCCCAGGGAGTGGTGTGCAATTTCCCAGGAGACTGGGTGGAGGTTTGAGCCAATTGGTGGTGTGACATTAGAAATAGAACCCGGTCCTTTCTGCCGCCGTCACGGCCTGGCAAAGGGGTTACAGGGGTACTGCATGAATTTTTTAAAATGGCTCTTATCTTTCAGGTTGCTGACCCCTGCTCTAAGGCCAACAGAGGAATAAGCACTGAGGTGGGCTCTAGTTTTAAAATTAAATAGTCAATGGAATAACTGAGCAAAATGCAATGAGCTGTGAATGCTGTCTCCAGAGAACACCTACCAAAATACCTTGCTTGTACCAGAGGGTCAGCTGAAACAGCATCAAGGTAACATAGCAGCAGGAACACAAATCTGCTCCAAGTCATGGAGACAGACGCCCGGCAACAGCAGGGAAACACACACAGAAGCACCAAGAAAATAAACAAGCTCTAAAGCGTATGGAAGCAGCCGAGGCCTGAAAAATTTACTCCAACTATACTGGCCCCGACTGGAAGAAGAGGGTACCCCATGAACCTCAAGTCACTGGGGTCCGGAAGAGCTGGAATAATAAAGCCCAGTCTCCTACAGGAAGTTCATTTACCAGCTGGAAGTAAGGAACTGATGTTAAAATCGGCAGGTGACTTTATACTCTTCCCCTAGGACCAGTGTGCTGAAGAATAAAAACAAAACTTCAGAGCTAGGGGAGTTCTATTGGGCCTCATCTGCACTACATTTATTCCAGTAAAACTTTGGTCACTCAGAAAGGCGGACATTCTCCTGTCAGCAAACAATGGCCACCCAAGTGCTCTTAGAACAGCACATCTGTCCCAATGCAGCTGTGCCGCTGCCCGTTTTAAGTGCCGACTAACCCTCAATCTCATGCTAAGAAGTAATCTGCCATCAGTGACAGTCCTGCACAGGTGATGGCCACACTTTTTACTAACTAAAGCCACTGAAATTAATGAACTAATGCCAGCAAGGAATCTTGAATGCAAGACACTCATGCTGATTTATAATCCAGGTACAGTCCTTTTACTTGGACGGAGAAGAGAAAGGATGAGGGGAAATGAAATTACACTTTTTTTTTTTTAAGTACAAATATACACATGCACTGGGAAATGGTTCCCTTATACTTTCAATCTACAATCAAATACAAAATTCAACAAAAAATGCTGGCACGCAGTATTTTTACAATCGCATCTGTAACTCTTTCTTTTCAATGATTATTTTTAATTTCTGTTCTGGGGTTCTTCAGTCCTGCAGAAAAAGGTATAGAAAGATCCAGTGCCCAGAAGTTTAAGACAGACAAATTCTGAGTGGAAATAAGGCACAAAACAATGTGGGCAATTAACCATTTAACAATTTAGCAAGAGTTGTGGTAAATTTTCCATCGCTGGGAATTTTTAAATCAAGACTAAGACGAGAGTCCTGTGGCACCTTAGGCTATGTCTACACTGGCAAGTTAGTTCAAATTAAGCCTCTTTAATTCGAGCTAACTAAATCCATGTCTACACAAGGCTTTAGTTAGTTCGAATTAAGGGCCTCCTTAATTCAAACTAATAAGTTCAAATAGGGTATTCGAACTAAAGGGTTAATTTGAACTAACTAGTTCGCATTAGCCAATGTGGCCCTGTTAATTCGAACTAATTTCTTAGTTCGAACTAACCAGCCATTGAAATGAATGGGAACTAACTAATTCGCACTAATTTTAGCAAGTGTAGAAATTTCTTCAGGCATTAGCTTCCGTGGGTTCCAACCCACTTCGTCAGATGCAGGTGTATCTGCAACCCACGAAAGCTTATGCCCAAAGAAATTTGTTAGTCTTTAAGGTGCCACAAGACTCTCGCTGTTTTTGCTGTACGCAAATTACTAGCTGCCCCGCTGGAACAAATCAAGACTGAATTTCTCTAAAAGAATGCTCTCGCTCAAACAAATTAATGCAGGGAAGCCTTCTGGCATTTGTTACCCAGGAGATCAGACTAGATGATCGCACTGATACCTTCCAGTCCTATCAACTACGTATCTATAATGCACCTATTAATCTTTTGTTACATGGACTTACATTTAATAATAAATATTAGTAAATTAAAGAACCCCCCAAACTAGCAACTGAAGAAAAATTTTAAAAAACTAAATTTGCTCTTCTTAATCCACTTTAGAAAAGGTTTCAGTAAACACATCAGGCCTTGCAGCGTGACCTGAGGATCAACAAACTTGTGCCTCCATGAAGCAGGAGAAGGGAGCAAACTCCAGGGTACTTCACTGATAAATGTCTGCCCTAAAGCATACAACGTGGAATCCTACTGAAAACATTTCAGTTCATCAACTGTCAAGTTGAAGGACAGAGAGAGGCAATCTCTAGAACCTAGAGGATATGAAACACAGAATTTCTGATAAAAATAAGAGGTTGGGAATTCCTAACAAAGAGAAAATGAAAAAAAAAGTTATCTTGGCTAGAGCTGCTGTCTGGACAACCAGAAGCAACCAGAGTTCCCATAGGTTTACTGATTGAGGAAATTTGCTGACACAAGACAGGCATATACTTTCTGCATTAGAGACCTTTGACACTTCCGATTGTTTCCCAATCCCACAAACATCAGCTTTGTTTAGCTGAACTACACTTCAACCACAAAATTCACAGTAACGAGGTGATCTAGACCTGGACTTGGGGGGGCAAGAACCCTCCCCCCCCCCCCCCACACACACACACAAACTACCAGCCTCTGGTAAATACAAAGGATTACCAATTAACTCAGAAGGTCATCATCCTGAATATGTATAATGAAGTCATCAGTGAAGATAAGCCTTGATAATTCCAACCAAACTGATGAGTAACACAACTAGCAGGAAATCAGAGGTGTAAATAAAATAGCCTGTGAAGCAACAATAAGGTAATCTCAGGATTTTTACTAAATGAGCCCTCTCAATTCAATCTAGTTTTATAATGAGAGATCTCAAACATTTAGGCCATGTCTTGGGAATTTCAGAAAATTCCCATTAGTGCAACTGTTAATTCATCTGCACTAAAATTCGTATCAGTGAACATCCTGGGATAAAAAACAGTTTCTATCACGGTAAAACCAGCTTTCTCAGTCACCTGTTTTACAAAATAAAAAGAACACCCTTCCTACCTCTTTCACCTGGACCACAATCAAACTGCTTACATCATTTCAGCAAAACTAGATACACTAGAGTTTTCTACCTATTATTTTACTCCCTTCAACATCTATAATTGTCTCCCTCTTCTACAATTCACCATCTCGATCAGCATATTCAACTTCAATATTTTTAAATTAATTTAATAACTGATCTCTTAACTACATAATTTTATAGGTGTCCAAATTATTTCAATTACTATTCTCTTCACTATCATTTACAAACACCAAGTTCACTTTCTGAAGTATATTTATATTAACCAACTAAATGTTATCAGGAAACTTGCAGTACTGATTGATACATAAAAGTATCTTTACTTCTGCCTTTAGCTCCTTGAAATGAGACTTATGATTTCTAGACATTAATGTTGCGCATAAGAGCATTGTTTTTACTAACCTTAGAAAATCTGGGGCCAGTAACCACTGCTTATTTGTTTCTCTTGAATAGTAATGCAAATGTGCAAAGAAGTCTCAGGTACTCAAGAACCGGGCTACAGAAGGATTCTATTATTTACGACTGGTATAACAAGTGGGGAGGAAAACAGAGGTGAATTACTAAAGAATTTCCCTCTTTAATATACTAGTCAGGCTTACTGTGATGCCCTATTTAGAAGAAAATAATACTTGTTTTTTCTTGGGGGAAAAGGGATGTTCTACTAAATGGTACTATTCTATGAGAGCTCACTTTGTAACTTTTTATGTCTGAGATATAAAAATGCTTATACACACTTTTTCCAAAAGCAATGTAATTCGGTATACAGCCAAATTAACTAATTAGACTTACCATTCTTTTGTATTGTCCTATACTCCAATACACTTTAACACTCTACTTGTTTTTTCTGCAGCTAGCCTATGAAACCACCTCAATGAAACCAATACACAAATGCAATACATACTCTACTGAAGAGCATAGATTGGGAGGCGGGGCTTCTAAATTCGATTATTCTGCCTTCTGGGAGATTATTTGCACAATTTTCCATAACATTCATACATTTCCCACCACCCCAATACAAATTTTAGGAGGAAATCTGGATCTTCAATTTCACATGTTAAAAGAGAAGAAAAGAATTCACAATTACAGTCTATCACCCACATTTCGGCCTATATTTCTTTTTCTGGGCTCAATCCATAAACTTTAAAGCCTCCTGGGTGGGCACTGAATGGGACTCAGGAGACCCACACTCAATTTCTAGCTTTGAAATTGGCCTGCTGGGTGATCCTGGACAAGTCACTTCCCTGTCTATGCCTCAATTTCCCCCATCTGTAAAAATGGAGATGATACTGACCTCCTTTGTACAGCACTCTTAGATCTACTAACGAAAGTGAGGTAAGTGCCAAATATTATTAATTAGAGTGAATATTATTATATTTGGGAGCAGTCATTTTGACTGAGTATTAGAAAGATACCACAGCTTCCATGAGCGGTTGTGTTTGGTTTTTTGTGGCTTCAGACCTTTGTTGTTAGATTATTGATCGAGTTACATTTATCCTGAGACTGACAGTAGTCATGCTCCTGTAATTTGTCAGTTTCCTTCAAAACTTCTATCAATTTATTTTGTAAGTTTAGTGGTTCATTTTACAGTTCCATCATTTGAACAATACTTTGACTTAAGTTCTCTTCATGCTCAGTGCAAAATTTTATCATATTTATAGTAGCTGGAAGAAAATTCAGAAGCACAATCTTACTGAAATATGCATCAAGTATCAGTGGGGAACTGCAACATAAAGACTGCTTTTTCCATTCAACCAACCATGAAGGCTGATGATGGCAGCCAAAGTAATTTTTATCTTCTGCAATGTGATTTAGACTCTTAAGGGTTGTTTCTTTCTCAAGGAGGTCTGGATAGCACACTGAACACTTATGGGTCAGAATTTTATGATGTTTCCACCTGAGTTCTCTCCTTTTTCATTTTAATTTGGTTGTCCAAGACAACCACAAAGAACTCTTTGTCATAATTTTCCCTGATTCCTAGGATGGCACATTTAGCTCCTTGTACATAATATTCTGTTGCTTTCCTTCTCACACAGATTTAACATTATTAAGTAGGAATCCATTTCCTCCCTGTATGTATACTTGCAGCCATTACTTCGTAATTACCTCATGTTCAGCCATCTATCCTGCATTAGCGTCAATGACAATTATTTTAATTGTTTAAATTTTCCTCTTTTTTCAATGCCTCTAGTAGCAAGTTTAAATTTGTCTGGAGAAATATGCTTCAATCATCTCTTTAAATTGCTCACTTTGTGCTAGTCTGAAATGTGACATTTATAGCATTAAAAAAAAAGATTCTGACTTTCTTACCAAGTCTTCACTTTCAATTGTTTGTATGCTAGTCACTGACAGACTCTAGGAGTTTTTGGATGCCAAAGAACAGGAAATATTTCTGATGCTGAACAGTTACTGGATAGGCTTAGATCAGACTTGCATAATGATTGCTTCTCTGTTTCAACGGTGATTACAGCATCAGGAATACGTTACTTGCAGAACCATCAAAACTTCTTCACTGTTCTGCCCTTCCACCTCAATAATCATGCTTTAATTTAGTGTACATTTGATATAAAAAAAATCTGAAGACATGTATTTTCTGAACTTTTTAAAGAGAAGCATGAATCCTTTCCAGCTCTCTACTTCACTCAACGTTTATATTTTATGTCAGAAGAACAATTTTCATTACTTCAGCATATTCAATTTCTTATTTCCTACAACTTTTCCACTTTAGTCCTGTCAGTCAGTCATAAGTCATACAGAGGTTTGCTAATCACTAAAACTAATTCCTACTCTTCTCAAATACTGATTAATAGTTTTGACATTTCGTAGTTAGAACAAGAAACAGTACCTACTACAGTATTCCTCCATTTTTTGGGATACTGGCACCCCATTTTCTATACTGGGCCTCTCTCCCATTTACCAATAAGAAAAGAGCAGAGCATTTGCAATTAACTATTTGATCCCTGTTCAACCTCCATGTTGACAGCCCCGGATTTAGTGAATTTAATACCACAAAGATTAAATACAAAAAGTTAATCAGTTTTATATTGAACTACATTATCAGATATCCTTCCCACCTTCCAGAAATCTCTAGATCCTATTATCAAAGCACGTCAAATATATGTTGAGTTCATGTACATATTTAATGACAAAAATTCAAAAAGAAAAAAAAAAAAGAAAAAATCAAAACGCACCAGACACCAGGTTTTTTTTCCCTCATCATTAGATTGGGTTTCTTTCCTGCTACCCTAACTCCAAGGCTCTTCATAGTGGTTAAGAACTACATTTAGAAACTACTTTATCAATTTAAATACAAAAAAAGGGGAGCAAATATATATAATTTGAGAAAGTTCTTTGGATTGATGATGCTACAGAAACACAATGTACAGCAGATAGCCAAATTCCTCTCTACTGCTATAGAAACATCAAGATGTTTAATGGTATATATTTTAAGTTAGGTCAAGAAAGCCTAGAGTGTATGGCTAGGTGCTCCTTTTACCCCTCCTAAAAAGCTAACTACACAAAAAAGCAGAATGATTTGGGAGACAACGGTTGAGCAAAAGGAGGGATAAGCACTGGGGGTTCCATAGCCGTTGGACAGCAATGATTAGTTGTAGCAGTTAAAAGACAGAAGATGTCTGCAGCAAGCAGTAGGGCAGCAGGAACATCCACTGAGAAGTGGAAAACCTTCCAAAGGTAATGAAGAAGCAAGCTAGACTCGGAGACCAGGAAAGTGAATCAAAGAAAAGGGAGAGCAAAACAAGAAGCCAACAACCAGGGAGAAAATGGCAAAGAGAAAAAGGAAGGAGAAATATACCTGGAAAGATACATGATCTCCTGGTCCTCTCTCTCTGTGATGTAAGGGCTTTTATTACCCAACCTGGGAGAGATTTATTAGCAATAAAATACATCACACACTGAAATGACAGTGTCATAACTGTAACAACCAGCGAGCAGAAGACTCAAGGTCATCCATGCCTAGGCACTGAATACTTGGTGTGAAAAGAGCTGCATAAAGATTTACACAGTAATAAATTCAGTTAGTGGGATGGACTCAGCAATTTATCAGTACACAGAAATACACCACATCCAACTGAAACCGCAGGGAGATTTGGGTGATCAGAATGTAATAAACCAAGCTAATTACCTTAGAGATTCCCAAGATGAACACAATTCTTGCAGAAAGTTCAACGGGATCTTTAATGAAAAGTGTCTGAGATCTCTGTTTTAAGACTTATCTGAAAGATGGCAGCTCTAAATGAGGCCTCCATTAATGCTACACTGGGATGTTGGTTCGGTAGTCAGAGGAAAGAGCAAACTTACTAAATCACCAATACCATTTCCTGAATGTTCTTTGAAGGTCTTATTCAGACATATATTAGGTCTTATACTGCTTCATTTCTGATTTCCAAGGAGGTCAAAACTCAGAATAGTATGACTGCAGGATATAACCAGCAGTTTCAAGCAAAATGTGTAACTATTTTTCTATATGAAAATTAACCATTAATAGGTAAATCAATTCCTTGATTATCAAAAGAAAACTGATTTGCTAAATTGCTTTTAAAGAACTCTGCTCCTCTACATGTCTATTTGGGCACATTAATTGACAATGTCAAACAAACAGAATATTGGCAGAAAGTTAGATATCACGTCCCACTATCACCGATGTATTAGAAAAAGACAGTACTAAGGAACAAATTACATGAGAAATTCAGGAATAAATCATGCCAGATTCCAAAAAAGAAATGACAAAAAAGGGGAGGGGAATGTTCATTATCACCCAAAAAAGATAGGTTCCCTCAAGAATCTGCCTTAACTGAAATCTTTTTCATAACTTCACAAGGTAAACTTTTAAAAAACTGTGAAAGTTTTACCTGAAACACTCCCATAAACGTTACTGAAAACAGTAAAACTAAGACAACTCAGTGATTTGAAAATACAGGGGCATCTTTACGAAAAGTATTTTTCCTTAAAGAATTTTTAAAACACAACTGTATTTTCTCTCTCTTACATGACCCAAGATCACTTAACTTTTCAGTCTTTTATTTGAAATACATAGACTATTCATTAAGAGTGTTATGCACCATCATACAGGTAACCATCAAAAAAAAAAATTCCAAACCAACAACCCCATCTAACCCCTAAAAATGGAAGATAAAATGAGAAAGGAAAGACAGTCACATTCATTAATCTGCATTGTGTTTTTAAAAACAACAAAAAGAAGTTATGCCTTTTGCTACTGTTTGAAAGGAAAAAATATTCCTTTAATTTTTAGAAATAAGAGTTTTAAAACTAATATTTTTAAATTAAAATAAAAATGTCAAATATTTTAACGTGTGTATTGTAATGTCTGCATTTAATGTGTGTATTTTAAACTGTTGACCATTCAAGAGTAACTTTAAGGCATTTTAAGAGCTAAACAGTACCATGATTAGATACCTTGCAGAAGAATCCGAACAGTTATGTTATCACACTTCCAATTTGGAAAACATATTTTCTTTAATTTTTATACATTTAGAAACTGAATCAAGAGATATACATTACTACTGTGAGTCATAAAAATGCCATATAGAGCTTATGTTCCATGTGGCTGCAGTGCTTTATGTCAATCCCCAGTTGTGTTTGCGCTCTATTAGCAATTAAGTACAATGGAGAGCTCTATGTTGCTACTGTCTAAAACTGAACGCTGCTGGCAGTCCTACTTTTACCTAGGAACATGTATAACAGTAATCAGAGTGCCCTCAAGTAGCTATTAATGCTTCCTGGCCTAATTAAATTAGGTTAAGCTTATCTACATTTCTAGGATGTCTAACCAATACAGTGGCATGATTAAAAAACTACTATAGTATTAGTTGAGAAATAAATTCATGGCTTTTAGTTTTTACAAGTTCGTTGAGGAATCATCTCTCATTTAATATTGTAATTGTCAATGGTCAATTAAATCCCATCAGTGCAATTACAATTCCTATATCAGTCTTTGAAAGACATTCAAAAATTAGTTTTGTAAATTAACTAAGAACTCAAACACTTGCATGTGGAAATGTATTTTATGGTCACAAAAAAATAAGAGGTTTTTTTCAGTTTGAGTGAGGTTCAAAATTGAAGTTCATAAAACTACTTTTATCATTTTGTAATTTTGAAAAATTAGTTATGATTTAGTTGATAACTTTTTTCCTGTCAATGTTTTAATATCAAGCCGTAAAATACTTCAAGTCAAATTTTAATACTAAAAACGGTCATTTTTTACTTTTTACATAAAAGGAACTCAATCCTGCTATTACACTTATATTATAAATTAAGCATAAAAACAATACAGCTCACTTCCTCTTCTTCCCATTCTAACGTACTAAATACATTTCAGAGAATAAAAATCGGATTCCTTGATTCATTTAGCAAGTTGATCTATTCTACTGTATCAAGTTTGGCAAACATTTTTACATGGTATTGTTGTACTGCTTGCTCAATTTTAATATGGGTATGAAATAAATATCTTTAAAATATTCCCTGACTGGTATTAGCAAACATATTCAAGAGAGAGCAGTCCACAGGGTCTGCAAGTCAACACTCCTGTGGAATTAAACTTGGGCTCACAATGGTATAGAGTAGACAATATTTTTCATTTGCAGTGTGCCAGCCATCTGCGCTAACCTTTAACTGCCCATTCAACAGCCCAAAGTCCAGTAGAGCTGTTGTTCTCAGATCACAAATCTATGGGTAGGCTTTAAAGTGACATCATTACAATCAATCTGAGAAGTAAATGAAACAATTGCCACCAAATGCAGGTACATGACATGCCAATCCATTCATTCCCCTCAACCCTACAACCTAACAGTAATTTTATAATTCATGGCTTAGTTTGGTTGGTTTTTTAACTTCAGCTATTTTATCTATAGAAGTATTGACTTCTAACTGCCACACTGATTTTGGTATATTTTAATCACAGAAAATTTGTTGGATGTTTTTAACATTATTTCATGCAGCTCTGAGTGCTCAAGAACATAGGAATGGCCACGCAGGGTCAGACCAACGGACCAGCTACCCTGTTTCCTATCTTCCCCCAGTGGTCAATGCCAAATGTTTGAAAGGGAATGAACGGAACAGAGCAATTATCAAGTGATCCCGTTCATCCAGTCCTAATGTCTGCCAGTCAAAGACTTTCGGACACCCCAAAGCATTGGGTGGCATCCCTGACTGCCTTGGTTAATAGTCAATGACAGCTCTGTTCTCTAAAAATGTAGTGAATTCTTTTTTGAACCCAATTATTCTTTCAGCCTTCACAAC
The DNA here is from genome assembly GCA_007922175.1 of Pelusios castaneus. Lineage (NCBI taxonomy): Eukaryota > Metazoa > Chordata > Testudines > Pelomedusidae > Pelusios > Pelusios castaneus. The sequence goes on from ML685779.1 coordinate 28,300,552, forward strand.
TTCCCTGGCAACAAGTTCCACAGGTTGACTGCATGCTGTATGAAATGGTACTTCCTTTTGTTTGTTTTAAACCTGCTGACTATTAATTTCATTGTGTGAACCCTAGTTCTTGTGTTATGTGACAGGGTAAATAATGTTTCCTTATTCACTTTCTCCATACCATTCATGACTTTATAGATACCAGAAGGTTTATAAACATTCTGGTGGGTGGGGGGGGGACAAACCATCAACTAATTTTTCAAGATCATAAAATGACAAAGTAGGTTTAGGAACTTCATTTTTAAAGCCTGTGCAAACTGTAAAAAAAGAAAAGTCAACTTTGACACATAAAATACATTTCCACATGCAACTGTTTGAGTTCTTATTAACTTACAAAACTAATTTTTGAATGTCTTTCAAATACTGATATATAAATTGTAATTGCAGAGATGGGATTTTATGTACCTCTGTAATATCCCTTTCCCCCAACCCCATCATCTCTTTTTCAAATTGAACAGTCCCAATTTTTTTCAATCTATCCTAGTATGGAAGCTGTTCCATACCTTTAATCATTTTTGTTGCCCTTCTCTGTACCTTTTCAATATCACATCACTATCAAATTCTTAGACCTTAACACTAAAGACAGACTCCTTAACACTACAGTGTAAAATGTACGCACTAGAATTCTGAAGAGGAGGAAGAGCAAAAGCTTCTAACAAGTCATAGCTTTTGACTATTTTTTTTTGAAAGAATACAAAATACTTGGACTGCCTAAGATTAATGTAAAAGTGTTCCACTGTACACCAAAACAAATCCATTATGGCAGAGGTGTCTAACATTTGCTATGGCAGGCAGGTTTGACTTAAATGTACTTCAAGTGGGCTGTACATACCATAAATCAAAATCCTACGGCACTCTCACGCCATCGCCGAGTGCTGTGTATGTGAATCTGCGCTCTATTAGGGAGAGAGTGCAGTCGCACGGAGCGCAGTCTCGCATACCCAGCGTTCCACAATGTCGCAAGACCCGACACTCTCACGGCATTGTGGAGCGCTGGATATACAAGACCACACCCACTCTCTCTCTCTCTCTCTATTAGGGAGATAGTGTGGTCCCACTGAATGCAGTCAAGGGCCAGATGGAAGAGATTCACAGGCCAAATGTTTGGCACCCCTGCATTATGTCATACAAAGATATACACTTGCCCTTAGAAATACCAAATATGTAGAAGTACCTTGGTATAGATGTAGTGATTTTCAGGACAGTTTTACTTATCCCTTTCCCTCCCTCCCTAACACATTTGGCTCTGCATTTAAACCAATGGTGGAAAGAAACATCATCTTAGTGCTTAACAGAAGTAAACTCCACAGAACATCAGATAGGGTTAAGTGAAACTTTGACTCACAGGGTATTCCAGGCCCATGGGATCAGCATACTGGAATGTGTGTGAGAAGCTTTATCAATTATACCCCAGGAAAGGAGCAGAGAACAAAAACTGAGAGAAAGTCAGATAGAAAAGAAAAAAGGACATTAAGGAGAAACAGAAGAGCATTACAAAAGTAAATAAGGTTCACAACTGTCACCTAACCAACAGTGTTCTTTAATTCTTGCAAGCAATGGTGAAAGAAAGGTGGGTTTTTTAGCAATCCCAGCTCTTATTGCTTTTTTCCTACTACTCTTCATCTCATCCTTTTTAGCAGTGATGTGGTCCCTTGGCACACGACTGTCATAGATTTTGACTCTCAGCTGTATCACTCCCCTAATCTTTCAGCCCCAAGTCTTTAGACACAGCGTGCAGGAGCAATCTACAGTTGATCATTTTTAGAATATGGGAGTCAGATCAGAGTACAATAACCATCAGTAGAAAAGTTGGACTGCAATCAATTTTCTTCGTACCACACAAGGCACCCCCTTTAACAAATGTAAACAAAGAGGAAAGACTCTCTTTTGTCAATAAGTCTTTCTAGAAAGGGGTGGAGAAGAGAAGCCTCCTGAAGTCAGCAGATCTGTTATAAACTACCAAACAGTCTCATACAGGAGGCTCTTGGCTTCAGCTATGATTAGACCAGCAGTTTTCAAACTTTTTTTCTCGGGACCCAGTTGAAAAAACTATCATTTATGCCCACAACCCAACAATTATATTTTTCAGCAATGCACTGCACTCTTCCAGTGGCGGCAGCAGGGGATGCCGCGACCCAGTACCTGCGACCCAACCTGTAGTTTCAAAACCACTGGATTAGACCATACAACCAAAACTCTTTTTATAAATCATGTTGGGAAAACAGCCCATTAAGCAAATAGTTAGCAGGCAAAACAATGGTTTTCCCCTTGCTTTCCAGGGGAGGCATTACCTACGGGGAAGCCGGGCTCCAAGCAGGGTTGCTGTGGATTGCTGCTGGCAAAGGGTCGAGGTCAGGATTTGGTAACCGAGTAAACTGCCCTCCAGCCGCAGCTCCCAACTTTTCTGTAGTTCTGTCCCCCCTTGTCCCTCCAGTGCGGCCCCAGGCGCAGCCAGAGAGGGCGCTTCACTCCGCTCCCACCCCCGCCCCGAGCCCCTGCTGGGCACAGCTGCAGCAGCCTGTCTGTCCGTCCCGCACGCACAGCTGGAGCAGCCTCAGCCTGTCTGTCTGTCCCGCACGCACAGCTGGAGCAGCCTCAGCCTGTCTGTCTGTCCCGCACGCACAGCTGGAGCAGCCTCAGCCTGTCTGTCC
>ML685779.1:28304918-28335712 GCA_007922175.1 Pelusios castaneus
TGCTCGCCCCGTCCAGCCCAGCCGCGCCCGCTCGCCCCGTCCAGCCCTAGGCGCACCCGCGCGCCCCGTCCAGCCCAGCCGCACCCGCTCGCCCCGTCCAGCCCAGCCGGACCCGCTCGCCCCGTCCAGCCCAGCCGGACCCGCTCGCCCCGTCCAGCCCTAGGCGCACCCGCTCGCCCCGTCCAGCCCAGCCGCACCCCCTCGCCCCGTCCAGCCCAGCCGCACCCGCTCGCTCCGTCCTGTCCTAGGCGCACCCCCTCGCCCCGTCCAGCCCAGCCGCACCCACTCGCCCCGTCCAGCCCTAGCCGCACCGGCTCACTCCGTCCAGCCCTGCCTCATATGATTTGCATTGCACGGCCCTGTCGGCTGTAGCTCTTGTTCATACACATACAGGCCTCCCTCCCGCAACGCCCTTCCAGGCTAGGGTTACCAGATGTCTGGCAAAAGGAGGATGTCCTTTTTACCTTCACGCCCTGCGTCCGGCAGGCATTTTAAAAATACAAGATTCTGTCCGGCTTTTTACTTATGATTAAAATTTCATTTTTTTATATGAAGCTGCCATGTAGGTGTAACCTATATGCTTAAAAAAGGGCTATCTCTTTAAGAGATCTACTGAGGGTGGGTTACTGTTGCTGGGCAGATTAGCTACCCACAACCAGAAACTTCTGGAAGCAGGGAGTGGTAGCATTTTGAGCATCCTCCACAGTGTGCCCTGCTGGTGTGATCAGTCAGATCACGTGAGAGCAGCAGTCTGTGCAGACAGCAGGCAGGAGCTGCTTTGAGAAGAGCCCATGTGCTCAGTTTTAAGGAGAGAAATTGAGCCAGGAGTGAACAAGATGTTTTCTCTCTCTAATGGAGTCATCTGCAACAGATTTTGCAGACATGCATATAGGACTGAGGGCTGGTTGCAAAGAAGAAGGAAAAGCCTGCATGGAATAGTACAGGGGATTCCAGCAAAGGAAGAAGAGCTATTTCTTGGCACTCAAGCCTCTACACTGGAAGAAAGACTGTAGCTGAGAGTTGGGTGGACTCCACCTGGCTTCGGGACTCTTGGGTATCTTTCATGCATGGGTTTCTGTAGGGATTGTTCTTGGTTAATTGTATTTTATTTTCTTAGGCTAAGGTTTATTTAGTTAGTAGTTAATAAAGTTCATTGTTATGTTTGATTTTAGTAGTATTTTAATATACGGTGGTAACTCGGAGCAGTCGTTGCTGCGAGTCCCATACAGACTGGATCCTGGGTCTCCAGCTGCTTTTCCCACAGGGATTGGGGTGTATTTCTGTGAGGCACTGGAGAAGGGCAATTAAATTAATTTTAGCCCACCCGAAGGTTACATATGCTCGCATATAAGCCGAGAATTTTAGGGTCCAAAATATGCCTGAAAAGCTGAGTTCGTCTAATCCACGGATCACAGCCAAAACCGGGCTGGAACACTGCATTCCGGTGCGTTCCGCCCATAGGCCCTGCAGAGCAGCAGACTCAGGTGGAATGCTTCTTGCACCCTGGCCTGCTGCAGCCAGGCTGGGGAGTTTCAAACCTCCCACTCTGAGCATGCTCAAACAGAGCGTGCTCAGGGCGGAAGGGGCCTGGCCCAGGAGTGGCTCTGCCGGCCACCGCTGCAGCTCCGGACCACTGGCCAGGTAAGCGGAGCTGGGAAGGGACCACGGGGGGCAGAGGATCATGGAAGGGGCCATGGGGGCGGGCAGATATTAATACTACATTTTCTCTATGTCCTCATTTTTGTACTTCCCTGTCCTCCTTTCCATGCTTTGGTATCTGGTAACCCTATTCCAGGCTAAATTCAAACTGACAAGGGAAGTCAGGATGATCCCTATTTTATAGATACAAACGGATTCCTGTGGCACTTTTAAAGACTAACAGATTTATTTATCGCATGAGCTTTCGTGGGAGAAAATCCAGTCCGTGATATGCCTACGGACCCGTATCCCTATGTTGTACAACAAGAGGAGCCACTCCAAACAGCTTCTTTCCAAGAGTGGGTCCTTTCAGTGGCATCCTTGGGAAGCATCTCACCCTCCACATTCCAGCCATGACCACTGCTGAATTTTCAGGCGGCCGCTGCTTTTTTTCAGCCAAGGGAGCCACCAGCACCAGCTGAGGGTTGAGGAATTGGGACTGGCACAGGGGAATGTTGCTGACCCCTGATCTAGGGGTTCCTAACAATGTTACAACACCAACTAGCTTGAGCCCCCACCCAGTTTCTTGGGAAATCACACACTATTCCCTGGGCGCCCTGGAGGGCAGTGCTTCCCCTCTCACAAGCATGAGTGAGTGTAGTACATAAAACTTAATAGTAACATTAAGAGAATATATAAAGGCAATATCAAAATCAGCACTGATTTGGGGAGACAGTGCAGTATTCACACAAAAACCAATAAGCAGAATCACCCCACCCCCGAGTACATAGACCATGTCCTTCACTTCTCCATTACCCCCAAAAAACCAATAAGCAGAACTCACCCCATCCTAGAGTATGTAGAGCATGTCCTTCACTTCTCCACTATCCCCATACTGAACATCATAGTTTTACCATCCACCTCTTGGGGGGGGAGGGGGGGCTCAGCCAGTCCCCTCCAGTTGACTAACATGGCTACCCCTTTGAAACTTTTCATTATTAAGAAATTCTCTTGGTAGGGCAAGTCTACACTACAAAATTAAGTTGACCTAAGTTATGTTTATGCACAGCCACCACATTAATTTAATTGGTTTCACACCTCCACACTATGATCTTTGAGTTGGCAGTGCACATCCTCACCAGGAGTGCTTGCACCAATTTAACTGCCAGTGTAGGGCATTGTGGAATGGTTTCTGAAAGGCAGTAACAGTCTATGTAAGATACACGGTGTACACAGTGACATGGCATCAGCCTAAGTACATCAACTTAAACGCTACACCTCACATGGAGGTGGAGTTTATTAAGCCTATATAGTGGGAAAGTTACATTAGTGAGAGCTCCATTTTAGTGCAGACATTGAGGTACATCTACACTGGAGCCTTAGGTCAACTTAAGGAGGGTTAAGTCGACCTAAAGAACCCTGCGTCCACACTGGGCGCTTATTAAGTCAACTTAAGCCCTTCCTTAAGTCGACTTAATAACACCACCTCTGAAGGTCAACTTAAGGCTTACGTCGACCTTATTAAGTCGATTTAAGCAGTGTAGCTGAGGAATAGCCTTTAAATTGACCTAATTGGCCTCCAATATTAAGTTACTAATTAATTAATTTACTAATTAAATTAAATTGCTGATTAATTAATGGCCCAATGGCCGCAGCTCTTTTTCTTCTCTCCAGCCCGACCCATAGTAAGTTAATAAAACTACAATATTTCAGTTTAACATTTTTATTAAAGTTCAAATGAAAAGACAACATTTATGCGTTTCTTTTGACTTAAGGTACTTAGGCTTGCCACTGCTTCCAGAGCCAAAACACTGTTGCCCACGGGGCACCGTGCCGCTCAACAGAAATTGCCGCTCAGCAAGTACGATATCTTGCTCAGCTGCATCATCAGCTTAGTGGGAACATAGGCCCCCTCCCCGAGTTCCTGGCCATTCCTCCGTCGACCTAGCACCTGCCAGTGTGGACGCAGGCAGTCGACTTGAGTTTTCAGTGTGGATGCTCTTAAGTCGACTTAACAAGGTCAACTTTAAGTTGACTTAAAGTCGACCTTGTTAAGTTGACTTAACCAGAGCCTCCAGTGTAGATATACCCTTACATAGTTAGCTGTGTTATGTCAACCTAAAACAACAGTGTAGACCAGGCATCAGACTAAATGTACTACATATCTTGCTTGTGGTACAAAGCCCGTGTAAGTTTCTGAATCTTTTGCCATATAGCCTCAGTCTATGTCTGCTGTTCACTGCTCTGTATTGGTATGCTAATTTTTATTTATGTATTTTTCTGTTGGACCCAATAATCTCCTTGAAGCAGGGAGAAAATAGTATCTGCAATAGCATATTGAAGGCCAAAGTGTTTTAAAGACTTTTAATAAGAAGATACACTTTTATCTCTTTTCACTGATGTGAGATATATGAAATTAGATCCCCTCCTCTTTCACAATTTATTACACCCACAAACCCTGGGCTTCAAGAAAGACAGTCTGGTGTTGTGAGCACAGAATTGTAAGCAGCAAACTTCTGGAGTTTACTTCTGACACTCACTTGTTTGATGCCACTGGGCAATTTGCTTCAACACTTTGTTTCCTCAACTGAAATGAGGAAAGTAAAACTTATCATCACATGACACACAGCTGTTGTTGGGATGTAGAAATATTTTTTAAAAGCTTTGGAGATGGAAATTGCAATATTATTCCAGATATAAAACAAAGAGAAAAAACTGCTTATGTGCAGAGGAGATTCAGCTGTTTTTACATAAATCCAAATCGTTATATCACAATTGGACAATCTTCTGGAAACATATGTCAAGAAGTGTTTTAAAATAAGTATTACAAAATATGTAGCCATACCAGTCATGGGTTTGTTTTTTTGATTTTTTTTTTTTTTTTTTTTTACAAGTGAGCTATCCAGATTTTCAACATAATAATTGTTTTCCCCTATCCTCTTACCTACTCTGGATTAGGTTTCAACATTTTTGAGTAATTAAATATTGCATATCATCCAAAAACCACAATATACAGATGTACACTGTTGCAATCTGTACAGGGCCTTAACAAATATTCGTCTGAAAAAATGTTGTTATACTCAGTGAGCTGAGTTTTATTGTATTCTTTCTTTGTCATATATATACTAAGTCTTTGTGAAAGGTGACAGAAACTGTAGGAAAGGAGAGAAATGTCCATCAACAAATGTATTGTGAGGACTGGAACATAAAGTAAGTTGGTTGAGGGGGAATTAGTATCATAGTGATGACAGATAATGTACTTTTCCTGTACTACTCTGCAGTCTTGATAGCGCAGTGGATTAGTTCACTGTTGGAGATATTAAGTTCAAATACTGGATAGTCAAAAAGGAAAGTAATTTAATAGCCTCCTCTTGCTTTTTTTTTCATATGCTTCACAAAAACACCACACATCTTGGCTGAACAAGCAGACTATGATCAAGAAAAGCTCCAGAATGCAATTACACCGAGTGTCACAGATTATGATTGCAGTCTATTGGCAGGGCTGTTTGGGGAAACTTGCACAACATCTGCTTGCAACATGCATGAGTCAAGCCAGCCCCTTCAATTTCATGAGCACCAAAACTGATGATGATTTTTTAAAAGTAACATCAACTTCATAGTTGTCCAAAAGAACTATCCAGCTTGAGCTCCTGTCCAATTCTTCTGAAAGTTAAAACAATTGTCTTAAAAGCTGCACTTTTATTTTATGATTCACGAGTCTTTTGTACTTGTTTGTCTGTTTTGTTACAATGTTCTGAGCTCATTCCTGCAACTTGTACTCAACTGGGTAGACCCTTTGAAGCCAATGGGACTACTCAGAGAGACTAAAATAATTTTAAAAAATCCCTGCACACTGCTTTGAACCTACCTTCTATAACATCTAATTCTTAAATGTTTTATTCCCAGTATAGTAGTGATGAACAGAGATGTTTCATATTGGATATTTTCTCCTCAGATTGCTTTTGGCAGATGATTCATTTTCAGGTTTCCCTGTTCTCCAGTTCCTGTTATAAAGTGTGAGTAATAGTAGTCTGATGCCAGCATATTACTTTTCACTCCAGGTAGCTCAGTTTGACTACCATTTGCATTTTACGTACTCAACGTATAAATAAATGAATCACAAATTGGAAGGTTTGATTTTATTTTTTTTTAAGCTCAAAAGATATGGTAACATAGGACTAACATTTTATACAGACTAAGAGATTTAAGAGCTGTTTAACAATAAAAGGCGAAGCCTTGGGAAAATGGATTTAAAATTATATGTATAATGCAGGAATTTATGTGATACCACCATCATTTTTAGATTGTTTGTTTCAAATACTATATAACAATGCAATAGAAGGGTTTAACAACCAATTTTGCCCCTGTTCAGTATTCACTGGAAAAAAGCTCCCTGTGAACTTTGCATGAATAAGGATTGTTGAATCTCCTTTGAGAAAAAGAGAAAATAAAAGAGAGAGTAGAGGAAACGAGAATACAATTATTATTTATTTGTAACATAGTAGGGTATGTCCACACTGGAGCCTTAGGTCGACTTAAGGAAGGTTAAGTCGACCTACAGACTCCTGTGTCCACACTGGGCTTTAATTAAGTCGACTTAAGCGCTTCCTTAATAAGACCACCTCTTAAGGTCGACCTAATGCTTAAGTCGACCTTATAAAGTCGACTTGAGCCAGTGTAGACGGGGGATAGCCCTTAAGTCGACCTAATTGGCCTCCAGGTCCGCTCGCAGAGTTCCTGGCCACTCCTCCATCAACCTAGCACCTGCCAGTGTGGACGCATGGCTGTGGACTCTCTAAGTTGACTTAACAAGTTCGACTTTAGGTCGACTTAAAGTCGACCTTGGTTAACTCAATTAACAGAGCCTCCTGTGTAGATGTACCCATAAGGTGCACAAGCCAAAACAAGATCAGCGTCCCACTCTGGTGGGTACTATATAAATATGTCATAGAAAATTTTCTCAATAATATCTTAAAATGGAATTAACACATCAAATGAGGGTTCATAATTTGGCCTTGCAGACAGGTGTCTAAATGTGTGCAAATGCCTCAAGAAAATACTAGGAATTCATAGACTCATAGAAGATTAGGGTTGGAAGGACTCTCAGGAGGTTATCTAGACAAAAACATTATGCTCCAAGGAGGACCAACCCCAATTAAATTATGTGAGTCAGGGCTTCATGAGCCAGGCCTTAAAAACCCGTAAGAATGAGGATTCCACCATCACCCTCGGTAATCCATTCCACTCTTTCACTACACTCCTCGCAAAAAGGCTTTTCCTGATAGCCAGCCTAGATCTGCAACTTGAGGCCACTGTTCCTTGTTTTGTCATCAGTCCAGATATAACTTTCTAAACATGATCTTTGTAATCAACTTGGGCTAGATTTCCCCAATACTACAATTGAAACTGGGTAATAGTGTAACTGTTTGATTGTTTTTCTCTCTTTGTATGTTTATGAATATTTTAACTATTTGGGTATTTATCTTTCCTTTTATAATTATAACTATTAGCATCATAAGTTTTATATACCTGACAATAAAGTAACTTTTGTAATCAAGCTGGTTGCCAGATTCCAAACTTCATTTACTCCTTTCTGTTCTTGGCTTTCCCATATTGCTCTGCAACAACACTTCTTTTACCTACCCAAAGACCTCTGTAATGCCCCAAAATCCTGTAAGGTTTGCTCATTACAGGGGTTTGCTACCAGAACAATTGTAAAATGACAATGGGTGGCAGCTGAAAAGTGCTGTTTTGACCCAGCCTTATTGAGTCCAGGGGAATATAAGGGGAGCAGCTGAAAAGTGCTGTTTTTGACCCAGCCTGATCAGATGCATGCTCGAGTTTAGTCTGGTGTGGCACCAGGGGAATATAAGAGTGGCAGCAGAGAAGTGCTATGTAACTCAGCCTGCTGAGTTCAGGGACGTATACGGCAGGGGTATCAAACATGCAGCCCGCAGGCCAGATGTGGCACGTGAACCTCTTCCATCCGGCCCGTGACTGTCCTCTGTGGGACCACACTCTCCACCTAACAGAGAGAGTGAGGTTTCACATACCCAGCACTCCGCGATGCCTGCGACCCAACAATTACATCTTTGAACAATGTATTCCAGTCTTTCGGCGGTGACATCAAGGGGTACCACAGCCCAATGCCTGACGGTCTGCAACCCAGTACTGGGTCCCGACTCACGGTTTGAAAACCACTGCCATAGTATTTCGCTTTATGGTATGTATGGCCTACTTGAAGTACATTTGAATCAAATGAGTTTGACACCTCTGTTCCGCTCAGATGCACTTTGTTAATCAGTGAATGTGTATATGTGGGTTGTTATTAGAATCTGGGGCTGGAGGAACCCAGTCCTGGGAAACTGAGGTCCTTCAAGGGTAGTCCCATTGGGAGGGGATGTGCAGAAGGGAGCAGTGAGATCCATATAGAAACACAAATGACGTAGCAGTACATTAATAGGATTACAACACCCCCCTCCCCCACCCCCCAAAAAGTAACCCTAATAAATTAACATGCCACAAGGTTACAGGCAAATTTGGTAACAGATGCATATTATAAAAGTGGGAAAATCCTGCATTCCTTATTCAGCACTTCAGCGGGAAGTTTTGCTTGGAGAAGGTGAGCAGGGTTGGAACCACTGTTCACATTTTCTTCAAACATGGATAATATCAAGGCTGATTTTGTGCGCTCTCTCACAAATTGGAAAAGTCCAAGTATAGTAACCAAATAATCCTTTCAGGAATTTATTTATAGCCTTGAGTGTGCTGCTCCCCCTTGTGCTGCCAACTTACCCTGATTTCAGCTTTAAGTTTGAAAGAAAAAATGTTCATGAGGTATTTTATGTTGAAAACTTGCTAGAAGTCCTTTTTTCACATCTTAATAAATGAAGATTGCACTGTTGTCCTTTGAGAATTGCCCATACAAATACTCACTCTTGGGAAAAGAGTGCCTTCGGCATGAGAATTCAGAAACCTCAAGCCAGTGTGCATTGGCACTATGTCAAAGTACCAGTCAGGATCAGGCGCCTGATAGTGCTGGCTACAAACAAATAAAAAGTCCACCCTGTAAGCAGTTTGCTGCATGTGTGAATTAAAAAATCTTATAAAAAATAGATTTTAAAATGAAATAGTTTGATGTCTATTTCGCTTTACCAGCTAAGAATACGAGGTTTGGTTTTTTCCTGTTATACAATAAATAACTTGAAGTGTTGGGCATGGGCTTTTTGCATGGGTTTTAGATGAGTTAGTAATGATCCCCATTTACCTGCAATTCCCAAATAAGCTTCAAATCACATGCTACAATTCCTTAAAATATCATTTTTTCACTGAGGGTAAGGTGGAATTACAGAGTTATATGCATCCTAACATTTATGATACTCTTAGCTGTGATCCAAGTGCCACTGAACTATTGCCTTCAAATTGAAATGAAAGTTAACCCTGTTAAAAAATCCGTAGGGAAATGTCAACAACAAAGAAAGATAACATCAGGACAAATCACTTGGGCACTTTAATTTCATTGATATCTCTGACAAACTTCCTTCCTTAACGGCATTAATGAAGACAACAAAAGCACTCTTCTTTCAACATCTCCACCAGGGATTTTGCCAACACACCAAGGCCAACTATGGGGACGATATTTTCACACTCCCATCTGGCAGAGCTATGCTGGCAAAACTTTGTAGTGAAGACTAAGCCTAAAATAGGTCCCAATCCTTCAAAGTACTGAGCACCTCCAGAAGTCAGTGGGATTTGAGGGCTCTCAGCACTTCACACATAGGTGCTCAGCACCTCTCAGGAGCAGACCTTTCGGCTATGTCCACACTAGGAAAAGTTAGATCGACTTTATTAAGTCGACTTAACCAAGTGGTTACCCTTAACCGGGACATAGTAAGTCGACCTAACTTCCCTTAAGTCGACCTAAGAAAGTGGTCTTATGCGTCCACACTGGCCTTAGGTCGACATAAGGAAGGGTTAGGTCAACCTAAGCAGGATTAGTTTGAATACCTTGCGGTTCTTATTAAGTCGACCTAAGTGTTCATTAGGTCGACTTAAGGAAGCTCATTAAGTCGACCTAATGAAAGCCTAGTGTGGACAGGGATTTAGTTAGGTCAACTTAAGCCTCCTTAAGTCTACCTAACTTGCCAGTGTAGACATAGCCTTAGAGTCTAAGCTTTCCAGTACAGGAAACATGTCTTTACTAAATTTGCAAAGTTTCACTCAGTTAAGGTTCTATATAGACCATAATAATCCAACTACTGGTTTAGCCCTAAACCTTAATTTGTGAGATCTGAGAACAGGACAGCTTGAGGTGATTCTTCCCTACAGAACAAGCATCCCACAGAAATGGAACATAGAAAAAGTGACAAAAACATCTTTGTCAACGGGATGCCCAAGTATGGAATGACTGTGGAATATGCTCCCACATATTTTGCTAGAATTTCATTTTCCATGCATTCTGTCATGACTATCTACATAGTCATACATTACTTCAAAGGCTTCAGAGAACAATTTCTGTCTCAAATTAGGGTCAAGCAGCATGTCTGATGTGTTGACATTTAATTTAATAACCTGTAGGTAATTATTTTTTGCCTTTAGTCCGTCTTATTTGAAACTTACTGTTAAAAAAGAAAAGACCCCTTGCAACTAATTTTCTGTTTGTTTTTAGATATGCTGCTGTGCACTGCTGCTTCTGTTTTCTCTTGATGGGATGGGTGTTGACAGCTCAAACTCAGTTTGACTTTGTCAACATTCAGATTCACACCTACATCATAAAACATGCTCACAGATTGTTATTATCTACCACACCAGAGCTTCTGATCCCTCGTGAGAAAAGAGCAGAGATGGTTGCATTCATCTTGTGAATACTCTGTTAGAGTTTTCTCAGTAAACTCATTGTAGGCTGTTTGCTCTTATCATTTACCACACAGTAAGGAAAGGACCATTTTCTCTTGGACAGCTTGTGTACTAGCTCTTCCCAGAGAATAAGGTGCATGAAATGCACAAAGAGTGTTTTAGTGAGGTCTTGATCATGACCACCCTTTAACTAGACAGGATTTTTTACATTTTAGTGGAGATAAAAAACAATATATCTTTTGCTTGGGTCACCCCATTCCACTTGCTTTTTCAATAGTCTTGATCGTGCAAGGAAAGATACGTGCACAGGACTACCAGGGGGCTAAAATGGACATTGAATTAATTGGGACAATATATCCCATTCAGTAAGCCAGTGGTGGTGGATCAAAATGCCACCAGCTGCATCCTTATTTATAGCAGTAGTATCAGTTTTCTAAATTAACAGCCTGACTGCAATTCAAGACTCAACGCCATTACACCAGGTACATCCATCTGAGCGCCCCTCATGCCCACTTTTGGTTCTACACACCATTGCGAAGCAGTATGAACTCCAAAATTAAAATAAAGCACTTCAGTGTTAAGTTAAAGTAAAGCTTAAGTGTACTTGAACTGGGCTCAGAGAGTGTTCAGCACTTTGCAGACTCAAGCGCAGAATGAGGACACAACTAGCTGTATTCCAGTAGTAACTTCTAAGATTTGGGCAGTTTTGTAAAAATGTAGCAAGCTCTTTAACTTTTGTAAAAAGTACTAAGATATTAATGAGATAAGTGATATCAATTCCTTTAACTTAATAGAATAAAAACACGTTTACTAATGTAGTGCCCTCGCTGAAATAAAATCACAGTACAGTAGAGGCTCACTAATTTATACTTCATACTTGAGTGGTTTTATAATTTACACACACACAAATAGCAATCTCTCCCCTATTTGGAATATAGATTCATAAGCGGACAGCTGTGTAGACTCACCCCTCCTAACAACAAGCTAGTGCGCAGCAAGCCAGGGTGTAAATCTATAGCACACTAGCTTGCCATACATTAACAACACACTGTGTAGACCAGTGGTTCCCAACCTTTTTGACTCGAGGGCCAGAGGTATCATTTTTACAACCCTGAGGGGCCACCAGCCTCAGCCAGCAGGGCCCCCACCCTCTCCCCACTGTTGCTAGACAGAAGGAGTTCAGCAAGGAAGCTGCCTTGTTGTTGATCTCCCATTTTCCTGAATGCAGAAGGGAAACCATACAAGTCCTGTAGCCCTGCATGCTCCACCTGTGTCCTTAGGCAGTGACTCCCTTCTGTAGCCAGGGGGATGGAAGATCACTGATCCCTCCCTCTGGCTCCAGCAGGGACCCCATTGCCTATGGCCTAGGCCAGTGGTTCCCAACCTTTTCTCTGCCGCGGCACACCTTGATGCCTTCAAATCATGTTGAGGTACACCTCCACTATAAACTCATGAATATTCAAATTAAACTCATGAATATTCATGAGCTATGCCTCCCTGGTTGGGTCTGCAGCATCCCCATTCCCCCCCCCATGGGACATCCCATTCCCCTGGCAGCTCTGCCTCCCACAGTGCCCACTTCCCCAACACCTACTTTCCCAGCAGCTCTGCTGCCTTCAGCACCCACTTCCCCCGACACCTGCTTTCCAAATTCCCAGCAATTCTGGGGACCCCGGACGGGCCGGATCCTGCCGGCAGCTCCGGGGACCTTGGCCGGGACAGGATCCTACTGGTGGCTCTGGGGACCCCGGCTTGGGCTAGATTGGGCTGCTGCCAGAGGAGGCCCGGGGACCCCGGCCCAGACTGGATGCTGCCATTGGCAGCTCCTGGCTCTGGGGGACCCCGGCTGGGGCTGGATAGGCCTGCTGTGGGCGGCAGCAGCTCCGGGGATCCCGGCTGGGCCTGGATCAGGCCGCTGCTGCTGCCACGGCCAGCAATGGCTCCAGGGACCCCCCGGCCGAGGGTGGAATGGGGCCACCACCAGCAGGGCTGGCAGCTCCGGGGCCCCTGGCCGGGGCTGGAATGGGGCCGACGGCGGCTTTCTGCCCACCCCTCCACTGTCCCATGGCCCCAGCAGCCCCCCAACCCCAATGCCCCCCCAAACCTATTCCCTTCCCCAGCCCACACATATCTGCAGCCAGCAGGACCAAAGGCCTTTTTTCCTGCCCTGCACAGCCCACGTGGTTGGGCTGAGCGGGGAGGGAGATTTAAAATGACCCCAGCTCCCGGAGATTCTCACGGCACACTTCAGATGTTGCCGCGGCACACCGGTTGGGAACCACTGGCCTAGGCAGCAGAGCACTTTGCCATGCTCCCTGCTACAGCCACGGGGAGAGGAACGCTGCTTTCTGGTTCCTTTGGCTGCAGCAAAGAGCCTGCACCAGTCTTGTAGCGCTGCGGAAATGTGCTCAACCTGGGTCCTTAGGCAGAGGTTCCCTTCTGCAGTCAGCAGGAGGGAGCCACAGGCCACTTTGGAAGCCCCCATGAGCCATTTTGGAAATCGTTGGTGTAGACCCTGCTAACAGCTGCTAAAATTTCCTTAGTTTGCCTTGGCGAATTCCCATTTCAAACATCAAAGCTGCCATAGCAGGGTCCCCACAGCAAGTTAGTGCCTGAGAAGCTTATGCTCTGTAGATTCACACCCTGCCTTGCCAGGCACTAAATCACTGGTCGTCAAGCCCTACATCCATCCCATTTTGTAAAGTTTAATTATTTTTGCAAAATATCTTCCAGAACATTTAGTACCTTAGATGTATCACAATACAATTAAGAGAAAATTATAACTTCCAAACTGAAGATTCTGCTCTTTTTACTCACACTGAATGGTATCTTACCCTGCGACTGCACTCTGTTTCAGTGAGGCTACTTGCAGAATAAGGTACTAGTCAATGTAAGGGAAAATCAGGCCCTAAATGAACAAAGTACATTCAATGGTGTACTATCTTTGCTTTTTAAATCATCTTTGCTCACACTCACTGAATCACAATGTTAATTAATATGAATCTGCAAGTTTGGGCTGTGTTTAATTTAAGTTAATTTTAAATGTTTTACAGAGTATCACTGATTATTAAAAACCCTGGTGTGACCGGGGCCTCCTGGGATACCTTCCTGGACGTGCAAAAATCAGGGCAAGCTGCAAAACCGGGAGCTAAACTCCCCAAACACTGATGGGTGGTACTTAAACCAGTCTCCCTATCAGTCACAACCAGGCTTCTGGTTCCCCACACTGGGTACCAAGAAATCTGCCCAAAATAGAAACAGCTCCCTTTATTGCACTCCAGCTCCTCTGGCTCCCACCTAGCCGCACAGTCCCTTAAAGATATAGGTTCTCCTGACCCCAAAGGGCCAGCCACAGCACACAGAACAATATAGGTTTGGATCTTATCCAAAATACCACACTGATAGCCAATCCTTTAGCAACTACAACTAAAGGTTTAATATAAGAAGAAAAGAGGCAAAATATGAGATGTTAAAGGGTCAAAGCGAATCACATACATACAAATGATTTAAAGTTCATGAAAAGCAGTTGCAGGCTGGTTCCTCTGGTAAACACCCAGCATCAGGGTGGGCCTCAATCCTTTGTTCAGTCTCAGAGGAATAGTTCCAGAGATGGGTGTTGGCTGTAGACTGAGGACTTGAAAAGCAAGATGGTGTTGGAGTTGCTGCCTTTTATCACCTCTGGCCTTCTCCATGCTGTGTGCAGTTCTCTCCAATCAAACTGGAGTTGAGTCACATGTTTAAGTCCTAGTGGCTCAACAGGTTTTCTTCTTTATCCTGTTATCTGAGGAGCTTCCTTAATAGGCCCTTAAGGAGACAATGGCTGGGCAGACATTCAGTCTGGGGCATTTTCCCAACCTTACACAAGTTAAAATATAACAATCACATTCCTAACTTCTAATATGAATACAAATCCTACACATAAATTATATAATCATTCCCCACAAATTATTACCTTTCTATTGACACCAAACATGGCATAGTTCCTATGGATTATAACAATCATAAAATATTAATACAAAATAATATCATAAATGGTTCCCTAAATCCGGACAGCGTCACACCTGGTTAAAATATGCATGCAGAAGTGAGCTGCGAATCTTGTGAGAACGACTACTATCAGGCAGCTCTGCATGCGCTTTTAGTGATTGGCTCACTGTTACTGTGTTTGTTTTGGGTAGTTTCTAAGATCAGCTTCCTAACTGAGCTGGTGTTCTTGAAGTAGCAAGATATAGCATTCAAGTCGCAGATGGTATAAAGACTCCTCTAAACGCCTTTTGGAATCCTGAATAGCCATCCCATTCTCCTTTTTCCACCCCTCTGCAACCTTGAGCCACTACTTTGCAACCACCACACAGTTCTTTTTGTAGTTTATACAAAGCCCAGTCAGAACTCCTTTTGGAACACGTCAACATTCATTCTTAATTGGTCTCACAAGCAAAATGAGAGGCATTCTATTCTCCAAAGGGTTCATTCAGTGTGCTGCTGCGACTGGAGTGTCAGCCTTTGCCAAAGATTGGATGCAGCTCCTAGTTCCTTACATATCTGTCACAAATACTACCACTGTGTTGCACTGTTGTTGGATACAGTGTTTTGAATACGACAATGCTTACCCATTTCTGCAAATGTCTTTGAATGTCTTTAAAAGTGCCACAAGACTCTGTTGTCTTTCTACAATAGACTAACACGGCTACCCCTTTGGAATTTGTCTTTATGTACCGTTTGGGTACTCATGTTCAGCTAACTTGATATTAATTTATACTGCAATAAAAGGAAATAAAACTGGCTCTGCATCATCAGCCTCTCATATTTGCTTCTTAGACTACATCTGCTGCTTAATCGGTAGTTCAAGAGTTGAAGGAGGCTACAATCAGAACCACAGCAAAAATGCTATCTATTTTTCTTTTCAGTAGCTCCATCAGAACTAGAGAGCTCCATTTATAACAATGTATATTGGTGCATCAGAGGAACATGTGGGAAAGGAAGATAAACAGAGATATATTTAAAGTTCTAATCCTGTAATGAAATCTACATGGGGCACCTCCCATGTCGGTGCAGAGCTCTTTCCTAGATAGTTGTACCTATTGCTATTGGTTAGACAAAACCTTGGCTGGGATGATTTAGTGGGAGTGGTCCTGCTTTTAGCAGGGGGTTGGACTAGATGACCTCATGAGGTCCCTTCCAGCCCTATGATTCTATTCTCTGCTTGTGCTACAGTGGTGCAGAATTCCATGGTAGATACAGAGAAACCTGATTCTTAAATTACTTCATTACATATCTGTATAATAATGACTGTAGGTTCAAATCTAGGTGGAATAATTTCTCCCTCAACAGTAGGTTAACGAAGATTTAATTTGATTCATATGATGCCATCTTTCAGAGAGGTGTTTAAAAAAGCAAGGTCTCATGGCTGGTCACTTTATCTTTTCAGGACAAGGAGCAGGCCTGTTTACACAACACCTAACTGTGAGCTCTTCCACAAACTGGACTGTTCTTTTTATAAGGAACTTTTCCCCCTATGCACTTTACCGTAGTTTCCCTCCTCTCACATGCTGAACTGGTGGGTTGCTTGTCCTCTATTGCAGAGGCAGCTGCAAGTCGTGGGCATGGGAACAATTTTTCTAGCAGGCGTGCTGAAAACCAGGCAGCCAGAAAACCTTGGATTTGATTGAAAACTCCAAGCCAGGGGGATGACAGGTTGCAGGTCTACCTCTGTAGTGCTTGGGGATTTAAGGTGCTTGCTCTAGGGATAACCCTGTTATATTCCAGGGGAATCAGCACGGTTTATAATCAGGAATTAAGCCCCACAACGCCTTTCTGTAGCTCCCACCTAGGAATGACTCAGCGATCCCTGATAACCCCAATGAGAACAGTGCAGATGAGGAAGAAAGCCGGCCTCAGGGCCCTGCCTTGGCAAGCCCCCCCCGACTGCTGTGAGCTCTGCACAGCTGCAGCCCGCCCCATCCCCCCAGAGCAATGGAGGACAAAGAGCACCGCAGGTCACGTGAGTGAAGAGAACGCAGTCAGCCCCGCCTTCCGAATAGGAGCGGGGTCGCCGGCCCAGCCGGCCGCGCGCGCGGGCGGAGCTTCGGAGGTGGTGGAACGCGGCGCGGCGGGGCTCGCGGCTGCTGCTGCAGCGCGTGACAGGTGCGGGGAGCCGGGGGCGATAGCAGTGCGTGCGGGAGAGGGGCTGAGCCGTGCGCGTTGCGCAGCTGGGACTGGAGGCGGGCGGGGCTGGCGCAGATCCCGGGCCGGCGCAGGCCGGTGTCGAGCTAGGGAGAGCCCCTGGGTCTCATTTCTTGTTCCCTCACCTCTCTCGGCGTTAGTGAGCTGCTCGCGGGGTGTCGGATCATGGTGCAGACAGGTCTCGCCTTCCCCCTTGCTCGTGCTGCTCTGCGGAGTGAGGGGTGCCCCGGGCTATTCTTGGAGGCCCGCGTAGTTGCAAATAAAATCAGGCAGCGTGCGCACGCCGGACATAGTTTGCTTGCCTCGCCGCCTGCGTTCCCGCGGAGTGAGCAGGCGGCCGGAGCTTTGCTAAATGCCACTAGGACACTGCAAAGTGGTCATGGAAAAGGGTCTGGGCTTGGTGGTCACTGCGGAAGGCGAGTCCTGTCTAGTCCCCCCCGTGGATGTTGCACATGGGAGGTTTGCATGCCCCACCACATGCATGGAGTGCAGCTTGCATTTAAGGAGGTTGGAGTTTTATTGACTGCATATTTATTTTTATTTGGCTGGATTTGACAGTTCAGGAAATGGATATTTTATCTTGTTAGGAATGTAAAATTAATGCTCAAAGATTGGGAGGGCTTCCTGTGTATCGGGATAATTTTTGGCTTGTGATATTGCCTACATGTCACTTTAACAGGAGCTAGTGAAAACTCTTCTTCATCACAGGGACTGTTGGGCTGTAATGAAGACGTGGAAGGTGCTGGGTTTGATTGAGACTTGCTGGGTTTTCGGTTCGTTATCAGCAACATTTCTGTTTTCAAAAATCAAAAAGTTCTTCAGTGTTTACCTCCTGTCAGAGGCCTACCGAGCATCTCTGGCACTTGGGGGGGGCCAAACCTACATTTGCAGTTCCCCACTCCTGCACAGGGCAGGAGGTGTCCCGGTGCCACCCCCTAGCTGCTCTGTGGAGGGGGGGGATCCATATCTACAGAGCCTTGGGTGCGGGGGGGAGTATTGTAAATGCAGGTTTGGCTCTACTGCATCTGTCCCGCGCATAGCCAGGGCTTTGTGCCCACTTCTGTAGCCTGGCATTGGCACTGGTGAAGCAGCCTCACCCACCAACCTCATGATGTGGGGGGGGGGGGGCTGAGGGGGGCAGCATCTCCTGTGGCCCCCCCCTGTTACTCCCCCTCCCCCCCCCCCCCCCCCCCCAGATGCCATTGGGCAGCCTCCTCCCAAGGTGGGACAACCCTTCACAATATGGGGGAGAGATGCTGAGGGGTGCCCCCAGCACTTCCTGCATCCCCCACCTCCAACCCATTGTGAAGGACTAGTCAGGCTCCTTGTACTGTGCCCCTTCCACCTGCAGTTCTAATCTGGCTATGGCAGACTCACTTCCCCAGCCTGGGGGGGGGGGGGGGGGGGGGGGGGGGAAGGGGCCGGTCTCCCCTCAGTATGCCACTACTACTTGTTTTGTCCCTCTTCCAAAGTGGGGGTGGGGAGGAGAGAATGGAGTGTGAAAACAAAAACCTAAAAATATTTTCCAGTATAGTTCCACTTAAAAACAGAAAAAGCATCAGGCATGTGTCTTACTGTTTCCTTGTAGGATCCTCCCTCTTTCTGCTTGTATCCATCTCTTGTCTCAGACTGTAAACTCTCTGGAGCAGGGATAGTTTTTTTTTCTTCTGTTTATACAATATCTAGCAGAATGGGCTCTTGATCTTTAACTAGGGTTCTAAGTGATATGGTAATACAAATGATCAATAATAAGAAAACAGATAGTAAATGAGAGTCCCTGCACCAAAGAGTTTACAATCAATTTTAGCAGCTGTAGTAGGCAGTGTTTATGCTCTTCCTCTCATGCCTCTGTCCTTTCTCATAAGGGAAAAACTTAAAATCATTATCTACTCCCTATGCTGCAGGTATGGGGTATTAATATAGCTAGCCTTTGAAACAAGGGAAGCAATGAGATTGGGTCTAACTGTTCTTCTTGCTTGAAACTTAATTTATGAAATTATAATCAATGATAACCAGGAAAAAAAATTATTAAAAATACTGTACCCAGAAGAACACACAAGTCCCTGTTCCAAAGAAATTAGATCCCAGTCTCATGATTGGCATTTAAATGATGGCCATGAGAGACATGTAAAGCTGTAATGTACATGAGGAAAATGGTGAGGAAGGAAAAATAAGAAGTACGGGTACAGTTACAGAGAAGTATATGTGTCTGTTTTGTTGGCTCAAAAGTTCTTAAAATATAAGTGCACATTTTTGTGTAACTTGAATATAACTTTATAGTGTGTCATTTTGACAAATGTCTAAAAATGTCCATTAAAAGTTTGACTCTAAATGAAGTTACTTGTGTGAACTGGGTTGATTTGTACCCAGTTCAGAACAAAAAGTGTTAGCGTCTTTATACCATAGTCTTCTTTACCAGCAACATTTGTTAGAGTGCAAGTCACTAATTCTTCCTAATGTTAAAAATTTTGACTTCTCACACTAAATACTGTTGTAATCTAAACATAACTAATATAATATAATAAAATGTGTTCCAAATGTAATAATTATTCCATTGTTTAAAGCAAAGTGTGTCTTTCCCAGCCAGACAAGTTTGTTTATTACTTCTATATGTGCAAAGTCTCTTTAGCATAGTAAAAGCTTAGTCTTGAAGACTTGTTTCTGAGTGTCGTGTGTTTAATAAAATTTCTGATTACATGTCTGTGGAACTTCAGTAAGATATTCTGGCAGCAACAAAAGCAAAGGGTTGAGTATAGCATTAATTGTAATGGAAAAAACCCACAAAATGACAAGTAACAAGAAATTAGAACTTGTACATAATATTGCAAAAGAGCATGCAATTAAGAACATCGTTTTTCATCATTGACAAGTTACAAGGATGGATTCCAGACTTAAATTTACTCCTATGCATATTCAACTTTATCTTCTTGTTTTTAATAATGCAGTATTTGAAAAATGCAGATAGGTCAAATATATAAAGAAAATTATGAACACTAGCATAGGTTTGCTTATATACGTGCTATTAAAGCACTGTAAAATGGAGCAAGGATCTTTTATATACAGTGTTAAAGGAACACTAAATGTAGTGTTTTGGTTGATACAATATTACATAATATAACCAGTTAAAGAAAAGAATAATACATTTAGAAACTTATTACAGCAGTATTGATTGCATTTGCTATTTTTGAGGGTGTGTTTGCATTTCTGATATAAACCCTTTTTGTTTATTTTGTTTGGTGTTCTTGTGTTTTATGTGTAAAAATTAGAATTGATATCATAATTAGCATATCTGTTTGGTTAACTAAATATTATTATGTATTTTTGGCCATTTTTTTTTCTTCTCTCACAGTCTGGTAAGCCCCAAAAACCAGTGACCTGTTAGTTAGGAAAGGAACACTGAATTTAACTCTTCTCGGGTTTTGCCTAGATATTTCAGAAATATTGTGAGTGTTATTACCTAGTCTCTTTTCTGCAATATTCATGCAGTGTGGTGATTAGGAGCCTGATCCTGCAAGATGCTGAATCCTTTCAGCACAAATGGTGCCCAGCACTTTGCGGGATCGGGCCCTTAAACATGATTCCAACATCCTTTAGAATTTTTTTGCTATTATTGGCCTGTCAGATCTTCAGCATTTTTATTTTGTTTTTGTGGCTTAATATCTCTTTGTGGAGGGATCAGGAGATAGCACAACAAGATCAATATGGTACTCTTCAGTGCTGTTTACTCAGCACACTAATTCTGTAATATATTTAGTGCTGGAAAATCTAGGATTTAGTCTCTTGCTGTATATACAACGGGAATTGTGATTCAGTGAAGCTAGTTTCTGGGACACTGCACCAATTTACTGAAGAATAGGGAAACCCTAAGGAAGGAAGTTGAAGGACACTGCATCTTTTGCTTATGCATACTGTTAAATTGAAGGTCTTTGTTGGTAATAAACGATTACGAAGGAAGCCTGCAGTGACAGTACGGTTTTCCACTACTGTCTAACTAATACTGCTGCCAAAATCTGAGAGAGGTGTTTAAACTAAACATGAAATTAAGGGTGGTTTTTCTTCTAAACAAGGATAAGAACAATGGGATGCTTTTGTCCTGTCGTGCATGTGCGCACAGAGAAACTAGCAACCCAATCTTTTTCCTTCTAATGGTTGAGGCTGCAAAGGGCCGTAGGTGTATTCAACACCAAACTAGAAGCCACAGGAAAACAAAAAACTATCTACAGCTTTAGACTGGAATCTGAAAACTTCCTAAATGAACTATCAACACAGAATAACTCTTAACCATCGAGAAACTGTAAATAATTGCTAGCCTTAGTGTGCTAAGTGTGCTAAGAATTTTCCCTTTTTCTTAAAAATCTTCTTTTCATAATTAGGGGAAGCAGCAGCATGAAAGATGTAGACAAAATTGAAACTTTAAAAGAAGAATGGTAGGTGCTTATTTTTTCTTTGGATGGGTCTGTGCTGTCTTACAGTCTTTTATTAATTCAACATACCATTATTTATTCATTAATAAATATAAAGCATATTTTAGTAGCTTTTATGAAAAATGTTGTTCATTTAATGACTACTGTTTGATATGCACCTTTTTTATTTGATTCTTGCCTTCAGGAATGAAAGTTTGAAATCAAATCTAGTCAATCAAATTGAAATTTTATGCCCTGCACCCCAGACTAGCACATCTATTGTTAGTTTGTTCCTCACTGCTCTTTAAGTACAAAGCTTCCATAACTAACTGGCTGGCTCAAGCAAATGTTTCTGCTCCTATTCTCTCACATCACTGAGTTCTTTTTATTATAAAGCACCAAGGAACACTTGCAATTAAAAACAAAAGGACTGTTGAAGATCTGTGTTCAATTTGTCCATCTGTTCCATGTACGCTTAGGTGTTGTTTTGTTTTTTAGAAGAGGGGAATTGCTTTTCCAGAACACTTCTCATATAACTGCAATCACAAATTCTAGGGGTGGAAGCTTTCCCAGTGGCTGCATGAACACTTATGCTTATAAGTAAATTCATAAATCTGTCTGCCTCTTTACTTTGACCCATAGAGGTCCTAATATTATATTGAAGATGTCTAGTTTTTCTGCTTATTAAAGCTAAGGTTTTAAGGAAAAATACTGTAAATGCCTTAAATGCTTACAGTTCCTTTAAAAAAATATATATATATATATATTTTTTTTTTTGGCATGGAGTACAGGGAGAGGAACAGCTGTTTCTAATGTTGTAATGAAAATGGGGTGAACTTGAATTATTATAACTTTCTTCAGTCACTATACGGTTATTTTACTTTGTTTCAAAATGTTGATCTTGTATCTAATAAGATTTTTATGCTAATATTGGTTATTATTGCAGAGATCGTGCTGTAATTGTAAAGATGCATCTTTTTATAAACAGACTTAATTATCATACTGAGCCTTTCAAATGAAAAATATTTATTCATGAACATTCATTCTAACAAGAAGTACTAATTTATGTAAAAGAAAATTGAATATTTTTCCTAGTAGTTGGGATTATTTGAGCTGTTTGTAATACACCCAGACTTGCTAACTTAAATAAACTTGCCTGAGATCCTCAGTAATGCTTATTGTAGAAGGATCATGCAGCATTTGACTTAGAATTTAAACTATAAGGTAATCAGTCATTCAGGACGAACAATATACATTGTAGTAGATGAAAAGGTAAAGAATAAAAAGCATGGTAAAGAGGAGTTTGTTCCTACATACTCTGTGCATAAATAGAAATTTATACTTTCTAGTAAAATGTTTTCCTAGAGTTTCATACTGTGCTCCACTCCAAAGTACCAAAGCCGCCTGTTCAATGAAGTGCTGGGAGCCAGCTATTCCCAAGTTTTATGCTTTGCAATGCTAAAGATCCCAAGTGTAACAAAGCTTTTAGGAATGTGGACCTGAAGGGCAAATAATCAGAAAAATAAACATGGGAATAACTGATATAGAGACATACTTGTTGAATGTGGCTTTTGAGCTTTGTATATGAAGAACTTTGGGTATGTTATTGCAGAAGTGGCTCAATGAAAGCTGACTCATTAGACAACAGTGATTGTTTTTGTTAGTGGCAAGCTTGAATCTGACATGCAGGTTTTCTGGCTTGCTGTAGTAACAGGATGAGAACACACCCCCCTCACAGAGTTGGATTCCAAAATTAGAAGCTTTGTACTCTGCACATCAGAAGAACAGTACAATAATGTGCATTTGCTACAGGCTAAGCCTTTTCATGAAAAGAATAGAATAGCAAACAAAGCATATTCAAATCATCCACAAGGCTGTCCTACAGGCTGTTTTGCAACAAATTACAAAATATATGGGGTATGGGGAGGAACAGACCTTTTGGTACTGAATTTATAGGCTGACTGTGTGCATCCTTTAATGTGTTTCTGTAAACAATGAATCTGACTTATTTTTAGTGCTTTTTATATTGTAGGGTCTGTAAAGAAGGAACTGATGACCAGATTCATAATGGTACAGAGCAAAGCTGTGAATTTTTGGTTGATAACCTTTTTGAAGAAGCTCAGAAGTTTGGAGCTATATGCATGTCACCAACTAAAGTTAAGAATCAAGTAAGTGATTAGCCTTTTAATTTGTGTTAATTTGTCAGAACATTGCCTGCAGTGGAGAGATGTATTATGCTGGGTGTAAATTCCAGAAAACCAGCAGCATTTCAGACAGCAATGCAGAAGAATCCCAAACCCCTACCATAAACAGACCTGCTCTTCAGCCCCTTTTTCCATCCATCACTACTGCCAAGAAACAATGCTCTTTTAAGACCCTTACGGTCTTGTCTAACATACCCATGTGTGTACACCTCTGCTTACCTACTAACATACTTAGAAGCTTCAAAATGTGAGGGTAATGTAACAACAGTGACTACAAAGCCGATTTTCATGTGGACATCAGCTGGTTAGGTAGGAGCACTTGACATAGAGACAGATTGTGGGACTGGATGAAGGGGGCTCTGCATTTTGTCTCCATGGGTTTTTTCCATCCCCACTGCAATGCACAGCAAAGAGGAATATGCATCCCAAGGTATTGATATTGGACAGACATGACACTGTCTCATACATGTTCCCTCCAAAATGTATTGGTGTTATTTTATGGTGTGCCTAACTTAATTGAAGAAAACTCTGCTATGCTGATGAGAATAATAGTGAAGTCTTCACAGTGTCTGATTTTAAAAAGTAGTTAAAGTGACAGCTTCAGGGAAATTAATTTGAAAGTGCCTTGAATCAGCGTAAGGTTGTCCTCTTGGAGTTTGTAAACTGATTCAGCTAGGTACAAATTCTTTTGGGTAGGTAAGGCAAAAATGGAGAGTGAACAGATGAGAAATGAGATGTGATAATGAGATGGTTGGCATTGGTTTATAGTTCCATGTGTCTAGTTTCTTTCTCACACACCCCCTATTGTTGCATAGGGATTGAGAGAGAGGAGTTAATAAATCTTTTGGACTACTAAGGACATTCTGAGAAGGAATTTGAAGGAAGCAAGGGGCTTAATACTGTTCCTTGACATGGAAAAAGTATTCGTAAAGGAGTGTTACCTGTTTGGGTGTCCTACTCTCTTTAGATGGCGCATGTCTACTACTTGTAGGTGATTGGCAGATGCCACCAATTTGGTAGACTTACTGTACTCTCTCTACGCATCCTCCCCCCAATCAGATATCATTTGAATACTTATTGCATCTGCTTTGATGTAAGATATTAAGTTGTGCCATTATCTTAAACAAGACACCAGCAGTACATTAAAATTATCATTTTTTAAAATTTGCATTCATTCCTGTTTTATGACTGTATTATTTCAAGACATAACACTGGATGTCTTGAGAGCGAAGAGCATCAAGCAACCTGAAAAAAAATCTAATAAAAAATTCCTGCAGGTATCCTTGAAATAGGGCTGGTGTTATTTGTTAGCCTCCCTTAGATTGGTTGCTCTTCTAAATGTTTCTATTTTATGAAGTGCTGGTGTAGCTATGTTGGTCCCAGATTATTAGAGAGACAAGAGAGATGAGGCAATGTCTTGTATTGGATTAGCTTCTGTTAGTGAGATCAAAACAAGCTTTTGAGCTCACACAGAGCTCTTCTTCAGGTCTTCATATTCCTAGACTTGAAGAAGACCTCTTTGTAAGCTCAAAAGCTTGTCTGTCTCACCAATCAAAGTTGGTCGAATAAAAGGTATTGCCTCACCTACCTTGTGTCTCTAATTTATTATTTTTTTTCCTGTTTTCTCAAGCAAACAATAAAACAGGACTAATGGCTGAAGGACATGCTTCCTCTGGTGACTGTAAAAGCAGGTGAACGTAATGCTCTCTGATCAGTTTCAAAGTCTGTTTTCTTTCCTGGTTCAATACAGCTCTGATATGGGCCAAGTTCAACTTGCTTATGTGTTTCGAAAAGTGACCCCTGTGACCGAATGTTGGTTACATATCATTTAAATTACAAAATTCATCCAGTAGCTGCCAATACAATTAACCTGTCCTGGCTTTTGCTGCCAGTGCCACAGAGTTCTGTCCAGAACTGGTGACTTTTGATAGGTTTATGTTCTTTTGATTTTCTTGACAAATAACACACTCCTCAAAGTTTGTAGAGAGTCATTTTCTTTTTAAGATGTTTATATCCTTATGCCTACGTATTTTGTAACTTCCCTGTAGAGGTAAAATACCCAAAGTATATTATTAGCAATGCACCACCTCTACCACCATTTTTCATTTTGTACAAGTAAACAGACTTGTGATAAATTAGATCTATATGTAAGAATCAAAATTGCCATGTTTGTTTTGTGAGCACTTTGAAGCCCAGTATGAAGCTGTGTGTTATCTCTAATACTAATACTGACCTATGCATGTCACCGAATTAAAAGATAGTTTGAATATTTCCAAAGGTGATATGCATACATAATTAATCACAAATTAAAACCTTCAACAGCAGAGTATGCAAAAGCTTACAAATGGAGATGCATTGCATTAGGAATTCACTGCACTTGTGTCTACCTGCAATGCAGTATGAACGGGGCATGCAAATGATTGCTGCTGATACACAATCTTCAATTCAGTCTCTCACTGGTCACCAAATTTCATATGCAAATATAGAAAACTGTTATATTCACTTTTCAGCTATTTTGACAACTAAGAATACGTGTTGTGAAAACCTTTCATGTTAATTTTAGTAGGCCTTTTTTGCTAAACAGCTTTATCATTGCTTGAAAAATTATTTGCTCATGCAAAAAAAAAAAATGGTTTAATACATTGCTGTTCAGTAACATTACAGTTTTTACTGTGTAACACCTTAGTCGTCACATTAGTGTTTCTGGAATTGTGCACAAAATGACACTCAGTTTGGGTACCATTGTTTGAATCTGTCTACTGGCTTAAGGCACCACTTGACAGCAACATGTCATACCTCATATAAATGGAGATAAAATAAGCTTTCAAATGATGCATGTAAGATGGGTACTTTAAACTCCAAAAAATGGCCCTTTTTGGAGAATTGCTACATACTTATTGTGTATGCTGTAAATTGCTCTAAATCAGCCTGTAAATAGGTGAATTACCGAAAGGAGAAGATTCCCGCGAAGGTGGTGGGGAAAGCAAAGAGGGATTCTTCTCATCAAACAGCTTCTAAGATACCTGTTTGCATAACAAACCAGTGTTTGATATTGTGCAGGTTTGGCACACACTTCTAATTTGATATAATGTCAAACCTAATTCACACTAATTTCCCATTAGTTGACAACTGATTTGAATTCTGCATTGGTTCTTAATATTTTATATACTGTTAAGTGTGGCCAACTACCCGGGTATCTGTCAAGACTATTTCAGTAGTCAGTGTTATGGACTGTGCGGTTCAGGGCCGTCGAGCGAGAGGTGTTCTCATCAGTTCTTACCAGTGTTGTTCTGTGTCCGGCGCTGATATCAGCTTGGCTGCTTGCATGAATCTCTGAAGGTGTGCTCCCTCAGGATTACCCCTGGCTCAGATCTATAAGTGGGGACTCCGTTAGCCCAGTGATCTAGAGCCTGGCTTGGATCTTAAGCAGGGACTAAGTAAGCCTGATGCTCCTAAGCCGAGGTGCTCCATTGGTTAACACACTGGGTTAACTTTGGCTCAAATCTCTAGTGAGAGCTCAGTTAGCTCAGTGATTTGGAGCCTAGGTGTACCCTGTGTGCAAGAGGTAAACTGAGGCAACACTCACAATCAAAGAAACCAACACAACCACGGATCTTTGTAGAAACGAAGGTGCCTGGCTAGGCTTTATTGCAACATAGCACAATGGCAAGCGATCTATATTAACAGAGCTGTTGGCAGCATACGTACTCTCAATGCAACAGAACAGCTCAACTGACGGTAGGACTCCATGTCACCCCTTTCGGCTGCATGGGGTCTGAGCTCCAGGGCTCCTACTTTTATACCCTCACCTGGCTTTACATTGATTGGTCCATATACTGATTGATTCACGCATTGATTGGTCCACACATTACTGGGTATCTCCATCCATCAAGGTGTCATGGTTTGACTAAACCTTCCCTTTGCCCGGGTCAAACTATGCCAAACATCTCTCCTTATCTTTTTAGTGATAGACCGACCCAACACCACCTTCCTCAAGGTACCGTCTGATTCTTGTACTTATTATTGCAATTTCAGCTTGTTTCTTGCCAATTTCAGTGAAGTCGGACTTTCACAACCTGTCTCTTGTCAGTACATTCAGTTCAGGCCCACTGTTTGGATTACTTTGTTAGGCCCTGGGCCAGCACCTAGGCGCTTCTACTTGTCTTTCTATTTTAACCTTTTACATTTTCCTACAGTCAGTAGTCTTGGATGACCAAATACTTTTTATAAATGGACGGATGAATCTATGTTGGCAGCCGCGGTTGATACACAAGCTACATATAAGAATTTGCATATCTCCCATTGACATACTTACATTCATGTAGCACGGCATCTTCATAGTGCTGCATTAACAAAAGACACCATCCTGACAGTGCAGCCTTGCTGTTTTCGGGGAGGTGGACTAATTCATTCGACTGGAGATTGCACTCCCATTGACTGAGCAGGTCTGTCCAGACCCACTCAGTCGATGTCGAGGTATCGATGCCTGCTGGCGGTGAAGACATACCCTATATGAATAGACTCCAAGTCAAATCCGCCTCAGTCTTATTGACATTGGAAAGGTGGTATCAAACAATAGTGCAGCATCCACAAATTTTACAGTTTAAATAAGTTTTTGAAATAGTCACATGTTCTCTGGCAATATTTTAAATGACTTGTGGAATAAGAAAACTTACTCTGTTTCAGTTCATGAAAGAACAAAGCATTTGTGTATATCTGGATCCCACTACAGTATTTATAATTTAAATGGTCATCTAATGGAACTTTTTCCTGACACATGCTATTTCTGGTCTGGATAAAAGATTTCTGTCTGTATTGTCTCCAATAACCTGACTTTGAAAAGTCATCCAGAAAAGGTAGGACAAGGCTCTAGATGAATAAACTCCCAGTTGGACATGTTGACTATGTCTACACTTGTAATTTTAAGTTGACTTTAAGTCGACTTAGTGAGTCTACACTTAAAATTAAAGTCAACTTTGGGGGGAACTTACAAAGTCAAACTAGAACGTCCACACTGGATGCCTAGGTCGACTTCTAGGGGCTAGGGGGACCTAGGGTAGGTCCATAGAGGCAGGGGGGCACCCCTTGCCTACTGCCAGGGGGCTCAGCCTTTGCCCCCTTGTACATAGGTACAAGGGGGCAAAGGGGGACAGGGACCCTGGCGGCATAGGGTAGCCCTGCCCTGTGG
Organism: Pelusios castaneus; assembly: GCA_007922175.1. Classification (NCBI taxonomy): domain Eukaryota; kingdom Metazoa; phylum Chordata; order Testudines; family Pelomedusidae; genus Pelusios; species Pelusios castaneus. The sequence goes on from ML685779.1 coordinate 28,333,391, forward strand.
GGGGAGGCATGCCAGGCTCCCCCTGTGCCCTCCCCCAGCAGGGAGGGCATTGGTGTAGTCCTGGGGTAGCCCTGAGTCGATTTAGGGCTACCCCACGTCCGCACTGGCTTAAGTTGACTCTAGGGAGTCAACTTGAGCCTTAAGTCGAAGTTAAAGGAGGTTTTATAAAGTCGACTTAATTTTCCTTAAGTCGACTTAAGCAAGCTGCTTAAGTCGACTTAAGGAAACTGTAGTGTAGACGCAGGGTAAATTAAGTCAACTTAATTTACAAGTGTAGACGCAGCCGTTGGTGCTGGTACTTGGACTTCTGGCTTGGGTGACTGGTTTCTCAACCCAGAGATTATCCACAGGTATTAGGTAGTTGGGCTCACCCTGCTCAACCCATGCTGCTAAATGGAAGCAAGCTTCCAGAGTGGGGGAGTTCTGCTGTGGAAATGCGGATACCAGTATAGAAGAGGTGAGAACAGCTACATTAGAGCATCCAGTTAAGCTTCTGGCACTTTTGTCTCTTTTGTCTGAGCAGCATGAAATCTCTAACGGTGTATAGGTCACGGTCCAATGGTGCCTTTACATCTATGGTTTTGCGTTGCTCTCTAGGAGGCCCACAAATTCTGCAAGTCACAAACGTAACAGGATTTTGTAGCAAGCAATCTATGGTCACTGCATTCCTAGTAATATTGAATCAGCTGACCTGCATTTTTCCCTTGACCACTAACTGAATGTAGCTTAACCTCTCCTGGTAGCTTAGTCACAGAAAAAGGTTCATGTCCTCTGCAGGCAGGGCTAAAGTCTTACACATGTTTTCTAGATTTCTGGTCTGTTGGGACAAGGATAGAAGTAGATTAAGTGGATCAGTCTTTTGCATATAAAGCTGTTATGAGCTCGTGGGACAATTTGACTGAAAGGCTACTGGTACGTAGGCTTGCTGTCTAATAGCCTGTTTATATCGCACCTTTTATCTAAAGATCAGCTTAGCAAACAGACAGGCTTCAGGTGGGGCTTGTCCTAGATTACAGAGCAAATCAGGCAGAGATGGGAATTAGTTGCAGAAATCTTGTGCTGTCACCTCTGTCGACCCCAGAATTCAAGCAAAAGCAGACTGCTGAATGATGCAAAACATAGGATTCTAGATCTAGCATTTCTCAGGTTAGGAGTTGTTCAGTAATTCTAGTGGCCAAAATGAGGCATAGGGTGGGAAGAGCAAGGTGGTAACTGGAGTGATGTGATAGATAAAGTCTTGCCTTGTGAATTTAGGCCCAAAGGCCGTTTTCCATTCTTATTCTGCTTTTCATTGGTGTACGGTTGTCTGCTTTCAGGTCTGGAAATGAATATATGTAGACATTAGAAATGTCATTTATGTCCCTTGCTGTTGCTCTATTTCATACTGGCGCTGGCCGATGATGGATTATAGCGAGACATGTGCTGGTGTAATTTTCAGTCCCTTGAGTGGATGAGCTAAAATCCTAAAGAGATGCTAGTATAGTGTTGTGTTTTCCCATGACTTCATTTTTCTTTCTTCACAGGCTGATGTAATTATTAAACTATGGAAAAATGGATTTACAGTAAATGATGGTGAACTCCGGAGCTACACGGATGTTGCAAACCAGCAGTTCTTGGCGTCAGTTAAAAAAGGGCAAGTGAGCTTAGTCTTTTGAGCCAGATTGTTTCAATGCAATTTGTGTTAATGCTAAGACTGCATGAACACGTAACACGCTTTACACATGCTTATACGCTACAACAGCTCTATGAATGTGTTGCTGTTGTCTATGTGGCCATTAAAGGTATGTCTGCTTTGCAGCTGGAAGGTGTTTTTGTCAGCACAGATAGACAGATTCAGTTCACGCTAGCGCACTAAAAATAGCAGAGTAGATGCTGCAGCAGTCGGCAGCTCCGGTTAGTCACCTGAATCCAAGCTTGGCCCATTCCCTTGGTCTGAGCAGAGGTCGGGTAGTGAGCCCCATCTGTGCTACAACATTCACATTGCTCTCTTTAGCATGTTAGCTCAAGCTGATAGCAATGAGCTGTCTACCCATGCTGGGAATCACACCTCACATCTGCAGTGCAGACGTAACTTAATGCCTGGTTTACACCTAAAAATTAAATGGACCTGGACTGTGAAAAATTTTTTGCACTCTACGAGCGGTAAAGTTGACCTAACCCCTGTTGTCAAATTCCAAAGGGGTAGCCGTGTTAGTCTATTGTAGAAAGACAACAGAGTCTTGTGGCACTTTTAAAGACTAACAGATTTATTAATCGCATGAGCTTTCGTGGGAGAAAATCCCACTTCGTCAGACGCGTCTGACGAAGTGGGATTTTCTCCCA
>ML685779.1:28336112-28348792 GCA_007922175.1 Pelusios castaneus
TGGGAGAAAATCCCACTTCGTCAGACGCGTCTGACGAAGTGGGATTTTCTCCCACGAAAGCTCATGCGATTAATAAATCTGTTAGTCTTTAAAAGTGCCACAAGACTCTGTTGTCTAACCCCTGTTGTAGATGCAGGTAGTTGGTACAAGAGCTCTGTTGCCCCAGTTACTACCTCTCAGTTAGCTACAATGATGAGGAAAAAACCCTGTCAGTCTAGGAACCATGTACAATATGGTGCTGCAGCATCATAGCTCTGGCAGCTGTAGGGTAGAACTAATGTCCAACCAATATAGTAGCTTTTAGATGCTATGGTTACACCCTTAAAAGTCCTTAAATAGGCAAAACAGACTCCCTGCCTTGAAGCTTTCATGCTAAAGATACGACAGAGAAGAGAGGACAAGATCAGGTGCCTGCCAGCAGCTGCTACTGAACTGCTGTACGGAACAGATGGAATTATTAACGTCAGGGCTCTGTACTCAAGGGGAGCTTTCATTGTGGCTGTGGATGCTCAGTGTATTGTTGCCTGATAAGGTTTGAGGGATGTCAGTGAGACATTTGGGGAGAACATCTGCGGGCGCTACCCATGAATTATTGTAAAATTTATGGTTGGTCTGGGTTTCAGTCACCTTCCCTCATTCTAATTCACTATTTAAAGAAAATCTAAATCAAGGTAACAATTTTTTTTACAGCCGTATGAATAAATTTATCTTAATTACATCTTTTAAATGACAAATCTTACTTTCACATTGTTTCAGGTCTCATTCAGTTTTAGCAGCACTTAAAAACATGAATTTTGTAGCACACTTACGAAACATTTCCCTCTATAAATGCAACCTACGTGGAAATGTGCTCCTATCCCTAATCATGATGAGGATCCTGTCATTAGCTGGGAAAGTACACAGTTCTTAATCTATAAATACCCATGTGCTGTGGGGGTGGGGTAGGCAAGGCTCTTGTCTAGTGAAATGATGATGAGCTGCAAGCATTGAGGTGTTCCCTGTTAAATTTGAATTGAATATTGCTAGCCAACAGTATTTTAGTCCACTAAGAATATAGCTATTACAGTGATACTCCATAGAAAATACTAAAATACATCCCTTATTTCACTTAGTCTGTAGGTAAGTCTAGTATTACCATTGGCTTTAATAAAAATAGAAATGTTGTTACATTTCATAGCATTTGACACTTCATGGTATCTTTTAAAACCGAACAGCAGTCCACACACTACCCATGTGTTGTCTTGGCTTTTTAGTTGTTCCCTTGCTAGTTAATTCACAATTCAGGAATTTGCAATGGATACCTACCTCATTAGTGTGATTTACAAATGATGCCGAGTACATGTTAGTAAAATCATTACAGTCTCACTTCTGTTGTGTGGGTAAGCCAGCCAGCCGTACGTTAGTCAGGGCTGCAGCGGCGTAGCGAGGGTGTCTGGTGCCCGGGGGCTAAGCCCACTTTTGTGCTCCCTGGGGCGCCGCACAGCTTGCAGTCTTCCCCAGCCCTGTGCGCCCCTGCAACCCGGTGCTCAGGGACTTAGCCCCCCACTGTCCCCATCACTACACCACTCCAGGGCTGTGTTTCGGTTTTTAGGCCAAGTATCATTTATTGATTTCATTTCGCATTCTGAGGCCCTTATTTTAATTTTTGTCCTTACTTGGCTTTTTTTAAAAGGGAGCTGCCATTTGAATTTCAGAAGACTTTTGATGGTGACGAGGTAGACGTGAAGGTGGAAGATAAGAAAGATGAGGTGTATACACCAAGGAAGTCAGTATTTCACCCCTTCTCTGGACAAGGTTATCGGTTAGGCAGGTGAGTGGTCTGATGGGATGTTTGCCTTCTGAGTGGGATGAGGAAGGGGAATGGTAATTTATATTTTCATTCTTTCTTTGATATCTACAACAGTAAAAACTTTTCTCCAATGACCGTATTGTGCTGTACAAGGATTTAATACGACAAACTTAATTTCCTCTTTAACAGTGAGCTATGTTAGGCACAGTCTATGAGGAAAGGGGAAATATAGTATTCACTGAGGTCTGGACTAGGAGGAGCAAAAGGATTTTGATTAAATTAGCAAGTTCCCTTATATTCAGCCACGCAATTTATCCCAGTAAAATTGAGTTTAATTGACTTCAGATCATGTATTAACTTGATTTATTTTTCTTTTTAATCCCCAACTCTTTAGTGCAGAGAGTCTAATGGTAACTTTAAAATTAGACTAAATGTATAAATGCTACAAATTGCACTGTGGTTTAGAGAATTGATATTGAGGATAGGCGCCCCGAGAGCTCCCACTTGCTAATTGTTAGCACAGTCCTTTGACAAATGTAACTGTGTGTGCCTCTTGTTTCCAACTGATAGCCGCTCCTGTGATTCCAAGTGAATTAGTGAGAGCTCGGGTCTCAAATATTGTAACAAGTAGATGGTTTTTTTATAACTCTGATCAGGCCCTGCTTCTTAGCTCAGTGCCACATATATTTAATAGATGCTAAGTCTTTACCTCAGAATCTGTAATTAACTTTTTTTAATTTGGTTGAAATTATATCAAAGCTCCATAGCGTTCACACAGATGAAACAGCCTGTTTACAGGGCCTGTCTTGGCCAGATAATGGAAGAGAAAATGGGAACTTGGTTTGATACAAGGAGTTCAAATAATATGGCTTTTCTCGTGGCAGTAGGAAATATGAATGCCAACAAATAGGCAAAGATGAACATAACGAGCTGCACAAATATTGGCCACCAAAATTGAGATAAATAAGAAAAGCAAAATCTGGTCAGAAAATTGCTGGAATTTGACAGAGATTGCTGATTTAAATAGCAAAAGGCAGGGCTGTGCAGTTTTTTGTTTTGCTCCGTCAAACCTAAAGCAAGTAGTGATCCTGCCTTTTACCAGAAAAGCTAAAATCTGCTATTAAACTTCTGTGCATTCTGCTTACTAGTTACATATAGTGGAGATATTTTACCACCTGCTCCAGCATTTTCTTTTTTTGTTGTTCAAACAACGTTAAAATATCTGGGTCTTTTTCTGCTAGCCAAATCAATGACATAGAGGAGCTTGCTGTGTCTTTGTAAGAATAGTAAATATCGTAGCGACGGGGGCGTTGTGGGGGCCAAGCTGCTGGGCTTCAGGGGGCACCGGGGGTGGGGGTGGAGGGCACAAATGTGGACTTGGCCCCCAGGCACCAGCACTTGCTTTCATAAATGAACACTTGCTTCTTGTAGAATGTTATGATTTGTAAAGGCAGGTATTCATTGCTACTGAGAGGAAGGGTGCTGTCTTCACTGATACAATTTTAGGAAGGGACAGAAATTCCTAATGGGGGATTGTGGGCTATTAATGCTGCAGTCCAGGTTCTGCTTCATCTGCACTATATGCTAGGCCCAGTCTACACTAAAAAGGTTAGGGTGACCCATCTGTGTCTTTGTGATGTGAAAAATTCACACCCCTGAACAGTGTAGTTAAGCTGACCCAACACCTGGTGTAGCGAGAGCTTAACTCCACAGGAAAACTCCCGCGGCACAGCTGCACTGTTTAAATGTAGACAAGCCCTGACTTTCCACATTTGCAGTTGTGTGGTGTCCTGAGAGATTGTAAAAAGGAATTGTAGAGACAACCAAACATGTAGCTGGACAACGCATGTAAATTTGTGACTGATAAGCAGAATTGGTTAAAGCTTCTCTTATTAATATCCAGGAGTCCTAATAGAGGTGCTTCCAACATTTCTGTTGGGTTAATTCTTAGCCCTGACAGTGGAAGAGGTGGCAGGGCAAATGTGATAGTCCTGTCTTAGGCACATCTCCCAATGATTTCCTGAGGCAAGTTTCTACTGATAGATGAGATGCCAGGATTGAAACCAGTCTGTTACATTGAAAAATATTGAGCTGAACTACTATATCTTTCTCTTTTGCTCTGCAAGAGGGCTTGATGACACTTAATTTTGAGTCCATTACAATACTTTATTATTAATGGTGTAACTAATGGGTATATTATTCTTCTGTATTGTCTGTAACTTAGTGTTCTGCTGTTCCCCCACTGAATTTAATGGTTTTCTGATATGTAATAGAAAACCTTGGTTCTGAATCCTGGTACGCTGAAGATGTAGCTTTAAAATTACAGCTTAGAAGTACATTAACCAAAAAGACTAAAATCCCTTGTGGCAAAAGGAGATTTGCCCTGTCAGTATGGTAAAACAATGTGTGTCATTAACCTTCTACCATTAGACTGGGCAAAGCACTAGAAAACTTACTATAGGGAGCAATCTTACATTGATAATGGATAGATCAAAGGGTCTAATGTCTTTTTCATCTTTAATTTATGAGATTCTCAAAAGAATGTAAAAAGAACCAGCTTTTAAAAGCGATAATGTTTCTTTGAAGTCAGGATTAGTAACCTTATATTTTTGCTCTTAGATTTTAACCTAATTTTCAGCCACTAGAGGGCTTTTACTCATCAGTTTTGCAAGAGGGTGATTCTAGGTACAGCAAAACACTTGAGAATTAGGCTAAACCAGTTTTTCGATTTATTCCTTATACTTGGCCAAACATCTGGTAGCTCTAAATTATTTTTTGTGCACTGGAATTAGCTGTCCTAAGAATCAATTACATAAGGTGCCAAAACATTGCTTCTCGATCCCCTTTTCAGAAGAGAGTTGGACCACTTCATACATGGGTAGCTGAAGTTGCCCATTGTTAGATTTAGATTTATTTCAGTTCTTCAGTGCTGCTGGATCACTTATTTATTTTCATGGTCTGGAGAACCATTACAGTTTAATTAGGTGCTTTAACATTAAGCAAGAGCAACAGAAAGAGAACAAAGTATGAGAAAAGAGTAGAAAAGTGGATCAGTAACGATGGATGGCTACTGACAAGTGATATTGATTTTGAGTGGTTTTCCACTGTACCTCTTAGTGTTTTACTGAAACCTAACTGTTTGTAATCCAAGTGCAATATATCTCTGATCAACATGTTGTATATAGCTGTACTTTATCAGTCATGATACAACAGAAGGTTAGGCCACATAAATAGGGGAAGCTATATTTAACCCTTAATATCTGAAATTACTATATTGTTGCTTCATTTATTGCCAGTATGTTTATAAATTACAAGATCTAGGACTAGCATTTATTTCAAGTTTTAGAGATTTATTCTACCACTCTTAGAGCACAGTACATATCACTAGGGGGTGGTGTATAACCTATTTTTTTGTTTAAAAAGTGAGTACCACACACCTCACATTTAATACCTCCAACAAATTACTGTTCACTGGCAAATTCTTCAGTCAAACCTCCGAAAGTATTTAGTCCACCCAGTGAAAGTGGGATAGTAGGCAACTGAGCATCAGTTCCTCTGTTCTTTAAGAATCTAATACTATATATTATCGTCATCACTTAAATGTCTCTCTGTGTCTTAAATAATTCTTTAAAATTTTCACAAACAGAAATGGGATATTCTCTCCCTTAACATTGTGTTTGAAGTTATCAAGGTGAAGAGTTGTTACATCTCTCTAGTAAAGCCTCAACCTCGATTTGTATTCCGCGGCTTACTGTACGTGAGTTGTTAGTACAATCTGACAGGATTTAGAAGTGTTTGAATTTATACCAAAAAAGAAAAAAAGGTAATGACTGTTCTAGCTTATGATTTTATTTGGCATGCATAAATTTGTTTGGGTCTTTTTTCAGTGCAACTCCAAGAATAATTTCCAAAGTGAAAAATGACCTCGAGGCTGAGAACAAAAGACCTCTTCCTTCAGTAACACTGAGCAATTTGAAACCAATCACTAATATCCAGATCTGGTTAGCAGATGGGGAAAGAATAGTACAAAAATTTAACGTTTCTCATAGGTAAGATCATCTTATCACTATGTTCTATATAAGCATTAGCCAGTTTTCTTCATTAACTCTTTTACACTAACCAGTCCAGAAATGTAAATACTTATGTGTCCCCTCATCATCTGAATTTCTCTGATACACAAAAATAAAGATGATGATTTTTGTCCTTCCAAGCCTGTAGGAGAAACAAGCTCTTTATTTAAGTGCGTGCAGTGGAGGGAAAACAAAGCGTACTGCCAGTGACGGTAGCCGATTGCCAGGTTAATGGATCTAGACCTTCATAATATCAGTTTATCAAGGCATAGCTGCTGGATTTTTGTCATTTTGCTGGAAGTTGTGTTTTTGAAGTGTCTATAATTCCTTGATGCGGGTTTTGTTATAGGGGATCTTTTAGGGGCAGTACAGATTTTTATTGTTTTGTTTATCTTATAAAGCTGATTTGTCCTTAAGACCATCTGCCTTCAAAAAAGCAAGTGTCTTATAGGAAATTCAGACACATTCTTTGGAGGAGAAATTCTTTATTAAAAACTCATACCTGGGATTAAACACTAGTGGCAGGTGAGGATGGGGTGAACTGCACGACCAGTAGAAGGGCTTGAAAAATTCACCTGCCTGGGTCAATTAGGAAGCACTCCCTGATAAATGCTATGAATGTTTACATACCTAAGCTTTCGCTCTTAAAATTTAATAAATTTAATCCTTGTGCCTGAAGAGAGAACCTTCCAGGTGTGAGCTGATGTTTAAGAAGAGGATTCAGATTTGCTATTGTTCGCACTTCCCTAAGTTCCAGCAAAGACGAAAAGGGCCAGAATCTTACCAAATTTCATTGCTGCCCACAGGGTTCTCAACAGCAGCAATGATCTGGGCAGATTCAGATTGGTTGTGCTGCTGAGATAATCTGCTGGTGAGGGAGGCTGAAAAACTGAGGTTGGAGGGGGAGTGGTAGAGTAGCAGAAGTGCACACTCAAAGGAGCCACGAAGCTGAGGGAGAAGAATGATAGTGAAAACATCACCCACCCTTGCATCGGCTGGGAGAGTGAGGTAAAGCAAGGAAAACAAATGACAAATAATGTTCCCTGCTCCTCTCAGCAGCCAAAGGGAGTTAGGGGAGGGGGGCCATATTTTAAGAGGAACCCTTGAGCAGGATCCAGGGTCTGAACGCTGATGGAATCCCAGCATCCTGTTGGGGGGAGAGCACTCATCTAGATGATGTTGTGAGTAGAACACTTCATGCCTATTTGTGGATAATAGGTCTATGGGTGTCCAGTAAAACTTCCAAGCCCGGCAAGTGGATGTGATAAGTCAGAAGTGTACATGGGTTTTTTAGGGAGAAGTAGGATCCATTACTAAAGGAGGTTGGGTCGTAAAACGGTTGTCTTCAGTGACCATTCCCTATCATTTTCTAAGCTGATAGCACAGCTGTGTAATATGTAGAATGAATATCTGGCTATATCTCCCTGAAGCAATTTAAATGATAGTAAACTTACCTTCCAAACCAATTCAGGTCGCTCTCTCTCGTACACTGCATACTGGTTAATGCCTGGTCAGGTTGACAAACTCAGGAAGACTTAGCAGATGCAGTCTGTCTCTGAATACAACAAGATCCTAGAAGTCTGACAATCTGTTTGTTAGTATTCACTGTCTTTAAAGGTCTCTTTAAATCAGTGGTTCCTAACCTGTGGCCCATGGGGCTTTCAAAGTGGCCTGCGCTCCTCTCCTGCTCTGCTATGGTCCCTAAGCACTGGGTCCCCGCTGGAGTCAGAGGGAGGGGACCACTGATTTTGTCCATGCTCCTGGCTGCAGGCGGAGCTACTGCCTAGGAACTCAGGTGGAGCACACAGATCCCTGCTGCAGCCAGGGGGACGGGAGATTTTCCCACTGAACTCCTTCCCTCTGGCTGCAATGGGATGAGACTGATGGCCCTTCAGTGTTATAAAAGTAATATCTGTTGCCCTCGAGCCAAAAAGGTTGGGAACCACTGCTCTAAATCATATAATCCACATGAGTCCATTACTATAGTGGATAGTTATTAATACTGAGGGATGTGATGGCATTTTGATTATTAATCGCCGTATTGAAGGACTCAATATTTTGCCTATTCCAAAGTGGGCTTGAAATTCCTTATGTAAAATTTCATCCTTGTACAAATATATTAACCGTAGCACTTCTTTACACCAGTCTTACCTGACACATTGTACTTGGTATGACCAGAGGAGCAGCCACCTTCACATGCCCTTATTGTCAGAAAATGTTTAAAACAGTTATTCCATCGTAACTTGTTTCTGTGCTTCTGCCCGAATGAGCTTCTGTGGTACATATGCCTGTATGGTAGTTCAAAAATAACTTTTAGAAGTGTTATGGCAAATTCAAGGTAATGGCCTTTATGGCACCACAGTATCCTTAACCATTGTTATCGGACATATTTTTTCATTGGAAGACAGAAAATGGCCAGAAGCATGTGGATCGCACGTGTACTGCTTTGCTTGGGTTAAGGTTAAACAGCTGAGGTGTAAATTACACCGCTTCCATACCTAACATGAATTTAGGGCATGTGAACGCTCCCAGGTAACAGGCCTGAAATCACAGAGCAGGTTGAATTTCAGGGTATTTTATGTGCAAAAAAAAGAGAAACCAGAATGAAGGCACTAAAGAATGTGTAGTGTTGAGGTAGAGTGCGGTTACTGAGTCAGAGTGAGTACAGTGGAAGTGGGTTGTGTCGATAGACTGCATGATAGGGGTTGGTTCCAACTCATGACTGCAAAGGAGAGTATGCATAGGGGAAGACCTGTAAAAATAAGTTGCACTAGATGGGCAAGAATCATACTTTGGAAACTGCCACAAAGCCTGCGTGCCAATTACATTGGGTGTGCAACATATGCTCAGCCCCACTCCCTTGAAAACAGTTGGCTCAAATGCTTAGAAGCATTTTCACTTGCTGAATTTTCTTTTCCTTTCAGAATAAGCCATGTCAGAGACTTCATAACAAAATATCAAGGATCGCAAGGAAGTGTTCCCTTCAGCCTGACCACATCTTTTCCTTTCCTAGAACTGCTGGATGAAACCCTTACGCTGGAGGAAGCTAATTTGCAGAATGCTGTTATTGTTCAGAGACTTCAGAAAACAACTGAGCCTTTCAGAAGTTTTTCATAGTCTTTGGTTTTTGACAGTACCTTGAATATGACAGTAGAAGTGCTGCTGCAGGGAATGGCCAAAAAACCAGACAGACTTAGCCAAACAAATTAGCTTTCAACTCACCCAAAGGCCACGTTGTTGAACTAAAACTAGACAAAGCCAAAAAAAACCTGAACAGCAGGATCTGGATACGCTCATCTTATAGAGTAAAATGTGTTTGGTCTGCTGCAGTCCAAGGTATTTTCTAAGCATTTCAGTGTTTGGAGACAGGCAATAATGTAATATAACCTTGTGAGACAGGGCTCTTCAGCTAAGTTTCTCTTAGCTAGAAAGCACTGATGGCCTTTTAAAGGATTGTTTGGGTTAATATCATCATTCTAAAGTACTGTTGTGTTTCTAGCAGCAACTTGAGTGAAAACGTAAGTCTAATTTAGTAATTTTACTTCTTTTTCACTTCAGTTTGGACTGAAACTAAACCAGACTGTTTCACTCACGTTCCTGTCAGTCAGTTTCAGGTTGTGATTCTCTTGCACTAATTTTAATACACTACATATTCTTCAGTGACGGGCTTATGGTTAAGCACTTTTCACTATTTCCATAGAAACTCTTATTTTAAACTACTGGAATTCAACAAAACCGAAATTTTGGGAATTCCCTTTCAAAGTCTGTGTTATTACACTTGTGCACACGAGGCCCTCTAAAGATAGGAATGAGTTCGCTCCATTGCACACTGTATATGAGGTGCTTCACCATAAGCTCCTGAGGTTGCTATTCCTAATGGTTGAAGTAGCTGCTTGTCTCACTGGCAGCTCTGTTCCTATCACCAAGACATGGGATGTCATTACGGGTGTGCTTTGAGTGACATGTGCCACTTGAGCGGAATCGATTCTGATACCTATTCTGTTACAAACTTGACAAGTAGTACTAATGGTAGATGAAAGATGGCTTCAGAGAAATATATGTAGTGAAAATACAAACCTCCATCTATCCCAGAATTGCCAGGCAGGGCAACGTTAATTTGCACATGTAAGTCTTCCAAAATAACCCATCACCATCCTTATTTGGCAATAAAGCGGTTTCCCTCTTCTCCACTCGTTTGTTCTTTATACAGTCCTCACTTTGCTCAAGTTTGTTTTATTATGCAACTTATAAAATGTGACCATCATCTGCTTTTAATTCAGTACCCATGGCCAACTACTGTTTTCCATACATTACCTCTCAACCAATATAAAGATGGCAGACTTTTATTACAATTCTGCTATCTGGTTTGGATGAAAAACTAACTTCACTAGTGTGTGGATTTATGAATGTAGCTATCAAAGTCCATTAGATCTGACTTTCCTGGAGCCTTCAGTGAAGAGTAACTGGTTTTGTGCTGTGTTCGGAAGGAGAAATTGTTTCTCTGGTTTAATACTTTTAAGTGACTTTGAAATGTAGGATCACTGCATTACAATGACCTTTGTTCTGTATAAATCCAAAAATTCTTGGAGGAAAATGAGTAAAATACCCAGCATTCACTACCCGTACTGGGCTATGGCAAGACATGAATAATGTGGTTTGAAATTTGCTTCCCAATACTCATTAAATGGACAGTCGGGTTTAAAAAAAGGTAGATTTAAAAATTACCTTTTTAAACCTATGTACAACTTAATCAAGTTTTATTACTTACATTTCATTCAGCGTGGGTAACAAATGTACAACTCAGTTTTGCTCGCTGTTAATTTCACTTGCTGACTCCGATGTTAGCACAGCACATGGAGTGCTCAGCTGTAAGCACTCTCTTTTTGACCCTGATGCTAGTAAGTGTTGTAAAACCATGCCCCTTTCATTTTCTAGCAGAATGGAAATGTAGGTGCAAACCTTGGGGATTCCAATCGTGATGATAACTGCTGCAGCTGAATCAGGCACACTCCATTAAAATAAATAAAGAGTACGATAAACATCCACAGGGGTACATCTGACTTCTGATTTGCAGAGCTGCCTGTAAAACGGGATTTTTGCATTCAGGGTGCTGAATTTCTATTGTAAAACAATAAGTGTAGGAAATCGTACACATTTGATCATAAAAGATCAATGTTCTTCTACATGGAATGTGCATGATGCCTCTAAAGAGCAATATCCTGCTCCTGCATGTGTATGAAATGTAGAGGCAAAGTGGGTGAGACAATGTCTTTTGTTGGACCACCTACTGTTGGTGAAAGAGGCAAGCTCCTCAGCTACACAAGATTCTTTTTCAGGTTTAGGAAAGGGGAGATATATGTAATGTAGACATTTAGTAAGAAGAGTTAGCACAATGCTCAAAAGAAGTATTGAAATACACAGAATCAGATTTAAAATAGGCAGTGATTCTTTCCAAAACAATGCCTTTAGGGTAAGGAACAGTGGATGCGTCTACACTTGTAAATTAAGTCGACTTAAGCAAATTTACCCTGCGTCTACACTACAGTTTCCTTAAGTCGATTTAGTTCAACTTAAGGCTTAAGTCGACTTCCTAGAGTCGACTTAAGCCAGTGTAGACTTGGGGTAGACCTAAGTCGACTTAGGGCTACCCCAGGACTGCACCACTGCCCTCTCTGCCGGGGGGGGGCAGAGGTGGCACAGGGGCAGCCTGGCATGTTACCCCACAGGGCAGGGCAGAGCCTGCCCCTATGCCCTGCCAGGGTCCCTGTCCCCCTTTGCCCATTGTACCTATGTACAATGGGGAAAAGGCTGAGCCCCCTGGCACTGGGCAAGGGGTGCCCCCCTGCCTCCGTGGACCTACCCTAGGTCCCCCTAGCCCCTAGAAGTCAACCTAGGCATCCAGTGTGGACGCGGTAGGTCAACTTTGTAAGTTCCCCCCAAAGTCGACTTAAAAATTAAGTGTAGACTCACTAAGTCAACTTAAAGTCAACTTAGTTGAGTCGACTTAGCTTGAAAGTAAAGTAAGATTGACTGCATTAACCCATTTAAATGTAATTTGGTGCTAGGATAGTAAGTGGCTTATCAAAGAAAAGCTACAGCTATACATAGAACTTTATTGCCTGACATGCAGAAAATAGATTGAGACAATACAGTGAGTATTTCCACACCTGCACAGGTTAGGTCCATTTGTAGGGATTGATTGCCAATATGTTTCTATACAATCTAAGCTCTTGTGATGAAGACTGGTTGGATGTGTTGGTTCTTTGTAAAGTGGCAGGTGTGCTTTCTGGTACCCTCTCACAAGGTAGGTCAGTGGCCTGATCTGGATCTGAAATTATTTTCATAATATGATCCTTAGGCTTTGTTTTTTTTAAAGAAGCACTTAGCTATGCATATGGCCGCCTCAAACCCCAGTATTATTAGCATGTAGAGTAAGGGCTAGTTAATATCTGAAAAGAAATTAGTTTAAATTGCAAGGTTGGGGGCTGGGGGGTTGAAATGGGGAATTCTTAGGATCCAGACATGAGCTGAGAAGCATTTTAATGCGGTTTGGACTAACAGATCTGCCACTGAGCAAAGGGCTCTCAGTGGCGATGGGTGTGAAACTCCTATTTAGTGTTCCCGGTCTTTAAAGCCTTTGACAAGTTGGAGTTTTCTCCCAGGAAAGCTCATGCAATGTGTACATTTGTTAGTCTTTAAAAGTGCCCCAGGACTCCTTGTTTGTTTGGCTGACCTAGACTAACACCGCTCCCCCTCTGGAACTTTTAGTTATGTATGGGAGAAAATCCCACTTCGTTGGAGGCTTGAAGATGGGGCATTTG